>CM050407.1:21603206-22803206 GCA_027580255.1 Therioaphis trifolii
TGGCCGCCCGAAGGACTCGTGTTTTTTCTTTACCGACTCCGTTTCACTTCATTTAAATCATGCCCGTATTAGCGTCCCTAATAAACATTTTAGGAAGACCAGTCGGCACAGAAGAAAAAAAAAATGAAGATGAAACGATTTGGGTGTTCGGTCCATCTCGACATTTTTATGTTTTTATATACCTACCTATGTAATATATTGTAAAACTAGTCCGACGATTAAAACACGACGCGTAAACATTATCGTATTGTAAAACGAAAATTGATTTTAATTTTTTTTTTTTTTTTTTGTTTCAGGTGAGTACCGGTTTATTGAAACCTCTTCTTCGACGTTTTAAGAACAAGGCTATACCCCCCCGTTGAAAACAAAACGCTTTTCCAAAAAGGGTCGTGACGTGTAGGGACACACTGTACAAATTAAACGCGCACCGTTATAATATAATAACAATAACAGCCGTCCCGCCCGTGTACCGACGTGTCTGGCGGAGAGCGCACGTGAAGGAAATGCGTAAGTAGGACTTAAATTCACTAAAAACGAAATTACGTATGCACCATTAAACGAGATTACCGACGAATACGTTTCTTTGCTGAGTGTTTCCGTGCGTATACGTTCGAATACGTCTATACATACGAGGTAAGTACGTTTTTCGCCGTCAAATAGGAAAACGCAAAAAAAAAAAATTAAAAAAACGTTCAACGAATTTCTACTACCTATCGTACAACGTTCGCACTCACAACACCACGTCACGATATTATTAATTTTATCGGTTATGCGAATATTTCGTCGTCGTCGGAACGGCGTGATTACCTCCACGCCGCCGGCACGTGATTTTCACGAAGTCTATAATTGGGTACAGCGATTTTATCATTCGTAAAACGTCACACATCAAATCCCGATATTCCGGAATCGCATTTCGCCAGACTCAAAGACAGCGATGTCTGCGGTTATGGCATATAGCGAGTTAATGATGATTGCGGACGATTAATCTCCGTTCGACGAGCGGTCGTTTCTTTGTCTGTAATTTCGTGTGTATCATTACTGTCGTCGCACTCTATCCTTACGAAACCTTCACCAGACTGGTCGTGCTGACCGTACTTTACGTTGAAAACCATAAACCTTTTTCGAATCCACCAATTTTTCATTTCTTTGTAACGCGACCCCCCTCTGATGGCGAATAATAGACCGTAAACGCTCGTTGCCGATGAAATCGTTTTGTATTTTAAAACGCTATCGTTTCTGAAAAGGTGTTTCATTTACAGTCGACACAGGAGTAAAAAAATGTCCGACTTGAAATATTATTTGAAAATAATATTGTTTTGTCTATAGTCATGTAACGTCGTGCGTAGCAGTATCGTTTTATCACACGAAAAACCGTTTTGTTTTGTTATTTTTTGGCGGCGACCCCCAAAACTAGCGCTCACGATCCCCTCGGACGTCCCGCCGACACGTCTTGAACCGCCGCGTTACAGCACAATGTGTATTTCGTGTGAGATTTTCGATTTGCCGTGGTAGTGTGTGTGCCTGCGGACCACCTACCACGGACGTCGGTCGTGAAGTCCCAAAGACGCTGACCAGAATATTACGCACGTGTAAAAATCGCATAATATTACTACTATTTATGCACTCGTCACGTTTTAAACACGCTCGTTTTTTGTGGGGGAAAAAAAACAAAACAAAAAATCAACCGGAATCGTTTTCTTTTTCCTCCGACGATCCGCGCGATCCGTCGTTCGTCTTTCCTTCTCGAGCCAACTCGGGGCAACGTGCGCCGTACGTTGTTTACACTATATAATACGATATCACACACACACACACATTACGGCTCGTGATTAACCGTTCACGCGACGAGTGGTGTTTATCGTCCGACGTAACGACGTCTGATATTTTCTACCGTCGTCGTATTATATACACAACGACGTTCGTTTTTTTTTTCCTCTCCCGACGCAAACGCCGCAGTCGTACCGCAGTAAAGTTGTCGCGTGTTATTATTTATTTACTTTGACCGACTCGTAGCGGAGGAGGAGTTACTGACACACGTACGCGATTGATCGAAAAACGAATTTCCTTTACAGTTTACGATTGAGACGTAACCTGTTTCGAAAAACGCCCTGTAAAACGTCTAGCACGCACGCACATGTGCACGGCCGCTGCGTAAACACCGGAACAATTATGTCAGAACGCACAACCAGAACTCGCGCGGACGTCGGTTTTAAATTATACCGTGTGCGCGATAAAACGTTGTGTAGGTCGACGGATCACCTACCGACAGTGCTCCGGGGGCCGTGTGCGCGCGCCTATACACAAGCCCGTTATTATGATTGTTATCGATTGACTTTTCGGACGGGTCTCGGGATCAACGAGGCCGAAAACAATCGACGAGGGTGTATACACACTCGCGCGCGATATACGGGAACGGGACGTATTATCGTGTCTCTAAAGGCGTCCGTTAGCGGATTGTGTTCACGAGAGTTTTGAGAACCGCCTCTGGCGATTCCACAGGTATATACTGTGTGCGGCGGGGCGTCGACGTGTGTGTGTAATTTTCACAAATGATCCACGAACCCGACAATCGTCCCCGGAACGTTGTCGGAGTAATTTGTGAGAAGGTCGGTGTGTGTGTGTAATTTCCGAGTCGCGTCGGGATGGAAACGGTGCACGAAAGCGTTACAGGTGCCCTCTGCTTTTATAATAGAGTGTTTATCGTCGGATCGGCTGTCGGCGGAAGGAGAACCGTACATCATAATAACACGATCGTCTTCACAAACAAGCCGTCCTTTGAACGATAAAACGCGAGGAATCGCTTGACGTTTTTTGTTTTTTTTTTACGTTTTACGAAACGGACGCGAAAATCTAACTGAGATTTTCATTACAGTCTGAGCGTGCAGTTTGCGGCCGACGGAGAAGACGTCGGCTAATAATAATATTGACAACGACGACCCTTTTCCACACATCGCGTCGATACGCGCTCGTTAAACGCGTTGCCGCCGCCGCCGCCACAACCACCTCTCCTCGTCGGCATCTCGCACACGCACACACACACACGCACACACGTGGCTCTAATTTAGCGTTTGATTAACGAGGTCTCGAAGAGCGTTCGCCCGGGCGGCAAGTCTCTTCCCGTTGCAGGAAAACATAAAGGCGCTGGCGTCGCGTATAAATCATTCTGCCACCGGAGACGGTATCAATGCCGCGCACGCCGCAACGTCTAAATTAGATCGTGCGGTAAAGCCGGACACTTCATTAGTATAGGTCTGGAAAATTAATACACGTCCATAGATTACTGTTTACGGCGCGGCGGCCTCCACGTGTCCTACTCATTAGCGGCGCTCGTGCGGCAGGAACCGTCGATTTCGGTACACGGACCACGACCACTAAGATATTATTACACATCCACGGGCGGACCGGTACACGTATATTGTGTTATGAGTGTTTTACTATACAGCACGTCTTGTCCGTAAAAATCACGGCGGTCACGACAAAAGGGGGGGGCGAGACAATCGAACGTACAATACGAATGACACGTCTGGAACGAAAAACAAAAAAAAAAAAAAATTTTAAAGTAATAAAACGACGAAAGAACAAAAATGGTAGGCGCGTCGAGAAAATAATGATGGTATTTTATTTCGTACGACTCGAAATCGAGACGCGTGATGACACGTTTTTCGTCGTAGACGACGAGACTCGTTGAAACGTTAACATACGATATTATCGTAAAGCAGACGTTTCGTGTATTCCAACGAGCGGTTTACAAGACGTGTACAACGTATACCGTCGACAAGACTATACACGACGGTCGCGCAAGACATTATCTTCGACTGTATAACGAATTAATTAATTATGGATAATTCATTATAACGCCGTGTATACAGTATATATATATATATATATACGTATAAACTCATTTCTTACTGCGAGGTACCCGGTGTGCTTTTAATCGGGTTTTCCTCGTACACGGAGAGGAGGCGAGGAGACGAGATCGTCGGGCGTCGTTTGTAATTAATCCACGATTTGTTCTCGAAAACCCATTTGAACGGAATTTATTCGGGTGTCACCGTGAGGCCCCCGAGATTAGAGCCTACTACAATTTTATTAACCTCGGCGTCTCAGACACGTGGTGGTGGGCGTAGCACAGATATCGTTACGTTTCCATCTTTCGTTCTAAAATAAGAGAAGACGGCAAATGGAACGGAAAAAAAAAACTCAATGTCATTAAGCCCGATTGCCCAAAGAACGTTCGGCTTTTACCGAACACGAAACGGTCTCCTAATGGACCCGCGAGACGTGCGTATAAAAACAATCCGTATAGTGCGGTCCACAATATGTATAGAACAGCGACAGTGTGTCTTGGTTTTTATTTACTTTTTTGTCTCCACTCGTCTGCGTGTGTGCGTGTGCGTTCTTTTTTTTTACGCTTTTGAAACGTTATGGTATTTTATAATTGATTTCAAATGAGACGTATCAATCACTCGGACATAAAAACTTACACGTTCAACTCATGGCGCGCAATCAATTAAATTTCAAACGGTTTTTTTTTTTTTATTTCCATTTCATTATCGACCGATGCACTCGCGCGGTTACCGGTCGACGATCAAAATCAACTCTCCCGTACGGGCCTGTCGTCGCGTTTTTTTTCCTCTCTAAGCCAATATCGTAATGAATGCACGTGGTCCATTGAACGGTAAACGAATATTGTAACGTTGTTGTCGAAACGACGATATACACGAGTGGCTGTACGTATATTAATATCGTACTAGAATATCGGATAGATAACTTTCTAAAACTCGACCCTTTTCGGTTTTCACGTTTGCGGTAAACACAGTGAATATAATATATACTCGATTAAACTTTTAATCGCGTCGACCCGTAGTTGATGGTTTTCTTTTATTTTTCAACATTATACATTATGCGTAAAATGCGTTTACCCGCGCTATAACTTTAACTCGGATAAATGAGTGTAATAACGTTATGCACCTATATCATATTTTACGATTTTAAAACCGCCGGTAAACCTGTTATTGGGTAAATAGTCGATAAATCGTCTGTGCCTTCACGGAGAAAACGTGCCGTCACCGTGTTAATGTTACGTGACTTGGCATGAAAACAAATTGAAATTTATAAATTGATACGTATGAATTATTATGAAACGAAATAAACACGTGACACGCTCAGCCCTCAATTAAAATCCTCCGGAGGAAACGCGGTGGCCGGAGTTTTGTTCGAACCGAAACTTTTGTTTTGTCGTGAAAAAGCGTAGGCGCTGGTCGAACGGAAAAAAGCGTTTGAACCGCTTTGGGTTTGCGTCGCGACCGTGTTCTAAAGTTTCGAGCCCGCGGAAAGTCCCGAAAAATACACTGTCATAATTTCAAACGGTCACCAACTTCTAAGTGTGAGTTGTGTACTTGTGTATGAGCATAAATCTCGCGTTATCCCGACGCTGACGAATGGCGGCCGTGTGCAGTACGACGGAAAACTTTAACTCATTTCGCCTAGCTATCACACGCGGGAGGAAAAATAAAAATAAAAATAAAGCTTTTCCTTGACGCATGTGCGAATTTACTTTTAAAAACAACTTTTTCCCCCTCGTTAAAAAATACCTTTGAAATGAAAAAAAAAAAATCGAGTAAAAGAACATTGTATGTCGTGCAAACACCTGAGGGTATATTTGCCCAAACGCCGCCGCTCACACCCTCCCCCCGCCACCTCCTCCGTTCTCTCCTCAACCGCCGCCCAGTCGGCTTTTACGTGTTTTTAATGCCGACAGGGACACGAGAGAGTTAACACAGTTTTACTTTTAAGTCACCCCGGCTAACCCCCGCCCGGAACACGTCTAATAGCTATTTTTCTGCGAATAAAACACCCTCGGGCGAGGGGTTGTGCGGTGTGCGCGCACGTTAATAGAGCGATTTAATTGATAAAACCGCGTGTACAGACCTGGCCGAATATTATTTCACGTCGTCGTTAATCGATCATCCGATATCGCGTGTAACTGCACATCTGCGCGATGTTTTCACGTCGGAACGTTATTATTATACACCTATAGACGGGGGCGTACGCCGCAAACAATTAATACCGTTAACGCGGCGTATTATTTTACGATATTGTTTATTCTGATTTTTATGCGGCAACGGCTCGTGAATAATTTCGCGTCGTTCGGGTTACTGATATCGATTCGGCATGGCACACAGGTAGAATATAATATTTTAACTTAATAAACAAAATATACATTTCGCTGCGGGGCACTTTTATGACAGTTGAACTTTCAGACTGATTGGAAAGTTTCCCCGAGCGCATTTAACTGAAACGTCGTTTTTAGAATAATATGTTTACCAGAAAAAAATACCAAAAAAGTCAAACTTCGGTAGTTGAAAACAATTTTCAATGACGCTTACGAGAAGAAAATGACGAATCAAAGTGCCTTTTAATTCTTTCTGCCTCCGCGCGTGTCAGATTATATATATACGTGCGTGTACCTATCCCGAACGGCTAACGTACAATTACTTTGGTATTTTTTTTTCTTTTTAATTTAGGTCAACGTGTGGGTATTTTAATAATGCCTTGTAGTTTCTAGCGTGGGATTTCTAACAGTGATCGACATCTGAGATGATGGGCCGGAGCACGAATGAAAAACAATATTATAAAATTTCCCCGCTATAAAAATAAATTAATGCACGTTTGAAATGTCCAAAAGTAAATTAGGTGTTAATTTGAAATTACTTAGCGCGGTAGTGGCGAACCATTAAGATTCAGAGATAACTAAAAAAAAACTCCGTTTGAAGTTGCATTCTTAAGATTAATATTTCATTTCGTCAGACGTTGGACGGTTGGTCATAATGTTGTTTGGCTAAAATCAAAAGAAGTAATTATTTTTTTTTCTCTCTCTCTCTCTCTCCGACAAACAGTGGAAATAAATTCGTTAAATTCTACCTCGGTTGTAATATATCCTTTAAATCTGAATTGGTAATAAACTAATAACCTGTTTGCGAACTCTATGGGTCGTTCACGAGGTGGGCACACCGGGCTTAGGGATAATAAAATTGTCTCGGAGGACGCTAATAAGACAATATTATATTTTTTATTCTCATCGTCGTTATTATTATGTACAATCGGTTGAATAAATCTCAACAGGGTACATATTATTATCTGATCTACAGTCATGGTTTAAAATAAGTTATTAACGATCGGGCCGCGCGTTTCTTTGTTTTCCTACCATCAAACCTGTTAGATCGGCGTATTAAAACATAAAATAAAAAAACATACGTTTAAATATTTGTATATAGAGGGTATGTCGAACCGTGCGTGACCTTTACACCCCTGCTGATTGGTTTGAAATCATAATACACTTCGATTTAATATTGATCAATGTTATAACACACTTGCATGTCGGGCGTACGCGTACTACAGACTTTCGTTGAATTTATTGATCATGTTGTTACTGTTTCGATAACAGGACAGATAATGGGAACCCGCTACCACGATATGAATATGTATGTATTATTATTATTATTATTATTATTATGTCGAGAAACATATTTTAAAACTCATATTACAACATTATTAAACATTATCTTACGAATTCCCATAGTCTCAGACGTCCGGACAGATGTTTAATGATTTTTATTATTTTTTAAACGTGAAAAACGGTAAACGTATTCAAATATTTTCGGAATTCGTTCATTGTTTGATTGTATTATTATTATTTTTAATATCACTGATCCATATCGATATTATTTTTCAATTTGAAAACTGTAGTAAGTCCTATGGACTATGAAGTACAATTATTTTGAATCCGAAATTCTTTTGAAATTAAACAAAAATATGAACTCAACTACTATATTGTACGACGTACCTATTATAGGTTAGTTTTGAAATATTTGCTTTTTGTATAACTCGAGATAAAAGGAAATCACAAAATCACTTAAGCACCTGACCGATAAAAAAAAAAATTAAAAAAACCAGTGTCGTTTTACTCTTGATTTCATTAAACGACGTGTCCGTACACGACATTTGAAACGTCGACACCAATATAATACGTTCATCGCGCGCTGCATCACAATAATATAGTATTATAGGCCGTGTCATATAGTGACGTGGTGCGCGCACGTTAAATGCAGTGCGTAAAAACGGAGGACATTCCTTTCCATTTCTGTTTCCTAGTCACAAGCGGACGCTATTATTACATTATTATAACTGATAGAATTATTGCTCTGAACGCGAGAAGAGGGAGCGTCGACCCCAATAAATCAGTCATTTGTCACGCTGATACGCGTTATCGCTTTGGATCGTCGTAACAACGCGGCTTTTTTACACACGACGTAAGGCACCTACAACTCGTATTTGCCGCGCGGCGTATAATACCGTACACGACGCCGTACTACCAGGGCCGTATTAACCATTAGGCACTGTAGGCACTGTGCCTAGGGCCTACGACGTATGGAGGGCCAACGAAAGACGGTTAAATTAAAAAAAAAATAATAAACATCATAAAAACAAGATCTTTTGCGTCACTCAAAATCTAAAAACAGTCTAAAATATATAATCAAATTGTTTACATGAGCGCAATACCTATATTGTTTAGACGACGATAGCTTTGCGATGGCCATGCGATACGGAAATTATTATAAGAGTATATTATTACATTATTACAGTATATCACACCTGAATTTGAAACAAATGTACGCGATAAATTTGAAGTACAAACAGTTTTTGTTATGATAGATTCCTTAATTGTGGAAATTAAAAAACGAAAAGAAGCATACACAAAATTAAATGAAAGGTTAAGTTGTTTAACTGATGACAAATTAACCAAAAGTGAAATCGAAATAAAAGCGACTAATTTAGTTCAGGTATATCCATTAGATCTGGAAAATGATTTTGTAGCAAAATTCTAATTTTTGTAAATTTTTGTGAACCAAGCATGGCTGTAAGTGACATGCTTCAAAAACAAATTGAAAAAAATTAATGAAAAGTTTTCCAAATTTCAATATTGCTTTTATAATTTATTTAGCGATAGTTGGATCTTCTTACGAAGGTGAACGGTCATTTTCTGTGTTAAAAAGAATTAAAAATTGACAAAGATCTATACTATCAGTCAAGGAAAATTATCATCTCTAGCACTGTTGTCAAAAGAGTCAGAATTATTGAGAGAAATTAGAAAAGATGATATCATTGACGAATTCGCCAACGCAAAATGCCGAAAAAAAATGTAATCTAGATATGTTGGTGCTCATTAATTTTATTTATTTGATAAAATTAAATATTTGATAATTCCATTGTAAACTCATGAGTCATGACGCTGTATTAATTTAAAATAACATAAAATAATAATATTCAAAAGTGGCCGTTATGAAATTCAATTTTTTCAATGCCTAGGGCCTACGGATGGCTTGATCCGGCCCTGCGTACTACAATCGACCGACGGGCCGCGGCGTCGGATTTGGTTTTTGATTTTTGAACACGGTCAGCCGCCGCGTCGTCGGTCGGTCGCAGTCGGTGCTTAAACTCGTACTCCGAACGAGTATAATATGACAAAAAAAAAATAATAATAATAATAATAATAATAAACGTATGCGCGCGGTGAACATAATAATATTTTACGCGTGTATATGTATTTATACGGTGTGTGTATATGTTATTACGACGTCGTACCCCGGCCCGGTCGATGTTATCGCGAGTGAATTATTTCTTAATAAGAATTACCTTTTTTTGTTTTTCGTGTTTCTTTTCGTTTTTTTTTTTTTCAACTACATTTTGTGTATGATAACTGTATTATTTTTCGGTAATTGCTTACAAAGCATTTCGCCGCGTGTGTAAACACCGTGTTACATGACGTTTTTTCACGTCGAAACGACGGAACACAATATTATACTTTTTTCCTCGTTCCCTAATGTTACGGATCATTAAAACCGCCCCGCAGTGGCGCCGTCGTTTATCGATACCCGTTAGTAAGTGATTTTTTTTCCCCCCGAATCCCTCCGCCCCTTTCCCTTTATCCGACACTCGAACTTTCTGTTCACCGGCAGTATATTATACACACTCGCACTATCTACGGCACGTTCGGATTCGTTTTCGAACACCGTCGATACGCGGGCGGCGCGGCGCGGCGTTCCGTTGGCACGCATTATCGTCGTTAGACTGATAAAAAGTTCCAATGGCCTCTCCGATACCTATGAATTACGCCGGCGACTCAGACACGGGAAACACGACCTCCGTGACACTATCCGGTAGACGAATATTTTTATTTAATACGGGCGAAGTTTAAAAAAGTGTCTTGAAAAACGGTCGTAGATAATAAAAAAATAATAAAAAAAAAAACGACATTTTTTTTTCGTCTTCTCCGTATGACAAATAACGATAACGCTCGGTTGTACAGAGTGCATTTGTGAACGCACGCAATACATTTTGTTATTACCGTCTAAACGTTAGTAAAACGTTTGAAAAACGTTCGACAAATGTTTGACAAACAATGTTTCTCCAAATGTTTGCTAGGTGTGGACGTGGCTTTATAATAATCATTAGGAAAAAATTACGAAATTATTTATAAGCCATAGATTATGATATAGGTGTGTAATATATTGATAGAAGCGCTCGGAATTTACCCAGCTCGTATCGTATCGATTTTATAAGATACTTTTATATACACGTCATCTGATGCTGAACGTTCGATAATTTTTTGTTCGTTAAACACGAAATAGTAATGATATTACTGTAGTACACGAATACGTCTTCACAGTTCACGTAGTACACTAGATGCGTGCAAAATAATAGATAGATTTGCAGAACACAAACGATTCAAAGAATTTGTTTTATAGAATAATAATTTTAATTAGTTTGTGCTTCATTTGAAGTAATTTTTATTTATTTTTAATCCTAAATATTATAGTTAAATTATTTTTGTTTAATTTTTATTCTTCGACATTACAAGTCTAAAAGTCGCCCCCCCCCTGAAAATAGGGTAGGGACGCCCTTGAGTCCGCTAGCTGTTTGCCGTACGCGTGTGTACCGTTATCAGCACGGGCCGCGTGTGGGCCAAGTGAAAATAATAATCGTCTGAACGATATCGTCTCGCGACACCATACCGTCTTCTGATGGTCGTTAATAGCGATTTTTACGACCCTCGGGACGTCCGATTTCGCGAAAACCTCCCCGCACGTGTTGTACAAACATTGTCATACCGACGCGGTCTACGAGACGACGGTCCAAAAATAAAAGCTCAATAAAAACCAGCGCGGGCGGTGGACGAGCCGACGAGGTAGTAAAAACTCGACGGGGTAATAAACCGTATGGCTGTGGGCAGAGACGGACGAGTTAGATAGATAGACAGATAGATAGAGAGAGAGAGAGATGGAAAGTGGTTAGGTTAGAGAGAGAGAGAGAGAGAGAGAGAGATAGAGACGCCGTCGGGTGTAGGCAGAACACCGCAAATTTGTGGCCAGCTGTTAAAACCCGAGAATACGCCGTCTCCTCCGGGCTCCGGCGATAATAAGAGACAATATTATTATTTTATCGTCTCCGCTCGGCGTCACTGACTCTCCGTGATTTTATACGTGTTCACTGCGACGATTCGCAATTAAAATCAATGTTCTGTGCGTTTACGCGTTTGATGTACTACGTACAGTGTTGTGTACGAGAATAACGCGCAGTAACCGTCGTTTTTTAATTAACTCATACGCACTCGAATTAAAGTCGAATCGTTTTCGGCCGCACGCTTAAACATTTTACAGTCGACGTTAAAACCTAATTTCTGAATCGGTTGGCACACATCGAATGCGTTTCCGAGCACGCGACGATCGGATATAATAATATAAATGTGTACCATACAATATTGCAGGTTATTTTTTTCCATACGCGTATTTTATTGTGTGCGGTGTGCGGTGTTTTGAAATTTTGAAATCTCTGCCTCGCCATTCTTCTAATACGTGGACGTACGTCGAAATCGGCTCATTAGGTATTATTTTATTTATCGCTTACATCGGCTCATTTCCGTTAAATTTGCCTCGTGATGAAAAAAAAAAGCATTGTTAATGTAGTCGGAAAACACGAGCCGTTGCGGTCGACGTGGGCGTGCGATAATTTATAATTTCCATAGAGTGTGTATATTATATTATTATAATAATCCCGAATATAATAATAGCGATTGTAAACGATAATTTAACGTCCGCGTGGACCGCGTAGGATATCGTGTAAGATAAATAATTTTGATCGATAGGGTTTAACGTTTATACTCGGTGGTAAACGCATAACAAACGATGACGGTGTTTTGGCGTACGGATAATGGCTGACTGCAGGATTCCTGCCGTTTATCAACGACAAAAATCGACACGGTTCTAATGAAAAATAAGTACACATAAAGTTTTAACGAAACTTGAGTTGTCTACATATAAACTTTGTATGTAATCGAGTACAATAGAATGGGATGAGGGTGCCAAGTAATTTGATTTGGACCTTTGTTTGGCGCCTGCCATACGGACGCCTCGCTTCATAAAAAAAAAAATAATAATAAGAAAGAAAACACACGAGTGCATTTCGTTCTCCCGAACAACTATATTTAATAACGTTCTCGAACGTTTTAATATAATATAACGAAGTTTTCGTCGTCACTTCGTCGGTACAACGTCTATATACGTACATCGTGGTTCGGAATTTAAATCGACACCGACACCGCGGGGAAACGCGTACGCGTTTTTACGTTTATTTATCGTTATTATCGGTGCCTCTAAGTCGATTTAATATTTAAACACGACGCGCCTCGTCGTCGTGTTTCATCTTTCGCGGGGCTCGCATCATCACACTGCAGCCGTGTGTGGTGTGTGTGTAATAGTTACGAGTTATGGCGTTCAATTCCCCGTCGACTTTTAACGTATCGTCTGGTCCATTTGCATTATTAACGAGTTCATTTCGGTTAATTTTACTTCACACGACGGCATTAGACGAATTCCCGTTTAATATTTCAAACGTTTCCGAGCCGCACAAGCCGTCGCCGGGCGCGTTTTAATATTAATTGATTCGAAATGCCGTACGGCGACGCGCGACGACACTGGCGATCGAGTGCGCGTCGCAGAGTAATCGGGGGAAAAATTAAAAAATGTAAAACGACGAAAAACGATACGCGACGAGATCGTTTTGGTTTTCGAGTCGTCGCACAATTAATTATTGCCTCGTCGGGTGTATTGAGTTTACTCCGTGGTCATATCGATATTATGAAAAATGACAATGGGGGGGAAAAAAAAAACAAAAAAAAAAAAATTGAAAAAGTAACGGCTTTTTGTCGGCCTTTTGGGGCGGCCTTTTAGACATTCGAGTGAGCGTTTCGTTGCGGCGGCGGCGTATAATTGCGTACGCCGCAGTTTCGTGTTCGCGTCGACTATATATTGTATAGTGCCGCGGCCACTCGTCTTCTCGAGTGCGGCTTCTCCGGGCGCGCGCCGTGCGTTATCGACATCGCGGGGCAAGACTCCGCGAGAGCGTGAGAACGACGTGCCCCGCCCCGTCGTCGGGTCACGACAAAAAAAAAAGAAGAAAAAAACCAGATAGGGGGCCCGCCGTAGACACTACGACGACGACGACGACGACGGGGCTGTGGATGATCGGGGGTCGGATCGGTGGGGGGAGAGGAAGGAGGCGTTTGTCGGTTTTCGAGAGGGTAAACGGTTAGGCCCCGTCCCAGTCGAATTGGATTATTGGCCTCGGGGGTGAGAAAATCGGGCCGACTTTGCCGCCCCGTCGCGTCGTGTCTGAGCACTCGGCTGTGTTTCTCGGCGACTGTCACGTAAAATCGTAAAATCACGTAAAATTTCGAGGTTTTCCTACAAACCCGCTTCCTTTGTACGAAACAAGACGGACTCGTCGGATCGGAGCTGCTCGAAATATCCACAAGACCGCGCGCAAAAAAGTATCTGCACACATCGACCGAGTGACCGATTATAATATTTTCACGACAAAAGTAAACCATAATGCAAATCGACGATTTTTGTCGTCACTATCGTAACTATCGTTAGGTTAGTTTTTTCGTAATGTTCTAAAACGCGTTATATATAACAATTAATATACCCCTAATACACGTAATAAAATTGTACTTTTCGTCTTTCCGGAATTATTGATCAGCCTCCCTCCCGCTTTCTAGTTCGGACGATCGGCTCGTTTACACCAGCGCCGGTATTGCACCGCGTCACGGAAATCAAAGTCTACAACACCGACACGTGTCATTTACGAAACGCACCGACAGCGTCTCACGAATAAACGGCATTTCACAATGGAAACCGGTGTAAAATTGTCATTTTTCTGTCACACGTTTTGCGTGCAGATATTACCACATGTGTATAGACAGTGCTAGAATCGGGGGGACGCAGGGGAACGGAGCTCCTCTTCGATTTTTCAGTGTTTTGAGCGCACCACTTCCTATTATTTTAATTTGAACGGTTTTTTTATTTAATAATGTAGTAATTTTGTAAATTTGTAATGAATAAGACATTCGAATTGTAATTTTGATTTAATGAATTATTTTGTTCGTTGATATCGAGACCGATGTTTTCTATATCTTTATCGGTATTAAACCCACTTGGTGACCGGTTAAAACAATCTTGTGATGTTATAACACAATCATAATAATCATTTTACTATAGTGCGATTTGTCTTAGTGATCATGTAAAAAATACGATAAATAGGTATATCCGTTTTATTTTATTTTATTATCATACCTATTGTCCTACTCGATCGAACACTAATTTATATTTTAAATTTATAGTCATACTTATAGGTAGTTGCAGTTATATTTTGTAAAATAAGGAATGCGTTTTTGAAGATGGGTTGTTGGGGGGTGTGGGGGCGAAGCCCCGCACGAGTCTGGTGTCTGAAGGCATTGCGAGGGACGCTATTTTTTTTTGAAATCTTAGAGTGCCCCTTCCTTTATTTTTCCAACTCGAGCACTGTGCATATAGAACAGTACTCGAGAATTCGTCTGACGTTTCCGATCCGTGTGCGAGTCTCGAATCGTTCGTCCCCGAACATTTTCTCGTGTGTGCGATATACTCATGTGATATGAATCGAAAGTTACGTGCCAACTCTGCGTCACGGCGCGTAGTGCGCCGCACCCTTGCAGCCATTTGACACGTACGTTATTCGGACTACGCGCGCAGTTATACGGTTTCTGGGTGTCACCCGAAAACGCTTTTGGTTAATTTCATTGGGTTTTTTTTTCGCATTATAAAAAACGAATAATAACGTCACTGGCGGCAACGCGCGTGCGTGGTTTTTCTAAATTATAAAGAAATAATTATATAAGAAAAATCGAAATCTCTCGCAGCCTCGCCCGGACAATTTTACCGTGTCACACGGCGGTACCGTACGGTCGTGAAATAAATCATTATCAACAAAAATTATCAGATTGTTTTTCGTTTTATTATTATTATTATTATTTTCTTTAGTAGAGGGGGTTCGCCAGCAGCGGGACGCCTTGGAAGAAACAATTATTATTTCGATCGAGGTTGCGTGTTTGTGTCGCATCAATCGCAGCCCTTCGTGTTTCTAGTCGATAAACCCAGTGGTTATTTTTCCCATAAGGATATACGGCTTTTAGGCCGCGCTCGCGCATACGCGCGCACACACACGCTACACCACCGCGGGAACTAATAATATAACGTGGCAATAATGACTGTACGACGGTCCTAACGATTATAACAATTTTCGCCGCGGACGACCAGAGAACAAGGACATCGTTAAGTGCACGTGTACGTACTAATTCTCTTTTTTATTTTCACCGTCAGATCACTAATTTGAAATGTCCTATCTGATGACCGGTCACGTCGATACCGGTTATACCCAGCAGTGTCCGTATAATATAACGTTATCGGCTTATCCGTCTTGGGTATCTCTGAAAAATTTCAACGAAAAGAAAGTGTGTTGAAAATCGATCACGTTGAATCGATATCATATTATACGGGAGAAATAAAAATAAAAATTGCGAAAATTGCGAAAATTGTCGATTTGGTCGATCGTAGACACGAGGGGGAAAAATCGTATCGGTTTACGTACGTCTTACACACGACAAACTATCGGTCGTTTGGATTCGTATATGACGGAATACAATATTGTCATCGTTCGCGAACCAAACGATTAACGGACGATTATTCACGCAAAAGTGTAGAAATCAATAACGGTAATGGATGCTATTGTTGCTGATCAATGCGATTGTACCGTTAACGCGACGACGACAGTGGCATTAATTAGATGTACGGAATTCGTACCTATGCGTAGAAAGTAAACAAAAATTCGCTTAGCCTTTTTTTTTTTTTTTTCAAAAGTAACGATCGAACACTCGACAGACGCGGCTAGTTAACAACGTTGACGAAAAAATAACCGAAGCTTATTATAATTCACAACCGTGCCAACCGATCGGCTCACGCGCTAATCGATCGATCGAAATATGTTTTACGTATTCTCTTCTTCGCCCGAAAATCTTCAGCGAGTGTGTGTGTATCCCCGCGTAATCGCATACGTCAGGGACGAGCAAATCGGAGTTACTAGAGCGCCAATTTATAATAGAGTTTAAAAGTGGGCCGGAGAACACATACAAAGCGAAACAAAAAAAGGTCGATACAGTTTAAAATATTTACTATTGGCGTTTGTTTTTTATATTTTTCAATCATTGTATCGGTTTTGGAGCGGGCCGGTGTTAAAAACGGTACCAGGTTACCAGTTGCCCATCCCTGGCCACCTCGTCATGAGCAGGGATGAGCCGATACCACTTATTACCGATATCCGATACTCCGATATAAAACCGATACCCGATAATATTATGTAAATATTAAAACAGCATTTTTCGCAAAAAAAACATGAGCCGATACCGTTAACCGATATATAATAAAACCGATATCCGATAATTCAAATGTTACCTAGAAAAGTTTGATTATATTAATTATAATACATTGTTATTTAATAGTTATCAGAGTAATTGTTATCAACTGTATTACAATTTTGAATTTTTTAAATAATATTGCTGTTAAAATATTATTGTAATGTGATAACAACGACAGTCCTTCCAATAATCTATAGTATTTGATATTGACTATGGATAACCTATACTTTATTTTTTATTTTTTTTTGAAAGTATCGGGTTTAAAAAAGAATTGATACCGATAAAACCGATACCACCGATATCGGCCGATATTTAGTGTCGGTTCTAGTATCAGCCTCTCCCTAGTCAATAGTCATAATAATGTGCTTACGGATTTCAGTCGTCGTTATTGTGTTTACTCGAGTTCAAACGAACATTTTCAATATCCGCGTATTTATTATTTTTATGAATAGTGTTCCCCCCCCCCCCGATATTAACGGTCGATATAATTTAACGGTAAGAATATCGCTGTGTTCTATCTCACGACCGACGCCGGTCAATATCGAACCGAATACGACGTGGTCGCGTGGTGTGCTCGGCGCGCGGGGCAGGAGGAGCGGGACGACGTATAACGATAATGTTATTACAACGTAGGTAATATTATTTTGTTTTCGAGAGATCTCTACGACCTCCACCACGAACGGTGGTCCGGTATCGGTTTCGGCAGCGTTATTACACACCGCGTGGACCGCGGACGACGACGACGAGTTCGCCCGAGCACGGCCGACCGTTTCGTCTTGGAACGCGCTCATCCTCGACGTGCAATTGATATTTATGGAGGTTAATCGAAATAAAAGACCGTCGTGTACACAAAAGACGCGTTTCGTGCCCGCAGTGATATATCGCGTCGGACATTAGTCGTACAGTAGGTGTGTTCTCGTACACCAAGTGTGGGGTGGTGTTTTTTTCATTTTTTTTTTCCGTCTTCGTCTCTGGTGGTCCGAGATTTTTAATTGGCCGTGTACGTCCGGAAGCGACTGCCGCCGCCGCCGCCGCGTAATAACATACACGCGAAGACGACTGAATGTTGTACGTTTGGAAAAAAGCGCGGGTGAATTCAATTATTATTACGTCCCGACACAGAGACAATAATCATTATTATTATTATTATTATTATTATTATTATTATTATTGTTATTATACATTAGTTATCGTTTGTGTGCGCGAGATTCGAATTAAATGACCGCTGCTACACCCGGACGTGTACGCGTTGCTGCGGGTGTCGGACGGCGTTCGGTTCCGAGTAGAATTGAAAGAGAGAGAGAGAGAGAGAGAGAGGGAAATAACGAAATTAAAGAAAACAAAATAAAGGAACATAGAAGCGTCTAATGCTAATTAAACCGATGCCCCCGGTCCGGCGTCGTCGCGTCGTACGCCGAGAGACCGAGAGCGTAAACGGGTCTCCCCCGTCGGTTGGTCGGCCCCGAGGGGGTCCGCCGCGTATACGTGTACGCGCGCTGATAACCTCCGGACGAGCCGTGGGTCAACGGCGGCGCCGTCCCGGGCCCGGTCCGACGGTTCGTATTGTCCGAGAGCCGTTAGAGCATCCCAGAAGCAATTTATATACAATTAACGCGGCGTGAGGACGCCGCCGCAGACGTAGACGGTACACGGCGGCGGCGGTGGAGGTGGACGTGGTGGAGGCGACCGGTGTGTCACCGTGACCAATGTGTCGTATAAAACCGTAAGGGGAAAAGGAAGGGGAAAATGTTTTTAAAAAAAAAATAAAATAAAACCCATTGTTTCGTTTGTACGTGGTATTTCGTGGAAGGTTCTATAAAAATTAATTCGTTTGGGAGGTTTTTTTTTTTTGAATTCCGTAGTTTTAGTGTTTTCAGAAAAACATATTATTACTATTATTCTTATTATTATTTTAATTTTACTTCTCTTACACCGTGAATCGTCCGTGATCCGTACGGAGTTGGGAAAAAGTCGTGAAACCAAGAGGTTTTCAAATATATTCTATAGTGTAAGTTTTTAACATCGTAAAAATGTCGAAATATTGTATAACTATCGAACTGGGGGTAGTGTAGAAGACAAGTAGCTGTGTTAAAGTTATGAACATTTGTTGAACGGTATGTTTCAAGTTTATTTTAGTGGCACTTTTTGTTCTCGACTCGGGTTTATAAATTTCGCTTTGTTCATTCCGTGTTACAAATTCTAATTTTTAGACGTATAATATCAAAACTATTACTTAATATTTTATTTGTGCTCACAAATTTAATATTTATTTTTTTAAGAAAAGCTACCACGTGATTATTCTTTTTAACTTTTGTGTTTTGAGTAAAATCAAAAAAAAAAATTTATTTTTCAAATTAGGTATATAATTATTGATACTGACTTTTTGGTAAACTCGTATTTTGTAAAACAACTCAGCTACCATCTGAAGGTTAGTTTAATTTAAATATTTCTGGAAATTTATTCTGTAATCCTCATTCTTATTATTTTTTAAACCGTAAATTTTCAACAAGTGTGGCAATAGAGATATTTGAATACGCCGAATATGATTTGCATTCTCTAAAAACGTATAATGTAATTTACCGTCTGAACATAAACTTAGGTCTAACAAACTAATGCATATTTTAATTTCGAAGTTTTTTAACAGAGTCAGATATTTGTCTCGGCCCACACATTTTACGAATTCCACTTTATTTACATTTAATTATTATTTTGCTTCTACACATACACGCATTTGACAGCGCGTTTACACAGTAAAATATTATTAAATCTTTGTCAGCGTATTATTTATGTTTCGATCGCGTTATTGTATTATAAACTGAACTCTCGGTAGTTTCAAGTATATTTTTTTATTCGTCTAAACAAACAAAACAAACTAATTTTACGATGGTATGTGTATATTTTTTTTTTAATTTATCGAATTCGTTGAAAATGTTTATATTAATTAATATCCCGAATGAGTCGAGTTAGCTTTTTCAACAATCATACACACACACACACACAAACAGAAAAAATAAATTCGGGTATGTTAATAAGCTGCATATACAACTTTCATGATGTTGAAAAATACCACGGGGTTTACACGCACCCCGGTTTTCGTCCACGTGTACACCTATATATATGACCGTGCCACGGAAACATTCGTTTAATCGCAAAAAGCCGCAACGGTCGGTTATCTACTACAACTATACGTATACACACACACACACACACACACACACACACACACACACACACACACACACACACACACATATATGTATATCTATGTACGTACAAGGATCGGTGGTACAGTCGTCGAGTTACATACCTATATATTAAATACATATAATCGGAGCAGCGCGGTTTTGGCGATTGGAACGGGGTGGAGGTACGATAAATATCATAATATATATATCTGCTCGTGCTAAAGGGAGCGACGGCGGCGACGGCATTTAATTAAAAGGCCGATTGGCCACTGTAAACACCCGGGCACGTAATCGTTCCGGTCTATTGAACCAGAATGATTATGTGCACGGATTTTCGGTTTTCAGAGACCAGACTATATCTTCTCCACGCTCCGCTCAACGGTCGTTACACACTAGCGACCGCGCTCGTGATACGTACGTGCATTTACACGTGTAGGTATACAAAAAAATGTTATGCTCTGTCCGCCGAGAGAACGTGGTTACTTCGCGCGGATCGATGTCAACGCAATAACGCGCCGAGATTCGCGACGGCGGTTTCCCAGCTTGAGTTCAGCTACAGCTAGACACGACATATTTCGTCAAATGCCATTTTAGCGTGTTTTCAATATTGAATTTCTCGCAGCCGATCGCTCCGATCGAATCTCGTGACTTTACAACACGCACGGTCGCGTACCAGTGCGCTCGTGTATTGTAAGTTATAAAATTAAGAAACTCGTGACTTAATTTTCGTTGAAAGTTTGAGCGTTGTGGAGGAAACAATAAAAAAAACTTGAAAAAGTACAAGAGAAAATTGGCGAAATTCTAAATGCAAAAGTTAAAAATGGTCTACTAAAAAAATCCGGTCTTACACAAATGAAAGCCATCAAAAGTATTCTCGCTGATCTTTCTTCTGAAGTTTCATTGGATGTAGAATTTACTTCTTCAGATATGGTTAAAATGTAATATTATCCAATAACATCAGTTTGTAGTCAAAACATCATTTAGTCGGTGTAAGACAGTTTTAAGACCACCAAATCGACAATCCTTTGAATTTGAAAATTTAAAAGTGCATGCTGTCATAAATTGTAATCAAGATGATAAATAATAAAAATGCAATTTTTTTTTAGCTTTTGTTGCTTAAAGTTATGATTTTTTAATCATATCATTGTTTAGATAATAATTTGTTTCGTCCAGAACACATAAGGCCATGTATAATAATTAATAATATTAAAAACAAAAAAAAATCGTATTAGTAAAATACTGCATATTTTGAGTTTTATAACACATATTTATAAACATATTTTGATAGCATAAAATATACTTATAAGTGCGAGCCTTAATTATTACAACGATACGCCATGTCACGAGCGGGCGCCGTGGTACTACGACGACGACGACGACGTCCGGTCTCGAACCTCGAGGCCCCCGGTCACACAACCGCTCACGCACGCACAGACGATGAGAAGTCGCCGTCGACCGAGATGCTTTGTTCCGTCGTACGTGGAAAACCGGAAACGGTTCGAAAATCGGTCGTTTGATTTATTTTACTATTATTATTATTACTTTATTTTTTTTTTCACTCTACTTTTTTACCACGTCGAGTGCACGACGCCGCAACAGTTGAATCAAATCGATTCCGCTTTACGGCTATTACACATACGCTTTACACCTTTGCACGTGTCCTGTAATAACGCTCGTTACTAGACGTCAGTCGACTCGGTGTCACGCGTCGGTTTTTAATCACGTGATTGGTTTTCGTGTTTTGTTTTTTCAAACGACCGCGTTTTTAATTACGTACAGTTCAAGGGTTTTCGGAACGTCTCGACTGCGCCGGTCGCGCGGACGCCGTGACGACGCGGGAAGTTTTCGGGGACGTTCACTCTATTCACGGTCTAGTCGCGCTCGCCCGTACTAACAGTACGCAGTGTGAGTGTGTGTGTGTGTGTGTGTGTGTGTGTGTGTGTGTGTGTGTGTGTGTGTGTGTGTGTGTGTGTGTGTGTGTGTGTGTGTGTGTGTGTGTGTGTGTTATGTGTTCACCTCGTGAAGTCGATGTGCAGCGTTCACATGGGTAACCTACTTGTGATGTGATATAAATCCGGATTCTCCGGAAATCCGAAAAATATGGATTTCGGATTTCCGGATTTTGGATTTTCGGATATCAAAATCCGAATATTCGCATTTCACATTGTGGATTTTGGTATTCTAAATCAGAAAATCAATTGTTCGATTCTGAGTAAAATGGTTTTAAAATGATGTTTATTTTTACTATATTTTTTTAATTTTTTTCTATCTGGAGACACTTTTCGCTCAATTTCAATTTATTCAAAAGTTTTATCCAGCCACTCTATAGATCGGACATTTTTCGTAGATGGTACTTTGAGAGTTTCTTAAGTTCTCATCTCAATGGTTTTTCCAGGCGAGAGAAAAACACCCTAAAATGGAGCAAAAACGGTAAAATTCCCCGTAAACGACATTTTCATTAAATCAACTTTGGTAATTTCGTTCAAGTTATAGATAAAACAATACAAATTTAATGTTTCAAAATCCAAAATTCAAAATCCGGATTTTGCTTCAAATCCGTATTTCGGATTTCGAATTCCATAGATTTTTCCCATCACTAATAGCTACGCGTACGGTATGTAGTTTTGAATTTTAATCGAAAACTTTTGAAATCTCGTTTTCGAAATTTACGGTCTTTTGTTTGAATTTTTCACTACAATATTAATACAATGACGTAGTATTACACTTGGATTATTTCGAATCGCCGTCGAACACACAATGACTCCAATCGATTTCGTCGTTACGTTCAAATTCATACGCCGCATTAAGTGGTGCGTTATCATAATACACTGTACACACGGACACGATTCAACTCGGTCGTATCGATGATCCATATATTACGACCGTTTGACAGACAGAATAGATTTCGGTTTTATTTCTTTTTCACGGTTTGACGGTACGACGTTGTAAGTACGTTTTATGGGACATAAATTATGACCGACGCTGCACACCACGGATAGGTATTACGGTTGAAAAATAACGTGAAATAAAAGTGAAAAAAAAAAAACCAAGTCGGGACAATAGGTGATTTTCGTTAAACGACAGGTTCATCTCGGTTACGATATTAATATGGTTTTTTTTTTCCGGCGTTCAGTCACGGGTGTAATACCGGGTCATATCGAATCGTTGTAAATTATTTATTTTTTTTAAAAAAATACAAAAAACCCTATCGCGCACATAAATCATTTTCGGAAACGGCCACTAAGAATATCATTAGCGCACGAATAACGTCGGACGCCGGGACGTTATTACGATTTTATTTATAGTGCGTTTTTAAATAAAGCGTACACATTATACACGGGCGTGCGGTGCGGGGATCTGTCAAAACCGATTTTCGATTACACGTCGGGATGTGTATTTGTTTTTTTTTTTTTATTATCATTACTATTATTATTATTATTATTATTATTATTTCTCGTTAGGCCGTGCTTAAAAAACCGTCAAAACACGTGTTTAATAACGTCGACGAGATACCGGCGTGGAAAGCAACGCGGGAAAAATCGTCGGATCGACACGATAGGCGTTCACCGATACACCCCGACTAATTACACTATACGATCTGGACCGTTTCAACACCTACTCGTCGGCGGACGCGTCGGCCCGCGCGGCTCGTTAAAAGGTTATCGCCGCCGCCGCGCGTTTCGGCCGGTTCGCTCCGTATCGCGTACGAGCCGGTCACGACACCGGGCCGTGTAGCCAATTAATTTCGTCGTATATCACACGTTACGCCCGCTCACCCGCACACGTAAAATAATAAACACCCTCGGAGATCGTATCGATCGTGTACCGGGGTCGATCGCGCGGGTACGTTATTACAGGGTGTATACCTCCTAGTCGGCATGCCGTCCGAGAAAAGAATGCGCCGCCGCCGCCAGAAGTATTTAAAAGGTAGTAAAAACGACGACGTGAACCGAAAACTCGACAGTAATAATTCCAAACGGTCGTTACGAACATCTGTTGCCGTACATTCGGTATATTATAATATCGAGTGCAGTTCGAACGTTTCGTCGTCATCTCGAACGTTGCATCATAACGACAATAAACTTATACGGCACACGGTGTATTATTATATGATACGTAGGCATATCGTCCGCACCGTGTTCCAGGAGGAGTGATTGATAACAGACACGGCGGAGATAATATTATATATTATTTTATTATGTTTTTTCGCCCGAAACCGTCGTCGTGACAGTGCCGTGAGTTAGTGGAATCGCTACGGAAAAAGTGAAAAAATACGCAATATTGTCGGCCGCTTTAGACGCGTTTTTTCACTCGCGCCGATCGATTGGATGTTATTACGACGGACGCGTGTCGACGACAAATCGTTCATACGTCAGTGTGTACATTGATGCACGCGCGTTCATTATCGTTCGAAATCGTACGCCATCAGAACACAAGTGTAGCAACTCGATAAAAACTCCGTTCTGAGATAGTAAAAGATAATGAATAAAGCGACCTTTTCTTTTGATTTTACGCGGTACCGTATTTTGTCATTTTAAATTTTCAATATTGAATTCGCCTTAAAATACTCTAGTGCAGCGGTTCCCAAACTTTTTTTCCGCGGTGCCCTTTTAGGGGCCCCAAGTTGGCCACGGTGCCCTGCTGTATATAACACGAAAGACAGAACAAAAAAAAGTACTCATTGATAGCCAATTTCATTAATTTTATTAAACCTAATACAATCTAAGCATTCTAAGCTACCCAGGTAATTTAACTATAAATGAATGTATTTTAAGCTTAAAAAAAGATAAATAAATAAAAATCATTCTCATTGTGATTATAATTATTACATAAAAATATTAAAAATAAAAAATATTCACATATGATTTTATCTGAACATACATTTACGAATTCACTCGTAAGGTTATAATTAGAATGTCCGAATGTACAATAGAAAATATTACATTATTGGCTATAAAATTTTTACGAAAACAATAACAAAAAAAAATCTATACATTTCAAACTTTTAGATTCTGAGTGAAGCGAAGGATCTTTTACAATGATGTTTATTTTTTTGTTATGAACCCTAAACCGCGGTGCCCTAAGAAAGTGCTCACAGTTTGGGAACCGCTGCTCTAGTGCATCGAAAAGAACATAGTATTTTCCGTGAGAAAAAATGTGTAACTCAAAATCGACATTTTTCGAGTTACTACGCTAATGTTTCTGATGGCACGAAATGTTAGCATCGTCTAAAATTACGTCACAATGTCTCTAACGACATAATAATTGCATAGCGCTACTTTTTTTTTTTTTTATGTATTATCAATGAAACAAAATAAAATCTAAGAGGCTGCGCAAACGTCCCGAACGAATGAAACTTCTCACTCGTAAAAATATGATGAAAATAAATAAAGTTTTCACAGGACGTTTTTCGTAGTTTTATATTTTTCTTTAACGTTCACTTTTTAGTAAAAGTTTTCGACTATAACCTAGATGTATATTATAAAAACATATAATAGATCATTAAATAAACGACCGTCGAGTTGGACGATTAGATACACGACGCAGACAATAAAACTATGATTTTCACGGCGTACGGTGGTATTTTTTTTCTATTTTTTTTCTATTTTTATACTCTTAATTTACGATATTGTCGCGCTCGACGACTGCGACCGGGAGACTATTAATCGAACTGTCGATGAATATAATTTACGGCCTAGGCCGGCGCCGGGATTGGGAACACTCTTAAAAACAGGAAACGTGCTTTGCGTGCAAAGGCCGCGGCGGCACGACACGACGATAATACGGTCTGGGGCGTATCGTATGCATAACGTGAAGCGTGGCGGCGGTTCGGTGTCGCCAGATGCGAATTACAGTAGCTGTACAGGCCGAAATTCAACTCGCGAGCCGTCGTTCGTCTCCTCCGGTACCGCGGCGCGGAGTTTGTGTCTCGGGCGTGTACGCACAATGCGCGCCGCCGCGCCGCGCCGCCCCGGTAAGAAATTCGAAACCCGGGCGTCGTCGTCGCTTTTGTTGTTGTTGTAGTTGTTGTTATTAAACCCGAAGATTATTATAAAATATGATTAAATACACGAGGGGATGTTTCGGTTATTTGATAAATAACGAGCCGCCGCCCGCAGAGGTGAGAGTATAAATTAAATAGCGTGCCATGTGTGCGCGGCCAAAAAAAAAAAAAAGATAAATAAAAAAAAAAGATAATAAATACCTTTTTTAAATTAGTTATAATTTGTTAAATAAGGGGACCGGCCAAGAACTGCGATATTGATATTATCATTATTATTATTTATTTTTTTTTTTTACGATCTTTTTAGGGGAGATATATATACGTTTCGAGAACCCCCGTGTCTACAGCTATTCGTCGGGGATCAGAGAGACAATCGATTCCGACACAATAAATATTTTTACACGTTTCGTTATAACCGACGCCGCGGCGGCACAATACGTAATACGCGTTTTGTAAGTGTATACGACGGGGTATTATTTCACGTTCGGTTCACTTCTAACCGACTAAAAACGAAACAAAACGAAAAAAAAAACAAAAACCAAACAAACTCCACGAGTGAAACGTCTTCTGCAGTAAAGATTTACCGCGGTCGAAATCCAATTAATAATATTCTATTTAACGGCGTACGCTGTTGCACACGCCCGATATTTTCCACGATATCGTCGAGAGCTGAACGCGCCGCGCGCATACGATTATAAAATATAATTATTATTGCGAAACGACGCATAAACAATGTTCTCGCGCGAAAACGACGGCTCCGGAGCGATTCGTTTCGCTTTTGTTTCGTCTGCGTTTTGACGAGCGTTTCGTCGTACGCGTTCTGTGCGCCGACAGTGACGATGTGAAATAAATCGTTTCGATTGGAGGACACGCGTCGTCGCGTCACCCCGAAGACAAGGAGTTCCGGGCCACCGCGATATATGATGGACCGTAATAAACTCGACGAGCCTCCGTTGAAAATATACCGCGCGTTTTCGGACGTCTTTGTACATTACATAAATAATACGCCGGCGGGGTCATTTGGCAACGGAACAGACGAAACAGACAAATCAAAATTTCACCATTCGTCGTCGTCGTCGTCGTCGTCGTCGTCCCTTTCGTCCCGATTGTCCATTAATCAACACGTAAACTACAGTCCACGGGCGTTTTCGTCTTTTTTTTTCTCTCTTTTTTTTTTTTTTATTAACGACGACAAGTTGTTTTCTTTACCGCCGCAGCACTCGATACCGTGGGTTATTTTTCTTCGCTTCTCTTTTGAACTCCACATGAAACGTTCACCAGACCCTCGGCTTCGCCGTGTACGAAAAAACGCGTTTAATTGGATATTATTTTTGACGGCCCGTAAAAAAAACAAACACTGTACGGCTGTCGGCTGCGAAAAAAAACGTCCGACGGCCGGACACACGTACGTGTGCGGACGCGTCCGGGACGAACCGACGGATGTACAGTAAAACCTCTCTAAGACGGAACCGTTCGGGACTAACAAATGTTTCCGTCGTAAAGAGTTTTCCGTCATAGAGAGGTAGAAAAAAAAGAAGATGACCGACCGGGGGCTATTGAGGTTTTCCGTTATAAGTATGACTCCGTCTAGTAGAGGGTCCGTTATAGAGAGGTTTCACTGTGATCGTTTTCTCGTTCGCGATTCGTGTCTGAAAGTCATCGTCTGTTTTTATTCGATTAGCCGATTTCGTGATTTCTTTTCGTGTACAGTACGATATGTCGATATCGGCGTGTTGTTTTCTTCGAAGAAAGAAACCGACGTAAAGCTTATGTATGAAAGAAAAAAAAACCACTACCTGAATACAAACAGACATGTTTATAACCGTTTAGTAAAAAAAAAAAATCCAAACGGCTCGAATGAAATATAGTTTTGACTAATTTTCCGTTGACACCTGTGTTAATAATACACACACACACACACACACACACACGATATTATCATAATCATCGGCTCACGGACCGCGCGTATGGCGTACGAGTCCCAGATGGTAAATGTGCCGCGCCGTGTACGGCGCACCGTACACGGATAGTCGTTTATATGGTAATCGCAGATGAGTTAATTGACCGTCATGATCCGGCTTATCGAAACTCTGCGACCTACGCGCACAGAGAATTCAGGGAAAATCACGATTGCGCCAACCGAAGGTCAAAAGCGTCGAAAACCAATGTGAAGTGCGTCTTAATGCGTTTAAGCGATAACGCAGAAGAATGGACCGGCGTTTATGAGAAATAGTAAAAAAAATAAATAAATAAACCGTAAGCGTAGGCGTTATTTAATTGCGCTGATAAAAATCATTTTTTTTTCTATTTTTTTTTTTCGTTTTCTTTCAAATAAACACTGCGGACGCACTAAGTGTTTGTTTTCGAAAATACTAATAATAGCTTTGAATCTATAGCGGAGACAATAAACACTTGTATACTATATTATATATTAGGAGACGAACTTAACCGTGAAACAATAGGTCAATCGTTACGATATCAGACGGAATCGTGTGAACGCGTTTGGGTGTATTGAAATGCAAAACTGGTACCGTGGTTTGTTCGAATTCGCGAATAAATACTTTTACGCGGCGATGTTTGAAATAGGTACGCGTTTAAATATTGCGTTGAGATTTTTACGACCGGACGAGTACGATAAATAAAATATCGTCATAATATACTCGTACGGCACGCCGGTGTAATATTTTGACGGTAATATTTCTCAGCGTATTTTTCTGACAATGCGTTTTTCTACGGGACCCCTTAGGTCCCATCCACGACTCCTCGTACGCTCATTATTGTGGCCATTACCGTCTCACGACGTCTGGACAAACGCCAACGAAACTAAACGCAATACGCTATAAATATTCGAAAAGCCGAAAAAAAATAAATAAATAACAAATAAATAAAAGTATTTGTTTTCAAACACGCGGCACGGACGCGTGTGAAACAAAAGACGCGCCGGCAGACGGACGTCTTTCGCGCCGGCGTACACGCGTATACGACAAGATGTATAAAACAATCCTATAATGTGTAAAATAACGTTATTCTCGTATGCCGTATAATACGTCTGCGGTTTGACACGACTAGTCGGTGCAGTGCTGGACTAGAGCAAATGCCTTTGCGGGAAGAATTTAAAATCTCGCCCCTTACGAACCTCGTGTCCACCACGATCAAAAGTAATTTTATTAATTAATACCACGTGCGAATTAATTTTATTAATTAATACCACGTGCTAATTAATTTTATTAATTAATACAACGAACGAAAACTCCGTTAGAATACTTTTCAATGAATATAAACATAAAACATATGAATCAAAAGAAACTTTTGCTTCAATTTATGCAATTTATGCATCTGAGATATAACTTTACGTACTTCTTGTTTTTTTCACACTTTTGTTTTCCAAAACGCAGCAATTTTTGATTTTATACGGTTTTCACTCATAATGAAAAAAAAAACGCTTTGAAAAAGTGTTAAAATACCCTTTGGCGTTAAATTAAATGGTATTTAATCAGTCAGTCGCACTTGACATTTGACGTAAAATATAAAGTGATGAAAACAATGTCTTGTTGGTGTCCAAGTGAAACGTTTGAAACTATTAATATACAATTTAGAATTTAAATATCTTAAATAACACGATGGCTTTGATATAGAGATGGTACTACATATTATACCGTTATAATACCAACATGTGTTTGTGTGGGTGTGTGTACTACTGTAGACACGTATATATTAAAATCGAAAATGATTTGAATTAAAATAAATCGCGTCGAGCCTATCGCTATGGTATATAGTCTTTCCGAGATCGAGCTCACCGATGAAATCACTCTGCGGTTGGCCGGTTATATTTGTATGCACCTAAGTACGGCATATCATCACTACCATCGCGGAAACGATAATATCGCCTCAGTCACCGCGGCATTTATACTTTCTGACACCTAAAAATGCGTATCGTGTGTTGAAAATCACTATTATCATTTACTGTGCATTTTTTTTTCCAATAACTAATAATATTCTTCCTAGAATGTTTCAAAACTTTTGTTCGCACCTCGGATACATCACCTCCCCTGAAAATTCGCGCCCCCCGGAACGACCTTTTCGCCCCCCCCCCTCATATGACAAGGCACCGAGTCGGCAATGCGCGTGCGTTTGTTGTCGTCCTGCCAGAACTGCACGGCGAGGGCCCGACCTAGACGTCGTACTCTAGGGTGGCCAGACGTCCCGGATTTTTACGGGACACTACCGTGTTCCGGTATACCGCAAAAGTATATCGGGACGGTGAAATACCCTGGATTTCAAATTTTAGGGGTCGAAATACTGATTATCGATTTAATAAAAGAAATACTGTCACGAATCATTACGGCGATTCATTAATTAATTAATCCTGGTAATTTGTTAACTATATTGCATAAAAATAATAAATTATATGTATTTCATACAATCCAGATAGTTTTTTTTAATTTTGTATTTCCTGCTAATATACAGGTAGATCACTTGAATTGAACATTCATATTTCATATATCGACAGTGAAAATCCAAAAGGGCATAAGGGCATATTATACTCGGCTCTCAATTATTGATATAAATTATAGATCAAAAATATAACCGAATGATCATTTAAAATAGATTAAAATCCAACTTTGTGCTCAATGACATATTTTTTCCAAATCAAAAATATTCAATGATTAGTCAAGTCACTGGTAAAAAATTGTTTTTTAGCTCTCCTGAATAATTTCGAAAATGTCGCTCATGCCCTTTTAGATGGTGGTCACCAGATCGAATTTCGTAGTTTATACTGACGATTTCAATGTAAACAGCAATCCGACATTCAAATATCAAATAACATGTCCCGGATCGGTGATTTCGAAATCTGGCCGCCCTGTCGGACTCGGGCACACGCGAAAACGAGGGGCGCCGCCGCGCCGCGAGATTCCATCGCGACAACACACAACAACTCGTACGATAAACACGAGACGGCCGTCGGGACGGAGGAAGGAAACGATATTGTTTTTTCTGGCACGCGGGCAGAGCAGCCGACGTCGCGGTAATATTTTCGGCTTGAATTATTCGAACGTGAGATGATGATAAAACACTGTCGCGACCGTGGCGGCGGCGGCGGCGGCAGTTCGCCGGCTGCACGCGCGCCCGAGTGCGGTGCGAGATTCAAATCCTACGTCCGGAGCCCGTCTGTTGGCAAGTCAAATACGAAGAAAAACACCGCATAAATTTCACTCGCCCGTGCGGAAAGATTCTGCGCTCCGTTCGCGTGCACCGAACGGAAGGGGACCGGAGGGAAAGCGCGCGCGTGCGAGCGCTGTGTCGTCCGGGTCGTTAAACGAACGGGACCGAAAAGTTTTCGCCGCGATTTCGTGCGGTGTACGCGACGAGATTCCGCGAGAAATATCGTCGTCCGAACGAAAATAATAGGAGAAAAGACGCTGGCACTCGATTGCTCAACGGTCAAAAAGTTTTTTCCAGAGTGCAGCCCTTTTAGGGGCCCCAAGTTAGCCACGGCGCCCTGCTGTATATAATATGAAAAACAGAACAAAAAATGTATCATCATCATCATCATCATCATTGGCATCACAACTCTTCAAGAGTTTTTGCCGCCACCGACAACTCCCTCCACTCTTCCCGATTTTGTACTTTTTCTTCCCAATTCGATATCCCTAATTTCTCTAAATCCTGCTTTGTACCATCTATCCATCGCTTCTTCGGACGTCCTCTTGGTCTCTTCCCCGTGGGTTTCCATTCGGCCGCCGCTTTAAGGTAATCAGAGTTTGACCTCCTCATCACGTGCCCCAACCATTTTATTCTTTGTGCTTTTACAAAGTTGATTATCTTTGGTACTCCTGTCAAGTCTCGAATCTCTTTGTTTATTCTCCTGCGCCAGCACCCCAGGTCGTTGTCATATACTGGGCCGCAGATGATTCTAAGTATTTTGTTTTCGAACGACACAAGTTTTTGTTCCATTTTGTTTGTTAAACGCCATACCTCACATCCATATGTTAGTGTTGGTCTAATTATCGCCGTGTAAAGATGTACTTTGGTTTTTCTAGAAAACAGTTTAGATTGTAGGTAGGTATTTGGTTAGCGAAAATGATGCCTTTTTGAGAACAAAAAATGTACTCATTGATTTTATTAATTTTACTAAACCTAATACAATCTAAGCATTCTAAGCGGCACAGCTGATTTAACTATAAATGAATGCATAACTTAAAAAAACAAAAATAAATAAAAATTATTGTCATTATGATTATAATTATAAGATACAAATATTAAAAATGAGAATATTCACATTTTATCCGAAATTACATTTACGAATTCACTTATAATTTACCTTTAACATTAGAATGTCCGAATATGCAATAGAAAATATTACATTATTTGCTATTAAGTTTTTACGAAAACAATAACGATAAAAATCTATACGTTTTAAACTATTTGTTATGAACCGTAGACCGCGGTGCCCTTAGAAAGTGCTCGCGGTGCCCCTAGGGCACCGCTGTGCACAGTTTGGAAACCGCTGCAATAACCCTATTGATTCACCTACCCTTCCGTCTCTATTGTGTTTTAAAGTCCCTCAACGCTCATCCGGATCCTCTACTATCTTTTATGTTCCACGTGCTAGTAGAAATTATTTATTAAATGAGCCATTAAGACGTATCATGTCAAATGCCAATGCGAACCCATCATTCAATCTTTAGCTTAAATAATTGTACACGTTCAACTATTTATATTTCTATGTTGTTTATTTTTATTTTTTATTTTCATAACACTTCTGTTCACTTTTTCTATTGTTTATGACTGTACTTAAAATTAATTAACAAAGGGCCTCGCCCGTATATTTCTATATATAAATAAATAAATAAATAATAGTTTTTCGTAGAAATAATTCGTCGTCGTCGGGTCCCCGGTGTCGTGATCCGCTGCGGTCGCGCTGCTGCCGGAGTCCGCGTGTTCCGAACGCCGCCGTCGGTTCGTTCGTCTTCGTGCTAGAGCCCTCCGGCGTCGACGCGTGATCGACGTGACGGGAACAAAACCATGAATGATATGTTTTTACTACGTTTCACGCGTCGCGACGTCGACTGATGGCTTCGATGCCCAGGGGTGTATTTATGAGTTGCCTTGAGAAGCTTCAGCCTGTCACTCCAAAGCCCCATCTTAAAATCAACGGAAATACGATTTAGTCTGCGTGTGCCCTATACGGTGTAAAGTAAATCGTAGAATTTCAATTCCTATCGTTTAAGATATTACATTAGTCACTCGATAATAATTCGAACCTCGATAATTCGAAAAAATCCACAAATCAAACTAAACGCTCGGTCCCCTGAAAAAACCTCTGTGATCAGAAGAAAATACATGTACACCGGTCCCCTCGATAGTACGGAATATCTGTCGGTGGTATACACTCTACAATGCGAATTTTTTTTTTCGCCAGTACCCCTATAATTAGAATTTCCTTAAAAATGATAAATTTATAATGTACAATATATGTATGTACATATTTAACATGATGTGATAACGCTATGGATCAGATTGTGGTTAACAATTTATCACAAATTTAACCCTTCGTTAGTCACCACGGGGTATTTTAATACCCCAGGTATATTAAAAACGTTTTTTTTGTTTGGAGGTAAAGCCATATTCAGCTCCACGGCCGTGATATCATTAATGATAATAGTATAATTATAATAGTGTGATTTTTATCATTATCAGTGCAGTATTAAATAATAAACAGTCGTTCAAAGTGGAGTCTGGAAACATTTTACCCCAGGTGACTAATTTTGTTATAGATCTTATAAAAAAATAATTAATTAAAAAATTTCAATTTTTACAGTTTACAGCGTTTGAACAAAATCTAATTAATGTACTTAATATGCTGAATGGTAAAGACAGCGATTAATATATTAATTTTTAATAATTCAAGACTGAGTTAAGTTGTTCAAGTTGCAATTTTTATTTTATTTATTAACTAATCTGAGAAAAAGAAGTTTTTATGGTTTATTTTTTATTATTAATTATTATTTTAACTATATTTGAAGAAAGACTTATATTTACATATTATACATTTTTAAATCTTGTTATGCTTTTAAAAAATTGTTACTAATTGAGGATAAAAATATTTCTTCAATTCTTATTATATGCTGAAAATTGAATTATGTTGTTATTTTTTCATTTTTTTTTCGCCCTTTTTCAGTTATGGTATTAGTGTTCCTATTCAACATAAATTGATAAATCATAGTCAAAATGTGTTGTACGAGTTACCCAAAATACAAATTTAAAGACTAAGTCACTTTATTAATATAACTTTACAAATTAAACAATTAACTAAAAAAAAATATTAGCAATAATTAATATTTTAAGTAATTTACAATAAAATGTATATTCACAGTGAAATATTTAAAAAAAATAGCTTTCAACTATTAAAATATCAATTATACCTATATTCAAAACATATTAGCAAAAAATAAAAGTAAATTCTATGAAATAATTAATTAAAAAAATTAATTTAATGTATGGGGTATTATATTACCCCGGGTGACTTAGTGTGTTCTAATTATTAAGGTGACTAACGAAGGGTTAAAATAATAGATTTCTTCAATACGAGTATGTAACATTATGTAATATGTAAAATAATAAATAAATGTCAATTAATTAATATTTGTAATAGGTCGTAAATAAATAAATAAATATCAATTGATAAATATACATACAATAATTTTTCACTTCTCTTGAATTCGACTTCCCCTCCCCCTTGATTATTCGAACATTCGGTAAATCGAAAACCTCTATAAATCGAATTTCTAGCCCCTAAATTTCGAATTGTCGAGTGACTACTGAATTAGTTTCGAAATTCAAGAAACAACGATCTCAATACAATTACATACCTTACCGTGAATAATATTGTAACTGATAAACATTTTACTTTTTCAAAAAGCTGTTGAACTTTTTGAAAACGGTTACCTGGGCTAGATGACTCTATGAAAGCAAAATATGATATTTGGCAAGGTTAATGGAAAAATATCGGAGACGTTTAAGGCCGAAAACTGTTAGAGAAATGTTGATTCTATGCGATCGTTGAACATGACCAAATATAATATATCATCTACTAGAAATATTATCTGTAATTCCGGTATCTATCGCTATACGACTAAACGTAGATTTTCTACATCGAGAAGACTAATTTTATCTAAAAAATAGATAAAACATCAGAGTTCAGGCTAGTGGGCCTATTGTCGGTACATAGAGACATTATAAGGTAAATGACAAAAAGATGCTAGACACATTAAACAAAAGCGGCAAAAATAGAAAATTTTATTTTTTCTTAATTAGTTTTAATATTTTTTTATTTGATTATCGTCGTATGAAAACAATAACATTAAAATTAAATTTTATTATAAATTCTTTATTCTGATTTTCGATGAGAAGTAAATCGGGAAATTTTTCTAGAAGAAAATTTCTCCCCAAATATCTTCTAACACGTCGCCCGGTGTTGCGACCAATCGATCGATCTCCAAGTCTCGAAGACGACGACGAGTCGTGCGAGTAAACAACACGTTTTACCCAGTGCGCCTAGGGAAGGGCGTGATTTCCGTAATACATACATCTTTTAGCATGGCAGTAAAACAAAACACACCGCGTGCTCGTATAGCGTAATAATAACCACATTTCCAGTAAACGACTGCGCGATCGAAGAGATCGACGAGACACCGCGGACGAAGATCGTAAAATATTCGGTCAGGACGAAAAAAAAACAACGTGCGGATGGTTTTTTTTATTGTTGTTTCGTCGTTTTGTGTTATTATTATTATTATTATTTTTGTTCGTTCCGACCGTTCCGTGCGACGATCGTTTAGCCGTGGATTTACGGCAAAGAGGTAGGTATTTGTTTCGAAAATAATTTCCGCGCTAGTAGTATTTAGGCGGACTTTACGACGGCCAATACAACGTCCGGTGTGATTTACGTTCTTTTCCACCTCGGCATAATCGCCCTGTCTATAAATAATGCGTGCGGGACATGCACGCGTCACAACTGACCGGAGGGCTGATTAGAACCGAGTTCGGTCGGTAAATCAACCGTTTCCCATCGCGCCCGAGCCGTACGTGTATAGTCGTCGCAGGTAGACACGAGCGGCCGCTAAGCGCAGTTTTCCGTCGGTTTTTATTGTTGTCATTGTTGTCGTTATTATTATTTATATTATTATTATCGCGGACTGTCGAAGAACCGAACGGACGCACGCGCCAGGCGTAAAAATATTTTTACTTTTTTTTTTTGGTGGGGGGTTAAGGTTGTATAATTTCGTATTTAAATACATAAACAATTTTACTTGATTTCAATGGAAAAATCAATGATTTCTCGTTATTTTTGCTTTTTTTATACAAAAAAATTTTACGCTAAAAATGCGGCCTGTGCGTATTCACCGTATCAATTTTAACATTTTAAACGTCAATAATAAGAATATTTTAATAAACCGATAAATAGTAATAAAACCGACATATTTCTGTCTAACATCTCCCTCATTGATAGAAACCACCTATATATTTCGTTAAATATTTCAATACTTTTGCTGAAATTTCGGCGTGGGAGGGGGGTTTCACGCTGGCGTAAGACGTAAGACGTAAGACGTACTGTTTCCGTGACTTTCGCGACGACGACGCCTGCGAATCGTTATTGCCGTGGTAAACTGAAAACATTTTATTTATTTATTTATTTATTTTTTCAACCGACGCCAAGTGGCACGAAGCGTACGTGTGTAATAATACGTTTTTCTGTTTTTGAAAATTTCAATCGACGGCCGACCCGGCCGCTTTGAACTTAAACGCATTAGTTCGCGTCGAGTGAGCCTGCTGCGAATCGTGTCTGGAGAACGTTTCACTCGCGACGTTCGCTTTGTAGCGCATTGTATTTTCGTAGTGATTGCGCTGAAATCGAATTAACGGGCGGGCGACGCTGCACTCTACGCGCCGCGGTCCCCCTTCGTGTCTGCGTCGCTCCGTCCGTACATTAAAGCGCACGGTCGCACGTACGTTTTATCCAACAATAATAATATCACACGGACACGCGGCAGCCTCTGCATAACGGACGGGACCCGAGGGGAACGGAAGCGTTTCCGCCCGCTGTGTACGCGACGCGACGGCCGGCGCGGCGAGAGATTAAAATTCGTTTTGTACGTTGAAACAACTGCAGATAGTGATGATTAGGGCTGGGGTTTCGATGCACTTTGCATTGTTTTCCAAAGCTTACCGTGCAATTCTCGTCTTGTCACAAATTTGTTTTATGTTCGTTTGAATGAGAATAAGAAAGTTTATTTTGCATTTTTTGGTATTTTTTAGTTTTTAGGTCATTTTCTTAATTTTTTTGGGCATTTTAGAGTTTTTGGAGCATGTTTGAGTTTTTGGAAACCAAGTGTATGAATTCGAAATTTTATTTTAAGAATTTTACACCGACATGGTTTTTAAATAAATATAACAGATTATAAGTAGGTAACTTTTTTTTTAGATTTATACTAAAACTACGTATTTACAGTTCACACTTGTAATAGATTTTTACAATGCATTTTTTAAAACTTTTTATTGTAATTCATACTAAAATTATTAAAACCAAAAAAATTTTTAGATCATAAAAGCATTTTTGTAGGGCATCATTTAGAGTTTTTAGGTCTTAAAAGCATTTTTTTTAGGACATTTGTCGGGGTTTTTAGGGCATTAAAAGCATCATTAAAGGCATCCCAGCCCTAGTGATGATAAAAAATGCATATGTATATCGCCGAGACACGCAAAAAAAAAAAAGATAAACAACCGGTTGTATGATCATGTGGAAAATTTTTCTTGAAATCGTATAATATATATATAAATAAAAATGTAAAAAAAAAAATGTAATATAAATATATAACTCTCTATCTCCGCCACAAGCAATGTTTATTGGAGGCGTATAAATTACAAATGTGTATACGTATTTCTATTTGTAAATGTAATTGTTTGATAAACCAAAAAAAAAAAAAAAACATCGAGAGACGATCGCCGGGGTGTGTCGGTTCACTGTTACGGCGGCGGTTTGAAATGTACACGAATAAACGTGTACACACAAAGGTCCGACTGACGTGTGTTTCACCTTGGCGTGTGTTTGTGACACTATTCAATACGTACGCCTTGTTTAGTGTGAAATGTTTAGACGGAGCGACGTTGAACACTTGGAGTACCGAGTGTTTCGATCGATTAAGAAAATTATTAAATATTATGGTGAAACCTTCAAGTAGTAATTAGATAAACGTCCATTCTAATCAAAACAAATTTTAAATTTATTTTATTTTCAAACACGCGAAAAAAGGAATTTTTAAACGACCCGTGTGTTTTCAACGACGTCTAAACGAGATTAGGTACTCGTCGGATGGCGGACCGCGTGTATGACACTTCGTCACTGATTGCTAAACCAGGAAGAAAACTTATTCTGCTAGTTTCGATCAAGCCAATAAAAGTGCTGCTCTGACAAGTTTTCCATCGTCTTTAAAGGAGAAAAAAATGCTTTGAGCGAGAACACGGTGCAAAGAAGAGTCGATTAAACGGTTCAGTCGGTCGAAGACTTATTATTATTATTATTATTATTATTATTATTATTATTATTGTATAAGAAAACAATCGAATTTTCGTGGTAACTGACGTCTGTTTTCATAAGCTAGCGTCACATCGCTTCTCGAGAAAACCGTACTCGACAACAAGCGCCAGACGCATCCGTTCCACAAGGACGACGTGTTTTTCGTTTAGACGCTCAATACGCGTATACGACACGTCGATTTGTGCGCTTCTCGCGTACTTTTTCCCCGTGAGAGGGGGTTAGGAAAATATCGACTACTGTACGTACAAACCCCAGACGATGTCGTGGTATTGTTATCGAGGGCGATGTGACGTTGTGCGTGTCGCGGCCGCACAGCAGGGTGAGAGAGAGAGAGAAACGATCGCTGTCACAGCCAACACTTTGATCTCGGCCGATTTATCGCGACAAAACAATGCGCTTCACAACACGTTTCTCGACCGGCGAGTCAGGCGTCCGGCTCGGGTCAGGTGCCCGCGTGTAATCGACCGTGTCGGCAGACGGCCACGACGCACTTCGCGCCCCCGACGACGGACTCATCTACACGGGCCGTAATCCGTGGCCGATCGGACGGTTTTCGTGGTCTGTGCCTCCGGACAAAACCGGATCTGTCTTTTTTTTCATTTTTTTTCATTGTTTTTTTCATTCGTCCGCCGCCGGACCGGATTCGTCCGCCTTTAAAAAAAACGTGTCGTACAAAGATCGATGGACGCGACGGCCGTGTCGGACGAACACGACGCGTGTAACCTAACCTAACCTAACCTAACCGGACGATCGCGACGCGGTATATGATGATATGTATGCGATATGAAAATATTACGATCGTTCGCCCGGAGGAGGTCCGTGCGACCGGTGGCGTAGTTGTTTTATCCTAACCAGACCGCGGTAAAGGTTTTCGCCGTCGGTTTCGTTCGCGACAACCGATCACCGCGTCGTACGGACCGTAGCCATGAGCTCGTTTGAGACTAAGGCAGGGTTTAAACAAGGGGATGCTCTATCCCCTATATTATTTAATCTCGCATTAGAAAAAGTAGTTAGAGACACGGAAACATGTCATGAAATGGAACTGAATGGGAAAACAGTTATACTAGCTTACGCAGACGACATTAAAATTCTAGGAGACGCCAATAACGAAATAATAAGTACCACTGATAGTTTAATTAATTCTAGTAAAAAGATGGGCCTCAGTATAAATTAAGACAAAACCAAATACCTAATAATGTTCAGAAAAGTGGTAAACAAATCTAACTTAAAAGTGGGACCATGTTTATTATAATTAAAAAGTAATAAAAGAAATCAAACACGCAAGTTACATATAATAAATTTTTGGCTTATTTATTTATATACAACCTTTTTTTTTCTCGGTCGATCGCGAAAACCTAGAAAAGCTCAGAGGTCGATCACAAGCCTATTAATGTTGGCCACCCCTGGCATAGAAAGTAGTTGTAGTGAACACGTGAGAGCAACAAGAGTGACTCTGATGATGATTTTTTGTGTTGGTTTTTAGTGGACCGACAATCGTCTCCTAAAGACGAAAAGAACAAGGACATGGGTCAATAAATTCAATTTAGATCGATCTAGCGGAGAATTTTTTACAACTTGTATACCAATGCTGGATTATCCTGATAATTTTAAAAAATACTACCGTACGAGCATCGAAACATTTTTATACATTCTTAGAGGAGTAACCTTTCACCCGCTGGTCCCATAGGCGAGGCTCGTCTTTTACAAGCTGTATTAAAAGTTCTTTGTCAATCTTTTCTGACATTTTTAAATTTTAAACGACAAATTTTCACGTTGCGACGGGCTGGAAACAAACACGGTCGATCGGCCGCCAAATCGCCGGATCGGGTCCGGAGTCATCGGGAGTCGTAAAATCGGACGCTTCGTTTCAATTATAGGCACTTACATTACTATCTACTATCTAGGTGTTTATTTTTCTAACCGACCGTCGGACGACGTCGGATCGGTTGGGATCGGGAGAAATAGGTGCAGCCTAACGCTGAATAGTCCCCAGCCGCGTGGACACGACGCAAAACAACACTTCTCAACGATCGGATAAATCGCGATCTTGTTCACGCGACAAAACAACGCGGGTTTCGATAGATCTTCTGGACTCCGGACGGAACGCGTATTCGTTTTCGATCGCTTTTAGAGGAAGACCGAATCACCAGATCCTAACCGGTCCACCCACCCGCGCGTTATTTTTATTATTATTATTATTTTTATTATTATTGAATTCACTCAGCGGCGTCGGCGAGACCTCGGACGGCCGCCGACAAAAACAACAGAACGACTTTGCGGGACAATACACGATGTTTTTAACACCCTTTTCAAATACGGTTGTCAATCCCCTGCACATTGCACCTTTTATCGGGTTGACAATTACCCGTCAGCTGCCGCCGCCGCCGCCCTTTTATTGTATTCCTGGGCGTGCCACCCTCTCTATCTCTCACTCTCTTCCTCTGTCACTCCCTCTCTCTCTCTCTCTCTCGCCCAAGAACAATACAATACTCGTGGAACAATTGGCGCCGTTATTTTATCGATATACAAGCACACACGTATATACTTACGTATATACATGTCCGCTAATAATCGCCGGTTGATGGGTTCGACGGCAACACACGACGTATACGTGTGTGTGTGTGTGTGTAGGAAACGGTTTTTATAGCGTATAGTTAAGATCGTTATTGATAGTATATACGCTGTACCCCACCTCTTTAAACATTTCTCAAACGTGATAAATTCGTTCTCGTATATATATACGAATATAAATATAAATATAAATACGAACGAAAGAATTCTCTAAGATTCACTCCGTGTTTTTTGTTCCGGACCATTAAACATTTCTTATTTTCTCTCTCTCTCTCTCTCTCTCTCTCTCTCTCTCTCTCTCTCTCTCTCTCTCTCTCTCTCTCTCTCTCTTTCTTCGTCTAGCCCACTTCTCTTCGGTTGGCCCGACAACGATTATCTTCGCGGTACATTTAAACTCCGTATACACTATTAACGCGTTCTCCGAATTCTTCGCTCGCCTCTCTCGTTCTCGTCAGAAATGAGCGAAAATAATATCTCACTCGGTCTACCTCAGAATATCGTCGCGCCCTCTCGCCCGCCAGCCAGCCAGTCGGAGGCACGAAAGTTTCCGATACGAGTGGATTCCAGTCGGATATCCGTGTCTCGGCAGATGTCACCGGCAACAGATCGACGCCCGGCCCGGCGGCGTCCGCACCGGCGCGGCGTCGTGACATATTATTAACACACGGGGAACGGCATTGACAATCGGTACGGAAAATTTCGCTGCAGATGTGACGCGGAAACGCGAGGCACAACTTTCACCATTGGACTTTCAAATGAGGGAGCCCTTTTCCGCAAATCGAGACGGTGTCGATTTGTTATGCGCGTGCCCGGCAACGTTTTCCACCCCCCTTTGTTCGGCGAAAACGTGGCCTTTGTAAACAGAAATCCGAGCGAGTGTACGCACGCCGCGGTGTCACGCGTATACGGCGCGTTTCCTCCGGGCCAATTTAAACATTATAATATACCATTTGCGTTTCCTCTCCTCGTCCGTTCTGTGCACACACACACACACACACATGCGTATATGTTTTCCGTCCGAACGTGACTTCGAAGTTACAATAATATTTCGAATTTCCGACTTCCCGCCGCAGACGTTGTTGTCAACAGTTTGTTTTCGAATAAATGTCTCGCGCGGTTCACAAAGTCGTAAAACGTTTAAAAACGGAATATATTGTTTCAGTTAAAACACTGTAAACAGATTCGATATAATATAGTGCAGGGGTCTTCAACCCGCGGCCCGCGGGCCGCATGTGGCCCGTTTTGTCATTATTTGCGGCCCACGATCACATTTGAAATATAGCACGCATCTGTTCTATTTCAATAAAATTAAAACACCCATGAGCCATTGATATTGAAAAAATTGTGAAAAGTGCAATAAAACAAATTAAATTACCTTCTTACATGTTATAAATGTTGGCTGTTTTAATGATATTAACAACATTTTGTAATTTAAAATTTAATCATGAAAATTGCGATAGTTAAACTGAATTTTAGTATAAAACACATGTTTTTACTACGGGTGCGGCCCGTGAGATTTGTAGAAAATGTGTGGCCCTCTCCATAAAAATGTTGAAGACCCCTGACATAGTGTATCACGGCGAAAACACTCGAACGTAACGGTCGAGAATCGATGTCTAACGCTTTTCACACTCCACTCGTCACTTCTGAAAACAGACGACGAAAGTAACGTTTCGAGCGGGTCTTGTGGACTTTTAAAAATATGAAATCGATTTTTGCTGAATCGAAAAAAAAAATAACTATTATTCAAGCTCTTATAGTTTTTCGTGAAAATATTAAAGTTGCTTTGTTTAATTATTTCGGCATACCGGAGTCATTGTTACTGTCGAGTTTTCGGTTCGTCGAGTTCATTGAGAATCTTTTTCGTCAAGATATATGCAGTGATATTATTTATATAGGCCAATAAGAACTACGTGTTGAAACGGCGGTATTTGCGACCCTTAAACACAAAGTACCGTGAAAATGATGTCTCGCTAATTTAAGTGATAATAATATGTAATAATAATGAAATAAGACGACGCTAAAAACAATAGTATAATAATTATTTCGGTTGTTTTTTTTTTTTTTTTTTTTAATATCTCTCGTAAATATTTGAATTCACTATTACTTTGGGAAAGTCTAATTAGGCGTTTATTATACGGACGGATGAGACGAAAACATAATAAACAACGCGCTGTATACTGCAGTAATATGAAAAATTATGTTGGTACGAAGTGTAGTTGTGAAGATTTTTATTAGCCACATTTTATTTTAAAGGCGACTTTAATATAGACGTTGAAAATACAGATAAAACGCCGCGTCTCGAATGTGTGAGCAAAAAAAAAACGCTTGCGTTTTAGCTATACGACGTTTCCAACACCGGAACATTGCGAGTATCAGCAAATTACCCTCTTAGCTAATACCCCTTTTTACATTGTGTTTCGAATAATTATACCACTCATGTCCCATAAGGGCAAAAGAAATGTTCCGTTTAAAATATTTCTTTTAAGATAAAAAAAAAAGAAAAAAACGTTTCGGCTAAATAAACGAACCCTTCACTGTAAAGCAGTTGGCCTTTTAACGCCTAATGACTCGTGACCTTTAGAGAGAGAGAGAAAAAGGTGTGAATATATTACTGTAAACTTCTTTAGGAAAACAAAACAAAAAAAATTATTATTATTATTATCGTTTACAGTTCATCTTGGTGTTTATATTCTGCTTATGGGTTTTAATATATCGTACATTTTATATTGTTTGAATAAAGAGTTGAAACTGGAATACGCGGTGGTATACAGTGTGATCACGATAAGTGGAAACAATCAATAACTATGTGCAGATTTCATATATTTCAATTCTGCTTTTTCGGCTAACTAATAAAAAGTTTGAACAATTTATTAGATAAATAAATCTTTTATGAATAAAAAAATTGATATTTGTAATTTTATTTTTATTATTCACGTATTTATTATTATCAACTACGTATTTTATAATCTGTTATACCCGTGCAAATAACGTAAAATCAAATTGTTATAACTCGGTCATTTTTTGACTTAGAAAAGAAATTCAACCGCTAAAATTCATTAAAAAATACGAAAAAAAAATAATTTGTGGTCAAAAATGGATCATGCCATTTAAAAAAAAAAAGTTATTGTGCGCATGCGCAAAGTTAACTGTCAAAAAAATTGTCTAATTATTTGAAAATGTGTATAATTATGTTTATTAGTCAACCGAAAAAGCAGAATTGAAATATATGAAGCCTGCACATAGTTATTGAGTGTTTCCACTTATCTTGATCACACTGTATAAGACTCGGGACAGACATTTTGTTCGTTCGACAAACAGCAATCGAGTTGAAAACAAACAATTAAATTCGTACGGACAACTTTGTTGATGAAACGAGGTATCGCAATAAAGTTTACGACCGCGACCGATTTCAATCGCCGTGGCCGAACCCGAAACGACAAAGCTCGTAAAAAATCGCGACAATAATATTATTATTATTATTTGACGGCACGTCGTCACGCTCAGACCGCGGCGGGGTGTACGATAACCAGTAACGATCGGTCATTGTTATTGGCCGACTCGTCTCGGACGCAGACGTCCGTCGATTATCAGTCCAGGGGCGGATCGGCAATTATTTTTGGCCCGGGAAATATGAAACAAACCGGCCCGTGGACCGAAAATTACACCTCCCCCCTTCCGAAAAAATGCTTTATTATCACATTAATATTATAATTGTTTATAAAGTATAATATTTTTATAATTTAATGATCGATAGTTATCTCTACAACCGTGTGTACGATGACGGAATCGGTTTTCCCGTCGGTTCGCACCCGCCGGCTGACGGCCGACGAAGTACGAATATAGACCGAAAAGTGCCAAAAAATACCTACTTTATATTTATTTTTTTTTACGATTTTTGTTCATTTTACAATATGAAACCTTTTTTTTAGTAATTATATAATAATATAGAGCGGCCCATCGGGAACCCATTCCCGATTTCCCGATAGACCAATCCGCCCCCGATTATCACTGCCGTTCCGCGGATCGAACGGTTATTACGGATCTCGACGAATCTCGACGTTTTGGTTCGCGGCAAAACATACGGGGTCCCGGCTCACGTCTGTTTACCCCGGGACGCCCGGGAGGTTTTCGAACGACTATCCCGTTTCACACGTCGGATCGAAAGGGAACAGGATTAATTCGCGAGGTCAAACACTTTTGACGGGATCGGAATTATGCGGACGCGCCGCCGTAAACGCACAGGGGTGTTTTGGTTTGGTGCTTATTTAATGACCGTTTCGGCGTTCGGTCGCGTCAGTGTCGCCTGGCGACACGTGTTCGGGTCTGCAGGTGGCGGTTTGCATAAATTCACAGTTCCGTGTGACAGGTTGACGCGCCCGTCCCGACCACACGAAATAATCCTTTTAATTATGGCCCGTGCAATTTATGTTTTCTCCCTTTTTTTTTCATTCTTCCCCTCCCCCTCCCGATCCTCTTCTACCTGCGATCAGTCTGCTGCTTGGACAAAAGTGACGGTGGCGAAAATAAAAAACGACCGTTCTAGCGAATAGGAAACAATAATAATAATAATAATAATAATAATAATTATATAAATGTATACCTTATAGGGTAAGAGGAAGAGATGGTATTACTACTAATGCGTTTACAACCCATAGGGTTCTAAAACTCGTCAGTTTTGATTGTATGGCCTTTTTTTTTTTGTTTTTTTTAATTACATTTTCACGAATTAAATTATATCTTGTGCTGGACAAAACTCTAGCAGTCATAAAACCATAAATCGTACTGTCTCAAGTTTTCCTATTACGCTTTTAGTGTTTTTACTTAATATTATAAGTGATTAGGAAGCATAGACCGAAGACTATACAACATCGTATAACAACTTATATTACGTAATAAAATTATACAATTATTGTATTATCATGATGTGCGATTTTTTTTTTTTTTTTTTTTTTGTAATAATTTTACATGAAGTCAGACAGAATGTATTTTAAAATATGTTTTGATAAAAAAAAATATAATATGTATATAATTTCGAATAAAATTATTCAAATGTCATCAATAATGGTTAAAAAAAAAAAAGACGAATCATATGATTTATGTGTCATAATTTATGACGGAGTACGTATATGGATGTTGTAATGACATTGGGTACTATCTTTTGTTTTTATCGTCATGACGTGAAATGCGTTTGGCGGCGCGGTCGTTGAAAAGGTTTAAACCACAGATTGAATAAAAAAAAAATAAAAACGAGACAAAAAATCGTTATTTCTGTGGTTAGTAATTGTCGACACGCAACGCGTTATTTTCGAACTCTTAATGAAAATAACGGGTAAAATAACACGACGTTGCCGACGCTGTTGTTTAAAAGTAATTATATCGCGTTGTCTCCGTTCGTTTTGATTAGGACGTAATGAACGATCGTTGAAACAGTTTTGAAAAAAAACACACACACACACGAGCAAGCAAGCAAACGAACAAACAACGGTGAAATTAAAATTATTCGTCAAAAATTTCTCGATAAAAAAAAAAAAAAAAAAAAAATGAAAATAAAACAAACGTAAAACCGTCAAAATTGCTCACTAGATTAAAGTCGCTCAAATCCTCTCATTCGCAACACCTCCTCTTCATCCCTCCCTGATAACGTTAAACGCCGACTAAAAAGAAATCGGTCAAAAGATTCGCTAATATAAAAATTTAGCGTATGCTACAATTGTAGACAAAAAAAAAATAAATAAATAAATATTCTGAGGTGTTGTAAATGTACGAATTCCTCCTCACATTATTCGTGTTATTGTATTATATATAAAATTTACTTATTGTTTCCAATAACAGATTGTTTATATTCTTTTAATAAAAAATAAAAAAAATAAAAAATGCTAACGTCGAGCACGCGAGAGTACGTGACCAGCAGCGCCGTGGACCCTCCATTTAAAGAGTAAATAATATTTATATATTATTATATACGTACACCGTGAAGTATATATATATATATATATATATGTTTAGTGTTCGAACCCAATAAATGTCCACTTAAACTCGTCAAAAAACTATGGTCCAGAAATCCGGGTCGCAGTGATATTGCGTCGAACGATTTAGTGGGCGCTTGTTAAAAGTAAGTAATTGGACACCGCGGCGAGGGGAGTGAGGACAGTGGTGGTGGTGGTGGTGGAAACGCTATCCGGCCCGAAAAATGGCCCCCAAAGTTCACTTGTCAAAATGCCCGCGCCGCCGGCGGTTGGCAGGTCGTTAAGAACATGTCAACAGGGGCTAAATGACGAATTTTCCTCATAAACGATGTAAATTATGTGAACCCGGCATCCACAGTTCCGTCACGTTCGCCGGACATCATCCGACTGGTTTTTTTTTTTTTTTCGTGTGTTTTTGTTTTTTTTCTTTCATTTTTTATGTCTTTGTCCGATATGTAAACGACTGACCGGCGACGGTGGTGTGTTCTCTCGACCCACAGACGTAAGGAATGTCTCGGGTAAAAAAAAACAATGGTGGCCTAATTTACATTTCGGTGTTACGGCGGCACACACGAGTTCGTGGCTCGAGTACGTTGTCGCAGCTATCCGTCGTCGTTTAATACGTCGTCGTCGACTTATCGGTCGCGGGTAAAAAAAAAAAGATCGGTTAGATTTTGTACGAAAAGCAACGACAAAAAAAAAAAAAACAAAAAATACTAAACGATACTTTTCGAAATATTATCTCGTGTCCTAACCGTTTTAACGTCGTAAATAACGTTAAAATACAATTTTTCATCGACCCGTTAACTGGTTCTGTGAATGGAGTGCGTGTTACCAGATTATTGAATGTAAGTAGATGTGTGTGTGTGTGTTTCGGCATACACTAAATAAGGAGAAGCCAATGATCGTGGGCAGAGCTGACAGCGTTTTAAATTAATACTCGAAATTACCGGTTTCCGAAAAAAAAAGAAAAAAAAAACGACTATAATAATTTGTTAAGCAATGATACCGGGCGGATAACAACATTATTCCACGGCGCTTTTGTCGTCGTCTTCCACGTTTATCGGGAAAACATTATTAATTATTATCAGCCGTCGATCGGCGAAGACGTCCTGTGACGCGTCGTCGGTTGAAAAAAAATTCGAAACTATGATAGTGGTTGTCCGAGTAACATTCAATAAAGTCTTTGTCGAATTTCGAAAACGATAATATTAGAATAAAGCGCGATTCACACTGGTACGATACGACACGACACGACACAGCACGACACGATACGACAGACAAAAATCACGTTCAATTCACACACGACCGACAAAAAACGACAGACACACACTCGCCACTCAGTCGATTCCGATTTTCGTGTCGAACGATCGGAAATTGTTCCTAACATGTTTCAAAATTTAAACTTTGAAGATTTGGCTGTGATGGCGTTAACGCTCGACGCCGACGAAGAGGAAAATATTGACCGTGCGGCAGTCGAATCTAATATAAAGACTGTATCTATGTACTACGTCTATAATTATAATATTATAAATTGTATAATATAATATAATCTTTATGTATATAAATCAAGCGTTCGGCGAGTTCGTGCGCAATGCACTCTGAAACTTCTCAACAAATTATTACCTACATACCTGCTCAATTATTGATAAATAATATATTATGAGTTATAAAATAACAGTCATATAATAATTTGATTTTATGAATACATAAAAATACGTATATTTCAACTAAATTGATTCCGACAGGGACCGACAGACCGACAAAACATTCTTTGCTCGAATGTCTTGTCGTTTCGTGTGGTTACGGAGCTTGCCGGATCGGTGTGAATTACCGTATTCAATTATACGGATATAATATTTCGTCGTGTCGTGTCGGCACGTGTAAACATTTTGTCTATCAATGCGTTTTCATCGAGTCCATTCGAATAAACAAAATCTAACCAATTTTTTTTTTTTTTACGAATAGGAACATTTTTCTCCGTCATTCTCAACTCCGTGATATGTAACAATATAATATTATATTTTACGACGTTAAGTGCATGGAAGTTAATAATATCATAAAAACTAGTTTCACGCGAAGCGTCGCATTCTTGGAAATATTATGTTATAATCTCACTGGTTCGAATAAAATACATTTATTAATGCCTCAGAGTTGACCGATCAAAGTGAGAATTTAAAAAGTAAACGGGGGAAGTAAAACAAGTATAATATATATAAGTATATTATTTTTTCTCCTTTCCGCCAAAGAACACGAATTTCTTCTTATACGTCTCCCCGCCGCCGCACCGTGCGCATATGGAGGAACACGACCCTAATACGCGGCCTTTGATGTCAAGTTCGAATCCCATTTCCGTTCGATTCTTTTGGAAGAAGCAATTCCGGCCGGGGGAAAGTTCTTCCGGCTTGTATCTTTTGTACACACCGTTAACATTGTATTGCGTTGCGTGCCGCGCCACGTACTATGTTTTATTGCTGCGCAATAAACCAGTCCGCCTTCTATAATTCATAAGGACCGAGAGCGTTCGTTGGAATATGCGGGTTTCTGTGGACAAGTTTTCCCATGAAAACGTTTATCCGGTGATTTTTTTTCTAATATTTTCGAAAGAAACGTATAAATTATGCACTGAACGTCCGAAACGGAACTTATTAAAATCAATAATATTCTATTCAAGATAAATGCGTTTTTTAATCGAGTTGAGTTTTTTTATTTTTTTTTTTATCAAGTGTCATGTCGTATTAATGTTACGAAAGCGTATTGTAAACCTATCGAATAAAAAAAAACCGCTTTACCGAAGAATTTTCACAAGTAAAATTGTGAATTCGACGTCCTGGAAAATCACAAAAGAGCTTTAAAGCGATTATTAAAACCAACTGCTTAAAACGCATTAAAAATACATTTTTGATTGTTTTAATTTTACTCGACGTGATTTACAGCACTGTTGAAAGCTAGATGAAGTATAATGTTATAAATGTCATTCCGAATATTATTATGACTAAGTGTCTTACTGGTGATCGAGATTTTAGATTCTGAACGAAGTGAAGAATGTATTGATTTTACTATGATGTGTGTTTTTTTTTTTTTTTTTTTTTTTGTTTTTTTTTTTTTTTTGTTTTTGTGTCTGTGTACACCATAACTACTCGAAATAATGCTTCAATTTTGAACTTCAGGGTATGTTTTCGGTGGCAAAACGAATATCGGAGGTACCTTAGAGAGGTCACAAGTGAAAATTCCCAAAAGTTTTCAAATGCCACGGGAAAAACAAACAAAAAATGAGGAAAAACCGGTACTTTTTGTGCAAAACCCGTTTTCGACGAAATCGATTTTTTTATTTAGCCGTTACTCAAAAACCAAAAATTGTAGATACTTGAAATTTTCACCAAATGTTTATATTGAAATCATCTATACGTGGTAAAATTTTTGAACACTTTTGACTTTTATTGAGCTAATTATAGACAATTGAAATGTTCAATTTTTTTAAGTATTTTTTTTTAAAATAACGATAAAATTTTTTTTTTTTGCCAGAAAATCTTGAAAATTTAATACAAGGTTTCTTATAAGTTGTTCCATAACTGATAAAAAAAAATCCAAAATCGTAAGTCACAATTTTTTTTTATAAGTGCTCAAAGTTCCAATTTATACGAAATATGTAAAAATTGCGAAAATTTGCAAATAATTTTGTTGTTGAAAAATCGTAAAATTTTTTTCTTTTATAACTAAGTTTTGAAAATTTGGTACAAGGTTTTTCATTAGTTTTTCTTCAATTATCTGCAAAAAAAACTCTACCGGATTCAGACAAAAAAATTTTATGAGTGTTTGAAATTTAAATTTTTACAAAAACACGTTAAACAACGGTTTAGCCTCAAACGATTTTTGCTAATTGTTTTTTTTTTCAAAAAGTATAAGTTGTAGAAACTTGAAAATTTTATCAGTTGTTTATATTGGCATTTTCTTTATATAATTTTATTTTCAAAAGATTTCACTCATTTTTAATCAATTTATAGGCATTTGAAATATTCGATTTTTTTTATTTTTTTTTTTATAAATGTTGATAAAAAAAATGTAGCTCGGACGAAATACTTGAAAATTTAATAGAAGGGTCCACATAAGTTGTTCTAACTCCCATTCAAAAATTATAAAAATACATAGGCACAAAATTTTTTTATAAGCGTTTATAAGTGCTAATATTGACAAAATTCGTCAAAATCATGTATATTTGCTATGTATTTTGCAGTTGAAAATTCATAAAATTTTAAGTATTCAAAACTAAGAATTGTAAATTCGGTACAAAGTTTGACATACGTTTTCCTTCAATTATCTGTAAAAAAATTTGCACTGGAATAAAATCAAAAATATTTATGAGTGTTTGAAATTACAATTTTTTCACATAATCGCGTAAAATAACAATTTAGGCATCATTGATTTTTGATATTTGTTCTTATTCAAAAAGTATAGGTCGTAGAAACTTAAAACTTTTACAAAATGTTTAAATAGGCATTTTCTTTACATAGTTGTATTTTCAAAATATTTCGTTTATTTTTTAGCTATTTATAGGCATTTGAATAATTCGATTTTTCTTAGATTTTTTTTTATAAAAGTCGATAACAATTTTTTGGCCCTACCAAATCGCTTGAAAATTTAATAGAAGGTTTTGAATAAGTTGATCTAAGAGTGATTCAAAAATTATTCAAATACATAGGCACAATTTTTTTTTATAAGCAGTTGAAGTTCAAAAATCGACAAAATTTGTCAAAATCACGAATATTTGCAAATTATTTTGTAGTTGAAAATGTATAAAAATTTTTGTATTCAAAGATAAGAAATGAAAATATTATGTAATATCACAGCTGATAAAGATAATTAAATAGATTAAGTTTATTATAATATAATCAGTAGCTGACAGCTGTTCTATACAACATATTGGTAGATTGTAAACACAAGGTGTATAACGTACCTTTACATGGTTGAATAGAACGTTACTAACTTCCAATTTCCAGTTATTTTAATGTGTGTATCAGTTCCATAAACATGCGGATTTTATATATTATTATTAATTATTAATATTTAAATAGACGTAGCCACGGAGCATTCAGCATATATGGACGGCGGGGTCGGGTGGTGCCGTCACGATAGTGCATTTAGGCAAATAATATGGTATTTACCTACGCCCTATCTATGCACATCCTGGTTTGTCCAATGCTCACGAGCAGAAGTCACATGAATAGACAAATGTAAATTTAACCCAATCTAGGATATTAAAATAAAATATATATTACAATTTAAGGCTGACATCTTCATCTTCGTTCAGAATCGTTTTTTTTTTTTATAATATAAAATAATTCCAAAATCTATCCAATAATGCCTAATCTAGCAATGCATCTCGTGTATCCCACCCAACTACTGTATCCTGTACTTAACTTACAATGATTTATCATTGCATTCAAATGTAAAGTACCATACAACTAAACTATCGTAAACCAGGTGATCCCATGATAGAAAGTGCTATACACTCCTCACCATTATCTTGTCCGAGGAGCGAAGCGACGAAGGACGAACTTCCACCACCATTATCTTATCGGCTTTTTTTCATTGAATTTTGTAAATGTTTTTATAAATTTGTTTGCTACATTTTACAAATATATTTTAACATTTAAATACCAAGTAATATTTATTAAATAAAAAAATATAAAAATACAAAAACCCTTTAATTGTATAAAAATGTTATTAAAATGAATCAGAATTTGTTTTCCATAGCTGTGTTTAAACACTGAGACTAAAAAAAAAAAAACCAAACATATATTACAATAATTGTACGAAAATCTCAGCCATAAATAATGGTCGTCTAGCGTTACGATCATTATTATACAATTTGTTTATAATTTGAAATTTATACTCGAACGACCCCTACAAACATTTATGTAATTTGATACGTGCACTTTGTACGAAACATTAAATTATTATTTAGTAATTTCTTTTGAATAAATAATATACTGCACGCTCTTGAAGTTGTTCAACATGGCAGATGCTCTGTGATGCAATAAATACAAAACGAATTTATTAGTTACTCGTAAATCTACTTTTCTTTTTTATTTATGTATCTGCACATGTATATACATACGAACAAATGCATAATCTGTCTGAGAAAACTTTTCGACAGTCACTAAACGTTAAATAAATTAATACATAATTTATGACAACCGGTGGACGAATATGAGAAGTGAATTCGAATGATAAAACGATGTTGTCTTATTAACTGTCACTGTATCATTAAACGATTAATTTTTTTTTACGATTTAATTTATGGCCTTCCATTACCTATAGGCATTTTAAAATGTCTACTCGTGCTAAATAAATGAATATATTAATATAATCTCAGTATAATAATTAAATGTGAGCTTTTACATTTTCGTCGCGTTAATATCGAATAACGTGGTTGTCGAGACTTGTGATAGAATCGTTTGTGATAACGTAGGCGCACGCATTCAACTATAAAAGGTGGTGGCGGTTTCTTTACTGTTTCACAACGTGGAAATAGTGAAGAGGTAATATTATTTTCATAATTAATATGTATTGCTTTTTCAACAGAATCTATAGCGCAGATCTAAAGGTGGAAAAATAATTCCCATTTGTAGAACAATAATAATTTGCATTTCCGTTTTTTTGCAATTTGTCGTTTTTTTCTCTACACTTCTAGTGCTGAACTAATTGAGTTTCATGAACTTAAAAGGAAAGAAAATCTCATTTTCCAGGCCACAAGTCCCCGAGCCTCACAGCATTAATGAGAATACGCAAATTACTGTATGCGAATCCTCTCCTTATTAACTTCCTAGTAGGGGAGGGCATTTTACCGGTACCCCCTCTCTTGTGCACACAAGAAGAAAACAATAATATAATGTCTCGTGTAAGTATGAGTGTGTGTGTGTGTGTCTCTGTGTGTAAGAGCGTTTATTAAGGGTTCCGTTTACTGTGAGGCTAGCTGAGTTTTGCCGAGGAAACAAACACAAAAGCACCATTTCCTTTTGCGCCATCCGAGTAAAACAAATTACGTAACAAAAACCAACGGTCTGGCTGTGGCGGTGGCGCGTCAGTGACGGTGGCGGGGAATGTGAAATACAAACCCTTAATGTTGTTTTAAGGGTAGACGCTGGGGCTCGTTATCTTACAAGGTAAATCACTTCGGCGACGCACGCCAAAAACAATAAAAGATCCCGGCGGGGGAGAGGAAAGTCGCCAAAAGGAAGCAAAGACCCGGCTCGGTGTGTGTAAATCGGTTTTAACAGTGTAGAAGCTCCCGTCTCGAAACGATTTTTACGAGTTATTGATTCGTCCGCGGATCTCGACTTGATTCGCCGATTGTTTTCAACGACGCGTACGCCTCGCCGGGACCGAACGTTGTTATAATCGCGTTTCGGTTCCCGTCCCGTCGCGACGCGTCCAGACGTACGACTGTGGAGCGAATCAATAACGATACTATTGGCAATGATATCTGCAACACGTAATATTGAAAAACTCCACGGAAAAGTCCGACGGAACCTAATCGCGGACAGTGTTTAAAACCGTTCGTGTACGCCAGGTGATCGCGTCGCGGAATTCCAATATAAACCACTACTGATTTAGGCGCGTACTCGTCGTCATAATAATAATCGTATTCTAACGATAACAGTAATAATCAGGGCTCGTGAGTTTATGCATTTGCATATCAATCTTGCTAAGTCGTATTTAATGCTAGGTGACATAGAAATCCATTTCAAGGTACTGTGGTTAAGTATGTGAAATTTTATGTTGCATATTTCTGCATATTTAGAGGTTTTTGAACTGTTTGGCATATTTATATGTTCTTCTGTTTTATTGTGCATATTTTTACCAAAATTAACGCAATAATTTATATTTTTACACAGTATGAAATATATATTTGAGTTTTCGCAACATCAAATTATTAAAAATAAAACGTATATAGCAGATAAAGAGAGTACAAACGTACATATACAAACGTATTTTTTGAAACTGATTACATTAATATAATAAAATATCACTTTTAATTAAATTTTAATGATATGAATGGACATTTTTTGTTATTTCAAAATTTACTTAGGGTATTTTCATTTTTTAATCTACATATTTTTAGATTTTTAATGCATATAAATGCGTATTTCTGAACTTTTAAAGGCATATTTCAATGCATATTTTTCCAGCTTTTAGTGCATAAGTGCATACTTATTCATGCATTTTTTAGAGCATGAACTCACGAGCCCCGGTAATAATTATTATTATCGTACGTAGATTCGTGTCCGCCGTCCGGTAAACTCGTCCGCGCGGGTACAATATCGGCGCTAATAAATCACGTCGATGATTGGTCACTTTGTTCGGTGTATACATCGATCGGTGTACATTAAACGTTATTGGAACTGTTAATTAAGTCCTGGCCCATATACGTGCGGGTCCGGTCAATTGTCTGAAACCATGCCTTTGTTCCCACAGAATAATACGCGTTATGATTAATATTTGATAAGTTAATCACTAATACACACACGCACACGCACACACACACACACACACACACACACACACACACACACGCACACACACACACACGCACACGCCGTGTGTATGCTGCATGGGTATTATATCGCGTATATCGCCAAGCGTTATTAAAATTAACTAATGTGAACCGATAAAACAAAACATTGGCCAGATCATTCATCACTCTCGTCGCCCTAATCAATCTAGATCTGCGGGTTTGCGCAAATGTTTAATGGCACGATTTGGCTGGCGTCCAGTCGATTCCTTTGTTTTCGTATGAATATTTTTAACGGTAATAAAAAAAAAAAAAGAAAACACATTTTTTCCGTCACATACGATCACTACGTACCACTAGAACTCGTTAGTTTTTTAATTAATAAAGACAACGCGATGCAGTAGGACGCTCTCGGCAGTCGAATATTATAAAATCTAAAAGTGATTCTAAAAGTTCGTATTTCGATCTATTTCAGTAACATTTTACGACGACGTGGAAACATTTAAGGATATTATCTATGAATGAAAGTTGTTGCCGATCGAGATCATTCATTAAATGCTTTAAGCAAAACATTATCTGGTCTACTTGCGACGTTTATGAGGTTCAAAACAATTTTCCGACATAAAGGCGTTTTTATAGTTTAATAATATTGAAATATTACGAATGAATTGGATGAAAAATTTTTTTTTTCGTTGTGAAAATAACCAATAAAATATGTTAAGGACACAATATTTTTATTAAAAATAGTTTTTTTTCATTATCATACATGTTTAAAACGGACAAGAATAAAAAAAAATGCAGTTTTATCTTTACTCTATATTTTACTAAAAAAAATTTCTTCTTAAACATTACGGTATGTTTCTTACATATCGTACCCAACCTTGGTACATATCGTGGTTTATACGTATTTTATTTAGAAACTTTGTACACAAAGTAACTGTTTATCGTACACTTGACGTTTCTGTGTAAAAATAGAATTTAGCACAGTTTCTCTTTAGTTTTTATTTATTACCGACATGGAATATGCAAAATTCACAATATCGAATTCTTCACATCGCATATTTTCTCAATTCATATTCTTTCGGTTCTTCTGTGTATTTCCGTTATTGAAATCGTTAAATTATTTTCACTCGGGACACTCGAGTTATTAACTGTTTCAGTCTGAACTAAGTCCAAACATAATATAAATAAGTTTCACCTATATTTGCCTTTGTAAACACGAGTTTATATAAGTCGGATAAGTTCGAGTACCCGAAACATAATTTTGTGATGAATTTTTCAAGTGTATCATTTTTTGTCGGTAAACAATAATTATATTCAGTTCGTTTCGATGTTTGAATTCTTAAACATTCCATAAATTACAATGTTTTCGGTCGCGGATAACATGTCGGGTGTATAGAAATTTTAACGAATCGATAAATTCTATTGTTATATACAACGTCGAACGTCGAATATTATTATTTTTAACACGAGTTCTTTTTCAACCAAGTAACAAAGTTCGATACGATATAAAAGAGTTTTGTTTTTTCGTTTTGTTTTTCGACGTTTTTCTGGATTAAATTACTAAACGATACAAAGTAATGATATATCGTAATCGTATCGCGGTCGAAACGAAAACGACGACGACGCGACGGGGTAAACTTTGCAGGGACCGTCGTAGGCTTTCCTCGTGGCTTATTAATACCCAAAGTGTTTGCGCGTAAACGACGTACGTGTATTTTAGACGGTTTATTGAAATCCCTTTATCGCGACCACAAACTCGATTTCGAAATCGCTTAAGTATCGCCGCCGCCTCTGTGCCGCACGCGACTCACACGAGCACTCGAAAACCGTTGGCTCAGTCAGGAACGCACACACACACACACACACACGTGAGATGTATTATAAATCTTCGGCGTATACCGAAAGGGTTCTCCGGAGACTTTGGCACCGCGAGTTTTTAAACGAGTGCAGGAGAGAAATTCCGCTGAAAACTTTCGTCGTCGTCGTCGCGCGCGCGCCACACGCACGGAGGCTGGCTGGCAGGCGTGCTAATGGAAAAAGGACCGGCTGCCGCGCGTTCGTTTATTAATTGGCCTTTTCCGCGCTCGGCTGCGATGACAAACTTTCGCGTACGGGTATACGCCGCCGACCGACCCTCGTGATAATTATAATAATAATAATAATAATAATAATAATAATAATAATAATATATACGTGATATCGCCTTTTCCGCGGGAAATATTATTATTATTATTATTATTATTATAACACACGAAACCCAGACGCGGGCGACGACGTCGACGACTATACGACTACGGCGGCGGCGGCAAACATCTGTCCGGGCACGCGCCGGACCCTTTTTCGACTGGTAACTATTTTTGACGGCGCGCTAACAAGCCTCTTCCTTTGTCGGGGCTACCGCCGCCGTTTTCCCTCCCCGCCGCACGACCGCCACCGCACCTTTTGCCGCGCGCGCACGGGAAAATAATCGACGGAAATTTAATTATTATACGGCAGCCCTAATTTTCAAAACATTTTCGATAGTCTCTTCTACCCCTCCCCCCGCCAACCACACCGTACACGCGCAAGCGTTCGCGCACCCCTCGACGCTTCCCTCCCCCGCTGACCCGTGACCAGACCGTCGCTCTTTCGACTGACCCAATAAATATACGCACGTACTACACACACACATATATTTGTGTGTGTGTGTGTGTGTGTGTGTGTGTGTGTGTGTATATTTTATTTATTTATTATACGCGTACGGTATAATACGACGACAATGTGCGCACAAAAGGCTTTTGGGAAAAACACTGCGTATACGTGTATATGTATATTTATAACACAATATAAGTACCACCTACCCCCGGGTTCTATCGACAACGTTGGGATCATAACATTATGATCGTGAAACCCCCCCACCCCATTATTTATATATCATACAGAAAGTACATGCGTTTGTAACGATTTTAAAAGACTGGCTTTAAATTGATTTCGATCTATAATCGTTTTCGATCGCGTGTGAAAACGACTAAATGTGGTAATAATAATATCAATAATAATAACACCCTTTTGGCTGTAGTAATAGCAGAATTAAAATTCAAACAATGACGAGTAAATCGAAATGTACGGAACGATATTTTCGTTTGTTTATCAGACCAATTTTTTACGAATTTATTTTGTGTGATAATGTATTTCGAGAGTTTCGTGGAACATGATACTCCGACAAAATAATTTCAAATCGATTGTTTTAATGCGACCAACTAAGAATATTTGAAGTTATACTGCGACCGTCATACACTCGTGGACGATGAATGGAATGACAATTCGAATTTGTCCTTGCCGAGGTACGCCTAATTACCGTATTTGACAGACGATAATTTAAACAATTGTTTTCTCTCTGACATTCCGTAGGTGGGGTACGTTTAAGTACATACACGTACACACACACACACACACATACAGAAACATCGACGAGTTAGGTCTCTGCCTCTGAAGATTTATAAGCCGATCGACCGTATAGACAACGATCGTCGTCCAACACTAGTGGCTTGACAGTGAATATTTGTTATTTCTCCGATTTATCTAGTTCCATTTAAAATTAATCACGACCAGTCAGTCGGTTGTTTTTTTTTCACTTTATCTCGACTATTGATTGTAGCTAGTATTTTTTGTTTTATTTTTATTTATTTATTTATTATTATTTTTTTTTTGATTTACATTAATATGCGGTTTTCTCTGAAAGCGTCAGACCTTGAGGCATACGGGGTGTAACAATTGTAAACCCCGATTAGACTCGAGTCAGTGTGTTCTCAGTACACCCTACGATGATTTATTGCATTGTGTCCGATTGATAAACGACACCCTGTGCCCGTGGTTATTCTCAAGAAATATCTAAAGTGACATCAACTCTCTCAATCGGAAAATATATTCAACCAATATCGAATAATATTCAAATTTAATTGTAATATATTAAGCATAATTGAAACCACGAGATTTCGTATTTCCCAAGATATAAAAAAAACCATTGTCATACGATTCAAAAATACCGGTACGCTGTAATTGAATTTGGTTTGAAAATATTCTGATTTTTGTTTCGTAATGAAATTTGTACTTTTTACATTTCAGTTTTGTTTTTTTACAGTTAAATTATAAAACAAGTAGCTATTTGAATAAAAAAATAATTTATTAAAAACATTTTTTATATATATTATATAATAACTCCCTATTATGTAGTCATGAAAATAGAAACCATTTAATAGGAAAAAACTTTTTGTATTCAATTCCAATTTGGTCATTTTTACATTTGAAAATACATCTAAAAAGAAATATACTTTAATACAAATGCGAATTTCGTTGAAGTAAATTAATTTTGAAGAAAATTCAATTTAAACTTCTGTTGTGTACCACAGGATAATATAGTAGTATTCTCATCAGAGTTGTTCGATCTCCATTGTTTCAGTACACGAAGGGCTTCGATCGTTACTGTTGTTTACAAAAAGTGAATTATCGTTGTTTGTTCATTTTAATTAATTAAAATAACTCTTGTTTATATTTTTCACTTGCAACGGAATCCACTCAATAATTACTATCGGTAATAACGCAATATAATGCTGTTATCGTTTCAAAATAATAATTTATTAAATTACAAACTACGATAATCGGTTATTTTTTCCACTGCTCGTGCTACTATATGGATTTTTGGAACAAAACCTATTTGTATAAATATAAGTCAGTATTGGCGTTGACGGTTTTCTATATGTTTTGCGATTTTTTATTTTTTTTTTGTACGTCGAATACAGACAAATCGATTGGTAATTCTTTTCGTTTAGCTAGCAGACAAGAGCAGAAAACAATATACGGCACTACTATATTGTTCGTCGCAGACTTGAGACTAACAAATTACCCTTTCTTTGTTTTCTATTTTCTTCCGTGTACGTGGTATTTGTTTTTGTTTTGTTTTATTTATTTTTTCAAACTAGGCCTTTTTTTTTTTTTGAAAAAGACATCGTTTTCTAAACGCAATTACATTGCCCTTTCGAGTGTAACCGACCACCGTAAGGTGTTTAAACAATAGTTCAAATATTGTCATATGGTCTACAATAACGTTTATTTGACTAGAGAAAAAAATTTCTAACGGCAATTCATCGTAAATTATTGTTTTGGGGTTTATTTTTTTTAAATTTTAATTAATCTAAACAATAATTCTCGTTTGATTTAATCGACCAAGATGTTATTTATCTAGTCTATTATACACTGATATAACATACACATAATATATTTCACTTACATGTTTTTGTTTAAATAAACAAATTACAAAACAACAGTAATTAATTAAAAATAAACCAATCGAATAATTTTTTTTATTTCTTAAATTATATAACATAATATATTTATGTTGCTACCTTAACATGTATTCATGACGTTATAAAACTAATTTGAGAGATATTTTATTATTTCGTTGTTTATGAACTATTTTTCATCATTTGAAATTTAATTTCAAACCCTTTTTTTAGAAATACATGATAATTTTACAACCATGTCGTATACATATATAATATATTTGATAAAATAAAATGCTTGTTCATACGTTTTATGTTATATTTTCTCCTTGATGATAAAAAAAAAAAAAAAAAATATTTCGTCTATTGTTGACTGAATTTATCATGAAATATATTTTTTACTTCTTTGTGAAATGTTTTATGGTCCATAAGAGTTTGAATAATGTGCTCTTCAAAGGAAATATTTGTTAAAAATTTATTTGAAAAAAAATTAGTTTTACGTTATTCGTACGAAGTATAATATTATTTAGCATCGCACATAACGCATTCATATACTTATTGTTAAAACAGATTTAGACGTAGGAAATATTAAAAGTATAATATTTGTACACTTTGTATACATTGTGCACGATCATACGGGAACACATATTTTTTCAATGTATATACGCATAAATTCACTCCGGCGGGATATGAACACGGTTTAATAATTTAACATTTTTTAAGCCGATAAGTTTTTCCTCTCGGAAATTTTTCAAATCATATCCAGCTGTATATTATTACGGTCTTATATAAATGGTAGAGCGGACACGGATAGAAAAAAATAAATAAATAAAATAAAATAAAATAAAATAAAATATGGAGTGAAAAAAAAAATGATTTACGATAAAGAGCGTATAAAACGGTATTTTACATGTATTATACCGTTGGATGGCTCTCGTCAAACGGTAACTATTCGAGTGGAAACCCAGCAAACAAGTTAAGCGGCTTTGTTGGAGCACTTTTTGTCGGAAAGAGATTACGGTCGGAAAAGAAGGTGGTCCTCGTCGACGTTTCGTACTCGTTGCTCCCGTGTTCAATAAAGAATCCAAATCGTGCGTATCATTCGATGTAGTAGACAAAGAGACGGATGGATCCGACGAAAACGGCGAGAAAGTCGCGTCGCACCACGACGACGACGACGACGATATTCTGCCGAGCGGATGTACGCACGTCGCAACGCGCCCTCGCCGCCTCCCCGTCGTCGTCACCGCGGATTTTCTCGATTTCGCCACACGCCTACGACACGATAGCGCCGACGCAAAAGCTAAATGAAATTTTGAGAAAAAAATCAATCAAACATCCGTCGGTAAAAAAAATATCACCGCGGCGGAACGCGCCGATACGAAACTTTCGATCGCCGATTTCACTGGACGCCGCAGGGCCTCGCCAAAGTCTCAGCGGGACCCGTGTTTTCACGTGTAAAATCAACACGGCGTTTTTATCGCCGTCCACCCCGTCGCAACGGTTTTGTTTTCGGACGTTCCGCGTCGAATGATAGTACTTACTATAGGGCAATGAAGTTATTGCATTAAAAAACTCATTAAATTGATTGCATTATTGCATTAAAATGTATAACAAATTGCACTTATAAAATTAAAAATCGCATTAAAAAAAAAAAATAAAAAAAATGATTTACAAATATAATTACCGATAGTGGATAATATTTTATATTTTATTGAAGGACAAGTTTTTATCTTAACGACGTAAATGCGATAATCGCACTATAAAAATATATTAATGAATATTTCAACAAATATATACATTTGTTCATGACAATGTTCACTTGATTTTTATTTCATATAAAAAATCAAATAAATAATCTTAAATTTACACGAAAATTATGAAAAAAATAGTTAAAAAATTGTAGTGAAACTAAAAAAAAATCACCAAAATTGCATTTATCGTAGTATAAAATTTGTTGGTTTAAAAACAATAGCTTAACAAAACAAATTTTGAGCTCACGTAGCAATGAAAATAAGCGTTAATAAGGAAATATGCAAAAGCAACAACTTCACTGCCCTAGTACATACGTGTATATAACGTGCGTTTTGATTGATGGACGACAAACGGGACCCGATACAGACGCGACACGAAATTTCGCGAATCGTTTGTGTACGCCAGTGGTTTTCAACCGGTGTGCCGCGAGCGCCCTTTAAGTGTGCCGCGATAAATATCTTAATAGTTTTATAATTTTGTATTTGCCTGCATTATTATCGATATTTTTTTATCGATATCGTTTTTTCGGGTTTTGGGTTTCGAGTTTTTGAATTTTAAATTGGGTTTTAAAACGAGTGTATAAAGGTGTAGGATAATTCGGGTTTTGAGTCCCCACAAATAAATTCGTGTCATTGACCCGTTTTTAGATTTAAAGTGGAGGGAAGAATTTTTTGGTTTTACAATATTAATTTGTTTTTGTACACACTTTTTCGGGTAGTAGATTTCGTCCAAAAGATTTATCCAATATCTCTATAGATTAGAAATCTCTTGAGATGGTAATAATTTAGAGAGGTAATTTTTCTAATTTCTCAGTAGTTTTTACAAACAATGAAGAAAAATTCTGGTTTTTCAGGTTTCGGATTAATTCGGGTGCAAAGCCTTGGAAAAACTGATAAATACCAAACATAGTAGGCTGAATCATTAATCGTAGATACATATTATGATAGTGTTCAACATTAGTATGCCCGTCGCAGCCGTCTCTATCGTTTTAAGTCGCGTCGCAGTACGTTTAATTATTATCTTACATAGTGTATAATATAATACGCTATTATATGGATTGGTGTGCCGCGAAAATTTTTTATGAGATAAAGTGTGCCGAATTGTCAAAAAGGTTGAAAACCACTGGTGTACGCGTTCGTGCCGTGTAACGTACGTACATACGGCGGCGTTTCGCGGCTGTTGTTGCCGGGAGGACCCGGAGAGAAGACTCGAGACTTTTCGGTTGTCACCCCCTTCCCCTCCACCACACTTTCGGCGAACTCGCGAATCACGCGCCACACACTCGCATTTTTCGCGTGAAACGACCGATTATAATTAATTTAGTCTCCGGTGAAAATAACACGTATACATTATATTATTATTATTATAATTATTATTATTATTATTATTATTATTATTATTATTATTACTACTACACGGCTTGCGATCTCGAGCTACGCGACTTTCAGGAACATTTTAATAGTGTAAACGTACCCCGGGTGTAGTAATTCGGCGGCTTCGTCGTGAATAATGGAACGAACAGTGTTTCCTAATGTTTATTTCAGTTTTAATAATAAACTAATAAACGTATTTCGTTTTGTTTACAGAGACTTGCAAGGGAACAACATTACGGTCATATCGTCTACTGACTTTGCCAACCTGACTAATTTACGAGTCTTGTAAGTACTTTTGTTTTTACCTTTCGTCTGAGCGCAAATATGTATCTTTAAAAGTCAACTTGATTTATGTTTCGTTTTTTTTTTTTATTTAGATATATATATAAATATATATATTTTTTTTTTGCTCCCCTGTTTCCGTCCAGTTTGTTGGTTTTGTCTGGCGACCTGTGAAAATTTAATAGAGCTCCAGCCACGTATGTATATTGTAGTGGCTGAGGTATGAATACGAGACGGATTTCCGGAGCTCTTTAAATATACATAGACTTTGTTTTTTTTTTTTATTTCAAATGGACGGGGTAGAGAAGAAAAAGAAAAACCGAACGAAAAAATTTTTTCAAATAAAAATAAAGATCGTGTTTATAATTTCGAGTGATTTTTGGCAACGACTTTGAATCACTTGAAATATTATACGTCGATATTTCTGGAGAAAAGGGACAAAAAACCGGAGAAACGGAGAAGAGTTGGTTTCTCATTATTCGTGTTAATAAGAACGGAAACTTATTTTTTCCACTCCCGTGAACTTTGCCATCTGACTTTTATTATTTATTCGAGCCGTAAATATACATCGTTGCAAGTGCGCATCGTAGCCACTTGTAAACATAATCTACTGGTTGGTTGAAATATCTTGTTAAAATTAAAATTATATTACTTTTTTCAATTCGAAATTGATACGAAATGGATTGTTTTATGAATATATTTCCAAATTCCAATGCTTTTCTCGCCAATCGTTTACATATCGATTCCATAGTGACATTTTTACTATCGTTTTTTTTTTTTTTGCTCGTAACTAAAAAAAAATTTGTCAATAAATCTCTACAATCAATAACTATAGTATATTTTAAAAGTTTCGAACAATCAGTACCTACCGATTTCATAGTTTATATAATTAAAAACAATAACTCTAATAATTATTGTGATATTTGATCACAAAATATACCGATTTATAAATTATTTTATTTTTTATTATAAACGTGATTTACAAATTTCATTTTTGAAAAAAAAATTAAATCAATTACGTAATATAATAAAAGGCACTAGGTGTGCGATTTTATGAAATTTTATTAAAATTTCCCATGCTATCGTCTCATTAAACGTATCCTGTGTATTTTAACACAATTATACTTTTCTTTTTGATTACTATACTACGTGCGAACATAAATTATCATTATTGTATCTCTAGAAGAGGCGCTATAATATTATAACGTATAAAACGTCTTTTGAACCGTCGAAACTTGTATTGTTGTATACTCGAGACGCGTTTATATTTTTAGTAAGGGTTTAAGTTTGTGAACTGTAGACTCGGACAAAAAGTAATTTTAAATAAAATCGCAATATTTCTTTGATACTGCTGTCAAACACGCAGCGAGTTGGGAATTATTCTTCCATGTGAAAGGATTTGTAACCAATTAAATTTGTTTTCAGCATTGTTTATTCTGTTCTTAACAACATTGCAATCGAGAACCGTTCGGTTTTTTTTCTCTTCCGATACGTACTATTATTATACGCGCCCCTTGAAGGGCCATTTTTATGAGAAACTTTATAATTGAAAAAAAAGAACGTTCTCTTCTAATAATTGTTTTTCTTGTTTTTCAAGGCAATTGTCGGACAATCAAATTCATACGATCGAGAAAGGATCTTTCAAACATCTCAGTCGATTGGAAAGATTGTAAGTATATTTATATGACTATCGTATATCGCAGATACCTGTAAAAGTTTTTTTTATCGTCATTAATCACGTCTGAAAATAACAATAGTCTTCGACACTCGATGCCAGTTGATTGAACCAAATACGTTGTATAGGCGGTATGATATTGTAGTATTACGTGTAATATTACGTCGAAAACAATATTGAGACACAAAAAATATGATCGATATTTTTGTGGCGTCGATCCGAGTAGGAATTGAAAATGAATTGTCATAAGCCACGACTGTGCCCGAAACGTGTAATCTAACGCTCGACTAAAAGTGTGCGGTAGACGTCTTGACGTTTTTGACAAATGAAGAAGAACGAGATGAATTTTGTTTTTTTTTTAACACATGCTTATATCGAGTCGGCGGGCCGTGCGGCGATTACGGAGCATTAAAAATAATTTTCGTAATACGACATTAATGCATAGAGGTTATAGTTTTGGCAACGATTCCACTCGAGGAACATCTCAGCGGAGGCTTATCGTTTGTCACGTGATAAACAAGGTTATGACAAACGTTTGAAGAATAATCGCAATATTTCATTTGACTACCGATCGGTTTCTCATATACTCACTGAGAACGTGTACGGCTATTTGATTGAAATGCGAAACTATTGGCAGAAACCGAGACGAAAAATAAACGAATACTCCAAAACGAAATCAACGAACGTATTCTATTACTCGTATCAATCAGACATTTTACGAAAGCCGCTTCTATACAGAGTGTTCCACGAATAATTATTTATTTTCCGAAAAAAAAAATACTGAGTTAATGAAACTTAAAACTTGCTCGATAAAATGACTATCTTTATATTTTCAAAAATTTCAAAAATAGAAGGATAATCTATACTTTTTTCAAAATCTTTTAAATCAATATTAGGAAACCAGTTAATTTTAGTCCTTAAATCTGTGAATCTAAAGTAAATAACCATTTTCAAGTTTCGGGAGACGTCGCAAGTATTCATGAGACACTGTACAAGAACGAAAGAAAGAAACAAAAAAAGCGTTTGCGTTATCGTGTGTCACGACACGCGGTGAAAAAAAAACATTGGAAAAAAGGCAATAAGTACCGACAATCGCGACACGAATTATTCGCGAACACGCGTCAAATTTCGATCGATTTCAATGTGGTGAAATATAATTTGTTCGTCCGACTATAAGCGTGTGTGTGTGTGTGTGTGTGTGTGTGTGTGTGTGTGTGTGTGTGTGTGTGTGTGTGTAGGGATAGCGTGTCGCCGCACGCGATATAATATCGATATGTGTGTCAAAAGGGGGAGGGGGTGCAACGGGGTAGGCTCGGCGGCGGCGCGCGTAGACGGATTTCAACAACTGTGCAATTTGTCATGAATGACCCCGTTGATTATTTACGACGCAATTTCCGTGCTCTATTCACCGGCATTCCCGGGATTTCTGGCCGCGTCTCGTCGACGGGGGTGGCGGCTGCGCGTGCCCCGAGCCTCTCGCTTACCGCATACTAAAACCACCCCTACGGCCTCCTTCTCTTCCTCCCCCTCCTCCCCTTCACCACGACGGCTAATTAACTTATAATGCCACACGTACGTGTACGTATTATCGTCCGAAATACACACACACACACACACACACACACACACACACACACACACACACACACACACACACACACACAAACACAAACACACACACACACACACACACACACACACACACACACACACACACACACACACACACACACACACACACACACACACACACACACACACACACACACACACACACACACACACACACACACACACACTATTGTACTTTATGCGTACACTCGCACGGTATTATGTATACATGATATTTGACATAATAAGCACGCCCTGACGGCCACCCGACGACGCGGCCTTTCGATGTCTATAAAACAGGCGCCGGCGGCGAAAACGCGGTCCGCATCTTCTACACGTCGTCGAGCCGAAAAACGTCGGGAAGCCCGTCGGCGGCGGCGTTCCACGACGTGCCGAGAAAACGTTTCTCTTCAAGACACGCGCGTATCGACATTATCATTGTACGAAACCGATTGTTGCGCTTTACCGTTTGCTGGCACTCGTGCGTTTTGTAACACACGTGTGAGTGTTCGCGCCGAAAATCCGAGATCGACGAGTGACCTCATCTCCGGGACGAATTTGGCCACGGTTTAGATTTCGAAAAACCGCACTCGCATTTTTTACCGTGATTTTGTATTTTTTTCGTTATTTTCACGCGACCGCGGTAACGTTTACACAGAACCGTACCACGCGTGACGTGTTGAAATTAAAATATTCGTTTGACGATTGAATACGCCGCGTCTGTCAGTGCGTCGAAACAAAGCGTTTGACTCCATTTTTCATTAATTTTCAACTCGAAATATAATGTTATGTTATTATTATTATTATTATTATTATTATTATTATCATTATTGTTATTTGACTTTTCATTTTTATTTTTTTCTTCGCTCATAAATCATTTTATCTTTTCGTATCAAATTCATATTTTTACGCGGCAGTTTATTAAAATAAAATGTATTTATCGATGAATCATAACTTTATATCTGCATAAAAAAATAAAGAAGTATTAATTAATTTAGTATGACAAAATAATTACGAGTAGAGTAATAATAATTATTAATTAGTATAAGTGACAGCCAATTTTATTTTCATTAATAAACAATGCTCGAAACAAAATAATAATTTAATTCGAGATGAATAATTTCCGGACTTATCTGTGTTAAACAACTGAAAAAATGCATTATATTTTTTCATAAACTACCTAAAATTTAAAGAACAGCAAAATTATCAAATGATTATCATGATTACTGCAAATTTTTTATGTTATTTTATCCTACAATGTTTTACTAGAATCAATTAACAATAAAATCGTACGTAATATTTTTTCGCAAAGAGTTACGATTCATATTTTATATTTTACCTGTAATAATGATTTTCGATTCTGCATGAAGCAAAGAGTCTATTGGTTTTCGAAATCAAAACCTGTTGTAAAAACGGACTCGACTCATTATATTTTCAGTTATTCGCCCGATTCTCATAAAATAATAGTTTCAATCAAATCATGTAGGTGGTATGTTTTTAAATTTTCTATTATTTTTTGGAATATTATTAATATTTCTTTTATTAATTTTTTTTTTTATCTCATATAATATTCTTTATCATCAATATTGAAAAAAAAAAAAATTATTTTCTCGTAGAAGTTTCTATGGCGTTTATTTCGACAATAATTAATATCTATACTTAAGTCGACTGAATCATGCTTGAAACTGAATTTCCCGACAATAATATTCTTCGAATGTAATAATTTTCTTCCAGCCCGTTTGTTTATTGCGTTCAATGAATACAGCACTTTATTTAGATTCTCTCAAAAAACATTGAGCCCCACAGAGACGGGAACGCGTGCCAAAAAAGTTTTAAAAACATTTCAGACTAATTATGCCAAATGTAGACTTTAATTTATTAACGACACTTTAATTCCTAAGATCACGTTTTTACGGAACTAAATATTTTTTTAAAGATTTAAAAAAAAAAATGAAGTGAATCCAAAAATTTGTCGTTTCCCCAAGCAAAAAAAAAAAAAGTATTTATGTGCTTAACGTTAAAATTTATGGGCCACTTTTTCAATTAACTTCTACACGAATATTATTTTCACAAACGATATTTTATCATCGCGAAAACATTTTAGACGTATATACACAGCGACGGTGTATATTTACCAGGACTTAAATAATAGCCTTTTAATTTTGTGTACATAATACATATATACGGCGTATAATTTCGCATTTCATCCAGTTGTGTTCAACAATAATTTCTGAGTACTTTAGTGTAAATTAATCCGACTGCCCGTTAATAATATACTCGGACGAAGTGCTATTTTTTTATTTTTATTTTTTCATTTTCATTTTACCGTTTTCATTTTTACACTGCACCGGCTGTACCACTTGGTTCATAATCGGGACAGTGATTGCGCCGTTTTACGATTCACGTGGTAACGACCAGCTCTAAAATATTTATTTTTTTTTTTTTATATATATAGATTCGACTTTCCGATGTTTATGCCGATGTTGCAGCGGTGCGAAAGACTTAGTAAGCTATAAGTCGTCGGCTAATTTATGTAGACCCGCAGGCATTAATATCGCACAGGTGATACCGCCAAAGGTCGCCAAAGGCTGAGGATAATTGCGTTTTGAGCCCTTTCGCCCGGCCGCCATACGAGCTTTCATTAAAGTCCCGTCACGGCCGTCCATTATGGGGAGCCCTTCGTGGCCGGGACACTTTTACCACCCACGGGCAAATTATTATTAATAAACTCCGAAATTCCCGTTTAATGAAAAGGATAGCCGACGAATAGTAGACCCACCCTCCTCGCCCTGCGTTCAATAGTAAATAGGAAATATTCGCCGACAATACGTATGCGCGTATATATATAAAATATATAACGTACTATTCCGACTGTGTCTGGACGGCATGCACGCGCCATATTTATAAACGTTAAGTGAGGGAGTAGTAAATCAGGATTTTTATCGCCAACAAAACGCTTCCCCTTTTTGTTTTTTTTTTTTCCCCAGAATTAATTTCCAAAGGCTTTAGACCCGAAATCCCCACCGGTTACCGGTGAACCGAAAACTCCCGGAACTACCCACGACCGAATGAAAAATAAAATACACACACACACACACATGTATATATTATATATATATTTTTTATATTTAAATGCAAAGTTTAAATTAAAACAAATGAACGCTATTTTTCGGGATTTATCGAAATACCAACTCCGCCGGCGTATATACATATTATTATACACTGCGGTCGCGACCAGCACTATTAATATCAATTCATCATGAAATATCTGCTCAACCGCACTTGTCGAACTCTGCGATCTGGCAGCAAAAAAAACGCCCGGCGCGCCTCGGCATCAAATTTATATTAATATCCTTTTCCGTAATACGCTCTCGTCACATTATTATTACTATTATTACTATTATTATTATTATTATTATTATTATTATTATTATTATTATTACTATTATTATTATTATTATTATTATTATTATTATTGTTTTAAACCCGAGTGACGCGCGCAAAGTGAAATACCGTCGAGTCGATATCATACCGTAAATCGTGTACATTTTGCAATAGGTATGATTTCGTGGGTACGCGTATATACGTGCATGTATATATTTCGCCCGCCGCGTTTGACATTTAAAGTTTAAGCGATATAATGGCTGTCGTTTGCAAAAGTCTTTTGTGCGCGCGAAAAACGCGAGCGCGTAAACTTTATATTGTTGGTTGACGGATTATCAACCGTAGTGTACCGCCGCCACCGCCGCCGCCGCCGCCGCCGAAGACGACGAATCCGCCGTCGCGCGTCGCCTCCACCGCCTCCACCTCCTCCACCGCCTCCTCACTGCGGCACAGAAAAGCTAATAATACTAACCGATGTATATTACCCGAGCGAACGCTCGTGCTTGTTTGTGTGTGTGTGTGTGCTGTGTACACGTGTGTGCGTGCGACGAAGGAACAAGAGACGCGGTGACGGCTTTACTCGGGATAATCGACGACAACACGACCGCCGACGCCGTTTTTCATTGCATTTTTAACGTACTCACACGCCGACCGGATAAATAATCTACGCACACAAACTCGAGCGTGTGATTCCGGCGTGGTGCTCGTGCTGATTTCAGAAATCGGCCGGGCGGTAAAAAAAATAAAAAATAAAAATAAAAAAATAATAAAAATAATAATAATAATAATTTTTGCCCCGTGTTGAATTCGGTCGACCGCGTCGCCAGACAATGTAATACACTGGCCCAGGGACACGCAGTGTTTATAGCTGTCGCCGACGTGGCGCGGACGGTATTCCAAAAACAGCGACCGCCGCAACGACCCGATCCCAATCCGTCACCGGATTAAAAACTCCAAGACGAACTCCATTAACGCCATTCCTGGCCGGATTTTCTCTAATTTTTTTTTATTTTTTTTTTTATTTATTTGTTGAAAGAAACAAATTATCTACTCCTTTAAGCCGAAGCTTGTGTTGGAGTAGAGAGTTACATAATTTGGATAAACATAATATTACTGAGTGAAAAATAAAGAATAATAAACAATTAATATTAAGATTACATAAAGACAAACAAGACGTAAACAGGCGTAGGGCAGATTCATAATCTAACGATTTGGAAATCGCGTTTTCGACTCGTCCCTGCTGTACGCACGAAGACCAACGGTCCAGCGCACCAGTGCGACAAGTGACGTTTTTCGTGAAAACGAGTTCAGTACTGCTCCGCGACATGCTCCGTAATACAAACACGTTTTACGACACGATTTTCGTAAAAACTAGATGACAAGTAAAAAGCGCTTACGACTCGGGTCCGGAATCGGGCTACTGTTGTAGTCTTCGACTTGATGTTGAAACGTGAACTTTCCAACGCCTCTATACCGAATAGATAATTAAACGTCACTTTCCACATTTGTGCGCTACACCATCGATGTACGCACTGTTCACACAAGGTGTCTAAGGATTGTTGAGATTACGCGTTTGGTTTTTCTATTTGTAGCAGTAGTGACGGCTTGAGTTTCTGAAACCCAAGGAGCAAGCTTCATAAAACCACCCACCCGCCTATCAAATTTATAAAGCTGTTGGATATTATTTTTAGGTTCTTCTCTCAAGCGCAAAATATAAATTAGTTGGTACGCAATACGCATATTTAAAAAAAAAAAAGACGCCCATGTTGCTTTATTATTACCTATTATTATTCGTTATTCGTTTGGTAATTAGAAGTAGGTTGTAGGTACCTACCTTCCTTTCTATAAACATAATATGCGCTCCTATTCTGCTGTAGATCAATCGTAATAGGTACAAATCATAAATTTTGATTAACTACTCGTACTTGTATTAGATACACACCCACCCCTTTTTGGATCAGGAGCGACTGCTCCTGGTAATCTTATAACAAGCCGCCTCTGAATTTTGTAGGATGATTTTTTTTATTAATACGTACTCTCTCTCTCTCTCTCTCTCTCTCTCTCTCTCTCTCTCTCTCTCTCTCTCTCAGGACTTCCGAATTTAATCATCACTCGATGCAACTAAACAACCCGAGTAATTATTCCTCTCTCCATCTGATTTACCAACACCACTGGTGCACGGCGCAATATCACATCGTTCCGAACGAAGTTTAAACGTTCGACGCGACCATTATCACACGCCGTCGGGTCGTTTCGTATACGACGTGATCGATAATAAGTAAGGACTATAATATAGTACATTGTTATTGAACCGTCCGCGGGGGAATTTAAATGGCACAATTAGTACTATTTACTCTGCGGCTATAAACCGACTCCGTGGCCAACGCTACTAAAATCACGGTGTATCGACGAGTCGTGTATCGACTTCGGTCTGCGTGTCGTATTGTTTCGATAACGTGTACGACGTTACCGTCTTTGATGAAACGTAAGTTCAACAAAGGATAAAATGATCACACGAGTGTATCATAATGTTGGTAAAAAGCAATAAAATACATAAGATTTAGGATTCGCGTGGCAAATGAATGTGTTCAAAACGCAAATTTCATTTTCATTAACCAAGTATAACGTATTTTTACTGTATTGATATTTTTTAACCTGCATACGTCTATTGAACTCGATTTAACGTTGTTCAGGGTTTTTATGGTTTTTTTTTTCGTTTTTATTGAACATTTTTCAATAAAGAATAATTTAACATTACACGATTTTTATAACTATTATTATAATTATTTTTTATTTATAAAACACCTACGTAAAATCGATGTACAAATATTAATAAATATAATCACCCTTACTCTGGTTAAAAAAAAACCTTATGTTTATGCATAGAAGATTAACAATAGTAATAAAACGTGTACGTGTTGAACGACTGCCAACACAAATTAGAAACGAAACACCCGGTGAACGTATGGTGAAATATTATGTGTGTGTATATATATATATATTTAGTTTGGGGCTCCGTAGGTTAGGTTTTTGTTTTGTAATATAATAGGAAGAGAAAAAAAAGTTACAAAGACTGTTTTCGAATGATTATTTTAGAAGTAAACTTCTTTTTTGATACATCAGCACGAACAATTTAAAATAAACATTTTTGTGATGTGCTAAACGTTATCGGTTCCATATCTATGGAATGTCGGTAGACTTCCTTAAAAGAAATATTATTATTCGTAAAAAAAAAATGTATTGATTTGAAAAGTTGTATTGTTGCGTTTTTTGTTTTTGTTTTTTTGTGTTTTGTTTGTGTAATTAAACAATTTTGATCTGATATCATTGTTAATGTGCACGCTATTTTCTGTTTTTTTTTTCGTTTCGGTGGCTATTGTAACGCATATCGCGATATATTTCTCTCTCTGGACCGCAATTAATAACACGAAAAAAATACGTTTTTTTTTTCTAGTGCCCATGACAGGGACGTCCACCAGATAACGGTAAAATATATGCTCTTGTAAAAAATCGTCTTTCCAGAGCTATTTTAAGTGCAAAAGTTCGCTTTGAACACGGGGCAAACGAATAGGAGAAGGGGAGAAAGGAATTAGTTTTAATTAAAACGCTCAGAGAAAAGAAAAACGATTTCCCGCCAGGTAATTAATTTTTAATCAGTTTGGAAAAACTTTTTGGATTTTAATAGCTTTCCCGACCGTTTTGTAACCGGACAAGGTGGGTGAATTTAACATGCGCAGCTATCCACTAATAGATTCATTACCGAGCAGTGCGCAAAATGAATAAAGGTCTGATATCGCTACCCGCTCAAAAGAAATATAATATGCATATCAATAACGCATAGTAAATCGATACGTATCAATGTATATGTATACGTGTGTGTGTGTGTGTGTGTGTGTGTGTGTGTGTGTGTGTGTGTGTGTGTGTGTGTGTGTGTTTTTTGCCTGCATTACACGAATCTTGTGTTTCAAACACGGTTCATTCCCACGTGTTCATCTCATCACACGGCACTGAAAGGAAATACGATGAACACATGGACAGATAAGGGACATATTTTTTTTTTAATCAATTACTTAGACATCTAATTTGAATTCTCGGGATGTTGATAAAATAGTTTTTACCGCATTCGCTTTTCGTATACATTCTTTAATAAACAGTTCTTCGACACGTTATAAATCCATTTAAGGTCCGTGACTATTATGTAAACGCATTTATTATCCGTCTATGTAATATCTTATTTTAAATAGACAATGTATTCTAATCAAAATTATTTGGACGATATTATTTCGATTACGAAATGTCGAATTTATTAATCAATAACAATCGTAATATTTTCGGGTGGTAAAAATTTATATTTGTATTGTGCTATATACACATTTCTATCTTATTTTAATATAAATTATAAATGTCTAATTTTTTTACACGAGTAACACAATTATTTTAGTTGTTTGAGTTTTATTGCATCACATTTACTTTTGTCAAGTACACTTCAAACGTTTAAAAATATGGTCTATATATTTTTTATTTCGAATAAGTGTAGAAAACATGCCATAAACACTGTCGGTTATTGATTCAAAAGGTAAACATAATATACGATTTCAAACATTTCAAAACCGCATTCCGTCTGATATTTTATTTGTTTATTTCTTTAATTTTTTGATAAATGGATACGAAAATTGAATACGAACAGTAGTCGAAATCGAAGGCACGTTCTAGCCTAATGGTAAACAATTGTATTATAAATCATGTTCACAAGACATTGGGTCCGTCCGTCTGTGGACCCGATGATTTTTACAGCGTGAAACGTCGAGGGAAATTTAAATTAATGCCACATTTTCGTCTTCTCTTTTACTTTGTTATTTTTATTTCGAGCAAAGGCGATAAATTTCTGTACAGTCACTTTCAATATTCCCGGCATACACTCCGACTAAAGAGATCTGTCGGATTTACGTTGATGCAGTTATGTTGGACCGAAAACTTTACTGATAACGTCTGTTTCGAACTTTCGCCGGTGTCGAAGTTTCGTGCCAAGGTTTCTGGTTCTCAAACAATTTTCGGAAAAGCTTATTATTTCTCGTTTTGGGGGCCAACTTAAGGATCCGTCGAAGTGTACAATACGCCCAACTTAATCCCCCTGTGCTGACCCCTCAAAGATGTGCACTAATTGCTAATCAACCATGTGGTCCTGAGACACCTCGCAAATCCCGAAGAATCCTTTTTTAATAAGAACAACGACCGCCATCTTTTCTTATCCGGTCTAATTAATTGAAAGATTTTATATTTTCTCTCTCTCTCTCTCTCTCTCTTTCTATCTCTCGTTTTTATTGACCCCGGGCAAATTGAATGTTTGGCCAGGTGTTGTCGCAATGCGGGTTAGCACAATAATATAGAGCCTACCACCGCAGATAATCCTCTTAGTTTCTCGCCACCCTCTCCGAGTTTTTATGGGCGAAGAAGCCGTAAAAACCGCGGGTAATTGGCTGTTTGACCGCAGATGGTCTGTTGATAATGTCCATTGCGCTCTACGAGTTTAAATTGCATTTAATGGAACGAATAAAGTCGAAAACGACGGTCGCAACACTTGTTGTTTACGCGATTTTCGGTGTGACGTCTAGGAGATATTGGAAATCTCAACACCCTATTAAGAACGTACACGACGTCCTTATATTGGCTCTGAATGTTTTTTTTCTTCGACTAAATGACTTAACCAAATTGTCGTAATAACATAAACCCGCCTATTGAAACATTATACCAACTGCACAGTCACGCGCTAAACCCAATAATATAAGAACCGCACACTTTGTAATTTTTATTTCACTCTCGCCCTTGTGTCTTTGTAATTGATACTGTTTGAAACTCGTATTACCCCTTTAGATCACGAACGGCTTCTTTGATTGAAATTATACCGTATTCAATTGATAGTAATGAAACTGTATTTTTATATTCGTATCGACTGCGTAAAATAGTTTCGACAGATACACAATTTATTTCTACGCTTAATAATGCATATGTGAATACTATTAAGTGCGAAGTGTTTTTTTTTTTTTTTTTACTCTTGTTTAGAGCATTCGAAAAATAATTATAATGTAATTTTAGTGATACTGAGATATAATATTACTGTAATACAATAATAGCGTGTATTTCATAACTTTATGACAAATACATCGGACTATTTTTTTATTATAATTATATTACGGAATCGCAATGAATTCAAATATCATGCAAAGAGTTAATGTAAAAGTATTCGAAATAAAAAACAAAACGATGGCGAATAAAACATATATATATACGCGTTGAGATAATTTGTCGACAAAAAGAAAAAAATAACAACAACAACAAATAAAAAACCATTTGTTTTGTTCTACGAGTGCGAGCTGTCTGCAATACGAGGACCCGACCCCACTCGAGAAACACGGCGAAGAGAATCTATATTCGGTTAGCGTTGCCATTGGATGGAAAGTATTGCTCCTATAATCTGTAAAGAAACGGTTATACGGCCGTGAATAATTCCGGGCCCGGCGCTTAAGTAATACCCCTGTATATTATCTCGGAGCCCCTTAACCGAAAGACCGATTCGATTGCATCGTGAACACGGGTAATCACTTCCCTAAAAGTCGTCCCCACGCACGTATAAAAACAAAGAAACGCTTTCAATTGGATTAAACCCAGTTTAATGTACCATATCCTCGAGGACGCCGCCGTCACCGGGTTCGTCTCTCGATGACTCATTACGGTATGGACAACGTTAAAAAGTTAATAAATTAACGTTTTTATACTTTTAAAAAAAAAAAAACCTAATGCCCACATCATACAATAAACGTATGAAGAGTATAGTAATCACTAACGAATATTTATCACGTGTGAAATTCGAAATAAAACATTAACATCAAATTGGGTCGGAGTCGTTATTGTAAAAATGCATTACGACGTAAAAAATATTAACCACACTTATATTATAATAATATACCGTATTCACTTACGAGTTACGACTAAATGTATGCGTTTCATAGCGAGTTCGGCGACGGATGAATGAGACACGTTTACTTTTTGTATCATGATTATTAATAAGATATTATTCGTTCAAATTATAAAATTTCGTCGACGGTAATGCACTCAAATGTATTTATATTTCGCGTATAATAAACGCTAATTGGTTTTAGCTTTATGAATTATAAACACTATGGGGTTTTAACTCATCAAATCTTATTATTGTTTTAAATTACCACGATAAACTGAAATATCATTCTCGTTAAATTGCATTTTAAATTGAATTCCGTTTTCGTGTCTTTGGATATTTATTCCACAAACTCGCACCGATAATTAATTATGCGGCAGGTATTCTTTGTTTTTAATTATATGCAGGTAAACATGTTCCTCGTGACGACCGTTAAAAGTGTTCGAGTGTTGTAGTTTAAAAGTATATACTGTAAATATTATTTTCTATTCGCATCGACGGACGAAAAAAAAAATCATTAAACCGCGGAAAGCGCGAAAAATGCAATAAAACCGTTTCAATTAATTTTCAAACACTCGCGCCGAGTTCTTCAAATCGCTTTTTATTCAAACGGCTTTGACGAAAAAGTATTTACAATTTATTAAAAATAACTTCCGAACCGAACGGAATGCATAATTCATAAAGCTCTTTGGTGCGTTTTTATTTGAACAATCTTTTAAAACAAGTTAAGTTGTCAAGTATGAAAAAAAATAAAAATAAAATGGCACGCAAGTACTCGCTGTATACTAATGGATATAAATTATACAACAGGCCGACCCTGTTGCAGCTATAGAGCCGCAGCAAAAGAAAACTAAAAACGATTTACCTGTGCGTGAGTGCGTGTGTGTGTGTGTGTGTGTGTGTGTGTGTGTGTGTGTGTGTGTGTGTGTGTGTGTGTGTGTGTGTGTGTGTGTGTGTGTGTTTATGCTGTATTTTTTAATTACGAGAAAGTCAAATATGATATATATATGTACGTGTATACATACATATAAAGTAAAAAAGGCGTGTTGGAACACGAGTGCATAACTTAGCGGGGTAACAAAGAGAGACGCCCATTACACATAGTTGTCCTGGCGGCGAATACCGCGACCGCGACAAACAACGGGCGACGGCTAAGGCGCAATTTATGCGACCAGTGCGCCGCGTGCCGCCGACGACGACGACGACCGGCGACGGACGTGCATTAAATAAATTTTATTCATTTCGCGTCGTCTCTATCTCACACACACACACACACACACACATACAATATCTCTCTATCCATCTATCTCTCTTTCTCTCGATCTCTCTGAATGCCTTTGCGTCTCGTCGATTTCGCATTGTCGACCTTGAGATGATTTCCCGACCGTCCGCCGTTCATCAGACGTGATCGTCGCCAGACCGAGTGGTTGAAAAACAAAACCAAAAAAAAAAAAGTCTCGAGCCGCGAAATCATCGTTTTTTCTTTTGACTTCTCGACGTCGAAAAAAACTCGAGACTCCGCGGTTCCTCTTGATTTTCTGTTCCGTTTGAATCGATACCCCCGCCCCTCTCCTCGCCATAATATCGTATACCTTTAACGATAATAATAATAATTATTATTATTATTTGAATCGCCGTACGTGATCCGGCCGGTCGTACCGCCGCTTTCTTTATCATTCTGACGGCGGCGGCGGCGGTCTAATTTTCACGTAAAAATTGGATTCCAGAGACGCGACCGTGCGCGGTATAATAATAAACTCGTCGGGGTCAATGATGTTTTATTATAGTATTCCGCCGCCGCGGCGACGGCGGGGGCGCAAGAACGACCGCTGAAATCTGACAGCCCGCGGTGATTAATAGAGGTGCCGACGCCGTCTCCGCCGCCGACCGTTGTTTTTGCAAAAGTGTACTTCGCACGCCCCCACCTCGTCCCGCCGACCCAGTGCAGCGTCCACCGCCGTGTACGTACACAGACGGGTTCGCAGAGTTTTCACATGCTGTTGTTGTTGGTCGTCGTCGTCCACGGCCACCGCGTGTCGGGCCATTTTTTAAGCAAGTTTTTTTTTGTGTCCAAATGGTGGACACTCAATAAAGTCCAACGGACGCCTAGTAGAGTAATATTTTGCTGACTTTGTGTCCGCTAAAATAAATAAAGTGAATTGTAGCTATTACGATGTATTTTTTTAAATTTTTATTAAATTAAAACAATTATTATACACCTACCTATTCATCATGAGAATAAATGATAAAAATCAAATATTCTCATCACGAATGGTATTTTAACGTTAGAACCTCGAAAACTAATAATAATACTATTTCGTATTGATTGTTGGTAATAGCACGGAACAGGAAAATTTCACCTGTTCTGTGGTAAAAGCGCCCCCAGATCTTAAATGAAAAATAACGAAGACAAACAGAACCCGATCTAATTAGTATTAACCAAAAACGTGACTTTGTGAGTAAATTTTTTAGGAAAAATAATATGACTACCGATAAAATATTGACTTAAATTTGAGACTGAATTTAAATAATTATAAGCTTAGATTATAAATTATAAAAGTTAGTGGTTTGTAACGAGTTTTGTTTTTACTATGCAAGTTGTTATCTGTCATTAGCAAATGCTTTTGGTTCATATCCTACACACGATTAGATACACGTTGTTCTTTATAATATTCCTATGCATGTATGGTAATATTAAAAACTTAGTATAGTTATAAATATTTTATAATACTGTTTAAAATATCAGAGATGCACTTATTAGATAAATATTTACAGTTTTATAACATAATATTATATTGAAGGTAACACTCTCAATGTTGGGGGATAAACCGGGGAGGTTACTGCGTTCAGGGAAGGTAGTCTTTTTATAAATGACACTTGTTTTTAAGGGAGAAGGAGTGGACACGCGGTGATGATTTACTAAAAAATGGCCTGCCGAGTGTGTATTTATTTATGTGACACATCACGACTCTGGCGATTGGTCAACGTCAACAGAGCCGATACGTCGACCGAACGGGAGAACGGTTTCCATCATAATATTGTTTTCACACCGGCTCGCGTTAGACGGCTGCGGCAGACGACGTAACGCACGGACAATAAAAATCGGCCGAGTGCGAATGACGTCTCGCGTCAACATTACATATGCGTTTTCGGTAACGATGTTACGAACCCAGATTTTCGAGGTCGAACCGAACTCGAACGGAATTTTTCCTAAAATATTATCGAACCCGAACAGAACCGAAACCGCACGTTTTTATTCGAACTCATACCGAACCGTACGTTATCGATGTTCAGTCGCACTCGAACCTCACTTGAAAAAAGTCAAACGATTCAAAAATAAAAACAAACGTAAAATCCTCAGTGTAATCGCGTAATCTATAATATGATGAAAAATAAAATCAATATGGTGAAAATACGCACTTTGATTTGTCGTATTGATTTTTCGATTTTGAAATCGTCCGACGACAAGCGGGGCAAGTACGAGAAAACCACAAAACAAACTGTTTTCGGATCTATTTTAGTCGTCTTTGTTCACGTCACACGGCGGGTAATATGGTCTGCTCCGATTTCTCGGGTTTGGTTTTCGAACCGAGTCACTGACGATTCTGTTCGGTTCGGTTATTCGCTATTTTGAGTTCGATTTTCGGACCGAACTGAACACCCCGAGTTCGGTTCGGAAATCGAACTGTTCGTAACATCACTAGTTTTCGGTTATCGCGTATAATATTATGATACAATATTCTCTCGGGGCAGACCGTTTAATATGTATAATACGAGTTGTTATTATACGCGTAGTATATAATATATACCTAACCGCACACGCGATACGTATATATTATGTGTGTGTGTGTGTGTGTGTGTGTGTGTGTGTGTTTTCGCACGGTAAAAGGTCTCCCGACCGACACACGTCCATATATATATATATATAATGTATGTATAGCGGCTACGACGGTGATAGATTCTTTTGCCGGGGTGGTTGCCGGAGCTGCTGCTGCTGCTGCTGCGGATGCTGATGCTGAGGCGGCGGCGACGGGTACATTATTCATGCGAGCCGCCGGTGACACGCGGAGATTATAATCGGAAAAGAAAATGTCGTGTTATTATTTTGCGCGCGACGTATACGTGCACGCGTGTACGTTATATAACGTGTGTACACGCCACACCGTGATACGTGCGGTGCATGTACAGTAATAATAATAATAATGATAATAATAATAATAATAATAATAATAATAATAATAATAATAATAGTGATAATAACGTGAGGTTTTTTTCGTTTCCAGACGATTAAACGGCAACGAGCTCGACGAAGTGCCCGAACTGACGTTTTCCAACAACCTACAGCTTTCCAGACTGTGAGTATAATATTAATATTATACGTCCTACTCGTAATAAAGCGGTGTTTGAGCGTCCCGTCACGGCATGGAGCGCACGCACGCGACGCGAGGCGTAAAAACGACGACGACAATAATAATAATAATTATTATTATTATTATTATTATTATTTTATTAATGTCGTGATAATAATAAAAATCGACGTGGGTACGCGCGCGCAAGACATTACACGAGGCGTATGATTCCGAGACGGCAGATACGACGTACACACTACACACGTGTTTATTCGCATTATAAATCGTTCGTCTTCGTACACGCGTCGAGCGCGTTGTAATCTGTTCGCGTGCATTTTTATTAGGAATAATACAAACTTTAGAGTGACAGAGCAAAAAGAGGACAAAAAAAAAACGTGTAAATTATAACGTGCCCGTTCTCACTAACGCACACGTATACACGTCACACGACGTACGTAAAGCGTGGTTACACCATGTACGGTTCACCGCTATCGTGTGTCCGGCCACACTTAAGACCAGATTGGGGTTATTACAGCGCCCAATGAAGAAGGGTACTGGGCGACGGGGACGCCACTTTCCCGACGCCTAAATTTATTTATTCATATCTATTTATTAAAATATAATAGAGTAAAAGTCGAAAAAATATTTATAGCTATTAGCCGTAGTCTATTGAAATATCAATTCTGATTTCTATTCATCAAATGACCTATAAGATACGTAACCTCATTTTCCCATTTAAATATACATCTAATTTTTATCAAGTAATTTTAATGTGATGGACTGCTATTAAGCAATTTGATTTCACACTAGCTTCTATACTATTGTTCTTCTATGGCAGTGGTCGGCAACCTGCGGCCCGCGAGCCACATGTACATAAAAATTATTATTTTATGTTCAAAAACAATATGTAATATCTATAAAATAATTTGATATTGACTGCATGGAGCACAGTCTATCGTTGTAAAATGTTTGTTATAGACTATAGTGCAAGCCGTTAAAACCGACAATCACGATGCTAACTACAACTAGTCATACGCCGTCCCTAAAATTAAAATTTTTTTTTTTTTATTATAAATTTATCTAAATTTTATTAATTAATTTTATTATTATTATGTATATTAAAATTGAAAAATAAAATTACATTTTAAAAAATTACGAAAATGTTTAGTGGCTCTTTAAAATCTGGAAAATTTTGTGTATTGTAACTATTGGCTCTTCCGTCAAAAAAAGTTGCCGACCCCTGTTCTATGGCGTTCATCAAGAACCATTTCAGCCGCTTCTAACATACTCTTCTATCTCTCTCTATCCAACGCCGCTTCTATACACATTCATCGGTCGATTGATATTCCTCAAATCTCTTTCTACTGTATCGTACTATCTTTCCCGAGGCCCGCTCTTGGTGTTTTCCCGTTAGCTTGTATTCAGCGATTTTCTCGATGATTGAGCCCTGTGCTCGCCAAATATGTCCCGCCCGCTCCAACCTCGTTTTCACTCGGGAATGTCTTTTACTCGGCTCGTTGTAAAGCTGCCGAAGCTGTTTCATTTTGTTATTCTTTGGAAACTACTTAAGTCGTTGTTGTATATTGAGAGACACACGATTCGAGAATAAAATATAACCGCTGCTCGTCGTGGTGCGATTACAATAATAATAACAATACCGATAATAGTAATAGTAATAATAATAGTAATAATAACGATAAAAAGAACGATAACGTACGCGTGTCTAATATTTACGGCGTGTCGTCCCCGCGCCAGTATAACCGGGCGAGTTTTTCCTTCCACCCTTCTAACCGCTGTGCAGTGTCTGAAACGTATATTCAGACTCGCCGGCGCCGATGTCAAATTATTTGCAAAAGGGGTCGATATTGACGTACGGGAAATTCCTCGACGACCGCTGATTATTCACGGGCCCCGGACTCCGTTATTGATATTTCATCCGTGAAATTGGATTATGCGTGTATCCCCGCCGCCGCCGGCCTTTGTTCGCTGATTAATTACCCGCGGGCCGGGATTCGTCTTCCTGTCCCTCCTCCGACCTCACCTTGCCGCCGGTCTCATCCCGACTCCGGCCTACCCTGCTCGAATTTCCGTGTCTATTCCCTGACCTCTCTGCCCGCTCCTGCACGTCCTCCGTTCCGCCGCTTCCTATTTCTGCGTCTTCCAGAAATCCGGCGCGATCCGTTGCGGCACTATATCCGGACGACCGCGTGTAGTTACCGTGTCCCGTAATCCTATAAACATGCGTCGTTTCGTATGATACGTGCGTAAAGTTAGTAATCCGCCAATTTAAACGGAATCGGTTTCTTTCGACGGCGATAAAACGCTTCTTTTGTTCCGCGGTACTAAGTACGTATGACTGACGTACATCAAAAGCATGCGGTTTGAATTCGTAATATAAAAAACTTTCATCGGGCCGAAGCTCGTTAAATCGCACAAATAAAAATTGCTTAATGTTCTGTTTTATTCATTTTTGTAACATTTTTTTTTTCTTTTTTCTTTTTTTTTATCGTAAAACTTATAAATGCAGTTTTATACATACCGCTATAAAAGTGGCGAGTAAAATTATTCAACATAATAATATACTCGTGTCATATTATACGTGTATACTTTTATAAGTGAAAATTATTAATCTCGTTTTTATGTGCTCAATCAATACTTTTTCACACTAAATTAAAAACTGATTTGTGCGTTTAACTTTCAGACGTAATAATATGAAAAGCAATAAAAAAAGTTCGAGAACAGTTTTAGGTATTTTTTTTTTTAGAGATGCAGTGTTATGATAAAGTGTGTCTGGTTTTACTTTATATCGATATTAACAGAGTTTTTTCACGACATAGTAATACGAATAAATACTTCAAAAAAAAAAAAAAATCAACTTCTTAAAGGCACATAAAACTTTGTTATTTAATTCAAAAACTTGAATTTAATAAAATAAAAATGTTATAGCTACATTTCGGTTTATCGTATTTGCGCGGTTGAATTTTGAACGCGTTTTTGACGACACGTTTGTTAATTTAATCGAATGACAAACAATCGCCATGCCCATCAATAATACCTAAATAAGAAAACTTTATCGCGCTAACACAACGCTTGACACGTCAAAAGCGCCACAGGTTATTTCGGAAAGTAAAAGTTCGCTCTTGCTGCAATACTGCGAGCAAATTTTGTAGTTTTCAACTATAAACGAACAGTGTGAGTGTGTGTGTACGTCTCTCTTTCTCAATCCCTCCGGTCGCTCCCTTCCCCCTGTTCCCTCTCTCTGGGCGAATTCGATCGAGAAGAGCGTCTAAGAAACGCGTTTCCTCTCCTCCACCGCTTTCAGTATATAACAGAAGCACATATAAAAAGAAGTGTTGACACTAACTTATTCTCCCCTCGATTTGGTGCAAAGTGCTCGGAACTTTGGGAACACCCCGGGCGAGCTCCGCCGAATAAACCCAATTTGCTACCGAATCTCACAAATCGCCCGTTTCGAATTCCGCGACTACTCGTATAAACTAATTACATTCGCATTATGGTAATGCGTCAATGAGGGCAACACGACACCGAGGAAAAAATTACAAACCTGTCCGTTCCCATTTTTAACGGTGTAAATTGTAATAATTGAATTATACAACACGGGGACGCAGACGGCCGTCGTGGGACCGCCGCCGCCGTCGGAATTTTCAAACACACTTTCAAATCGTTGAAAATAAGGTGATATACATGTATTCTGTATTGTACGTGTATAATGCAATGTATACACAATAGCGTGTTACAAACAAAGGAGGCGCGCGTGTATTATTATTGCTACTTGCATACAATTAAGCGGATATTAACAATAATAATGTCGGGTTAATGCCGTCGGAAGCTTTTGGGACCCAGTCTATATTGGCTGGGACTTTCGTACCGGATCGGAGGATAAAATCCGACGCACAATAGGACAATTGTACGCGCTCTTTTATTATTATTTTTTTTTTAATCTAGCAGGTACACGTCACGACGAATACGATCACACTATAGTTTTAGTCGACGTAACTCGATCGGTCTTTGCGTTTTCCAAACATTTGTTTTACCATAATTATTTCGAGAGAGAGAGAGAGAGAGAGAGAGAGAGAGAGAGAGAGAGAGAGAGAGAGAGAGAGAGAGAGAGAGAGAGAGAGAGAGAGAGAGAGAGAGAGAGAGAGAGAGAGATAGAGAGTATATTTATGGTTTTTGCGCAGCGCAGTATGTTCGATTAAATATTTTCTGTGATAAACAAGAGACATAAATAATAAAGACGTGTACGCGCGCATATTTGTTACTATTAAAACTGTTTTAACTCGCATACGCAAAACTTAAATACACTCACGTGTTTTTCGGCGGAAAATTATTACGGCGGTGCACACTTCTCCGCCAGGACGTTATTTATTAGATCAAAAGAAAAATATCACATTCCGTTTCAATTTTGAAAACAATGGAAAAGTAGACGACGTTTCGCCCGTATTAAATTAAACATCGCGCTCTATTGTCGAGCCCAACACCGCGTTCCTTAAACGATTCGCGCCCGTGCGTGATTAATGCGAATTAAATTCAAATGACCCGTATGGTCTTCGAAACCGTGTGGTTCACAACACGATAATGCTGATTTTCAACATTCAAACGGAACGTGTTTCATTAATATCAATCGACGACGCGTATCACACACACGAGACACCACACCGTTGTCATTATAATATCGTGTGCCACGTTACGCGATTGTGTGTGTGTTTTCATCATAATAACATGAAACGTTCACATTCGTGACGAAACGAGTCCGTTCGGTCGAAAATCCACCGTGACGTATACGCGTGTGTACGACACGCATTTTATCATTTACTCCCATCCTGCGCGTCGTGCGGCAGGGGATATACGTTTTATACTTAGGGACACTCGCCGCGCGTACACTCGTGTCGTTGATCGTCGCACAAAGCTAATACGTTTTAAATTGACGATCGCGCGAGTGTGTGTGTGTGTGTGTGTGTGTGTGTGTGTGTGTGTGTGTGTGTGTGTGTGTGTGTTAATATGTATACTAATTCGTCGACGTTCAATAACATTCGGCCGGGTCCGCGGACCAGAACCGCGCGCGGCCTTATGAATAAAATAATCCGAAGTCTTTATGAACTCGTGCATGTTTTTGTCGTGCGTGCGACGGCGGGCAGCCGGACGGAATGCGCAAAATATTCAATTGTGGAAAATAGAAAGAAAAAAGAGAAGCAAAAAAAGAGAGAGAGAAAAAAAAGGAGAATTTAAAGGTCGTAATCGTGCGCGTCTAGACCCTAAAGCGAGAGAAGCTGCGAATGCGAAATACGCGCGGTGCAATCAAAACGAAATTTTCGTCCGCCGACTGCGACGACGGCGGCGACACGGCGATAAGGACGAGGGAGACAGAGAGAAAGAAAGAGATAAAGACAGAGAGAGAAAGAGAGAGGAAAAAAAGAGAAAAAAGGGTTTTTATTTTACGTGACCGGATTAAAACCTATTTGCCTGGACAATGGCCCGTCATTCTTATCACGTAACGCCTTTTGTAAATGGCGTCTTAAACGGACCCGCAGACGGATTAATTTCCTACGAGGACCGCAGTGTGTCTGGGGAAATGATTTGGTCGAGTGAAAGAGTTTAGCGGCTTAACAGGCGTGTTGTACATGCACGCTCGACGTATGTGTTTCGAGCTTAAGCGGCTCTTCCGTACGACCCGCGCGTATACGTACACATATTTGGTTCGTACGGCGGCGGTAAAAACGGTTTTCAAACCGTTTTCCTACCGAGTTCCTACGGCGACGAGAAGTTGGCCTGGAAAATAAACTATTGAAAATGTCACCGAGTCTATGATGTGTAGTCGTATAATAATTATCATTATCGTTAGTGTAATATCAGGTGATGGAAATAATTATTATCGGCGACACTTCGTGTCGTCGATGACTTCGAATCACGCGTTTCACTTACGAAAATTAATAATCGTTAATATTATTGTGTGGCGTATACGTGTTTCTGGCGTTTAGAATCGGAAAACGTTTCGTAGAAAAAATATTCGCAATGTGGTCGAAAACGTTTCCACGAATATTTAAAATATTATTTAAATAAATATTTAAAATCGTCACGACTTCCCGTCCGTCTCTTCGTCGATGACGTACGTCAAATCAATCGACTGTGCTCGAGTTTTCCGTTAGGTCTCGACACCGAATGTAGAATCGCAATAGTGCGAATGTATAAATAAAAGATAAATGTAAATCTACGATACAGCGATCTTGGTACTCTTGGTCGCGTGGTGTTAATTAGTTTTCAGCATCCAGATTGGCACGTACATGAATCATAATAAAAAATGATTACGAAAGAAATGCATCGGAAGCTGTTAATTAGCAGATAACCAATTCATGTAAGTTTGATAAAGGGTTCATTTTTCATTATTCAAACAAGCCTCGTGGCGTACGGGTTAATTAATGTTTTGAATTAAACGAAATCCCTACAAAGGAAGACCGTTCCATTAGAGACGTTGTCGTCGGTAAGGGGAGAAGAGACGACGCTGTCGAGTCTGTCATCGGCAATACTGCAAGTCGACACGAATTTCAGTCCATTCACCGTCTTATCAAACCCATCAAAAGCCAAAGGTCTGCGCGTAATCAAAAAAATAAAGAATAATGATAACGATAATAATAATAATAATAATTCTAATAATAAAAACTCGAACACCAAACATTTTTCGCATTTATTAAACTGCCGACTTAATAATTCATTGTAAATAGAAATTAAACGATGAATACTTTCGCCGAAACATGTAAATCCGTTCCTATTGTGTGTATTATTGATTGAAAAGGGTGATGGTTTTAATGAGGTGGTTTCGGAATCACGAAATATTTTATGGAGTTGTACGTGGGAAAATGTTAAACGGGTTACCAGGTGGTCACGACGAGGGGGATTTTGCGATGTGCGGAAAAAAAATCGGTAACATAAAATATTAATGGATCGAAAGCTTTTTGTTCCTGTCACACTCGTCTGATAAATATGAACCAATACATACATAATACAAATATATATATATATACATTTAGGGGAAAATCGTATTTAGTCAACAGTGTATCCAGAGTATTCAAATAAATAGAATAAAAAACGAATGCCGTGTTATAAAAAGCTCGATAATTGTGGCGATACGGCTTTGTTGACTGGCCGAGAGTTGATTTGTTCTTTTTTTTTCAACCTATTAAAATATCGAGTGTTCCACTAACGTATGTCATGTTACGATTTTCGAGTTATCATAATTGGTAACATGTGTACCGCTATACAGTTAAAAAAAAATGAATACAAAAAAAACTACAAGCAATATTATAACCAGGATACCAAACATAAAATTTTCATTATTAAAAAACAAACAATAACACTACTAACGATTTTTTCATTAAAAATTCGTGGTAACAAATATGAAACGTGATAAATATATGCTACGTTAGAGTACAATATACAAGTGATTCAAATCTATAAATTCATAAATGATGACGACGTCCAATAAAGCGGCAAACTCTAAACATGCTATTTAAAGTAAATATAATGACAAACCGAACACAATTATGGGTTCGCTCTAAATCTAATTTTACAGTTGTCCCGAAACCTTCTCGACAAATCCGGTACATAAATCCCCGGCATGACATTTTTACTTATTTACGGAGAAACGTCCGATCGATGTAATACACGTAAGAGTGACGGATAGAATTTTCGTAACATTTCTCTTGCTCGAAAAACGTGTGGCACACCAACTAAAAGAAAACGTATTATTATTATAAATCTGGAGTGGTACATCTATATATCACTATAATACACTAGGTACTACAGTTTCGTCGCTCCGAGCATCATGACGTTACTATCAGAACACACGTCATATAATCTTATTTTATTATTTTTAAAAAGGATTTTTGAACATTTTCACTTTGTTCCGAACGTCAGAACGTCTCGTCTAGTTCGACTGACAGTCGTAAAAACACCTACAGATGTATTATTATTATTATTATTATAGTGCACTATCCTACGTTCACCTTTATAACGGCTGCCGCAACAACGCAACAATGCGCGCACATAGGTATGAAAACTCACTGCGTAGCGCTTCGTTCGACCCCTCTTCGTGCGTTTTCGCGTGTACGCTGTGACGTGGACGGTTTTTTTTTTTATTATTATTCCACTTCCAAGTCCTTCATCAAAACAACGCGCTGCCTGCCCATTACTGCAATTTCCGTCACGATTCGTGTTCTTCGGAAACCCGCGGCTCGCCCGTGCTCCTTTGGGGTGTGAACGATTGCCCCCGCGAACACACAATCAAGAAACTGTTGATTCCTGCTCGGCGCAGCACCCTCCGCGCGAGGGATCAGATATGTATAATGTACTCTCGTCTTGATTATGCGCTCTCGTCCGGGTGCCTTTCCAATTTCCCAATGAGTCATACGGACCGAAAGTGTTTCCGGAAAATTGATACACACGCGAACCCCGTCGCGCCCGGAGGGTGAACAGGAGAGGGATCGCACGCACGGCGGGGCGGGTCGGGGCGGGGGTAGAACCAATAATAATAGTGCTGGGCAATGGTCCGGAATTTCCATACGAAAATAATACCCACCGGGGTGTGACGGATAGGATTGTCGTCATCGCACCGGGAACCCCAAACGCGCGCCGTACCGGGGAGCTTTAACGGCAGTCGGCGCGGTTCATCTGATAAAAAGGTGTTTCGATAATTCATTCGAAAAACAAAACACGACGAAAAGCGCGCCGAATCGTATGAATCGAACGAGTGAAAATAATATATCAATCGTACACGATGTTATCAACGCCCAAACGAATAGGTTATATAATATATACTCGTATATATATAATATGTAGAATGTAGACACATCACTTTACGCGACGAATACAAAAATAAAAAACCTGGTAAGTGAGATGATGGTGGTACAAGTTCGTCCTTCGTCCCTTCGGTCCTCGGACAAGATATTGGTGATGAATGTATTAAGTTTTAAAGGAATGATGACTCATTTCTTTAGTATAAAACGATTTTTGAGCAAAGCTTCAGTGTATAAGTATTGTATACTCAATATTTCATTAGAAATAAACTTAAAAGAAATCAGACAATATCGTAAAAAATCGTATAATAATTTATTAAAATGTGTATAAAAAAAAATCTTGAGTCACGATTTTTGAATTTTTGTTAGGATAATTAGGTAGGTATATGAGTAAGGTCATATTAAATTTTCAGAACTTTTGTCAAATATTTAAAATTATATTACATAAAAACTTTCAAACAATTTGGTAAATTAAAAGTTCTATATTTAAGTCAAAAGTGCTATAATTGTTCTGAAAATGTTGTCCAATATAAAAAAGTATGTATTTGATATTGGATAAAATTTTCAAGTTTCTAGCTTCAATACTTTTCGATTTATGACTAAATACCTAAAATCCGAACAGTGAAAATCTCGTTTACGGCGGATTTTTACCGATTTTACCGTTTTTACTCAGTTTTTCGATCGTTATTCTTGATTACTGGAAAAACTATGGAGATTTTGGAAAAATGACCTCTCTCTAAAGTACCATCTCAGTTCAATTTCGAATCTAAAAAGTTGCTGGACGAAACTTTTGGACAAGGATTTCTATACGAAAAAGCGTTTACAGAAAAAAAAAACATCATCGTAAAACCATAAGATCCTTCGCTTCACTCAGAATCTAAAACGTGTTTATATTAAGCTAGACTTTGTGTTAGGCCGCGTTTTGGGCAGTTACGTCTGTCACAAGAAATGTCGACGATTTGATTTTCACTCGGATCCACGAGGATATTAAAATATATATACGAGAAGTGGTATGGTGTGGTGTGCTGGTACGTTAACATCAGTGTACGCTATACGTGTTGCGTTTCGTTGAATTGGTGTTTAACACATGGACGCATGAATCAAGGGCCTAATTGACGGGTTATTAATTGGCCATAAAATAATAGATTTAAATTAGCCGAGGAATTCGAAAAACGTAAACATTTAATTGGCACCTAGAGAGGTTGTTCGATAGGCGTGCGCGTGTGTGCGACGCGAGTGCAACAAAAGTGAGTCGGCCGGTACGGGGTATGGAGGGGTAGAGGGGATCGGTCGGACACGCGTGTGTATGTTATTCGTCCGGCGGATAAGAAGACGGCGGTGAAGACGTGTGTGGCCGGATATCTGCCGTGGCAACGTTCCATCGACACGCCGCGGCAGTCTCTCCCGCACACGAGCGAACGCGCGACCTAGGCTAACGGCTCCATTAGCGACGTGTCGTACGTACACACACGAATATTTACGACGACGGTATTTCGTCTCGGGCGTGTTGAGTACGTCGTCGAACTCCGCCGGAATACCACACACCCCGACGAGTCGGCGGCGTTTCTCGTTCGTTTTTCCCTCGTGTGCAGCCGGTGCACGACGATTATTTACTAATTGTCGTCGTAAAAAAAAAACAAAACCAAATTTAAAAAAAAAACACACACACACTCACACGAATACAATACGTTTTTTTTTTTTTTTATCGCCACACACCGTCGTCGTTTACCGGACACCGGCGACGACGCGTTTTGCTATCGAAAAGACGTAACCGCAGCGGCGGCGGCGGTGGCGGTGTCGACGACGGTGGCGGTGTCGACGACGGCGGTGCCCATTAGAGGGGTAGAAAGTGTATGCGAGTGTAAGACCCTTGGCGCCTGCATAATGGAATCCCAACGCCGCCGATGAATAATATTCCTTTTGTGGCTCTCTGCAACGTTTTCTTTTCCTTTCTTGTGTCGTACGCACTACACGTGTTTTATATCGGCCGACAAAATCTAGACGTTGAATCGCTACACACACACGCACGCAAGCCACAGAGACCCTTCTCGGAGTAGATTATTATATTTCTTTTCACGCCACCGACCCGCCCACCCTGACGTTTGCACGCAGAGAGCGTCCTGGAGACCGGGTCTGCGACAAGTGATGGACGTAATGCGATACACACACGGATAAGACATAAACACAAACACACACACACACACACACACACACACACACACACACACACACACACACACACACACGCAAATAAAATACACGCAAACAGAGATGCATGCGCGTGCGTGTTGTTATGGGCGTCCGAGCACGTTCTTATTATTTTTTTCCCCGCGGCGTATTTGCTCTCTTTCTATATTTTATTTATATATTTATTTATTATTATTATTATTATTTTTTTTTTTTTTTTTACCTAATGTACCTTTTATGTACGAACACTTCACTCTCTCGTGTGTGGACACACGTCGCACGTTGTCGTCGTCCGACTGTCAAACGTTTTTCCGAGACCGGTGGTATACATATAACGGGCAAAAAACGTACCTACATTATTCTACGAATCTCAACCGTCCGGCGGTAACAATGTAACACAATGAATTTTATTGTATTTTTTTTTTTCATTTTCAATCGATTATTGTAATATTTTTTCGTCACTTAACACGTATTATGTTATTACGCTTTTTGATGACCAGCTGTTTCGCCGTCTATTTCGCGATTAACATTGGCTCCTTTAATTAGACATCGAAACGTTTATTATTTTCAAAATAATTTTTTTCTTTTTTACAACGGAATCGATTGGATTATATTTTGTTCCCTGTCGTAAAATTACGAACTTCGGTTGCCTCGTAAAAAGATATCATAAAAGAAGCAGCCGTCCTTGATGTTGATTTAAAAAAAATGTAATTATTATTAATTATATTCGAGTTCAGGCATCCAATTAAATTTTGTTGTACTTCGCAATCTTTTCTGTATCGTTGTTGCCAAATATTGTTCTTTTATCATCAATGTTTACGCGTTGCATTTCCGAAACCCTAAAACACTAAATAATAAATCATTTTATCACGAATATTTTTCATTATAATTATATAACAGCACACGTTAAAATACAATTATTGTGTTTTTGTGAAAGCACGCGTTCAAATATTTTAATGGGAATACTTATATCGCTTCACAACGTGTAATTACAAAAGGCTTCCGTGCGCTTTACACATATTTCAAAAAAACATTTATTCATTCCGAGAGTTTCGGAATAATTTGAAAAATTTATTTATTTATTTTTTTTTTTTTTTTTTTGTGAAAGCGAGATTGAAAATTAAATTGTATTCTTGTAAATGACGTCTCCGCGCGTACCCGACGCAAATGGAATGCGAAATATCTTTTATTAAATAATAATCACTGTTTTTTTTTAATATTTACGACGACGGTCACCGTAAGATGTATGATACAATAATATAATGTATATTGCGCGTTACACGATTATATTATATTACATTATATTATATTGTATTATACAAACACACCTGGCTCGAGCGGCGCGCGTTACCGCGGTTACCAATAGCAACGCGCGCGCACGGATTCTGATGATCAATTATTATTATGTGAAACGAAAATGTATTACGACTCGTCATCGTCGTCGTCGAGCCGATGATATCCGTCGACAATAGGTCAACCGACGTGACGTGAACGCCGTGCGTTTAATAATATCGCAGTTTTGCGAATACGTGCGCGTATGTATATTGTTACGTTCAAGCCCGTCGCTAGGGTACAAGCAAGCCATGCGTTGCTTTAGGGCGGCAAAATATTTTAAGGAAATCGAGGCGGCAAAATTAAATTATTGAATGTTCAAAAAATACTTCTCAGGGTAAAAAAAATCTCGTGTACATTTACAGTCATCGACTTCAGAAAATCTATCTTAATATCGCAACCGGTTTAAGAACCGTTCTTATGATTCCAGTGACTGTAGCGTCTGCTGGAAGAAGTTTTTTTTCTAACTGAAACTTACGAAAAGTCGTCGAAGATTTACAATGAGCAATGTGTTTGAATAGATTACTAATTTGCATCCATTGAAGCAGAGTTGGCGCAAATGCTAAACTTTGAAAATTTATTACGAGATTTTGCGACAAAAAAGGCAAGAAAAGTTAATTTATAATGCCACACTATTATTTCAAAATGTTATTATAATTTATGTTATAAATATTTTTCTCATTTTGATTTTCATTCAAACAAATTGCACCTATGTATGATGTAAACTCGTGTTTTATTCTATTTATTTGTTTTTTTTTTTAGTTGTATATTTATATTTATGGTTATGTCAAATTCAAATTTATTAATCGAGACATTAAAACTCATTTTTTCATTTCGATATTATTCATGTACCTATTTAATTTAGTATTCAAGAGCAGCATTCAAATTTTCGCTTTATGGCGGATGATATCTTACTACGGGCCTGGTTACGTTGACGATAAGGGTCGGGAGGCTGCAGACCGGACGGGAAACGGCGCGCATTGTTCTCTTCTGGGTTCTTTAAATAAACAAACGCGCGTATATATTATAAAATACGTATATGCGTATACGACACGGCATCGGCATGCGAACTTGTATATGTATGTGTATGTATAAACGAATAATGTATACAGCACGCGGTGACGGGGGCCAGTGACTCAGTGGTAAACCCTTCCGCGCCGAGATCCGGTCGTCGTCGTCGGCGGCGGCACGGGGGTGTGCGAGTAATGGTTAAAAAAATATCGGAGCTCACCCCCGAAAACAAAACGCGCGATGACTGAGACCGACGGTATGCGTGGCTCCTGCAGCACCCCCGCGCGACCGTAGCGGTTACGTAGCGTACGCGCGTGTACAGGGTGTGCCTGACCGTCGCGACATGTCGCGAAACGACGGGGAGACGGTGCGATTCACGTCTGGTTAGATTCACGCGACTCACTGCCAGACGAGCACTGCGGACGTTCGTGTTTCGACTACACTTTTGTGCGTCAGTTATAGTTGTAATTGCATGACTGCAGTTTTTTCGAAAACTTTACTTACAGGCGCATTCGATACGATTTATTTTTACGAAAACACACATGACGTAATGAATTGTATTTTTCGTTTAATTCGTGGTTTTTCATTTATTTATTTTTTTTTTCAGTCATTTTGCGTAAAACAGTCAAAATCTACAGAAAAATAAACTCGATTAAACAGATATTTTAAATTTTATAAAAAAAAAAAAAAAAAACAATAAAATATAATTCGATTATGTATCTTTGTTATCACGGGAGATATTTGAATTTGGTGGATCTTCGTGGTACACCCTGTACGCGTACACGCGGCGTACTGCAATATGTATAAAGACGAGGGCGTCGGAGGCGACTATGATTACACGGATCACCCGGATTTAATTTATAGTCTGGCTTTACAATTATTATTGTCACTACTGCATGCGGGGGAGGGCGCCGAAGCTCTCGCGGGTGACGTCACTTTTATGCGTGTACGCGTAGTTACGCATATGGTTTCGCGGAGGGGGTGGGGAGGAAAAAACGTTAAGTGTCGTTTTGGGAAATCTATCATTTCGGTCCGGGGGACGAAGGCGCGAGACGGAAAATAAAAAAAATTACCCAAATTACATTTCGGACATGAAGTGCAAAAACTTCTCTCTCGCGTACAATTGGGCCCGGCGGAAAGTGATTTATTGCCGAATCCGTCTTATAGCGCCAACACGTGTACCGACCACGTGCACATTCTAACGCATTCATTCGATTATCTTCGAATTGTTGCTTATAGTTGCACATATTTCGTCGGGCTCAAAACAATGCCGGAAAAAAATCTCCATGTGTGTGTGTGTGTATGGAAATATATGCCGTATGTCTACCTACATATATGTTCGTAAATATTTAAAAAAAATAAGATTTCCGTCAACTGATTATCTAATAATTTGAACACATTGCGATAAATCAAAAATTAGACATTCCATTTACATTATAGTGCTTATGTAGTATGTTTATACGATTAACTAACTATACTTATCACGATTGATCAATTCGATTTCACATGAAAAATATTTCTGTTTATAAAATTTTATTTATATTATTATAATGCATAATATGATATTATGTTAAATACTTTACGGTGCAAAATATGTCATACTAGCTGAATTACTCGTCCCTGACGGGTTAAAGTATAAAATAATTGTTGTAAATTATGAAAATTTTAATATATTTTCAAGTGTTACCTATAGTCGTTCAAACATTTTATAACGACATTAATTGCTCTAAGTCAATAAGTGAATGTGTTAAAATGTACCGTAAATGTTTGGAAATATATGAAATGGATAATTTGAATTCTATAGCTTTATTAATTTCCATAAAAAAAAATAGGATAATATTAATAGTATAAAAATATTTTTCGTTGATATTTATTACAAATTTGACAATTTGAAAGTATAATTTACATTTTTTTTTTTTATTGTAAACGTATTATTGCATTTTATCGTAATTTAATTTTTAGACAACTCAAATAACAAATTGTTTAACAATTTTAACTTCTTGGAGTTTATAATAATCGATTCGATACTATAATTATGATGTAATTGAATGTAGATACAAAATGTGTAATTATTGTGTAGGTATCGCAAAGACGTATATAAAAGTAATATTTATTCGTTTAGCCATGGAATACCGGTGCGATGATAACAATGTAATAATTTTCCACGGATACTCCTGAATATACACATATTCAAACAGTTGTATATCTATGTATTTTATGGTCGGCCTGTGATTAGGTGACCGTTGCATAGCTCTTATGTCCATAGTATAACAATAATAATCATACTAAACTGAAATACCCGACGAGCAATAATATTTTCATTAAACATTTTATGTAGTTTCGACCCTTTATAATGCGAATTTCGGAAAACCCTTTCTTAGTGCACTTGTACTCAGTGTCAGTAGTTCATTCCCTAAGAATATCAAATGAATCGGTTCGGTAGTTATGGCTGTATGTTTTGGTTACCATCGTTATTAAGGAATTACTACACGGTGTAACTAATTATACATTTATATATTTTCAACATTAATGCGGAAATATTAATTCCTTTTTTCTCTTTCATACCTTAAAATTAAAAAACGTTAAAAAATAAGCTACTGTAAAAATGCATTAATGATATTTATTCTATTAAATGTTATACGTGTTGAACGTTTATAAACGATTTCGCTCTGCTCTACAGTACCTAATGTAAAATGATTACTTTACAGTAAATCTTTATTCATTTTAGTATATAAGTCATAAAGTTTATTCGTTTTTCATTACTGAATTAGGTTCTGGTAATGAATATAATTTGAATTTATGTTACTGTACGATACGAGTAATCGTCGGGAATATCTATAGCGCGAAAAGTTTCGAAACAAAATATTTCGTTTCGCCGTTTTAAAATGAAATAAACTTTGGTGCGTGGCTTCTTTTGCAAATACTCAATAACAGCGCGGCACAGAAAATATTCCGAAACGGGTCATTAGAGCGAAACTATTAACTGACACATTATTTTTAACGACAACAATTACCATTTTATCGGAAGAAATAAGATGTTTTACTCTGGATACCTGAGATTTTGTTCAAAACTCGTTTTAAACATGCAGACTCGCGCGAAGTATACGTATTCAACCGTTTCCGCAAACGTTGGAACACATGCATATTACTACAATACAATCACGTGCGTACTTTCTGCCGCGGCGGACATTGTAAAACCAAACATTTATACAATATTTGAACGTACACACACACACACACACACACGACACACGTACGTGTATACACTTATTATAGGTAAAATGTACGCAGAGTGGAATACACAAGTACACAGTCTCGGAAATAATGGTGCGTATAATGGGTTCGGACTAAAACCATAAAACCGTGTGCATTACGTCCCGCGGCCGTATTAAATCGTTTTTATCGTTACGGTAATTATTGTTTTATTACGATTTTTATCTCGCGGCGGTCAGAAATTCGTGCTGTTTCCGAGTGATGTTACGGCCGTGTTTTTCGACCGGCACGAACGCGACGACATCCCTTGGCGTGAAAATCGCTTTCGTAAAAAAACCCCAAAAAAAAAAAAAAACCACTATTACTCGTATAATGTACAAATATAATGTATGTATACAGTGTATATCAACGGTCGGCAACTGGCGAACCGCGGTCCAAATCCGGACCGCGGAAGGCAGTGATCTGGACCGTCGACATATGTTTCTTTGATACGAGTTTAATAAGTAAGTTATTTCAATTTCCGTCGTGATTATTAAAAAAAACATCGTTTTGTAAAACAATTTTTTTTATAAACAAGTAGAGAACAAAGTTCACGGATTCTCACCTTGAGCATTGAAAACTCGATCGGGATCGACCGTTTGGCCGCCCCTGGTATACAACATCACAAGGCATGTTAACATGCTTCGTATAATTTTAACATTTTAGTAATAACTATTGAAAAATGTAATAAAATTAATTTTTTTTTCTACGGACCCCGTTTACGAATTATTTTGGTTTTCCGGACTCCAGTAGAAATCACTTGCCGACCCCTGGTGTATATTATACACGCCGCTCGTCCGCGCGCCCGCATACACGCGCGTGAAAAATTACGTGGTTAAACATTACGTGTAGTACGCGGGCGACACGACGACTTTGGAGAGGACTTGTGCGACCACGTCGTCGGGCTGTGTATCACGATCGTGACCCCTTAAAACGGCGGCGGCGGCGGCGGCGGCGACTTTTCGTGCGTTAATTCTCGTGTAGATCCATTAGCGTCACACTACGAGTAAATCACGTGTTGCGCACGAACAACGTTTTACGTACGACTCGGGTCTTACGAATGGGTCGTCGGATAGCACAATGAGTGCGGTTGAGAGAAAAAAAAACGACAATGATTACCGAAAGGGAGAAAGAGAGAAATTGTTTGGAAAAATAAATAACCAACAATGATAATAGTAAAAACGTGCGTAGAGAGGACGCATTATGATGTGCTGTGTACATATTATTATTATTATTATTATTATTATTATTATTGTATTACGTGAGGGTAGTGCGTGTGTGTAATAGAAAGAAGTGCGAGCGGGCAGCGGGACGGAATTATGAAAAATTACTCCGGCGCGTAATACGTGTGCGACGGGGCGGCCCTTCGTCTGAAGTGGTTGTGTGTGCACGCCGGTGGTGCCTACTCGTCGTACAGATATTATATTATTATATAGACAGACACCATTGTCGTTATTATCGTCTCTAAACGAACTGACAACGTAATAGTCGCGCGGGACCAGTCGCGTCCGCGTGCGCGCACGATGCAGGTATTGTGTGTGTGTGTGTGTGTGTGTGTTCGTGATATGATTATATTATTATAATAGTAAGTTTAAGCCCGCGAGGGTTTAAACAACGCAGGTGGAGAACGTGTGTAGGAAACGATTTTTTCCCCTCGTTCGCTCCGACGCAACACACGAAATTTACTTCACGTTCGTATTGAATTTTATACGAATATTATTAGGTTGATGGGTATATCACGTTGTGTAAGCCTTTCTGACACGAATCTTTCGGCGTCCTATACGATCGCGTTTGTGCGTGTGCGCAGCGCTCGAGCGAGTCTTGAGCAAACATCGGGGAGAGAAGAACGTTCCCCCGATCGTGTTAACATATACGTATACGTTTTTATCCCCCGCCGCCGCGAGATATTACGTTATATTGAATCGTATTTTCGTATGTATGTGCATAGCTGCTGCTACGGGTATAACGTACTGGTGAATTCACGTCTATACACACACACACACACACACACGTACGTACGTCCGTTATATTTACGCGCACGCTGCAGTTTTAAGTCGTTCTTTTTTACCTTTTTTTTTTTTATTCGGTTACCATTTTATCAGTTTTTTATTTTTATTCTTTCGTGAGTTTTTATTTTTTTTTTCATTTTATAAAACACGTGTGCCTTCGGGCGTGCGCGCGGCCCGTGTACACATCGTTATACGTGTATTTAAAATGTATTATACTATTACACGACGAGCGTGTACCCACGGCCAACGAATTCAAATCCGTTGAGCCGTCGCCGCGTTGTTTCGTTGTTTCATTCACACACACACAGATACACCTTCGCATAAAATATGTATCGCAAATACCCCGATGGTTTTTTTTTGAAAACGCACCCGCCGCCGCGCCGCTCTGATGTGCGGTCGCCGTAAGAGGATTTGTCCGCGTGCCGAGTACCAAAGTGCCGGCGACGCTCACCTAACTCTCGGACGTCCGGGATTTCGTTTCGGAACGGATTTTCGATTTCGTTGAAAGGGTTCTCCCGCGGTTCCCACGGGGAAGAGAATTATCCGTCGCGTACCTGTACGCGCGCGCCGTGCGTGATGAGAACGTTCTTCTCCCCGCGCGCATTTGCAGTCGTCCCGTCACCGCGACGGACACCGTGTCAGTATAAATTATTGTCGAAATCGATAAATCGTTTTTATCTCGAGACACTCGTACGAGAGTGCACTGCTATTTTGTCCCGGACCGTCCGTCAGCGACGACGTATACATTACGCCCCGTGCGCGGGTTATTGGATGCTTACACCGTTCAACCGTGTCTAATTGATAATTATCGCTATCGTTTTCGTGGTTCGATAATATTCTTATGACGTCTGATTAAAATCGTAATACCTACCAGTTCGACTACACACATACACACTCGCTTGCGCGCGAGAGTGTATAAATCATGTTCCGTTTGATTTATGAGCGCACACACACACACAAAGAGAGAGCTTTAGGCGAGATCCAAGTGATCCGAATGATCTGTATTACGTTGTGCGCTATAATATTATTACAATTATTATTATTACGGTTATTATCATTACGTACAGTTTAGCGCTAATTGCGTTTGATTCCGTACACTGACCTACGCACGTTGTACGTACCGGCGGCGCTCGTGTGGCGTCGTTTCGATCGCTCGCCGTGTTATTATTACTTACGCGACGCTGCAGTATATTACATTATATTATTATATTATTATATCGTAACAACTACTGTATACGTATTACGTAATAACGTGCGGAGCCTTTACGGTAAATACTGTCTGCAAACACGTCCGGTTCGACCAAAGCCGGATTAAGGGTCAATGCTGCCCTGGAGCAATATATTTTCGATAGGAAATTTCTTATGAAGAAGTCGTCAAAAACAATATAATATTATGTATTTCGTGTGATATTGTATGAATGTGTTAAACAATTTAATATAAATACATTCGGTACATTAAATTATTGCGCAAATAATTACTACAAGTTGAAAACGTCAAATTGTATTTATTTTATGTACGCATATTATAATAGGCGCAGGTATGTATATTTTAACACAGAGAAGAAGATAAAAATCGTAGTCAACGACACGGGAAATCGATTAGACAAAACTAGAGAAGTCGTTTATTTATAACAGAATTTTAAAAAATTGTATGTAAACTGTGATTAATGCCACTATAATAATCATGGTTATACTGTGCGCTAGTCCATCCTTATAATATTATTCATTGCTATAGCTAATAATTTTATATTTTAAAAATAAGATCATATTATATTATTTTAATGAAAATATGTAATTTTTTAACAGCTAACCGGCCTGTATTACTCGATTTAGTTTTGCATAAAATGAAATAGTTTAACACATGCACGATATTTATTATTTCTATTACAAAAGTTATAATATGTCGCCCCCGAAAATTTGCCGCCCTGGAGCAAAAGCTCCTTTTGCACCTATGTTAATCCGGCTCTGGCTTCAACCACCACGATTAATACCGTTCGACCGTTGCCGCCGTCCCGAGTCGTCGTCGTAATTGCAGAACCGCCAATAGCGTGTTTATTAGTACGTACAATTATTAACCGACACATTGATACGTTAAGGCGTCGCTATACGAACTACGAGCACATAGAATATACGCGATACACGTAAAAACACGATTTTGTTGTTATTTGTTGTTGTTGTTTTTTGTTTTGTTTTTTTGATTTTATCTCGCTTACGTAATGTAATAACGATACGCAACCACCCCGTGGAACCGTGTGCACGATAATCGTACCGTCGTCGGCGCCATTGTAAAAATAACACTACGTATACAATAACGTTACAATTATTATTTAACACAGTGTGGCGATAACGTTATTATGTTTTCGAGTTTTCAACGTTTGTGAAGAACCGTGATGGAATCTATGTTATGAAAAAAAATAAATAAATTTTAAAAACCACTTATATAACAAAATATAAAACGCTGATTATCGTATTATTTTCTAACAGATAATGATTCGTCCCGTTTTTTTCATGACGGTTAAGTGATATTCAACGGTTGGTCAAAAATCATAAGTATATAATATACTTTTCACTGTGCACATCAAATGTGTTATCTATTAGTTGTGTTTCAATCATTTTTTTTTTTTTTTTTTTTAATGAAATCCTATACGTTGCAAATATAACTGTGATAAAATAATATGCGTCGTGGATTTACGCGTATAATACGTTTGCAAATTTTCGGAACACGGATTACGTTTGCACTTTACGTTCGCGTGTATATTATCATTATTACTTAAATGTACAGTACAATAGTGGCGAATCAACACGATATAGTTTGCAAGATTTATTTTTCGTAAAAAAAAAAAAAAAAAACATAATAATAACAAAAAATAATAATTGGCCGCACAACATTATGCCGAGTGCGTTTAGAATTGACCGTTAACCTAACCGTTTACTCCGACGGTTTCGCCAATTTCGGGTGATTCACCGCACCACCACCACACCACACCGCACAACAGTAATAAAAGTATGCCCATAATCTCATATATGCGACCGTGCACACACACACACACACACACACACACTCACACACGTCGCGTTATTCGCCCCTTTAGTTTACGCGAAAGAAAACGACGCGACGCGCGCGATTGTTGGCCGTCGTCCCCTTTTTTCTCTCCATCCGAGAATGATTATTATTGCCCGCAAAGCTGTCACCGTGGGCGAGTTTCTCTCTCACCCTCTCACTGTCTCTCTTTCTCGGCCGCCCCCGCTCGTTTTCCCTTATAATATTCTTCGATTAATATGAAGGTGCATGAATCACCTACTTCGATCAGTCATCATTGCTTCTGCTATACTGCTGCTGTTCCCGAGTGCGGTGACGACGACAAAAGAAGGGTCCCGCGGCCGGCGCGACGTGGCGTGCTGCTGCTCTCACTCTCTCTCTCTCTCTCTCTCTGTCTCTCTCTTTCTCTCTCTCTTTCTCTCTCAGAGGGTTGTCGTGAAATGGAGATTACAAACGCAACAGGGACGGCGGGACCGGTGGCGGTGGCGACGACGGCCGACTGAAAGTTTCATAATATTCTAACGCCGATATTACTACTGGAATTCCGTGTATTATCATATAGATTACATCTCTCTGTGTGTATTATACGCGTATATATATATATATACACATAGTGTAAACGAACACTTCGTGGAGCGGCGTCTGGCGTCCCGAGGGAATCGAAGACGGGGATTTTTTTCTTCCTGTTTTTTTTCTATAATAATAATAATAATATGTGTGTGTGTATAAAAAAACGTGTCGAAAAAGAGCGGGAAGAAGAAGACATGTATAAATGTTTTTTTTCTCCTTCACAACGTATATAATATGATAAAGACGCACGCCGCCGGTTGTCGCACGTGCAGATAGTCGGCGGTCAACACGCGTCGATACACACACACACACACACACACACACACACATTTTAAGCATTAAAGAGACGACTTTGAACACTTAAACACGCCGCTCGATGATCGTCGGTCGCGGCACTTCGGCAAAACCATCTGCACGTGCGGGTGTAATTCGAAACGCAATTAATAACCCGACACTCGCCGCGAACGGCCACGAAGCAATTAAAAATTCCGGTTTCGCGCTCGTTTCGTTTTTCCGGTCGTGTACCTACGGTTCCCGCGCAGTGTTATTTCTCGCTTTTCGGCGCACGAAAGCTGCAGACCCCCTCTGAATCGCGTCCGTACGCGAAGGCAACGATACGGCGGCGGCGGCGTCTTGAAATTACCGCAACACGTGCGAAAAAAAAAACTCAATCACGTTTCGAAGAAATTAATTTTGCTATTTCTGTTATTTCACTCGACGACGCGGAATTCGAAACAAGAAACACCGCATTTAACGACGTGGTTTTAAAATGTTTTCGCGACAAGCAAAGTAAAAAAATAATTGCGTTTCTTTTTTTTTCGAGTCTCATGAAAAAAAAAAACTCAACCGCGACAACGACCACGGTTATCGCGCTCGGCGATATCTCGAGATATCTTATTTTATAGCGCGGGATTTCAACGTGTGACATTTTTGGACGAGAGAGCGGTTCAACGTGCGAATTTCGGTATTTTTCGTCGAGGCCGCGACGCGACGCCCGTTTTAATGACGGTCGGTATAATATAATACTCGTGCAGTTGACGAAATACGGATTTACATTTAAAGCGTATCGTAGCAGACATTGAATATTAATATTTCGACGGGGATAAATCAAATTCACGAGTGTTGCTGGAATTCAATTATACGTTTTATAGTTGTGCTACTGCAATAATTGTGTTCCTGCGTAACGGTCTCGATGTGAAGACATTCGGAACAATCGCCGCGGCGGCGGCGTAAATCGTAAACATTAAATTTAATTAACGAAACGCATTTATTTGTATATACTTATCGCTGCGTCCCGTGTGCATACGCCGCTCTCGTCGTGCGGTTACACATTACGGGTTTTCATTTTTCATAATTTCACACCCTCCGGAACCGCTTTCGTCCTGCACGTTTGAATAATGTTCGTTTTATTACTCCTGTTCGAGACGAAAAAATAAAATAAAACGAAATAAACCGGCGCTTCGAAAATCCTCAGGCTTTAGCGATGTAAAGTTAATTACCGGTAAACCACGGGAGTGGAGCTGAGCAGGAACAACAGTCCCCGGAGATGCCCTTCGGCGACGACTAATGGAACGAACGAAAAACCTAATCAATTTAACGGGAAAATTTTACCTTTCTTTTTTTGCTCCGCTCTCGAACCCGCGACGAGTAAAAATACAATAATTCACAGCGAACGAAAATAAAAACACGATAGTCAATTTTCACATCGCTCTTTTATTCCGTACGAAATAAACATTGAAATCCATCCGACGTTGTGTATCAGTGACTGTCAATATAAATACGGCTGACGCCGTGTATTTCTTAAAACTTTTATTTTTAAAAGTAAACAAACGTTTTCTTTACGCACGGATAAGCATATAATATTATATAAATTATATCCAAGTTTTCTTGCCGTTATACTCGCGGAAGAGCGAGCTATCTCCTTCGGCTGTGTTTACATTTTAATATCTCGGAACGACTCGTTTATAAGAAACGGCATAATACATTATTTATTATTATACTTATGACGGTGTTTTTATTTTATGTTCACAGAGATCTGAGCCATAATCGATTGCTGTTTGTCGGGAAGAACATGTTGAAGGGCGCTCAAGCCTTAAGAACTTTGTGAGTATTAAAAAAAAAAAAATCGAAACGAACCCCAACAGGTATTGAAACTTATTAACTTTACGCGAGGGTTTAATTTCAATTTATGAGTTAATGTTTCCCCTTTAAAAAAAAAAAAACGCTCGGTGTTCAAAACTTAATACTTTTGTATTGTAAAATAGTTTTTGTCATCGGAGAAGGGTTTCTTTCATATTTTTCAATCGACCGCAATGCAAATGTCTGCTGGTGTACGGAGAAAAAATTCGAACGTCCTCCCCCGGAGAAAACTTTTTGATACATAATTCTTCATTACTCCCTACTCACGCCCGCCCGTCTCTACGGTCCGCGTTTCAATATCAAGTTGAAAATAATGGTTTTATTTTTCACGGTTGATGGTGAAATGAAAAAAATATATATACATGGAAAATAAGAGACAAAAAAAAAAAGTATCGTTCAAATATTGATGGCGTCGTCGTCCGTTTGTTCACAGGCTAATGGACAACAACCGTATCCTGTGCATCGATGAGCAAGCCATCAAAGGACTCAAAGACTTGGAAATATTGTAAGTATATATTGAAACGTTCGCGTCGGAACGGAAAAACGCGGCGGCGGTTTTGTCGACAAAATAAAAAGAAATAAACAAACAAACGTTTTGAAATAAACGCCGTTGATAATGCCCGCAGGACGCTGAACAACAACAATCTGACCGCGCTGCCTTCGGGACTGTTTTCCGACCTGTACCGGCTGCGCAACGTCCGTCTGTCCGACAACCCGTTCCACTGCGACTGCAAACTCGACTGGCTCTACCAGCAGTGGTTGCCCAGGATCCCCAGACTCGGATCGTCCACCCACTGTCACGGGCCGGCAAACATGGCCGGCTTGCCATTGGCCGACATGCACAAACACCACATGCAATGCGGTAATTTTTTTGCGCGTTTCCAGTCGTATAATACGGTTTTGTGCAGAGTGTATATCATTCGACCCTGGGAGAAGGGACAGAGCCCCTCCGCAATCAAATCAAAAGATTTCCGACCGAAAACGGAAAAAAATTATTCCGTATTCGTACCGAATTTTACTCTTGAGACATTCGTTTACGCGCCTGCACGTCGCACAGTGGAGTATTTGTGAATAAAAGCTGGCCATAAGTAAAAAAAAAAAAAACCGCTTAAAACCGTGGTAACGCTAATTTTCTTAAAGTTTATCGTGTAAAACGGGACCTTATGAACGTTATGAATCATAGTTGTTGACGGCAACTTAAATAAAGCGTTCAAAGTTCAATAGGCATTGACCATTGCCAAAAAGGCAATGACTAGAAAAACCTTATACGAAATCCTTATACCTTATAATCAAAAAGACGACGAAATGGATAATGAGAATTGTGACTAACGTGTGATTTATTATACAAATAAACATTGTTATTTGTAAAAATTGGTGAAAAATTATAAAACTACTATAATCTAGTATTGTTTTTAAACTCATTTCAACTTAATAAACCCTTAAAAATATTTTTGGCCAGCTTTTTTGTATACGAATACTCCACTGTGCGTCGTCTCGTTTGTCGGTAATTTTCACACGACACGTTATTTTCCTCTCTCTCTCACACGTAATGGCTTCGCCTGCAAATAGCTAGCACGTCCACTCTTGATCCGACTTCATACGGCGCGCACATATTTTATTTTAACGTTCGACCTGTTATGTTTTTTCGCGATACTCTTTTTCTCCCCGTGTGGAGCTCACAGTGATTTTAACCAACGCGCATTGTCAACCTGGAGTGTTGTCGTTACACGCACGCCCGAATTCGAACGACGGATTTACAATTTAAATTATGACCATCACACAACAAGTGTCGGTATAGGGATATCCAATATCCATATACTCCCTATTATAATCCGTCTACTGTTAATGTTTGACGTATCATTATTATAATATATTAAAAACTACATAATTATACCTAATAACTCGTGTTCTTTTTTTTTAATGTAGATAATTCTATATTTTTTACTATTCGATTATATTATAGTAAAAAAAAAAAAATATATATTTGAAAAGTAATTTTTTCCGTTTTTATATTTATTCCTGGATGTTACTTGTTTCGTGTAATTTCCGTCGATATACTATATTACTGTCAATATTAAACCGGATGTTTTATCTGCATAAATCTAATAAGGAAGGGTGTGCATAATGTTTAAATAGATTATACACTGATCAGAGAAAATAAATATTCTTAACGCACGATATTATTTTGTAAGTCTACAATAGGTTATCGTTCAGATTTTGATTTGAAAAACATTTCAAACAACTTTTCTTAACGACGATATAGACTACATTAAATCGTTTCTCTACAAAATCCTACGGACAATGCGAATAAAATAATGAAAAATAATACAAATTTTTCGTAAATAATTTTCGTACTAATACTTTCTACTTTCAAAATTGAATTTGTGAATTCGTCAATATTATCTCATTGGTCATTGTTATTAATAATTGTTTAACCGTATTCCAACCGAACCGAGAATCCGATGTCCTGGCGCATACGCGTTTTTAAGAAAGACGAGGAAAAAATAAATAACATCGACGACGATAATAAATAAAAATAATTTATCGGATTCATTAGGTCCGTGTCGCACATTAGGACCACGCGTAATGATTAAAGTTTTATTACGTTATTATGCGCGCCGCGCCATATAAAGCAATGCAGTCAGACCCGTGCGTGTACGTTGCATACATTTACGCGCGTACACGCGTCTCGTTGATTAAGTATCGTGCCCGACAATTATTACTATTATTATTATTATTATCATCATTATTATTATTATTATTATTATATCTGGTCCACGGGGTCTCGTTAGAGACTCGCGCGGCCGTCGTGACACTTTCGGTCAACGCGGCCCCGGTGATTTACGATTATTGTTGTTCGGACCCGCAGACGGCGATTTCGACGGCGAAACGGTGGAATGCGGCCCCGGCGTCGGAGATCAAAAGTCCGCGTGCCCGCACCCGTGCTCGTGCGAAGAGGGGGGCATCGTGAACTGCAGGGAAAAGTCGCTGACCAAGGTGCCGACCAGACTGCCGGAGGACATCGTGGAACTGTAAGTCCCACGCGTTGTTTTCGACGTATTGTCATACCGGACCGCGTTTAAACGACTGTTTTTTTTTTATTCTTTTCGTATTGTTCACAGGAGACTGGAACAGAACCAAATCGCCGAGATCCTCCCCAAAGCGTTCGTCAAGTACAAGCGTCTGCGGAGAATGTGAGTGGGCGCCACGGCGTTATTAGACGATCTTTTGGGGGGGTTTTTTGTTTTTCGTTTTGTTTTCCGCTATAAATAGACATAGAGGTGTATCCAGACCCGGCTCAAGGGGTAGGTGATATAGACCCACGCCTAGGGCGGCATTTTTCATAGGCGGCATTTTTCATAGGCGGCATTTAACATTTTTGTATATTAGATAATTTTTTTTTTTTTTTTTTGATTCCTTACTTATATCAAATCGTGTGTAGTGAAAAATAAAAATAAATTAAAAATGTAAAACTTGGTCTGTATGATCGGACAAGTGCAAGATCGTTTAGTGGGCCTTGCAATGATTTCAATTGAGAAAGAATTGGCCTATGATATGGACATGGAAGAAGTTGTGTCTGATTTCGCTAATGCAAAAGCAAGAAAAGTCAAGTTTTTAATACGATGCTAACGTTTATATTATGTTTTTATTCACTTTTATAGAATAATACAACTATTTTTAAATTGTTTTTTTTTTTTTTTTAATGCGATTTGTAGGTATTTACTTGTCTATAAATATATCAATCTAATCAATTATTAACTTTATACAAATAAATATCATGAACTCAGAATTAACTATATTTTAGTAATATTTATGTGAAAAAAATATTTGATTTAGTATTTACATGTATAAGGGGCAGCAAAACTTAAGTTTGCCTAGGTGTGTAAAATCGCTTGAGCCAGGCCTGGGTGTATCACAAAACGTTTTTTTACTCATACGGCACGACGACGCGAGACGGCGAGCGGCGCAAAATGTGTGTGTGTGTGTTTACACGGTGTTGTACCGTGCCGTATGAATTATTGCCAATTAATACGGGGGGCGGCGGTCGAATAAAATATCATAAACATATTATATTGCACGAGGAGTGTGCCCGGAACGACGTCCGTTATGCAGATTTAACGACGATTATAACCTGACCGGTTAATGTGTGAATATTTAAATTCGCTCATTCACGAGATGTGATTTGATTTTTTTTTTTTTTTAATTTATTTCAAAACACGTAAACGTTTCAATCCGTAGGTTAATTCGTTCGTTCTGACGCGTGATCTGTACATCGAAACGAACGCGCGCATTGCGTAGACGTTCAGTTACGAACTCGCCGTATCTCCGATTATACATATAATTATAATACGGTTGTTCTATTGTAAAATCGCAACGCTTTGAAAACGTGATCGCGTCTCCGTACGAGTCGGTGGTTTTACTCGAACGGAAAGAAGATTGATGTGCATTGCAATATAACTCGACAATAACTTTGTAAAATATACTTTTTTAAATGTTACAGTGACCTCAGCAAAAATCAAATAACGAAAATATCAGTAGACGCCTTCCAAGGGCTCAAGTCGTTAACATCGCTGTAAGTACATACGCCGATATATTATATGCATGTGATTAACCGTTCGGAACATTTTTTTTTTCGCGTAGATCATAAAATAATTTTACGATTCGACTCCCGAGAAAATGTCTTCGAATGATGTTGGTGTTTTTTTTTTTTATTTTTTTAATTGCACATTAGTCATCCGTGCAGGAAACGTAGCGTGCATGAAACATTGTGTACGTGGGAAAATAACTGGTTTCGCTTTCGACCCATCGCGTAATTGTTGGTCGCAAAAAAATCATCTTCAATTTTTTCGAACAAAAAACCAAGACAAAAAACAATGTTGCCTGTTTCATTGCCTTTTTCATATCGATACACGTCTAAAGTTATTTTCTGGGTGCAAATAACGGTTTGTGAAAAAAAAAAGGCGTTTTGAACTGTTTCCAAATCCGCCACGAGCTTTTTTTTTTACACGCCAAAGGGCCGCTAGCGAGCGCACTTGTTTAGGCGGTCGTAAATTCTCTAAAAGCCATTATCAATGACAATAACAGGCGGCGTGTAATTTCGCCTTAGGCTTTTATCTCCAGACTTATTTATTTACGTAGGTTAAAAAATAAATGTAAACGTTTATCTCGTCCGCGTAGCAGTCCTGTAAATGATTAAAAACGTCATAATAATGATTCGGTTTATCGTACGCGACGCGAAGGTTGCGGTTTCGAGAACGTTTTTCCCTATTTGCGACGCGTATAATAGAAATTTCAAATTTCGTTCTTGAAAACCGACAAACATCCACCTACGGGTATCGGTATCGGTAATAAACACTTAAAAGTCGATTTTAATACGTGACGGCAATACACGCGTGTATTGAAATATTATCGGCTACGTATAGTAGTCGTATTAAAAATACTAACCGAAATCCATAAAAAAAAAAAAAACATACACTTTACAACTTTCCTGTGAGCTTTAATACTTTTCACCATAAAACCTCATTTTTATACGTGAAAAACCTCCACCGCTTTTTTATTCGTGCTCGGCATGCGCCCGTACCCGAACCGGTATTCCGTGAACCGCAGCGTATATTATTTTTATTATTCCGAAATCGAATTTTTCGTCATAAAATTCATAGGAACGAGAAGAGATGTAATTTCGTCAAGACGAATAATACCCAATAAGTCGCAAAAATTCAATTTATGTTTTTATTTTTAGAATGCTTTACGGAAACAAAATCAAAGACTTGCCCGGTGGCGTGTTCCATGGTCTGACTTCATTGCAACTCTTGTGAGTATAAAAGGAAAAAAAAAAAAGAAAAAACAATAAAATCTGAAAACAGTATTATTACTTTTATGATGTTATTTTTTTTCTCTCTCTTTCTTTCTCCTTAGGCTTTTGAACGCCAACGAAATATCGTGTATACGGAGAGACGCTTTCAGAGATTTACACAACGTCAATTTGCTGTGAGTAAAACTAAACGGTTTTGTTTATTAATTTTTTCCCCTCTTTACCCTTGCCCTCCTCTTCCTATATTTATGTGTACCAATATGTCTGTGTACATGTATACGTAAACAGTAGACATATTGAAAAAACACCGAGTAAGGCGGCGACTGAGGTGGCAGATTGAACGAGATTGAAACGTAAAGATACACACACACACACACACACACACACACACACACACACACACACACACACACACACACTCACGCACACGCACGCACGCAAACACACTCACAGAGTGGTGCGTCTCGGATTACCTGTGAAAACAATCGCTTTCGGATTTCTAGGCCGAGTCGTGAATATTCATGGATGTTTCTCGCGTTTTCGTGCTCTTCTGCAGCCTCCGCCGCCCGTCTTATCATCGTTCGATATTCAATATGGCCGCATCGTCGTCGTCGTCGTCATTTAAACGCGACACTTGTTTTAAATTGAAAGAGCGACCCGCGACCGGACGACGACGACGACGCGCGAAAAAAAGCGCCGCCGTCGTTACCAGCGCGTGTACATTACGCGTTTACGCGAAAAACCAAACCCCTTTTTCGTCCGTAATCCGTGAAATCCGATTGAAACGTCGAAAACATAATATTTTATCATTACAGATCGCTGTACGACAACAACATAAAATCGCTGGCGAACGGGACGTTCGACTACATGCGGAGCATTCAGACGCTGTGAGTATTTTACATTATCCTAACCGTGTCTGATAAGTTCGATAATAATAATAATAATAATTTATATTATTATTATTATTATTATTATTATACGTCGTGTTACTATAATATTACTACTTTACTATAATAATTTCGGTCCGACGTCGACTTGTTGCACGTGCATTATCGTGCACGTACATCACATCGCATTACGTTATATCGTCACCAGTGCCGGCCCTATGTATTTTGGGGCCAAGTGCAGAAGTTTGCGAGGCCCCATATCCTTTAATAAACTTTAAAGTCATATTCGATATCTAAGTTTTAATGTTAACTAATAAAAATCAACTTTTATTTCTATAAAACATAAAATTAGTACCTTCCTAGGTATAAATAATACTTTTAGTAATAGGTACATGAACATAATGAGATAAATGTGACTTAATAGTTATGCTTTTAATTACAAAAAAAAAATATGTATATATAATAACAAACATTATTTTAAAAATGAATACTAATTAGAAAATATATATAATATTACTTAAACATTTTTTTCTCGCTTTTTTCCTGCAAACAGGTCAGTTGTTTCATTATAACTCAAAGAATATATTATATTCTCGATGTGGACTGGGGTCTAAATTCGTAGATTTCGTATAATTTCAACGATATAACCATAATTATTCATAGAAAAGTACGTACCTAGTACCCAAGGTTTATATAAATAATAGATCTATATAATATAAAGTATAAACCTTGCCTAGTAGGTACCTCAATACGTATTACAAGAAAACGCTAAAATGAAATCTCACTTAATATTCCGCTAATAATAATACGATCGTATTAATTACATTTTGTTAAGTTCGCAAATCACGTGAAAGAAAAAACTAAAATGATTCATATTTTTTTCTTCGTAGTAATATCATGTGAAGTAGGTCGGTACACTTTATGGGGGGGCCAAGCAAAATCTTGGGGCCCGGTGCTCGCCCCATCCCCCTCCCCCTTAGGGCCGGCACTGATCGTCACACAACAATTTATTACTACTGTTCGCGCAGTCGTTAGCCTCGCAGTTCGACTTTCGGGGTGTCACACGACGGTCTTGTGAGACGAACCCGCGTGCGGAGACGGCCGTCCGACGGACTCGGTCGGACGGGTGTCGTGCCCGAGTGATCAGCACCTGCAAGCGCGTCGGCGGGTGACGTCGAGGTATGCGAGAGTTCGTACAACGTGCGCCGTACAACGGAAACACCGGGGCTCGCGTTTCCCGCCGAGAATATTATTACAACTCCGGCGGACCAATCACTCGCAATGTCAAACGCACGTACCCCGCGCGTTTTCCCTTTTTCGCGAGATCAATACTTCATGCGCCGAGTGTTCGTTAACGTCATAACGGCGGCGGCGACGACGCCAGCCACGCCGCGTGTACAAAACGTTCACTTGGAAAATTCGGATAACGTGCTCGGAGTGGCGCGCGGACGACGCCCGCGCGATCGCACCGGACGCGGTCGGACAGCTGATAATAACGTTACGACACGATAGTACGTACGCGGCGACGGCACTTTGCAGTGGCGTGTTTACGGGATAAGGAGGGGATAGATCCCTCGTCGGATTTTTTTCGGACTTCCGAAAATTGTTTTATATTATATATTATTATTTTCGTTCGTGTTATAGAAATGCAAAATAGAATTATCGAAATTATTATTATTATCATTATTATTGACGTGAAAAGTTTTTTGAAAATACGGTCGATACCCGAGGTTCGTACTCTACTAATTAATATCATTGAAAACATTTCGTATCGTAAAAATATACCGTCAACAACACTATCCGGCTGCATAACCTTTTTTCCTGATAATGAACGTTTGGTTCCTGTATTTAAGGCGAAAACTCTCGGATCGCAGTAATCGGATACATATTTTATAGCAGCGGTTCTCAAACTGTGCTCCGCGGAGCCCTGGGGCTCCGCGAGAGTAGTCTAGGGGCTCCGCGGCTCCCTGGGCATATCTGTATTAATTGAATTCAAATTATTAAATTATTATTATACTTCTTAGTTACGTTTTTAATTTTTATACTAATATTCAAAAGCCAAATATTAAAATACTGGCCAGTAAAAAAAGCCAACATCATGGATCACATTAATATTAAAATTTATAAATTACTAAAATATTTTGACATTTTTTTCCTATTAAATTAATCAAATAATTTGTTTATATTCGTATTCTACAGAAAAAATAAAAAATAAAAATCAAATCATTTATAATTGACATAATTTTTTATGAATTATTGTTGTCTAAAATAGACATTTCTGATTTTTGGGGCTCCGTAATTTTTTTTAGGAAAATAAGGGCTCCGCGAACAAAAACGTTTGAGAACCGCTGTTTTATAGAAACGGTTAGCTTAAAATGAGTAGGTATACTTAAATTTTATACTGCATCGAAAATCCAAAACGTATTAAAGGTATGTATTAATGATTGAATGACAAATTAGTTAAATGGTAATATATATACTGGGAAATATTTACGGTAATATTAATATTACGTCCGATTTTCTCAATAAATCCAATCATTCGACAGAAAATAATCTCAAGTACGATTATTTATTTTTTCGACTCATTTACTCGACTCGTCCGTCCCCGTCGACAGTAAGTCGGTGAAATCAAACCAAAATCAAACTGTTTAGGCATAATTGAAAATACATCCTTCTCCTAGTAATCCAGAAAGAAATTACATTCTAATATGAGAAATAGAAAAGTCCGACTACTCGCGCCATGTTTCTCTACTGAAACGGCCGTGTGCGACTCCCGGTGGCCACTGCAGCGGTACAGTAAACGATTTCCCGAATGATTTTTCATCGGTTATAAATTTATCGGACACAATGTCCGAGTGGAACGATCCTGAAGATTCTGTACGGCCACTTGAAAACTCCTCGATAGAGAATACAGGATTTTTCATTTCCTATTCGCGTCACAACGGTTTTTATTAGACACGCTCGATGCGAATTTTCGTTTTTCAAATCCTCACTCTTGACAAAGTCCTGGTATACGCCGCTGGCGGCGTGCGAATTAACGCGATCGGTGTTTTAATCCAGAGGCGGCTTGATCATGTATTTTGTGGTTCACTGAACCACCAAAAAGTTTGGGGTGGGTGTCATTTTAAATTGTAATATATGGGTTCTTGATCTTGGTAACCGATGGTAATTTAAAAATGGTATTTGATATCCAAGTCATAGTTATCAACAAATAGATACAACCACTAAATCGCACTATTATATCAAATCATTGATATTTTTAAGCAAATTTTATTATGATTAATAAGTGTCAAAAAAATAATAAAAATTAGGTAAGTTTTTGTAGTATGAATTTTTGGTAGGTATGTGGGTGGGTGGTATTATCTATTTTTGAACCACCAACTGAAAAATGTCAAACCGCCTCTGTTTTAATCGAATCACCCGCGTTCATCTTTTACTCGTGTTGAATGTTGCATGTAAATGCGATCGCGGAGCTACGAACGCCGAGGTTTTTTTTTTTTTAACTCTCCGGACACACGAGTGTCGTGCGGCGTTCTTTGCACGTACGTTATCGTCGCGTCACCGTGCAGTGAAGCATTTGAACCGTGATTCGTCTGCACTGCAGGAGTAATAATTACGTTATTTTCGTGCCGTAACAATAAAAGGCGTTCCGTTAAAACTCGCGTTGACGCGAAACGAAATGTTACGTCTTTTGTGAAACGATTTCATTTCGGAATCATCTCGACTCGGAATGTATAAATAATAATTATTTGATAATTCACTTTTATTTGAAAATATTCGCATCCGTAGCTTTAATGGTCGGTATAAATTATAATAAATATCCATATAATCCGACTAAAAGCATAAAGATTGTGTGTGTTCGTCAGAATTAAAAAAAAAAGTGTGAAATAATTCAAACATCGAAAAAAAATATTGTTCGCCGCGTATTATATTTTTAAAGTTCATCGCTGTGTATAGGTGCGCATTCAAAAAGCTTTCGTGAATAAATTTGATTTTCATTAAATTAATTAATGTTAAAACTCTAAAGCCATTGGAGAAAAAAAACCAGACGCACTCTGTGAAAACATCTAAAACTCACCCCTAAAACTGTAAAAAGTAACAATCAAAATACCTCAGAGTGTTTTTTTTTTTTTACGTGCCAGTCTTATGCTAATCTCTTTTGGCGCCGTGGAAAAAATTAACAGTTGACATTCGGCGGCCTTGATCCAAATTTATGCGGTCAAATATATTTTCTCTTTTCTCACCGGGAAACTCAAAAATAAACGACCGGCTTAAAACGAAATTAATTCAAAAATGGCCGACCACATTTCCATTTATTTCGAGATGTTCGGGGCGGCACGCGGAACAAAAAAAAAATTCTCCGCGATATTAAACGGACTCGGGGCAAAAACTGTGGATGTATAATATAGATTTCTAGTCTCGATTGTATCAGTTGGAGATTATTTTTTCTACCGGATATTTGTTTCCGCTTTTTTCGCCGGTCCGTATCCCGTTCATAACGAAATACGGTCGTCATGAATATAAGTCGTACCGCGTTATTAGCATTGAGAAAACTTTTCGTATACGAAAACTTCTCGAAAAATGTCTTTTTCTTCTGTTATAAATAAAACCATCGTGAATTTCACCAGATGCGCCTTCCATTATTATTATTTCTGGACAGCCCGCCGTCTCCGACGTGCGGCATTGTTTACTTTGCACTATTTGTCTTAATAGCCATCAAAACAATCATACATATATATATATATATATTTACTCTTCGAGGGGGGGCCATTAGCCGGGAAGATATACAAGAATTATTATCCCCGCAAATAAATAAAGTGAAAAGGAAAGTGTATGAGATTTGTTTGTTTATTATTTATTTATTTCAGGCATTTGGGTAGAAATCCATTTAGCTGCGACTGCAACTTGCGCTGGTTATCGGACTATTTGCATAAAAATCCAATAGAAACGTCCGCCGCTCGGTGTGAATCGCCGAAAAAGTTGCAAAAACGAAGAATAGATGGCTTGAGCAACGACAAATTCAAGTGTAAGACATTTTTATTCTCGTACGTAGAGCAGTGTTGTTATTGCGATATTTTCCACCGAGTCGTAATAACAACACGACGCTGGGGTTTTTATCGACCGAGATTAAACTATTTATTGTACGTACATAAAAATAAAATTACTGTGCGCAAACACCTTTTTTAAATGTTATAAAAAAAAAATGTTTCGGAATATAAAAAGGGTATAAAACGGTTTTTCGGTTCAAGAATAATGAAGGTATTGGAAATACATAAATATTATCTATACATGAAAATTTAACCATGTTTATACAAAACGTAAAATAATTCAATATTATGATACATAACTTAGAAATATTATCCTGCTGTAAAGAACGTTTTTATAATTTATAAATTCTATGATATTAATATAACAATAGTAAACAGTATAAAATATAATATCACTATAATAAGGTACAAACTTCAATGTTAATTTAAATAATTTAGGTAATAAAAAATGTATTACCTTGAAGTACATAATTTAAAAGAAAAATGTAAATTTAATTCTGAAGATTTAATTTTAAAAAATGATAATAAACGTTTATAAGATATTAAAGGAATGTTAGGAAAATAAATTTAATTTTTTTTTTTTTTGATGTTTAAGAAAATGTTTTTTAAATATTTAGGTCACGGAATACAATATTATGAAAAACGTTTTGTTATAGATACTTACCTCATTAAAAAAATTAATGTATTTTTTTTTTTTTTTTTATCGATTTAACGTATTGAAATTTAAACAACAAAATGTTTGCGCAATGACTCTCATTTTAATTCGTTTAAATATTATTATTATATCATCTACTACATTTACATTTGAATTTCATTACACTAATTTATTTTAAACCCTTTCTAAATAAAGTTTATTCCGTCACCAGGTCTAGATGATATGAAATTCAAGCCCGGTGATTGTTTCTCGGACGTTCCGTGTCCATCAAACTGTTCCTGTGACGGTACTGTTGTAGACTGTTCCGGGAGATCATTAACTGAAATACCCAAAGACATACCGATTTACACTACCGAATTGTAAGCTATCAATAATCTTCCGAGATATCAATCTGAATGTGAAATAATATGTTTTTCCCTTCGAAATTCATTAAGAATCCTGAACGACAACGAAATCGGGAAAATCAAATCGGACGGGTTGTTCGGCCGTCTGCCTCATCTGCAGAAACTGGAAATGAAAAGGAACCTCATCAGCAGCGTCGAAGCGAACGCTTTTGAAGGCGCCATCAAATTATACGAACTGTAAGGATAATGATTATTAATTTCTATTGCGTCCGTTGTCTTTAATGTTATTTGTGTCCGTAGAAACTTATCCGAAAACAAGGTTCGTCAAGTGCACAACAAAATGTTCATAGGTCTTCACAATCTGAAAATTTTGTAAGTTCGATAACAAATTAGAGCGAGGCGAAGCGAAAAAGAGAATATCCAATCATTTAGTTTTATTTTACTTTTTTTTTTTTTTTTGTTATTGCTGTTTTCTAGAACTTTGTTGAACAACGAAATCACGTGCGTTATGCCGGGATCTTTCGATTATTTGCCAGCCCTCCGAACACTGTAAGTGATTATTATATTTTTTTCAAAAATAAAAAACCCATTCGGTTATATTATGCCGGTCGTCATTGCTCGCTCACGTGATTTCAGTAACTTGCAAATGAACCCATTCAATTGCAACTGTCACCTGGCTTGGTTCGCCGAATGGCTGAAAAAACACGGGCTAGTAGCCGGAAGTCCGCGGTGCGCGGGGCCCGCCCGAGTGATGGACGTTCCCATTCACGACCTGCCGTCGTACGAGTTCAAATGCTCCGGTAATTATTAACATGAAATATTACGTATTCGTCGGCCGGACGACGTGAAAACGGCGGTGGGACGGCCCATAGAGCCGAAAAACCATGCTAATCGTTAATATTCGAACTCGTGTCTATACGTGGGTGGATAACCATTAGCGCGACGTCGTGCCGCCGACCCTTCTTACTGGTTATCCGTAATTTACCGAAGTCGGGCTCGGCAAATTGACCGTAAAATCGTTTTCGCAAATCTAAAGTCGACCCTACGCTCTCTTCCAGAAGCGTAGGACGGACAAACAAATAATTTATTAATTTCTATTATTATTATTATTATTATTGTTATTACTCTCGTTATTAAATTCCAGGTGATAACGATCAAGGTTGTCTTGGTGACAACTATTGTCCGCCGAAATGTACTTGCATCGGAACTGTAGTGCGGTGCACGCGAGCGAAATTGACCGAAATACCCAAAAACATTCCCGTCGAGACTTCCGAGCTGTAAGTATTGTTTTGAACCGTTAGGTGAAACGCATTAACGATTACGCTACCATTGTACACAAATTGTATTTCTAGATATTTGGACGTGAATGAAATCACTTCGATTAACGTAGACAGGCTGAATCACCTCAGATCGCTTACTAGACTGTGAGTACGGCCGAATATCAATCACGTATTATACGATTACATTGTTTTTTTTTTTTTTTTTAGAGATCTGAGTAACAACCATTTAACAGTTTTATCGAACAACACATTCTCTCAACTATCAAAACTGTCGACTCTGTAAGTATTTTAAGTTATAAATAAAAATAAATGTCAGTTTATGTGTGAGTGTGTGTGTGTGTGTGTGTGTGTGTGTGCGTGTGCGTGTGTGTGTGATACGTAACGTAGGTACATAACACGCGGCGTGTTGCATTTTTCAGATTGCTGGGATACAACAAATTACAATGTCTCGAACGGAATTCGTTATCCGGTCTGAAGTCGTTGAGAATCATGTAAGTGTCTACGGTATAAAATCTTTACGACCACTCAATTAAATAATGTATATATTTTAATCCAATTCTGTTTAGTTCGTTGCACGGAAATAATATCTCATTGATACCAGACGGTACGTTTTCAGGCCTCGACTCGATCACACATTTGTAAGTGCATTTTATCAAACCGCCATAACTATTTCAACGTGTGATACTGTGATAACGTTTGTAAAACATATGTATATTTTTTTTTTATAATCGCGCAGGGGCATCGGTTCTAACCCACTTTACTGCGACTGCAGCCTACAGTGGTTAGCCGAATGGATAAAAAAAGATTTTATCGAGTCTGGTATAGCCAGATGTGCTGAACCTTCGTCCATGAAAGACAAACTCCTCTTGTCCACGCCCGCTTCGAGTTTCGTCTGCAAAGGTCGGTATATCGACGGCGTCTGGCCGATACACTTGGCGTTTTCACTAACCCCGAATATTTCCGTGTACGTTTTACAGAACCGATCAGCAAAGAAATCCTGTCCAAGTGTAACGCGTGCTACACCAACCCGTGTTCGAATGAAGGATTCTGCGAACCTTTGCCGGAACGACAGTACAAGTGCCGGTGCAATCCGGGCTATCACGGCAAACATTGCGAAAACATGATTGACGCGTGTTACGGTAACCCGTGCAGGAACTCGGGAACTTGCAAACTGCTCGAAGAAGGAAGATTCAGGTAAATACAATCGAACGCGGAAGACGTCTAATCGTGATTTCTATAAGAAATTTAAAAAAATGCTGAGATTTAAATCTGATGCAAAACTTAAGGAGGATTGTTCACACGTTTTAACGCGTAGTTTTTTCGATGATTTCAATTTAAAGTAAACTGCTGATTTGTATTATTCTCATCGTTTTACATCAACGATTTCCTTCGAATAATTGAAAACACCGAGTTAATCGTTCATTAAATCGTAATTAATGATCTGCTTCACTAATTGCGTATAGTAGCGAAAATATTTACATACGGAGTTTCACATTACATTAATCCAATAATACCGAAGTAGCGTGTGGCACACTTAATAAGCCACTTTACGGTGTATTATTATTATTAAACCCGATACTTGCACTGGTAGGAGTACGAAAACGACTGTTACTGTGTTGTTAGTGAATAATTATTGTTAGATGAGCTGAATTCCGCCGTGATCGGCTTTTTAAGCGTGTTCGTCAGGACGGATAATTAAACGAACCGTATATTTATTCTAGCTGTCAGTGTGCGCCTGGTTTTACCGGCGATCGTTGTGAAACCAACATTGACGACTGTTTGACAAACAAATGCGAAAACAACTCCACTTGCATTGATCTGATACAAGCCTACGAGTGTCGCTGCTTGCCCGGATATACAGGTACAAATGATTGATTTTTTGCTTTTTTTTTTTTTTTTCTTATAAAAATAACGGTATGTGTGATAACGAGTATTTCTTTGATACGCCTCAGGTGACTATTGTCAGACGAAAATACAATTTTGTTCCAAAGACTTCAATCCGTGTCACAACGGAGCCAAATGCGTGGACCACATTACGCATTATACATGCGAATGTCCCCTGGGATTCTCTGGCGACAATTGTACGATAAACAACGACGACTGTCAGAATCACATGTGCCAGGTAAAACGAAATTTCGATTTCACTTAGATTTATACGCGACTCTATACATTACTATCGTTATAACATTACAATGTATTACTATCAGAACGGTGGTTTATGCGTGGACGGCATTAACGATTACACGTGCAAATGTATTGGAGAATACACGGGAAAGTTTTGCGACATATCTCCTAGCGTCGCACTCATGTACCCGCAGACTTCGCCCTGTCAACACCACGAATGCAAAAATGGAATATGCTACCAACCGAACGGTTCTACGAACGACTACTTATGTAAATGTGCTCCAGGGTACTCAGGTACTTGTCCGCGCGTACGTTCATTGTCTAACAAGGCGCATTATTTCACGTCCTCTATTTTCAGGCAAACGGTGTGAATACCTAACCAGCTTGAGCTTTGTGCATAACACTTCGTACGTTGAATTAGAGCCTTTGAGGACGAAACCCGAGGCCAACGTGACGGTCGTGTTCACGACCACGCAGGAAAATGGAATTTTGCTGTACGACGGCCATTCCGAGCACTTGGCCGTTGAATTATTCAACGGCCGTATCAGAGTCAGTTATGACGTGGGAAATTATCCCGTTTCCACGATGTACAGGTCAGTAGCTCCGCCGCTCGACGATTTATCGCACCCAGTGTTACGATGTCGTGTGTACTGTTCTTACAGCTTTGAAATGGTCGCCGACGGCAAACAACACATGGTCGAACTTTTGGCGATTAGAAAAAATTTCACTCTGAGGGTCGACGGAGGCATAGCCAGATCGATAATCAACGAGGGGTCCAGAGACTACTTGAGACTGACCTCGCCGTTGTACATCGGTGGCATATCCTCAGACCCCGGGATCGAAGCCTTCAATCATTTCCATCTGAGAAATTTGACTAGCTTCAACGGTCAGTAATTTTTCAGCGGCTATTCCGCGTGTAATTCGACAAACGTTTTTAAAAACACGATATTATTATGTCTCACTGCAGGGTGCATGAAAGAACTGTGGGTCAATCACAAGCTCGTGGACTTCATGAACGCGGCGCGTCAACAAAAAGTCACGCCCGGATGTTCGCTGCTGCAAGACGAAGAGCAGATGGTGGAAGAGGAAGGAGTAAAGTCGACAGGCGTCACGGAACAGGAACAAAGCTCTACCATGGTGGACGAGGAACAGGTGGAACCACAGGAAGGTATGATGGAAGAGGAAGATGAAGATGAAGACGAAGACGAGGACGAGGACTTGGAAGAAGATCCGTGTTATAACAATCAATGTCACAAGGGAAGCAAATGCGAACCCAAGGGTATGAAGGACTATGTATGCAAATGTCAGCCCGGTTGGTCGGGCAAGTTTTGCACGCAAGGTAAGTGAACCAAGAATGTTATCACGTCGTTGTTCAATGCTTAAACCTGAGAGTTGTTTTGGAAGGAAACTTCGGCTTTGTCGGTCTTTCAAATTTTTTTTTTACTGATCAATAGAACTGAAATTTTGAAATCCCAAAAACCGCAAAACATATCTTTAAATAAATTAGAAAATTGTAAAATATACTATCTAAAATTTAAAAACGATCTTTAAAAAAAAATAAAAAATATGTTACAAAATGTATTTTAAAATAATATTTGCGTTACTGTACCTTTCACATTAAGTATCACAATTTAATTGCTCATTTTTATCACAATAATATATTTTCACAACAATTTACATTCACACAAAAATAAACTGGACAAAATGTACTAAAAACTTCAAAAAAAAATAAACAAAAAGTGAAATTTTTCAAAACAAAATACAACATAAAAATCGCTTTTAAATAATCAGCATCCCCTGAAACACATTTTTCATTTATGAAACTGAGTTTTATAACACCTGGAAAAACAAATATTGCATCAAAATCCCAACTGCATTGTTCAAATTCTTTCATGTTATGCACTGATACAGTGTCGATATTATGACTGTAACCATTATGATATATGTAGCATGATTTTTTAAGCATGCTCATCTCATTTTTAAACCTGTACAATACTTGAATTTGAAAAAATTTACATAAAATTCAAAACACAGAACTACGTTTTTACGAAAGAAAATATGTTTTTTAGTTTTCTCATATAGTAACCACTTAGTATAAAACAATATTTTGAAACTTTTCTCAGACAATTTGATATTTCAATTCGTACGATTAAACCCAGAGGTATAAGCGTTTTTTGATTTAAGAGTAATGGTGAAGAGTAGGAGGTTCCCTGTAGTAAGGGTCCCGGCAAAAATGTCAGGTCGCTACGCTCTTTGAACGTACTGAAATGCACTCATTTCTATAATATGGATGCGACTAGGGCAGAGGACTTATAGCTCTAAAAAAATCACCAAATATGCACTTAAATATACAAAGTATGCAATAAAATAATGCATTTTAAAATAAATATGCATTTAAAATGAGTATTTTTTATACCTATTATTTTAATGAATATAACTATATTTTATTTAAATTTTGAATACAACATAACATAGGCTTAAAATCTAAACTTTAGATACACAGCGATTACTAAAATGTATATAGGCATGTCTGATGTCAACCGAGGTAATACGCGTATCGATAATATTTTGTGTCGTCAACAATATTATCTTAACTCTTTATAAATAAAATTACTTTTCGAAAAATAAATCTAATGGACAACCCTCGAGGAAAAACATAATCAAAATTTAAAATAATATTTTAAATTCAATATTATTTTCGTTGTATAAATAAAAATATCGACAGAAAAATATTGTTAAAATGATAAATTATTCAAAATATGCATCTAAAAGTAAAGATTAGAAGAAATATGCCCTAAAGTAAAAAAAAACTAGAAATATGCATTTATATGCAGAATAAAATTTTAAAACTAGCTTTGTTTCAGAACGAAACGCATTTGTATCTTACTCTGCTATTTTTGTGATTGCGCAAAAAAAATATGCAAATGCTACAAGTCCTCTGCCCTAGATGCGACAATAATGAAAACCTGACGGGGAAAATTATTCGTTTTTTGCGTACCATCGTCGTGTCGTACTAGGTCAAAAGATTCCCCCCCCCCAAAAAAAAACCGTATTTCTGTCGTTCTTTGATTCCTGAAAAAATGAAAAAAAAAACACACACCCTTGTCCAGAGATGTAAAATTTCATGTTTTCATAGACCTGTTGAAACTTTTCAGAAACTTTTCATATTTTCATGAAACTTTTCAAAAAAAAATGAAACTTTTGCTTTAACAATTTTATACACCTTTAATTTGTTTGAAAATAATTTAAGTCTATAACCAACTTAAATGTTAACTGTTCTCAGCATAGATTGAGAAATTATTATTTAACAGTCTCAATAGTTCACAATATTAAATAGTTATGTAAAACTATAAAATATGAATAGCCTTTGTAAGCATATAATATAATGTAGGTATGTAACTAATTAACAGGTCAATAAAAAAACAAAGTAATATTCAATCAAAAAAACTTTTTCAACAAATCAAATCATAGATACTATTGAACTATAGTTCTATTGCCTAACTATCGGTGTATACTGTATACGTACGATTATGAAATTAAATTTTCGATATTGAAAAGTTTCAATACTTTTCATTTCAATAGCCTTGAAACATTTTTAAATTTTCATGAAAAGTTTCACTTGAAAAGTTCAGAAACTTCTCAGCCTCACATCTCTGCCCTTGTCGTATTGTTACACAGGTCCCACGTGCAAGAAAGTGCCGGTGCGCGAGTACTACACGGAGAACAACTGCCGGTCGCGCAAGCCGCTCAAGATGGCCAAGTGCGAGGGCGGCTGCGGCACGAGCTGCTGTCGGGCGCGCAAGACCAAGAAGCGCAAGGTGCGGCTGATCTGCAACGACGGCACGCGGTACACCAAGGACATCGAGATCATACGGAAGTGCGCGTGCGCGAAGAAATGCTACTGACTACCAGGCCCCTCCATCGAACCGTCGCCCCGGACCGTCACCGCCGCCACCGCCGCCACGCAAGCTCTCACCCCGCCAGCTCTGACCCCGCCGGCTCTCGACCCGCCGCCTCGCGGCGTCGTCGTCGTCGTCGGCGGGCCGCCGTCGGGCCCGCACGGCCCGCGACCGCCCGTCCCGCCGGCGGGCCCGCACGGCCCGCGACCGCGACGGCAGCGAAAGCAGCGGCCCCGCGGCTGGACGGACGACGCGGCCGCGTACGTCGCCGCGTACGCCGTCGTCTCCGTCGCCGTCGAGCTGCTCATCGTGGTCATATGGTCCGTCAGCGTCTGTATATATCTTCTTCTGCCGTGACCACCCGCTCCTCGTCCCCACCCCTGCACCTTAGCGTTATCGTAAACCGTAGAACGAACAATCAATATTTTCGACCGTCGTCAATCATTACGAAATACTAATATATCACCCTATAATTATTATTATTATTAAAAATTAATTATTATTATCATGGTAATTATTATTATTATTAATATTACTATCATTAGCATGTTTGATTTTGAAAATATTCAGGATCTACATCCTACAGGTATAAGGTAAAAAATTAAAAAATACATAATTTAAAACATTTAAAAATACATGTACTATTTTAAATAAACTTCATAAAAGATGACGAATCATTCTCTGACTTAAAATTAAAATAATTATACATTTCTGCATTTTTTTAACAAATAATTTGTAAACAATTATTGTTGCGTATGGCTACTTCACTTTCATGATAGTACATTTATTATAATCTCCTTTTCTGGGCCTCAACACGAGTTTTTCTCAGTAATCTTTTCGATTACTTTAAAAAAAAAAAAAAAATTAATACAATAATTTATTTTAAATTTCCTTTTTTTTCAGGCCATTTAAACAAATTACCTATCTAGATAGGTACTCATAGATAACTAAAATTTTATCTAGATAAAGATAAAGATAACTGAAAATAGATTTATCTAGATAAGATAAAAGATAAATAATTGTTTTCTAGATAAATTTATTTAGATATTTCCCAACACTGTCATTAGGTATTATTTACGCCGTCGTCGGCGGCGTCTATCGCCCGCTCACGTTCTTCTCCGTTTCGACTATCCGTTTTGATTTTTTTATTGATTTTTTTTTTAATTTTTTGATTTTTGATTTTTTTACAATATTTTTAACGATTACCTCTTATATATATACACCTATTAATTATAATTTATTTTATTATTTTATATATACATTTTTTTTTTATTACTTAATTTATTAACGATAATATACCATATTTACGTCGTGTTTATAATATATTATATACAACACCATAACATAAATTACTTAAAATCTATCGCGTCTGCCCCGTCCCGTCGTCACCGGGACGTCTGTTTATTAATAAATTTACGATAATATTATTATTTCGATAACCTCACGCATTATTCTTGTCCACGGTGTGTGTGTGTGTTTACGCGTGTCCACACTCGCGCTTAAACCACTCGGTTCGACTGCCCCCGTAGATATATGTATCTCACCTTAAGATATTTTTATTTATTTCACAACACAATACACACGTGAAATGCCATTCGACGTGATAATGAGTCGTCAAAACACGTTCTTATATTTTTATTCTAATAAACGCCAACGCGAAACTTGACCCGGCGCGCGGTCAGTCCACTTGTGTCCATATTATTATAAAATTGTAGTTTTTTTTTTTTTTTATTTAGTTTTTTTTTAACGTCATCATACGCGTAGTCGACATTTTTAGTATAAACCATAATAATATGATATAGTGTAATTCACGTAGTAATCGAACAGTAATATTATTATTATTATTATTATCATCATCAATCTTCACGAAGACCCGTACACTTTTTTTCCGTGTAAATAATTCATTTATATGTGGTACGTCATGATTCACAACGAAATGATAATATTATTATTATGTATATTCTCTCTGGTGCATTGGTTGAAGCAAGAAGAAATTTATATACGACAACAGTATCCATGATATGTATAAAGCGTGTGCGTGCGTGCGTGCGTGTACGTTTCCGGAGCGAAGAGAGCACATTTTTTTTGTTTTTGTGCGGAGGGGCCTTTTTCAATGTTTTTTCATTTTATTTTTATACATCGTCTTTTTGTATAGTGTACAAGTGTAGAGTTCGTTAAATAAAAAAAGTAAATATATATATATATCTATATTATATATTACATGAAAACTTCAAAAATTATAAAAAAAAAAAAAAATTATACATATATATATATTATAATTAATGGAATGACCGTTATCGCGTTTGACCTGATCTGGTTCTGTTTTTGTGTAACGATCGATGTAACAATACGGTTTTTCACTTTATGTACGAAAAATATTAGAATGTACCCATAGACATTTTCGTGTATATTATATTTACATAAATAATATTAAAATGTCATGTAAATAGACAGATATTTAATGTTTTTTTTTTTCAATGTGTGTTCGTCGGTCGAATGACGCACCGAATTGTATTACAACGAAATATTTTATTAAATATTATTATAACAATACGTTTACCTACCTGCAAATACTCCAAAATGTAAAATTCGTTACCCGCCTAATATCGTTATAATAGGTACAAGGTACACAAAAACAATTTTATTTATATTTTCATAAAATGTATATGCACTAAACGTGTCAGGCATGTAGTTTCACTGAAACGTTAAATTGTGAATTTGTTTTATTATTTATTTTTTTTTTTTTATCGCATGATATTTTATATACCTACTACATTTTTAATTTGTCGTCTGTTTAGCCGCTGTCGTCGAGAGGAAATTATCGATTTCGTTTAAACGATTGTTTGAAATATTCCGTTCCCGGTCTCTGAACCTAAAACTATACTATACCACGTATTTATTTATAATAAGACTTGAATACTTTATTTTTTTATGTAAAACTTTTAAGTTAATTATATTTGGTACAATCATTTTGATTTTGTGTTTCGGATAAGTTATATTTTTAAACAGAGTGTTTATTTACGATTTTCCGACATTATACACAATAGTATCGTAATACGTATGTGTTTATTTTAAGACAGTAGACAGTAAATCATTATTATTATTATAATAACTATTATTATTGTATTAAACCGCACGTCATGGAAAATTTAATGTTAGAAAACAATACACCCCTACCATATTATTAGCGGTTGCCATTTTTCCACCTCGAAATCCCAAAATATCTTCTATATGGTAATAATATACATATATATATATATATAATATTTTTTAAAACAAACCTTTAAAATTACTACTACTACTACTACTATTATTATTATATAGCTGCTTTAGACTAATAATATAATGCTTATGTTATAAATTTAAGCTCCAAATAAACACTATTGTATTTTACATTGATTTTATTCATGTTTTTAAATTATTAATTATTAATAAACCATGTTTTGAAAATTCAAGTAAAAAAAAAAAGAAAAATATGTAAATACCCAATGAAATGACTCGTGTTTTGTTTTTGTGATTTCTCAAATGAACGCGTTCACGCTCTCCTACAATAATAACTGCACACCACATGGTAGTAGCTCCGAGAGAACTATACTCGAGTGGTTTGACCCTTTGGAGTGGCCAACTCTACAGACCCCGTGGCGTAAGTTTCGTCTGACCTGGGCATGAATGAACTATTGAATAGGACTCACTCACCGGGTCAGATTTAGAGCCTCGTGGTCTCCAAGATGGGCTCAGACGGTAATAAATAAAATATATGTCTTGGAATAAAACGACCTATGGAAAAAAAAACGATTACACCGATTTAAACCTGACAATGCCACACAACACTTACACTAGTGTATCCAGTGGAGTGTTTACGGGGGTGGTCAAAGGGTACTGGACTCCCCCCTCCAGAACCAAAAAAAAAAAAAAAAAAAAAATTAAAATCCATAAATGTTTAAAACCTTAGCCATGTTAAACATTCATGGAGATGAATAAATTACTTTAAACGAAGTCATAGACAAGTTATCTAGTTGCAAAAGACGGTTGAACTTTATTTTGTACATTTATCAGTGCAGTATATTTGGTGAATTAATTCTTTTAAATAATACTTACATAAAAATGGTTTTATAATAAATATACAATCATAATAATTACATTAGGAATTCAGATTATTTGTAAAAAGAACGGTTAGGATTTTGAATAACACCCGAGAAATTCCTGAGGAATGTCAATATTTTTAACACTGGACCCCCTCCACAAAAAAAATAAAACGCCACTGCATATATCTATGAACAAACATCAGTGTATCGCCGAGATGTAGACACAATATTGCCGACTGCAACAGTTGTTCGGTGACATTTAATCAGTGAGAAACCCATAGCACCGAGTGCATGGTCTGAAAAAACGCGATTGTATAATATTGTAGTGAAACACAATATTCAACGATATTACCTCAGTCGTAGACGAGACAAAAAAAACTGAAGACATCAAATGTTTAAACAAAAAGTACTTTTAATGATTATTAACTTTAAATGTTTCTCTCGAGCCGGTGACGGCTCGTGCCTAAAGACGTCGTTTCGGTTTTTAATTTTTTTTTTATTTTTTTTTTTTTTTTGCTTGATTTCAAAAACGTAATTTTTAAATTTTACGAGCCGTAATATCATAATTACATAGTTACATAATTTATGTAAACATACGTTACACATTATCATGTGTTGAATTTTTCTTTTTCCATTTACCATAAACCGCATCGACGTAAAGTATAAACAGTAAAAATCTTCTAATGAACTACAAAAAGACAGTAGAGAATTGATCACATTATCTATGGAAACCAATGAATAATGTAAAAAAGTTCGAAGGAGGCTAAGGAAGCCAAAGAGAGGGAAAACGAAAAAATATCTACATTTATAAATTGTCATTCATACTAAGTTATTTATTACATTTGAGTGTGTAGATCGCTTTGAAAAAACAAGACATAATATAATACATCGCACTACGGATATTCTTCGTCCTTTGGATGAGATATTGTTGTGACGATAAATAATTTCTCTAGTTAAATGATTCTGGGCGAAACTTAAGTGTGATATTATATAGTAGTTAAATTTAAATGGTTGTAACAAAAATCCTGAGTAACGATTTTTCGGGAAATCGTGGTAAAGATTCCGTTTGATTTACAGAATTCATAAGAATTCGAAACTTCGTGGGATAAAAACAAGATGTTTTCAATATATGTTGAAAATTCTATGTTTTGCCCGAAAGTGATCAAATCTTTTGAAAACTTATATAAATTTTATAAAAATTGTAATTAGTTCCGTTCATATAATTATTTATAAACACTATCGTTAATAATGATTGATTTGTGTTGATTGTTTTCTAATGATTCGTCTTTGTTGTCGTGACACGGTAACAACAAATTATTTAGTTTATTCGTTACATTTTAGTTGAATAATTCTACCAACGTTTTTCTACCATATGTATAATAATCGGAAACATCTGACATGATTTTAGAGAAAAAAGGTGTTTCCTCCATGGCCTTACGATTTACTGCGATGGGACTGACAGAGCTCGTGAATGTTAACGGGAATTTTACGATCGCAGGGTTAGTTCGGGGGTTGTTTGTCCACAGCGACCACGTTCTTTCGATAAAATCAAAAACACCTGTAAGAAAGAAAAAAATAATATAATTACCATTGTATAATAATACTCTATACTCTGTTGTATAATAACATATACGCCGCACTGTATAGTTGATTAAAAATTATTTTCAGTTAAATGATTGAATTACTGTCATCGTTAAAGGATTAAAATTGCCATAATGAAGCAATAAAAAATTGGCAATTAGTGTACAAATTGACGTGGAACACGATGCGCAATAATCACTTGTACGGGGATTAATAATTGTTTCTTAATTGATTACGACAAAAGAACGTATGCCATTATCGCGAGTCAAGTTAGACGAGACGACTTTTGCTCATACTCGTTACGAATTTTGTAATTTGTGAAAAACTTCATTGATTTGTAATTCAACAAAAATAACGCTTAATACTAACGCGTTTAACACAGATCGTCAAACGAACCTATGGTGAGCGTGTTGACGGGATTGTTTTTACCGTCCTTGAATATTTGCCAATCTTGGTCCTCGGTGGCTCCCAACGTTTTCAGAAGGTCTTCTAAGCTTTCGATGGGCTTGCTGAAAGTGGACTCTATAAAATTCTTTTGTACCCCGTTGCCGCCGTTCCAGCTCGATCTTTTCAACCCGTCGTTTTGCGAATACTGCAATCTAATACAGATGTGCATGACGCACAGTTATACAGAATCGAGGCACAACTAAAAGTCTCACAAGCAGGGGCGTGCCTAGGGGGAGGGTTTTGGGTGTTCAACCCCCCCGAAAAATAAAAATAATTGTTAGTAAAAGTTTTACTTAATATTATAATATGTATATATATATATATATATATATATATATATATATATGTGTGTGTGTGTGTGTGTGTGTGTATATATATATAATATATGTGGAATTTGATTAGGTTAGGTTCTTTTTGGTTTTTTTTTTATATTACTATTGAATAATATGACTCGATCTGACATATTATGTATGTTGTTTGAATATCGTATATATGGCCAAATAATATCTATTATCTAGTAAAATAAATACACTTATACACTTAAAATAGGTACGTGTTAGTAAAAATATTGAACCCCCCCGAAAAAAATTTCTAGGCACGCCCCTGCTCACAAGCATCAGGCGTTAGGTTAGGTAAAAAATCACTCAAGTACTGACATACGTTTCAATGCGGAAATGGTTTTACAATATATTATGCATTCTCCAATGTCGACGTTTGCGCGATCGCAAGTGACGTGGCTTTGTTTTCGAGTAACGGCTTGTATATATAACAATTATCAATCGTTATTATTTTTGTTTATACGTACATTATAAAATAATTTGTCAAGTGTAAATATTCGTAATATTAAATCAGTAAATAATGTATGATATAATAATAAACGACCAATATTAAATAGGTGGAATGTATAATAGGAACAATGGCGATTTTTGTCAAGTTATAATATTATAAAAGATTATGATAATTTGTTTATAAAATTATTGTAAAAACAAATTGATTGTTCAAAAAATTAAAATTGTAAAAAGAAAAAAGAAAATAGACTATGATAAAGCTTAAAAAACAAAGAATGACGAAAAATAGTCACTTTCTACAAACATTTCTCAAAAAGCTTTACTTTTGTGCTAATAATTTTAACAATTTTCAAAGTAGTTTTAAATAGAGATGAACTGTTTTTAAACACAGCGTTTATTATCTTGGTGAAACGAGGAAGGCTTGAGATTGTTCCTACGATTATTAAATTTAATCATTCTATTCACTCCTAAATGTTTATGTGCCATTTATATTTTTACAAACTGGAGTAGCATAACGTTTGTCCACCTCCAATCTGATAGAATTCATTAAACAAATAATCAGACAAAAAAAAAAACTTCATACTTTTTGAAAGTGAACGAAATTCTCATTTTTCATCCTTGATTTATAAACGATTGATCAAAACATTATTCAACTGACCGGAGTTTTAAAATATCATTGGTTACATCAGTAAATTATATTGATTACACAATATAATCCATAAAATACTTTCAGTGCCTACTGTCATAAATCATACCATATTAGTTACTGAAGACGGAAATTAATTGATTTTGACACGTAGATATTTGCCGGACTGTCGAAGCCAACGGGTCGAAATAATTAAATTTTATTACCGGTTTGATCGTTGTAACAACCACGACAATCGTTATAACTAGGGCTCGGATTTATATGTATTAAAAAAAAACCAAAATATGTAAATATATATGTAATAAAAAATCGCTTTATATGTGATAAAAAAATGAAAATACGGAATATAAAAAAATTACAGAACATTACTGAAAAAAACATTAAAAATTACACATGCATGATAAATGGCATTATTATCTAATTTACTTATTTTACTTCGACATCATTCATCTTGATCTTGATTTTGAAAGCAATGATATACCATATATTATATGTTCAAATGTTCAAAGTTAAATGATCTACGGTTTGGTCGCAACACATATTTGTACCGACTAAAGGAGTGCTCGACTTCCACCGAGGTAATAAGCGCAAATGTCATATTTGAAATGTCCAAAGGAGTGTGTTCAGCTTGCAATATTACCCCATTCATTTCGCAATGTATATCTCTAGTTAATTTTAGGCAGCCTAAACCAAGATTTTTATGTGATACACTGAATTTTTTCTTTTACTACAACTCCCAAGGGTCCTTGTACTTGTTCTATACATTTTTCAGTTACTATAAGACGTCTTCTATAAGTCCTAAACTTTGAATCGAAGTCATTTTACTTGTTTCTATATTTGTTTTATTGTATTCTCTAAAAGTTCAAAATTAACAGATGTATAAATTAAATTATTTTTAATATCAAACATAACGTAATATCGACCGTAGATTACACGGTCGATTAGTTCAATAATTGGTATTATTTCGTTTACGTACTTTTGGAAACATTGGAAATTATCTGTATTGAAAAATACAATCGTAGGTATATCGTTATCAATAAATCGTAAATGAGCAAATCGTCGAAATATGTAGGAAAAAATGGAATTATTGAGAAATATTATGTAAAAATATGTACTTATGGCAAAATATGTAAACACACGTAAAATAAAATATAGTTCATAACATTGGAAGTCGCTTGAAACGAATTTATCACTTACCTAAATTAATTTATCGAGTCGCCGTGAAAATATGTATTTACATATTATAAATCCGAGCCCTAGTTATAACAGTAATATATTTTGTTTACTTGTTGGTGTAGAACGACGTGGAACCCGACGTCAACGGTTGTACCGCGACGTTAGACGACGCCTCTGTTCTCAACGGGGCCACTTCGATGGAATAGAATGTCCTGCTGTACCTGGAGTCGTCGAGAAAACCAGCGTTCACGTGAAACGCGTCCGCCGTGCCGGCTCCTCGATTCGTCAACGTCTGTTGGATGTCGTTTATGTCGGCCTTGGTAGCCAACAGCGCCCTGGTCAGAAACGTTCGAGCTGAAACGTCCCAGACACCACGTTGCGTGAACGTTTTACTCGGACGGGTTTACAGACGTGGCTAGACTCGAATTCACGAGGGTCAAATGTTTTTTAGAAAACTCTCAGCCCGCCCCCCCCCCGCCCACTCAACCGCCGGTGCGAGATCCGGACAAATATTTTTACCTTACTCCGCAATAACAAAACGACTTGTGTTGAAAAATCGTTTTTGTTTTCAATTCAAAATACAACACGTTCAATGATTACAAATGAAGGCACCGGTGTAATAACCAGATAAGTCCTGATTTTTCAAAAACTCGTTTTTAATACAAAAATGTGCAGAAAAAAAATTCTGCATCGATAGATGCAACAATCAGATACGTCCGATCATTATTGTGAGAGATTTAGTTATAAAACCATTTTTTATTTTTTTTCGGTCGTAATAACCAGGTATGTCCGGACGTATCCGTAAAAACATTATATATACAATTTTATTTTTCACTGGGTGCAAAAACAAAATATGTCCGGACGTAACTGGTTATTGCACCTAACAATTATATTAGAGTTTAGATATTGTATCCGGTGCAACAATCAGGTACAAAAAGATAGGATAAAAAAAATTAGTTCATAATATTAAAAACCTATTTATACATAAAAAAATATCATGTTGTACTAATGTTTTATAATTATTTACCATACATACTGTTGAAAAGAATAATATATAATATTATGACTATGTTATGGATACCTACCAGATTATTTGCTTTCTAGTTGGTTGCAATAACCAGATGTATCCAAAACCATAATTGGACGTAACTTGTTATTGCAACTATTGAAAATGTATTTATAAATGATTTTTAGTTTTTATCAATTATTTTCCTGGAAAAAGTATTATCACCAAAGGAAATTATTGTATCTGGTGTGTCTTATTTTTACACAAATAATAACACCACGTTTTTAAAGTTTGGTTAATTTACCAAATTTGCAAACGTTTTTTTTGTCTCCTGATCAATTTATGAAAATGGACTTATCTGGTTATTGCACCGGTGCGTTCAAATGTCCCCAACGATTTTTTTTTTTTTTTTTTTATTGTACCACAGAAATCATGTGTGTTATTGAAATCAAATTTTCGTATCATTTTCTCTATAGAAAAAAATATGCATAAAAACCTTTTTATTTCCAATAATAATTATATTATGTAACAATGACAAAACAGATTTATTGATTTTTTTGTGAACCAAAGGGGGTAAGCCCTCTCTAGTCCTAAACAACGTGTACCCATGTATTGGTATTATAATTTATGATACTCGTCTGGATTATTGGCGATGACGTGCCACGAAAGAGGCGTGAAAAGGCATCCGCCTTCAGTGATTTTTAAACGAAACGAATGTTTGTGATGTTTGTTGCATCGTCTTTTTTTTTTTTTTTTTTTTCAAGGATCGATAGTATTTAGCGTAACGATTTATGGACGGGATCGACGCCCTCCACGAAATATTTTTCTGTACACGCCACGCCTTTTAAGTTCTAAATTCAATGCAATCATTTCGAAATGATATTGTTTCACAGTCGGTCTGTTGAAAAGTGTTTTTAAGCGCACGTTAATTTTAATATGAGATAAAATTCACAGAACCGTCCGCGCGGTAATGCGTTTTATAAAAAAACAGCTCAAATTAGCGCCAGTTTTCCTTTCACGGAGTCAAGTACGGAGGAGATCTTACAACCTTAAGACTCTTGTTTGGAATAATCAAATAGACAAGTCAGTGGCGGCTATCCTATGGTCTATGTGTTGCTTAAGCAACACATACCAAATTTGGTAGGTGGGTGGGTACCTGGGTTGGTGGTGAAATGGATGTTAGGTGTTAGAGTATTTATTTATAATACAATGACTTTTATTACTTAATACTTATAAGTGTAATATAAGTAAAAACGAAACAGTACTAAAAAAAGTGTGGTTTTAAGCAAACATTTAATTTAATTGTACTAAGGGTATTGCACAATGTATATTTTGTAATTAAAAAACGGTTGTTCTTGTTTTAATTCATAGTTATAAGTATAATTTATTAATTTTGTAACTAATTTTATTTATAAAATAGAGGATAATGTTTTTTTTTTTAGCTATTACAAGTTATATTTTGATAATTGGTAATTATATTTTCTAATAAATATATGAAGGTGGGTGGGTCCTCAGAAATATTTTCAGCAACACATATTAATTTGAGGATAGCCGCCACTGAGACAAGTGTCCATTCACGCTATATAAGCTGATTTTGGGATCAGCGGATATTATGGGAAGGTAATCGTTTTTTTCTTTTTTTTTTTTTTTTTGATTTTTAATCCTTTTAAAACTACTGATACTCGAAAATTGAAAAAAAACCTGCTCACGAATACTGAACATCGGCTTATTTTTCGAGTCGACGCCGTAGAGCGGGTGGGCTGACTTCGCAGACGTGAACCCGAGTCCTCGTGGTCACCGCCCGAAAGAAGATCTTGCAACGCCGACCCTATACGACCACGCGTAACGTAATCGACACACTTCCATTACTCACGTATTTTTTTAACGAACGGCTTTTCCGATGAGACCGAATTGATCGTAAACACCAGGCCGTGATGGTTGTGCCCGCTCGCGTGCCCGGGCAGCAAACCCGCGAACGTCAAGGCTTCCCATTTCTCTTCGGCGGCCTCGAACAAGCCTCCGCGCGACGCCGGTTCCGGGTAGATGTGTGCGTTGACGATGTAAAAGCCGTTCACTCTCGACCTCTCGGCGTCTTCGTTGTGCCCGATGTACTGTGCACGGTGTAACGCGGTTTTAATTAGTGATGTGATATAAATCCGGATTCTCCGAAAATCCGAAAAATCCGGATTTCGGATTTTGTGTTATAAAATCCGGATTTCTGGATTTTCGAATCCGAATTTCGAATTTTCGGATTTCGAATTTTCGGATATCGAAATCCGAATATTCGCATTTCACATTGAGGATTTCGGTATTCTAAATCAGAAAATCAGATTTTCGATTCTGAGTGAAATGGCTTTACAATGATGTTTAATTTCATTTTATTTTTTTATTTTTTTTATCTGGAGACACTTTGTGCTCAACTAAAATTTGTCCAAAAGTTTTAGCCAGCAACTCTATAGATTGGAAATTCTATGTAGACGGTACTTTGAGAGTTTATAGAGTTCTTATCTCAATAGTTTTTCCAGGTGAGAAAAAAACACCCTAAAATGGAGCAAAAACGGTGAAATTCCCCATAAACGACATTTTTATTTAATCGACTTTAGTAATTTCGTAATAATAAGTTATAGAGATAAAACAATACTAATATAATGTTTCAAAATCCGAAATCCGGATTTTGCTCCAAATCCGGATTACGGATTTCGAATTCGATAAATCCGGATTTTCGAACTTCGGTAAATCCAGATTTTTCTCATCACTAGTTTTAATACGGTTAGGTTATTAGAAACGTTCCTATTTTTGTTCCGGTCAACGCGATACAATCCACTACGTGGGCGCGTGTCAATTCTCAATGTACAATAACACGTATTATCCGTGCATCTTCGTTCGAACAGTCGAACGAAAAAAATTATTTTGTAGTTTTCCTCCGCAGTCTAAATTAGAAAAATATACTGGAATATATATAGCAAAAAAAATTGGCACCGAATTAAAATATGTTAAAAAACCAACAAATAAATACCCGAGTATTCGTAGCATTTGAGTTTAAACGTAACAAAGTCACTGTAACTACGACTTGTAATCATTACGATCCTCCATAACTCCCATTGGACCTGGTAACCAGCCAACCAGGTATACGATTCATTAGTAATTCATAACCGGTTACAAGAAAACTAGGACCTAGCCTATCCGGGAATCACTGAGTTGATGTATAATATTAATAACCAATGATTATATTTAATATACGTCGACGAGTAGAACAGGAAATTTGTTTTTTTTTAAATAATTCGAACGCCCTTTCCTAGTTTACTAAAACTTGGGTTTTGATTAAATTTTGTGAATTTTCAAATTTATTTTGAGGTGCATGACCGAACGGGTTGTCTGCGTGAATGAGCTTTTTTATTTACGGTATATAAAGCGCCGTATCAAGTCGTTGCCCATTATAATTATGAGCTATCAAATAACAAAATAACACTATACATTTTTATAATCTTATTGTTTTCGATACCGAACAATTAATATAGAATTACTTCTATTCTAAGTTTTATCTTTTTTTTTTAAATTTTTTTACTTAACATAAGTATATTTACGATCTCTATTTATAGTGTCTACAATAATTAAATTAGATATATAGTTGGGTAAAAACAACACGAAATTACGTGAAGAGGGAGGTCCACCGGTGTGGATACTTGCTGGAGTTATATCTCAGGAAATATAATAGAAATCCTATTTAATTAGTATTGGATTTTTTTGGGGTTTTTTTTTTTTTTTTTTTTTGTGAATTATGTGCATTATATAATTATACTACAAGAGTCTTGCAGCAAAACGAACACTTGAAAAGCCAGACGAAATCGAAGAACAATATATACGGTTGTAATCGAGAACAAGACCAAGTTCGAGTCAGCGGAAACAATACCAAAACCGCCATAGACTTGGTCTCGGTCTCGTTTTACTCGTCGCTACTTACTTGTCCTTTGGACGGTATATTGACCATCAGAGTGGAACATCCAGAACTCAGACTTTTCACGCCAAAAGTGTTCTGCGTATTCTGCAGGTTGGACGTGAGAATATCGTTCAAATGGATCAGGAAAAGCTGGATAAAAACGCACCGTGAAAATGAGTTTCGGTTACTGTTAAAGAAAATTGAATTTTTCAAATCGAACTTTAAGCGTGTAATGTTATACAAGTCGTTTTTCGGTTTCGGGTGTCGTATTATTTCCGTAATACAATATTGTTACCTACTTCGTGAAACGGGACTTCGGCTCCGTCGGCCATCCCTTTGAGTTCGATCAAGTATTGAGGGAAATAGTTTTCGACGGTATTCAGACATTCGTCGTATATTTCCCTCCCTTTGACTGACAACTCGTACATTTCCAAATATTCTGCCAGCGGCTTGCTCTCGTCCAAGAAATTTTGGATGGCGTGTCCGAATGTCTTTCCCTGTCGAACATAGTTTCTAACTTTACCACTAGATGACCGAGTGACGAGTATTTACCTCGTTTTTTTTTCAATTATTTACCACGACTGAGTATTTTACAAATAATTTTTTATTTTCGCGTAAATCGGAAAACCTCGTTTAAAACACGGTTTCAGTATTTGGAGCTGAAATTTGAAATTTGTTAAGTATCTACCCGCATACAAAATGACTACCTACTCAGAGACGCTCATCGAATTTCTTATGAGATTCTCGTTGTTGGAATTTATCAGGGTCGTGCTCTAAGTAAGTCATGGCGAATGATAGATACGACCATAATTTTCAAAACGAATCGTCCAAAACGGTTTTTAATGTTTTTCTTTGTATTTTTATTTCGCCACCATGTAGATTTTGGAAATATAAACGTTGCTTTATTCAAATTGGTCCATTAATAACTGAATTGTAAAGTGTCATTTGACGAAAAGCAATTTGACGTAGAATCGTTTGATTACGTGTATAAGAAGAAGCGAAAATAACAGAACGATTCGCACTCACGATCATATAGCCGACCTCGTAATGTGAACCGTTCACGTAAATTACGGGTACTGCGTCTTGTCTTCTGCGAACATGCTCCGGTACTCTCTCTGAGAACATACATCCAAATCATAATATCAACGCTGTGTGTGTGTGTGTGTGTGTGTGTGTGTGTGTGTGTGTGTGTGTGTGTGTGTGTGTGTGTGTGTGCGTGCGTGTGTGTGTGTGTGTGTGTGTGTGTGTGTGTGTGTGTGTGTGTGTGTGTGTGTGTGTGTGTGTGTGTGTGTGTGTGTGTGTGTGTGTGCAATTGTGACACAACAAAATTTGAAATCAACCGTGCTTGCTTCGTATTGTGAACGTCATTGGCGTGCAAACGTGCATTAGAAAAATAACATATTATATAGAGCAGCGGTTCTCAACCTTTTTATATTCGTCTACCACCTACACAGTTTGAAAACATTTACGTACCACTAGACACTAATTGACCTTTTTTGGAGGGACTTATTAATAATGCAAATGTTTATTTTATATGTATAGATTTTTATTTTATTAGGAACTACAAAATTATGACAATGTACGTATTGAACGCACAAAAGGAAATTAAATTAAATATGTGTAGTTACAATTATTATTATCATTATTATTATGGTTTACTTCATACTTCAATGAGAAGGTTAGTGTTTTTTTGAACGGGCGATGACGTCAATATTGTGCTCCATATTGGTAATTCTAAGTCTTAAATCACTTTCTACATTTAATTTATTTATATTATATTTATTCTTTGTGTACTATAAATGGGAAAATGTATTTTCGCACCAATAAGTTGACATGATAGGGATTGGAAACCGAACAACTTGTGAATAATGATTCATTTCAACCTTTTTTTGTAATTATCTTGGCGTACCACTTATGAGCTTTCCACGTGGCACGCACCACTAGTGGTACGCGTACCACAGGTTGTGGACCGCTGATATAGAGTGTTTCAGATCTACTTTACGAACGCGATAACTTTTGTTCTGTTCACAGTTTCTGACTTTTAAAATAAATACTATATTAGGTAGGTACCTGATATTTTACAATTGCGATTGCTTTCGTTCTAATTACAGTTTATAATTTTTAAATAAATTCTATGGTACATACGACCTACGTTATAATTATTTTATGAGATAAAATAATACTTGTTTGTTATTATTTACAATCAACATGATTTTTTATTTTTTAGTTTTTTTAACGGTGACCACCGTTCATGACGTAAATAAGTATTATGAAAGACAACACTTTTTTTTGGAAAATTGTAATTATTAATTAGCATTAATGGACCAATAGTTTAAGGATCTTAAGTTTAGAGTGATGGAAAAAAGAAACTCGGGGTAGACCATAAAAATGTACTGCCACTGCTCAAAACTTTGAAAGCTCAAATTGCTTATGGGTTAGATTGATTAAATGATAAAAATTGAAAAACCGCAATTTCAATAAAAAAAAAAACTCTTTCGACCTACAATATTGTTTATACGATGTCTGCATGCATCACATACTTGTATACAAGATGTTCCAGGTTTATCCGCACAAACCGATAATTATCTTAAGTTGACGAATGAGGTGGAAAACCTATTCAGCGTTTAGTGAACGCGGAATTTTAAAATGCGCTTACGGCCGCTACCTCGTTCAGTGGGTATTAATGCCAGACTAGGTGCAACTTGAAAATTAACGTTTTTCAAACCCATTACTTTGAAGCAGATGCGGAAATTTCACTTGAAAAAACTAATTTTTCGTTGAAATTAAACTCAAGTGCAATACCTAGTTACCGCAAGTAAGTTACATTTTTAAGATCCGCATTTGCTGCAAAACATAAAGATACCTAAATGAAGGTTAATGGAAAATTTGATTTTTGTCATGAGCCCGTGATCGACTTTTAATTTACGATTTAATTATTGTATTGTTTATTGAATTATCCATGTCTTCAATGATTATTTTTATTCGTGAAAATAAAGTGTAAAAACAAATAATTTAGGTAACAAAACAATAAAAAAATTAATTAAAAATCAATAAAAAACGTTTAGGTACATTGAATTTGACACAAGAATAAGATATGTTTTTTTAATGCACAACTCGAATCATGAAACATATTTCGATTCAAAGGTGTACGTATTTTATTTGAATACAACAACGACAGTGTCTAGAACAGGGGTGTCCAGCCTTTTGTGAAAATTTGGCCACATCATGCGAGTACAAGTTGTTGAGGGCCACATATGTTTTAATAACAATACATTTTATTCATAATTTTACCAAAACAATTAGAGAGTAGAAATCTTTTTACGAGCTATTACATTTTATTTATAATTTCAAGGAAACCAAATTGAAGTAAGAGTCACATTAAAATGTACGGTGGGCCGCATGCGGCACACGGGCCGTGGGTTGGACACCCCTGGTCTAGAACATATAACTAGATATTGACTGTAATAAAATATAAAAACCTGTGTTATAATCCCGGTCAATAAGACGAGCGTGGCAAAATATGCAATTAAGAAATATCGAAACCACAACAACGTCGTTTAAAATCATAATCGTCGAGTTAAAATGTAATCTAAATGTCTATTTTCCACTCGTAAAGAATAAAACGGTATAATAGGTGGGTACGCGACATGCTGAGGAAGTAATACCAAAGCAGTTCCCTCTCCGGCGCGGCGGCGCCTCATAACACAAAAAAAAAAAAAAGGTATGCGACATGCAGTGTACACGTAGGTACCTACACAACAACGGTAAAATGAAATCGATCAAAGTAAACTTTGAAAACGTGTGTGTGTGTGTACAGCATTCAATATACGTGATGTGTATCTACAGCTGTCATAAAAAAAACTGACATTGAAAAAAAAAACAAATTTATCAAGGCTATCGTATAAAACACGCATTAATGCCTGATTAGGCATGAAAACGTGTCCGAAATAAATGCTCAGTAGCACAACAATCAACTATCATTCCAGATACCCACAACAAACCCGAGACGGTCAGATGAACCAATCGCACAAGTGTTTTAATGGTCTACCAAAAGACGCTGTACCCCTTTATTATACAATCATTAATCACCAACATACATTTAAACACATTTAAAAGAATATTAATCGAGTATCGAAGAAAATGTGATCTTAATGATAGATTTGTTAGTTAATTTTTAATTATTAATTACTGTTATTTCCTTAATCTAATTCAAATATTTATAAACTATTTGATGGAAGATTTTATTTGCGAAAGACAAGTATATCGCTTTAAAATATATATACCTACAATAGATTGGTGAACAAGTTTGAAATCAGAATAAACTTATTGTAGAATATAATTTAATCCGATACAATCGAATCGAAAAATCGAAATCTAACCTTTATGTGATCTATATTTATATTTATACTCTAACCGGACATTTGTCGCTGTGATCGCGATTCATATTCAAAGACAGCGTGACGTCCAAAGCCATCTGGAACAGCTTTAAAAATGACATTTGATCATTGTTGTCCTTGAATGCTTTGCATAAGACCATTTATTTCTGAAACCTATTTGGTAAGTATCTCGATAAATTGCACGGCAGCCGCTCCAACCATACCCTGTAGCTCGATCACGTATTGAGGAACATAATCCCTGCATGACTTCGAGCAGTTCAAGCTTTCTTCGTAAAATCTTTCGTCTTTCATCTAGCTTGTAAAACGATGACGACTCTTTTTGAATTTGCTTATGAACTCTATAATCATTCCTTCAAATGTTCGACCCTATTTTACGAACTAATTTTACTGGATAATAGTAAAATAATTCAATATTCGACTCGAAAAATGCCAATTCGAGAATCCATGATTCATCTGATAGTTCAGAAACGATTTTATTTTTTTCATTCATAAACATTTCTATTTCCAACCGTAGATCAAAAAATCGTTTAAGTGCCGCACCTCTACTCAACCATCTGACTTCTGTTAAACATATAACGTCATCATATTCCGATACAATTTCATCCAGAAAATGTTGAAATTGACGATGACCCAAAGTCCAAACCATTTTTTCGAATAAAATTTATTGAGAAAATAACAACACTCGTAACTTCTTGACACGCAAGAACTTTACAACCCAATGCTTCTTGGTGAATTATACAGTGGAAATTCATAATCGTTTTGTAACATTTTTTTCTTTATTCTTCCTACCATACCTTTATTTGAACCACTCGTGTTTTCCCACCATCTGTTGTTACACTAACAATTTTTTCCACTCTAATCCTAAATTGTTTAGTGATTTATCAATGCTTTCGAACAGATCTTCTCCTGTGGTAGTCCCTTTTAAACTACAAAGATCGGCAAGTTCTTCGTAAACATCAAAATTATCATCAATCCCTAGAATAAAAATTAAAAGTTGAGCTGTGTCACATGCATCTGTACTTTCATCCATCGCGAGTGAAAAAAAATTGAACGAATGAATTTTTTCTTTAAGTTGCTCCGTTAAATTATTTCCTAATTCTTCAGTTCTTCTTACACAAGTCCGAGCAGAAAGGCTAATGTCTTCAAAGTCTTTTTTTTTTTTTTATCTGGACAGATTTCGTCAACAACAGCAAGCATACATTTTTTAAAGAATTCAGCATCAGTGAAGGGACGATTATTATTCGATATAATTTGTGAAACAACATAACTAGCCCGCACTATTGATTTATTTTTACTAATTTGTTGTTTTATTATAATGTATTTCTAGGACGGTGCCATATTATCTGTTGTTGGACATTTTGCATTACCACACTTAGAAAAACGTGAAGTGATATTTTTACCGGTAATTCAGTTGTATGTAATTAATTTAAGTTTCCAAGTATTAAGTACATTACATTTGTGTGTGGAAAAATTAAAATATAATTGGCTTCTATTCTATAAAATTTATGGAAATTTACTACCCAATTTCAGTAAACAGCCACAGTAGAGTTCATATCAGTCATTAACAGCTTTTTCAATTTTACAAAATTACAATTTTTTATATTTTTGAATGTCTGTGACACCATAACGTTGAAATAGTTTAGTGAGACTAATGAAAATGTCCTGTTTTCTTAGGTTTTCATTATGTAGAGATACTTAAATCATAGGTAATTTGCTAAACCAAAAAAGCTGCTATACTTTTACAGTTTCTATATATAAACAAACAAGTTTAACTGAATTATAATTTACAAACATTGTAAATTGTAGTACAAAAACATTTTTATAAATTATTATTTGTACTATGAATAAATAATTATAGCGAAACTTAGATTATTTTTTCTATTTAAAAATATATAAATAAATAAAGTATAAATATTAATTAAAAAATTAATGGGGATGGGACCGCTCTCTACCGCCTTCCGGAGAAGGATAGCCCAGCCGCCTGGTGCCCACACCACTGGCGGCGGCGTCTGTATGACGTCATATTATATCTATGACATCTCACTACCACGGGGGATGGCGACGCTCTCTTGCGCAAAGACGGCCGCCCCGTGACCGAGGTTCGAACCTGTGACAGTGTGCGTCTGAAGCGCCGCCTAGTACCATTCGGCCACTCCGTTCCCCGTTGAGATTCGATAAAAACGATTTATTTAAGAATCAAGTCGTTAATAAAAATTTACGGAATTGTGTATGAAGAAAAATTATTTTATTCATTTTTATATTCTTATTTTGTTTATTTATAATAAATTATTTTAACTAATAAATGCCTTGTCATATTTGTGATAACTGGTTTTTATTTAATTAAGGAATGATATGTACATAGTTAATTTATACTGCTACAACCAAATTAATTGTACTAAAATATATTATGCTTTAGATATTACTAATCCAAATATTAAGAGAAGTATTTTTATCAAAAAAATATTTGATAGATATTTGTGAATGAGTTATTTTTTTTTCACAAATTTCCAAATTATCAACTTATAATTAAAATAAATAATTTAACAAAAAAAATATTCAATATTATACTTACCACAATCTTTATTTTATATAATATAATGTCAATGATACACTATTTACACAATAGTATATACTTTTTACAGATATCATAGAAATCTCAGCATGTTAATTTGTACTATTAGTTCCATATAGTAAGATAGGCTGATGTAAATTGCCCTAAATTGAAAAAAATTCTTATCGAGTAGAAAACTCCTCTGAAAATTATTTTACATGTATTTATATAATATGGCCATTTCTATCTATAAATACATGAATGTATTAAATAATTATAAATGTATAAATAATAAGTTATTTGATATGGTAGGTGCAAAACATAGAACATTTTTAATGATATTTTGTCATAATTATAAGGAAGTTATTCAAAAAAATAAAATAAATATTATATTAGTGTTTTTCACGTTCATTTGAAAAAACAATTTGCAAACGAAAATGATTTGATACTATATTTGTTACTGTCATTTGAATGGTAAAACAATAAAAAATGGGTCAAAAAATATAAAATAATAATAAAAATATACAAATAAATAAATGTATATATTTAAATACCTCCAGTTTCGTTAAAGGTTAAATTTGAGGATTTTTTAATTCCTCCATAATTTTGATCATTACGAACTTGTACCACCATCATCTCACTTACCAGCTTTTTAAGTATTGTTTTATAATTTATTATATTTTTTATGTACATTATAAAAAACATTTCAACATCTCCAATTTTTACAAACTTTAAAATATGTTTGCCAATGGTAACTTGGTGACCAAGTTTTTTTTATACTTGACTAATTAGTCATCGGAAAAAGTTGTTTTATTATGGATAGTCGTGTTCTAATTTTATTGAATTTAGATTTATTTTTTAATATCTTTAAAATATATTATGATTATATTATATATTTAATATATTATTAAATAACTGAAATCAATTCATTAAAAGTCTCATATGTGACAAATTTTACCGTTTATACTTGATTTTTCTGTAGTTTTTCCGTGCGCTACGAATAACTACTGAGAAGGAAGAAAAGTGAACCCTCAATGTATAATCTACATCTAATTTTTATCTATTATAGAGTAGCTAGACGAACAAAATAGATGACAAGGTTCAGTGCTCCAAAAAGCGTGTCACCTACAGGAAAAATAATTTAAATGAACACCATTATAAAAACAAGAGATCTTCCGCTTTACTCAAAATCTAAAAAAGCAGAAAATAAAACGGAATCGAATTTATTATTTGACTATTAAGAATTCTTAAATTCTTCGTTTTATTCCGAACATATTAATGATTTTCTAAATGAAACTAAGTTATATAGTAGCTAATTGTATAGATAATATTAAATTGATATTTATTAAATCAAAAGTGCACATTTGTTTTCCGCAAGCGCTCCGTCTCGTCCTCCCTAAAGGGCGCCCATGCGTGTACCCGAGTAACTGTGTAACTACATCTTTTTTAGCCGCGAGCCGAATGTCATTTTACCGATACCTACGTTAATTTTAAACGGCATGTGTTTAAATATTTATCAATTTGATCTAACACATTTTCTGTCCATCAAACTAAACACGTACAGATCGAGTTAGGTTTTTCTAAAATTCAATACATTATGTCAATACATATATTTCAACGTGTTGAAATCATTATTTTTATTCCAATGACGTAGGTGCCGTTTTCTGATGGCATTAGTTCGAATTCACAATTTTCAAGTTCAAATATTCAGGATTTCACTTTTTCCGTTTTAAAATGTGAACATATTTGAAATAAGGTTGTCATTTTATTAGACATTTGTTGAATATGTCAATTAATCAAATATCAAAATAATTTGATATTACACATTTTTCATTTTCATAAGGCATTAAATATTGACTTAAATTTGTGTGAAAAAATAAAACAAAATTTTTTTTTTTATAATTTTGAAATTAAATTCACGTGACAAATTAACAAAAAAAAAAAAAAAAAAAAAAATCTAAGTTTGAACTTAATTTATGTCAAAATTATGCAGATTTTATTTTCTAATTTTATGTTTAAACCTAACTGATGTTTAGAGTCACATAATTTGATAAAATTTTTACAACATTAGTGTCATCAGTTGTTATAGACGTTTTTTTCAAGACAATCAAAAATAACTGTCATAACATCTGTACAGTTATTAAATGGACATCTTAATAACTGATGCAAATCGGTACTTAAAACATAAGAGTTTCGCCAGGACCTACGATTTAGGTCGTTTTCCTTTAAATTATAAACAACAAAACAAAAATAAACACAAAACGTAGTGGAGACATTGGCCGCCTCGAAATTTACACATGGCATAAATGAAATATTTCTCTAAACAAATTCATTTCGTCTTACTCATTGAGTCCTAAATTATATATTTTATGAACCAAACCGATTTCAAATGTAACTACAAACGCCCATCAGCTCTAACGTACGAAATATAACTGTGCGGTTGACTACATCAAACATTTCAACAATATCAGTATTCATTCCAGTATTTTATCATATGATATTTATACCTTTTCATTATTTTTACATCAAATATGTTTTTAAGTTTTAAATTCATTTAAAAAAATATAAACAATTTTATAAATGTTTTATAGACATTTTTTGCTCAGAATCTAATTCTTCTTGAAATGGCTCGTACAACTGGTTTGAAAGTTATAAGGAAATAAAAAACCATCTACTATAACTGAAACAAATGATGTATAGATGATCAATATAGTACTTGTATTGTTAACTCTTCGTTGTTGATTTGTTATCCTATTGTAAATCGAATTCTGATCAAAAGTTTTTTGGACATGGACATAATAATATACTCAGACTCATCTCAGCGTAAAAATTGAATGCACAAATAAATTTTAGTCAAGTTCAATAAAAAAAATTGCATGTGTATATTTCAATAATAACGGTAAATTATTATAATACTTATTGAGTTGAAAAAAATGTATTTTGTTTCAATTAAAACATATTTGATGTTGAAACAAGCTTTAAGCCTGAGAAAATACTTGTTTTTTCCGTGATTTAACCATCCATCTATTCTGTAAAATCAAAAAAAAAAAAAAATAAAACATTATTGACAATACATAAGTAAGAACAAAGCAAGTTGTAAATAAAAAAATGGAAAAACTCAAGTAAATCATTTAACTGATTTTTAAGACATAGAAATACAACACAATAACATCAAATAAAAACTTTAAACATTTAGTTCATGGATTGTTTCTGAACAACCAAGTTGCAACATTTTAACGAGTAAGATATTGTACGGAGTCTAGAAAACATGATAAAGACATAAGAATCAAAAATAAAAATATTAATAACTATAGTGATTTTTCCTTACCAATCAAATAAATAACAAAACCCTATAAATTAGTAAAATCATTGATTAAAGAATAGTATATTGCATCATCAATGGTCAAATCAAAACAATGAAAATCAATTAACTTATTGGTAAATAGAAAATTTGTACACAAAATGTCTATAGAAATTTAATATTTTTGTTGAAAAGTACAAGAAATATATTTTAAATACTGTAACTTTATTTAAATTTAGGATACCAAAAATAATTATTCACAATAAAAAAAACAACATTCTACTTTTAATTTTTAATTTTAACAATAAACCAATCACTATGATAATATGACTGTAGGGCAAATTATTGTAGCTATTTATATGATACATACAGACAATAAGTCAGTTTTGTTTAAAGTCATCCTAATGTATCTTAATTTAAAAGTCGGTATACTTGTACAAGTACTGTGTTCTAAGGTTAAAAAATTATTTTTAAGACAATTTCTGAAATAAAATTTAACATGTACACGAACCTTTGTTGGAAATCTATTACATATATGCTCTACTAAACAACATTTATTACAATTTTTACAATGTTTCCATGTTCTTTTCACACATCTCTTACACAAATTACAGTGTATATATTCACGACCATTCTGTAAATAAAACAAAGAACATATTTAATATATCAGTTTAACAAAAATATAATCTAAACAAAGTGTATAATTCTTGAGTGTATAATGCTTAATTTTATAAGAAAAAATTTCAAATCAAAATTATTATTAATTTATCAATAATACAAATTTAAGTATTTCGAAAAACATAAATAATTTACTGTCACATAAAAGCTGCGTAATATGAATAAAAAAAAAACTGAATAATGGAACATTATTCATATCATTTTTTTAAAGTTTTTAAAAATCATCTCCAAGTTGTAAAAAAACCATTATATTAGATAGTTTTTAATGATATTATATTATGCATTTTATATAATTATTTTTATTACTCGAGAATTAACTTTTGCTAACTATTTCATTTTTGTATTTAATAATAAAATTAATTGAAACACTCAAGACAGATTAAATTAGTTTTAAAAACTAATATAAAATAAAATTTATCAATTACCTTTGAAGTACAACTATTACATTTATAGCAATGCACATTTTCTGAACAAACCCATCGGTTGCATTCATCACAAAATCTGTAATTTTCCTCGACTGGTAAAGATATTTTACATTGATCCACATTAGTAAATATTCTTATTGGAGAACCTTTATTCCTTCCTGTAAATATATTAGATTTATAAATGCACATTCATTTTGAAGAAATTTGAAAAATAAAGACTGAATAATGGATATATTTTTTACTATTTATTATTTAATAAGTGATGTTTTGAATATAACAAGACAAACGTGTAGTTTATCCACTTTTAAATTTCATCAAATTAAATCTTTTAGTTGTATTATGATTTATGATTTTTTTTAACTTCTAGAAGCCTATTAAATCTCTACTTAAATATGATTTAAGTTATTAAGTTATAATAAGTTATAAAGCTCCACTCAATATTGTTATTAGAAATATAATATTATTTTAAACTATAAATTAGTAAATTAATAGTTATTGTCTCTTATATTTTATTTATTATAACATAATACATATTAAATTATCTTATTAAATAAGCATATCAAAAGTAGTATCAAAAAGTATATATATATATATATAAACTACTTTTAGAAATTTAAATATAAATTACTATAAGTAATATTTTGTCATCATAATTTAAATAATTTTTGTGATTCGGTTGTATGTAAATCTAATAATGATGTAAGATAAAAGATAGATATTTATGCATTTAAAATGTACTATCATTTCAAACATAAGTAAAGAGTACCGAAACCAAATTTCTATATACAATATTAACAAATAAGTTATAAGAAACAAAAACCAGTGACATAAGTTCAGTTTTTTAAGTTGTGCTTTGTCAGCTTTCTTGATGAATTTTGTCACATGCTACTGGAAACTAGGGATGGGCCGATACCACTTATTATCGATATCCAATACTCCGATATATTCTGCCGATATAAACCTGATATCCGATAATATTATGTCAATATAAAAGAGCATTTTTTCCAAAAAACCATGAGCCGATACCACCATAAAACCAATATATAATAAAACCGATACCCAATAACTCAAATGTTACCTAGGAAAGTTAAAACATTGATTATTAATTATAATAAATTATTAAAATATTCTTGTAATGTGATAACAACGACAGTCCTGCCAATAATCTATAGTATTTGATATTGATTAATGATAACCTGTTTTTTTTTTTTTTTTTAAGTATCGGTTTAAAAAAAAAACTGATACCGATAAAACCAATAACACCAATATTTAGTATCGGTTTTAATATCGACCTATCCCTACTGAAAACTAAGTTCCACTCCTGAGTAAACACTATGTTTTACATATTATTAGTTATTACTAACCTAAACTATTAAACTTTTTATGATTTACATAGTCAACTTTATAATCCAGCATTGTCATCCCAGGCAAACAGTTGATCACAAAACGTTCCATAAAATAAGGTAATACCAGAAACTCTAAAAAGTAAATAATGCTGATCAATAAAATATAAAAATAAAAAATAATAAAATATATTTTTACTTGATAATGGGCTTTTGTTACAATTCTTTCTAATTTTATCAAATTTAGCTAACGTATATGCCAATGGTTCAAGTCTACCACCAAATGGAGGGTCAATAAATATAGCTGTAGAATCTGATTGGGTCAAAATATTCTCCAATGCAACTTCTGTGTCACATTCTTCAAGTACATGAGAATTGTACATGTTAAACCATCTGAAACGATCGCATTCATAAAATTGCAACTGAAAATAAAAACAAATTTGAAAATCATCATTGATTAGTAAAAAAAATAAACATATTCAACTAACTCACATATCTATGGTCTATATCAAGTAAGATACTGTTCATGTCAGGTACGTTAGATGAAATCATTTCATGTACAGTAGGTGCACCAATACAAATAACGTAAGTTGTACCAACAGAACGGAACATTTTGATCAGCATTTCATTTGTGTTTTCCGTAAAAAAATACTGAGATTCACTTTTCGATTCTTGAAGTGGTCTAAACAACTTTTAAAAATATTTTGTTTAAATTATAACCAGTAATTTTGAAATATCTATACAATGTAAGAAACATACATAAACTATATGGACTAATTATGATTAAATTTTATAACAATTGTTTTATACTGTTGTATACAATTATATTTATAAAAATAAAATAGATAATTATTTGACCAAAATAAAATGAAAGGAAATGTGGAAAGAGAAGTATACTTAACTTAATAAAAAAAATAGTATTATTTAAATAGGTAGACAGTATATAAATAATATTGACAGAAATGTATAACTACAATATAAAACAACAATAAATAAATGAATACCTGTGAAGGATGAGATAACTTCAAATCACTTATGTTTTCTACTATCATTTCACTATGTTCTAAATGTAAATCTTGTTCTATTTTAGGAAATAACTCCTCACATTTTTGACAGTAACATCTTTCTTCTGGTTTTAAATTTTTAACATGATCATATCTATAAAATACATAGATATATTAAATCTAAGTACTAATTATTTATACGACAAGACAAATTGTGTACATACAGTAACCATTAGATTGTAAAATATACAATACAAAAATAGTACTGAAACTTTTAAATGGCTGTATCTATAAAGTATTCAACTGTTTCACAAAAAACTATAAGTGACTTTTACTCTGCTAATATAATTTTTTTAACCAGTTCAATTTTTAGATTTTTTATGAATTTATTTATGTAATTGACTGAAGATGTTTAAATAATTATATTTCAATATACATCCCACACCTAGTAGTAAAATCAAATTATTTTTAACAATACAACTTTTTTTAAATATCAGACTTTAAATATAAATGTCAATAAAAAAGTCACATTCTTTATGTCAACTAAAAATATTTTAATTTGGTAAACAGTTAATAGTGTTAATTATCTATACATACACATCTTACTAATATTTCATGTGGAGGTATGATTGAGGTATAAGTCTAAAATATAAAATATGTTCTTTTTTTTGTACCTAGACAGTAATTTATATCTCATCATTTTTGTTACGATGGGATCTCTTTCATATTGTTCCATGTATTTTTGTCCAATTGAATCAATTTGATTTTCCCATATGAAAAAAGAACATTTTTTCCGATTCCTGTGTGCTGAACAAGAGTAAAACTTTTTGTCATCGGAACCGCGAGAAAACAACAGCGTTGGTCCTGTAAAATAAAGAGATGATTTAATAGGCGATTTTCAAAAGAAATCATAAGTTTTTGAGCATAGAAATACATTGTACATACATACAAATGACCAAAGATAGTTAGATACCTATAAAGTGAAAATTAAATTATTCGCAACCTCGAGATTTCTTAAATAGAGAGCGTATTCAACTTGTCAGATACTAAACTTACAAATTATTTGAGGCAATTTAAAACAAAAATATAAATAAAGGAATTATAGTAAAAAAATAATCAAACATATATATAAATCATTAAAAAATAGCGGTAAATATTGGGTACAGTTGAAAGATTGATTTACCTAATGTGTGAAACTGCAATTCTTGGTGAAGTACCAACTGTTCGTGATATTTCAAGAATATAGAACTACCGAGTACTTGAATAATTGGACAAGTACCTAACAATCACACATCGTACACTTAATGAAGCATATTTTGCAATTACCATGAGACCTTCAAAAATAGGCAAAAAAAAAAATCACAAAGAGATAAACTTGAGGCACAATACACACATCGACTGATTGAGGGGTTAATTTACACGGACCAGACCGAGAGACCACATAGTCAATGACACACATACACAAACACATTGAACATTAACCAAACAATAATGCGGGCATATAAACAATAACAAAGTAAAATAATCACCGTGAGAGCATTGTGGGTGCTCGTTCAGTGAGTCCATGTAAACGGTAACAGTTTTAACATCTTCTTCGTCCATCGTCGTGTAATTTACTGTGCTCGTCGTCAGACTTTAGAGAGAAACACGTTGGCCGCCACTCAGCACTCACTCAAGAGCCAGTATTATTATATTATGACGTAATCGAAATTGGATTTAATGTTTTAATCTTTCACGGCTGGTCACTTTATAAAAGGAAAAAACTTCCGCAGTGACTGCGGCGCAGTCGGATGACTCGGATGGTCGTCAGTCGTCACTCGTCACCCTCACCAGTGAACTGTGAAGTTCGAGCTTTCGGTGAAATGCGGACGGCGCTGATAACGATTGACAACAAAACATGTGATTTAAACATGAACATTAGAGGATGTTGATGGATGTTGATCTAATGTTCATGGATTTAAAGATGACTTGAATAGTGATAACAACCGCGGCACGGTATAGAGATAACCTTCTCTCGTGAACCACGGTTAGGAGTCACAATGGTCGTAGATATCAGTATCACATCACCGTCGAATTGGAGGGAAAGTGAAAAATTGTTTATTCGTCTCTTGTCGATGTCTTACGTTCACGTACTCACGTCCCACTCATCCCAGTCACAGACATTCATATCACTCCCTAGTCCCTATTCCCTAGTCACGACTTTAAATTTTGCTCTCGATCCTAATTCTCAAGTCTCGATGGAAATCTTGTAGTATTTAAGTCTTTGATCGTCACTTTAAAAGTGTGAGTTAAAAGACATTTTTTTAGTTATTTTATTTGAATCTTTTACTACCCCTAATACCATGATATAGCTGCTAACTTCTTTTCTAAATGTTGTCGTTATTTTAATCGACATGCAACATGGGTGCACTCTTAGTCCTGTGTAATCGCCTAGCTGTAATCAAATACTTAGCTGTCGAACTACAGTTGGTCTCTCTGAGCGATTGAGAATGAATAAGGTATTTCTGTACTCTTCGTGTCATCACATGATCTTTATACTCTGTTCGTATTCTGATCGCCGTGTTCTTCACATAAACATTTAACGTTTTGTGGCATGTGAAATCTGTCAGCGCTAATCGCTCAGACTTTTTCAACGTTTTTTTGTAAAACCATTGAGTATGGAATTCGTTCCCAGTCATTTTTTGAGATGCCATTCCAAGACGGACAAAGACGAGGCAGATGTCTCCACACAGGTAATATCCAACTATTTTTATGTATTCCATAGTTATATATATATATAGTCTGTTTTGTTTACAATTGCAGGTTTGGTATGCAGCGTTCCATCCGTCTTCATCGTCCAACTTAGTGGCTACATGCGGTGGTAACAAAGTCTGCATTATTGATGTGAAAGAAGGAAAAGTAGAATACCGATACTCTTGGCCAAAGTAAATTTCATTAAAGCTTTATTATCATTATTTTTAAATTTTAATTACGAATAAAATTATTCAAATTATCTCCAAACTTTTGTGAATTTCATTATTTTAAAATTTCTTGAGCTTATATGCCTGATAGATACATTTTTAAGGTATTAGTAAATAGTTATCAATTTTTACTATTTGATTGTATTTTAAACTTATTGTAAGTCTCTTAATAACCTTTAATTTACATATTATTATGAATTAATGTGAAATTAAAATAATTTAAACTATTTTTCAACTTTATATCAAAAGTGAAAGGAGACTTCAAAAGTTAAGCGCCCTTTGAACTCGTACACATATATTTTCCCACTTCTTACTAATAGTTCAAATTCTATAAATGAAATTATTTATAAAAGAATGTTAATACTTAATAGTAAAAACAATGCTTTTATAAAATTAATTTTATTGAAAAAAAAAATACTTGATATTATTTATAATTGTTTTAAATAATAAAATAAAATGTAATTCTTATTTCTACTCAGGGGATTCTTGTATACGTTATCATGGAGTACAGCATGCCCAGACAACTTTATATTGGCCACTGCTGGGACTAACTGTACAATAGTTTTTATTGATTTGTTGACTAAAACAGCATATCTTCATCACAGTTTGGGTTTAAAAAAAAAAAAAATTTTTATTAGTTCCATTTTGTTTCATCCTTATCAAAAAAAACTGTTTTGTAAGTATCTCTTAATTGGTTTTCATAATATTCATATGCATAAAATAATGAAGACATCTGTTTTCAGGTGCTCGAAATGATGGACAATTGTATGTATTCAAATTTGAGACTACTAAAAACCGTATTACAAACGTAGAGCAACAATGTGTCATTGATCTTGAATGTGAAATATTTGGCCTAATTTTTTGCAAAGAAAGTGATTGTTTACTTATCGCCACCAATGTTGGACTAATTGGATGGAATAATTCTCAAAGGTATGACGCAATAATTGATTTAAAATGTAATGTTAACTTCTAAATTAATTGTCAACTAATACAAGTGTACTTAGACATGTATAACAAAGAAAATCAAATATTCCCTATAATTTGTATGTGAAATATCTTATTTTTTCTTTCTTTTTGCATCACTAATTTATCAAAGTAAAAATATGTGTTTCAAACATGTCTTAATTAATTTAAATGTTCTAACTAACCTATTTTAAATCATGTAACATATGCTATCAAACTGTTAGGATAAAAATAAAATTAATACAATAAATTATATTTTTATAATTATGTATAAATATATAATAGAGTGTATTATATATACTATCAATAATCACTATTGTTGTTACTATTTAGATATTATACTTTGGTAATCTGCTCATATACTTAAATAGTTAGGTTCTTAGAATCATCAATTTTTTTTTTTTAATATTTATATTTTTGTACTTGACACAAGTAAATTTGTACTAAAAATAATGAAAAATGCAAATTTATTACAAATGTATTTTAATTTTGATTGGTACAAAACATATATTTCTAGTCATTGGTCATTATGAATATATTAGATAAAGAATTTTATTTATTTATTTATTTTTTTGTTAATTTTAGGGCATTCATTTAACTTCTTATTATTATTTTCAGTTTTAACATTGATTCACAGCTCAATTATATATCATTAAATTTTTTATTTTAATATACCTTAAAAACTTCACTCTTCTAGATTTATTTTTTGATACTTACAAAATGTTTCATGTGTTAAAGCATTTTTTTTTTTTTTTTGTATTTGGTACATCTATATAGTTAAGTTTATTTTAATTTAATATATATATATATTTACAGTATGATCACGATAAGTGGAAACACTCAATAACTATGTGCAGGCATCATATACTTCAATTCTGCTTTTTCGGCTAACTAATCAACTTAATTTTAACTGTTAATTTTGCGCATGCGCACAATTACTTTTTTTATGGAATGATCTATTTTTGACTACAAACTATTTATTTTTTTGTTATTTTCTAATGAATTTTAGTGGTTGAATTTCTTTCCTAAGTCAAAAAATGACCGAGTTATAGCAATTTGATTTTATGTTATTTGCACATTATAAAATACATAGTTGATAATAATTAAAATTAAAATAACTAATCCTATCTATTAAATACCTGTTTACCTATTTTTTTTATCTTTATTAAACTTATCTCAGTAATTTCATTATAATTATATTGTATAAATAATGTCATATGGGCATAGGTACCAGTAATAGTTCAAGTTAAGGAATTTTTCACAGACAATATTATTCTGCAGTAAGTGCCAGTAACTAATAGAAAATAAAAATCAATATTTTGTAGTTTTAAACTAAATTTAATACTTATCTATTAGTTATTATGAACAATAATTCAGAAAAATTTGACATGCTATCAACTATGTATTTTATAATCTGTTATACTCGTGAAAATAACATAAAATCAAATTGCTTTAACTTGGTCATTTTTTTGACTTAAAAAAGAAATTCAACCACTAAAATTCATCAAAAAAATAATAATTTGTGGTCAAAAATGGATCATGCTATTTAAAAAAAAAAGGTTATTGTGTGCATGTGCAATATTAACTGTCAAAAAAATAGTCTAATTATTTGAAAATGTGTATAATAATGTTTATTAGTTAGCCGAAAAAGCAGAATTGAAATATATGAAGCATGCACATAGTTATTGAATGTTTCCACTTAACGTGATCACTCTGTATATAAATCTCAGTTCCCATTAGAATTTTAAATTAAATATATTATATAATATATAATTTTATATTAAATATAATAATATTATCAGATATAAGATGTATTTTTCCATGTGGTAAATTAACAACTGTACTTATTATAGTACTTAATAACACAACTCATTGATGTTTAGAGAGGACCAAGAACTTATCAATTTTGAACTTCCCAATAATCCCAATGACTTGTACAAGGATCAGAATGAAAAAGTGATTGATTCTGTTGAGATTGTTAAAGACAATTGGATTACTACTAAAGTCGCTCTGCATGGAGTCATTTACATTTTTAATTTAGACTCAACGCTATCTAAAATGAAAAACAACAAGTGTGTAGTAAAACCTAACTTTACACTGAAGTGGAGCAACACAGACAACTATTTTATGAGCTGCGGTGTTGGTCTTGGTGTGTATTTACTCTTATTAGATAATTTAGTTTTATTGAACTAATGACAATTTTACTTTGAATTCTAGATGGCCAGCTCTTGGCTTGCGGTGATGATAAAGGTAGCATATGGATTTACAATTTAGAAGATCTAGATTTGAAATCATTGAAAAGTAATAATACTGAAGTCATTGAAGCACATTCCATTTTAAAATGGCCCAAACTTCAAGACAAGTTCCTAAAAAAGCAAAAAAAATTGGAAGTAGATGTTTATGATATTGTCATGGCTAAATGCTGTCTACATACTAATGGCAAATATCTTGTAGCTGTAACCAATAACAATTTTGTTTGCGTCTACTCGTCAAAAATATAAAATTAACTTTTGTACAAAATGTATTTTTATTCATATGTTAAATATTAATATTTTTTTTATATATTTTTATATATATTAATATTAATATTGGTTAATGCAATAATTGTAACAAATGAATTATAATATTTTTTAAATGCAATAAATCTATAATAATTGAAGCTCATATCACCACAATCACCTTGTAATGAATAAATATTTTTTTTAATATTCTTTTTTCTTATTAATATTAAGGTTATACATAAGGTCTATGGCGGCCCATGTCAATAATTTATAATTAGTTTAAAAATATTACACAACACGTAATCTTTATTGATCAAAATTGGGAAATAAAATGTTTTGCTAAAAAAAAATGTTGGCCATATTTGGAAGTGCACTTATATTTGTGAACAAACTTTTTCACTAATGAAATATCGGAAAAGCAAATATGCTTCACGATTAACCGATGGTCACTTAAACGCTGTATTGAGAATTTCCACATCGAAAATAAAACCTGCTATCAATAAACTTGTTGATGCTATGCAAACTCAAAAATCACATTAATTTGTATTTATTTATTTCATTTATTTTTTTTTTTCCAATATTACACTATATTTTACTATGTATTTTTTACTTATTATTATGACGTGTAATTATTATTATAACTTTGTAGATACCTTGATAGGTAATGTACTAAAAAGTGATGTACTCAAATAAATTAAACTTTGAATTATTATAATATTTTGTTTAAATGAAAAAAGTGTATTTCAAATTATGGCCCGTGAAAAAATGTATTTTCATTTTTTTTGGCACTTGACACCAAAAAGGTTGCCGACCCCTGGTGTAAAGAATAAGTTTCTCTCATTATTCGATATGTATGTACGAGGGGGTACCCAAAAGAAACCGAACTATTTTTATACTATGTTATTTATCAAATTTTTCTATAAAAATTATTAAATTTCCTTTAATGTAGTCTCAACTTCATCAATGTCCGTGAATCGCTTTCCTTTCATATCCCTTTTCATTTTAGGGAATAAAAAGAAGTTGCTGGGGGGCCAGGCCGGGTGAATAAAGTGGATGGGACACAATGGTCATACCATTTTTGGTCAATAACCGCCGTACAGAAAGGGCTGTGTGAGAAGGAGCGTTGTTAAATTTTGTCTGACACCCATCTCATCCCCAAATCGTCACTTTAAATTCACTGTACTCAACTCATGTCACACCAGATCTCTCTGCTACTTCTTCGATGGTTTGCCGTTATCTTCTAGGATAATTTTGTGAATTTTTTTTACATTTTCGTCGGTTCGCGCCATCGAAGAACGTCCAGAGCGAGCTTGATCATGTACCGATATTTTTCCACTTTTGAAATAGGAAAACCTTTCAAATACTTAAGTCTTCCCTAAAGCATCACCTTTATAAGTCGCTTTCAAAATGTCAAGGGTTTCTGTGCCCATGTTCCCTAACTAGAAGCAAAACTTGACAGCCACGCGCTCTTCATATGAATCAACCATAACAAAAAGACGACGAGTACGCAAAATAACTTTTAAAAAAACGATCACACCAATGTTACTAAACATTCTACAGTGACAGCGATTGGCATACCGACTGTTGAGAAGTACCTCTATACGTCCTTATCGGCAAAAATGCGATACTGCTATTACTCAGTCCAGCACAACATCAGTTCGGTTTCTTTTGGGTACGCCCTCGTAAAACTACAGGAGTGGTGAATGAAAGGTTAATTGCTATGCGAGAATGTCCTTACACCAATGGAGTTGAACTATTTAATTTGTTTAAAGAAGTAATGGCTAAAAATCATTTGGATTGGATTAACAATTTAATAGGACAGTCCTATGATGGCGCTGCCAACATGCGTGGCGAGTATAAAGGGCTTCAATCCTTAATTAAAAATGAAAATAAATCAGCAATGTACGTATGGTGCCACGCCCATCGTTTAAATTTAATAGTTAAAGAAGCAGTTTCTTCTTGTACTGATGCTGTTAACCTCTTTGGTAATCTTGAAACTTTATACTCCTTTGTTTGGAATGCAAAAAAAGGGTTTAATTATTTCATTCAAATCAAAAAAAAATACTCTTCAGCAAAAAATGACTTGGCTAATACCACACGATGTTCATCACATTCAGCTGATTTAAATACAGTTTTAATATCTCATAATGCTGTGATTGAGACCCTGAGCACAATTGAACTTTCTAAAGGGCCAGGAGACGCCAAGATAAGAGCTTCAGCTAGTGGTCTTTTAAATTATTTTACTTCTTACCATTTTCTAATTGTAGCAATAATGTTTAAGAGACTGTTTCAAATAATTGAACCTGTAAATAAAATATTACAACCTCGTGATTTGGACTTGTTAGCTGCAACAAATCTGATAGAAAGTGCTAAACATAAAATTAAATTATTAAATGATAGAAATGTATATGCTTTTCAAGACATAATAAAGGAAGTTGATCAATTTGAAATTAATTCGGAACAAGAATTTACTCCAATATCAGTATCTAGACCAAAACGATGCCCCAAAAAATCTGGAGAATTAAGTATAGAGACTCCCATATTAGACCCTTCGAAACAAATTAAAATGGAATGTTTTAATAAAACAATTGATATAATTCAAATGGATTTTAGTGAACGTTTTGATCATAATGAGACTGGATTAATGAAAGATTTATCACTTGTTTCAAGAAGAAGATTTTTGGATGTGAGAAAAAATCCAGAAACTCTCCCAAAAGATGGTTTTATTGTAGTCTATGAAATATACTCAAAATATCTGAACAGAGAAAGTTTGATTTTAGAATACGAACAATTTGCATCAAATTTTATCGAACTTGAAAAATCAATTAAACTTCCTTTATTTTTACATGAAACTGATGATTATTTTGATTTTGATGAAGATTATGTACTATTATTTGGCTTAGATATGGATTTATATTCTAAATGTGGTGTAGATAATACTACACAATCTTCATTTTTACGAGAAAACTCAGGAAACTTGGGAAATTTGTTCTCTTTATTTTGTTTGGCAAAACTACATAGCACTTTTCCTACCTAGGCAACCTAGGATCAACATATCTAAAAGAAATCTATAATAAATATAAAAACTGACGAAATAAAAGTTATAGTAGGTAACACAAAACCTGTACACGGGCGAAGCCGGGTTATTCAGCTAGAGCCCCGCCTTAATACCACTTGCCGCCGTACCGGGTATAATAATAATTATTGTTGCATACACTTGATAGATTTCCACATCGAGATAAGTGTACCTAGGTATCAGGTATCTAATAGTTTTATTTTCAATCTTGGCGTTGATTTCATTAAAAGTTTACATATATGTTTGTTCAATTTTACAGTATATCCGTGCAAATTTCTATATAAACAAACAAGTTTAACTGAATTATAATTTACAAACATTGTATAAATTGTAGTATAAAAACATTATTATAAATTATTATTATTTGTACTATGAATTAATAATTATAGCGAAACTTAGATTATTTTTTCTATTTAAAAATATATAAATAAATAAAGTATAAATATTAATTAAAAAATTAATGGGGAAGGGGACCGCTCTCTACCGCCTGGTGACCACACCACTGGCGGCGGCGTCTGTATTACGTCATATTATATCTATGACATTCTCACTACCACGGGGGATGGCGACGCTCTCTTGCGCAAAGACGGCCGCCCCGTGACCGAGGTTCGAACCTGTGACAGTGTGCGTCTGAAGCGCCGCCTAGTACCATTCGGTCACTCCGTTCCCCGTTGATATTCAATAAAAACGATTTATTTAAGAATCAAGTCGTTAATAAAAATTTACGGAATTGTGTATGAAGAAAAATTATTTTATTCATTTTTATATTCTTATTTTGTTTATTTATAATAAATTATTTTAACTAATAAATGCCTTGTCATATTTGTGATAACTGGTTTTTATTTAATTAAGGAATGATATGTACATAGTTAATTTATACTGCTACAACCAAATTAATTGTACTAAAATATATTATGCTTTAGATATTACTAATCCAAATATTAAGAGAAGTATTTTTATCAAAAAAATATTTGATAGATATTTGTGAATGAGTTATTTTTTTTTCACAAATTTCCCAATTATCAACTTATAATTAAAATAAATAATTTAACAAAAAAAATATTCAATATTATACTTACCACAATCTTTATTTTATATAATATAATGTCAATGATACACTATTTACACAATAGTATATACTTTTTACAGATATCATAGAAATCTCAGCATGTTAATTTGTACTATTAGTTCCATATAGTAAGATAGGCTGATGTAAATTGCCCTAAATTGAAAAAAATTCTTATCGAGTAGAAAACTCCTCTGAAAATTATTTTACATGTATTTATATAATATGGCCATTTCTATCTATAAATACATGAATGTATTAAATAATTATAAATGTATAAATAATAAGTTATTTGATATGGTAGGTGCAAAACATAGAACATTTTTAATGATATTTTGTCATAATTATAAGGAAGTTATTCAAAAAAATAAAATAAATATTATATTAGTGTTTTTCACGTTCATTTGAAAAAACAATTTGCAAACGAAAATGATTTGATACTATATTTTTTACTGTCATTTGAATGGTAAAACAATAAAAAATGGGTCAAAAAATATAAAATAATAAAAGAAATATACAAATAAATAAATGTATATATTTAAATACCTCCAGTTTCATTAAAGGTTAAATTTGAGGATTTTTTAATTCCTCCATAATTTTGATCCATAATAATGATCATTGAAATCGCTTTATCGCAAAATCTTTAATGTTAATTATAATATTTTATTCATTTTTTTAATATAAATATTAATATTAATATTTTTTTATATATTTATAAATATATATTAATATTAATATTAATATTGGTTAATGCAATAATTGTAACAAATAAATTATATTTTTTAAATGCAATAAATCTATAATAATTGAAGCTCGTATCACCACAATCACCTTGTAATGAATAAATATTTTTTTTAATATTCTTTTTTCTTATTTATATTCTTACATATTTATTTTGTCATATTTGTCATATTTGTTTATTTTAAAAGTCAATCTCAATAATGATATTATTTCATTGTTTTACACTGCAAATGACCGTTTCTTTTTATTTATTTATGTTTTGTATTTTTAAGAGGTAAGCGCCATATATTTTCTTATTGTTTGTGTATCCAACTAGCAATAATGCAAAAATGTACATTAACTTGGCGTTAAAGTTTAATTTTGAACTTGATCTCAAAATATTCAATTTAAATAGAACATTTTAGACATTTTTTTTTGTTAGAATACAGTCTAACAAAGAAGTTACAGGTATTAGTGTATTACAGTGGGGGTTTTTTTTTATTTGAAATTTTACAAAAATAAAATGTACTTACCCTTAAAAATATTTGCTCCTTAAATTCACTAACATGTGTTTAAGATCTAAGTTTAACTTAAATGTCATAATATTAGTAAAAAGTGGTTGCCTTTTTTTATATGTTGCTGGTTATATGAACAAAGAAAACAAAACATTACACAAATAAAATTCCTAAGGTATCCAAGTTCTCATTTTTATTGTGTAACTGACATTTATTTAATAACCATACAAATGTTATGGTGCGTTCATTTCTGGTGAATTAAACAATTTATTTTATCTATACACTATTGACTATACTGACTGTGCTATACTTGAGTCTCTTCTGAAATTGTACCGTGGGTAAAATATACAAAATAATGTGCAGATTGTTAAAATGTTTTACATAAAAAATAATTTTATTCTAACTTGACAGATACTCAAATGTAATCAAGCAAATTACTATTAACAACTATACATTTTTAATTTTTTTTAAATTAAGAATTGTTCTACTCTGGATCAAACATATGTAGCCTGTTTGTAGTATGTTCAGAATTAATAACTGTCGTTGTGATAGTGATGTTGCTGACAACGGTGGCGGGTGTTATTTCATTGAACTTGGTATGAAGAATTAACAACATGAGCTGCTATTGATTTAAGATTAGATAACATTTAATAATTAATGTATGTGCTAATATAATCAAACGGAAAATCAATTCAACAACACCATAAAGACTGCAAAATAAATTAAAATATTTAATTCATCAAATGTGAATAAAACACAAGTTTACAAGTGTCTTGTAAAATTATTTTCAAAATCATAAAGATGAACCATTTAGATGAATTAGTTTAATGATCTCATTTTAAGTATTTGCGGTGATAATTTGTTCTTTTGAAATGATTGATTTTAACATGGTCACTAAGATATAACAAAAACCAAAATATTTTAATTACATAATTATTATGTATTGAAATGTTCTCAAAATTTACTGAGGAACCACTTTTATCAACACGGTACAATGCAGATCATTTAAATAGTACATGTAAAATAAGAATTTCCAAAATATACATTTTTTTAGTAAAATTACTCGGTGAACATAGTAACATGTTATTTAAAGTCTATGCATTGTCTACAATTGTAAGATCAGGTTATTAAAAAATGACCTTTCAAAAAATTGTTTGTATCACATCATACATTTAAAAAAAACATGTCAATCACCATAGAAGCATAGTTTTGATTTATTTCATTAAAATTGATCTTTTTTTAACCAACTCTCCGAAATCTTGCAGTAGAAAAGCAGTATTTGATAATGAATAAATAATTTGACCTATAACTTGAAAATACTAGGTTACTAGGTTTGGGTGTAGGTATACAATATAATTTAATAGAAGTCTAAAGACGAGTTGAATAAAAAAGACGCATAATTGTATTATTGAATTGTATTTTCACCAATTAACAAACTACAAAATACATTTTAGGAATAAGTTACGAGGTACGACGAAATCGTATTCTAGACAAACCCCAACATCTTAAAAATTAAATGCTTAATTATAAATGTAAATCACCATATTTGTATGAAAAAAAAAAAAAAAAAAAAATTATAAATAACGTATAAAAATTACAACTCCAGACACTTCAGTTGGTGCCAGTAGATCCAAAGCCACCTGCTCCTCTGACGGTTTCGTCCAAAGTCTGAAACGATACATTTAAGCATGAGATGGATGATAATGGTCGATGAGACAGTTATATAGTTAATAATTCGAATAATACCTCAAATTCGGAAATCTCAGGGTAAGCGATCTTTTCGCAAATGAGTTGGGCAACCCTGTCGCCGCTGTTGACGACGAAGTCTTCGTCGGAATGATTGTACAGTATGACGCCCACGTTCCCACGGTAGTCTTGGTCGATCACGCCGGCTGAAAAACAAAAACGACAGGACCGTTAATACCGTGCCGGCGGCCTCGGCGTGCGACCTATGCGCGCGTACCTCCGACGTCGATGAAGTTCTTCCAGGCGAGTCCGGAACGCGGGGCCACGCGGCCGTAGGTGCCGTGCGGTACCTGGATTTGGATGTCGGTCTTGATCAGCTCCTTGCCGTGGGCCTTGACCACGTACGGGTAGGCGCTGTGGACACGAAATCGAGTCGGGCGTGAGTCCGACGGGGTAAGGGCACGAGGTGGCCGCGCGGTCGGGGACCCGACCACGAGGTCGAGGGCCCGACGGCGGTGGCGGAAAATTCAAAACTAGGCTAGGTACTCACCTCTTCAGGTCGAAGCCGGCCGCGAGGGCGCTGCCTTTGGTGGGCGCGTGGGCGTGTTCGCTGAGCTTGGCGAAACGCAGAACGTTGATGTTGTCGTCGTCGGCAGCGACGGCGGCGGCGGCGGCGGCGGAGGAGTCGTCGTGCTTGCACACTTTCTTCATCGGGCTGGGCATGATGGCGACGGTGGTGGTGGTGGTGGTGCAAAAGATCAAAGTGCGACGGACCGGATGGATACGGAGAACGACAATACACGTAGTCCAGGGGCGTTTGGTGGAGTCAGAGGTGCAGCCACAGAATAGAATAATGGTGCAGCTAACGCAAACGGAGACGGACGAATGACAAATGGCGCGAGCGGTCGGCGTCCAACGGGATAACAATAAAGTCACGATAAAGAACGTCGGCGCGACATATTTTGCCGCCAATTCGGAGAAAACGCGGGAAGAATATTGTACGCGACCGGCTGTGCGCTCGCAGTGTGACCGGTTGGCGGTGACGGTCGCTTCCGCGTGGCCCCGTGCGTCGCGTGCGCGAGGTCGCAGCGCGCGCGCGCGCTATTCGTTTCAAACGCGTCAACGAGCGTAACGATAATCGTAGTATGTATTAATGTAATTATAATATATTAGATTATTATTAAAACATTATTATTATTATTATAATTATTTTGATTACGTAGATCTGCGACTGGTCCGTCTGGTGTGGCACGCGTTTTTGTGTAAAGAAGTACGCAAGTCGCGTTCCAGACGGAAATCAACAAAAAAAAAAAAGCCGATAAGATAATGGTGGTGGAAGTTCGTCCTTCGTCGCTTCGCTCCTCGGACAAGATAATGGTGAGGAGTGTATAGCACTTTCTATCATGGGATCACCTAACCTAACCTCGGACAAGATATTGGTGATGAATGTATTAAGTTTTAAAGAAATGATGACTCATTTCTTTAGTATAAAACGATTCTGAGTAAAGCTTCAGTGTAATATAATATATTATTATTTAAATACTGTTTACGTATTTTACGGTTATTTGTATAATTTTTGGTGAGTTTTTTTGTAATTAAACCCTCATAAAATATTCAATTAGATATAACTCATTTAAACTTCAATTATTGTAAAAATTATAACTCATTAGAAATAAACTTAAAAGAAATCAGACAATATCGAAAAAAATCGTATAATAATTTATTAATGTGTGTATAAAAAAAAATCCTGACTAACGATTTTTGAACTTTTGTTAGGATAATTAGGTAGGTATATGAGTAAGGTCATATTAAATTTTCAGAACTTTTTGTCAAATATTTAAAATTATATTACATAAAAACTTTCAAACAATTTGGTAAATTAAAAGTTCTATATTTAAGTCAAAAGTGCTTTAATTGTTCTGAAAATTTTGTCCAATATAAAAAAGTATGTATTTGATAGTAGATAAAATTTTCAAGTTTCTAGCTTCAATACTTTTCGATTTATGACTAAATACCTAAAATCTGAACAGTGAAAATCTCGTTTACGGTGGATTTTTACCGATTTTACCGTTTTTACTCAGTTTTTCGATCGTTATTCTTGATTACTGGAAAAACTATGAAGATTTTGGAAAAATGACCTCTCTAAAGTACCATCTCAGTTCAATTTCGAATCTAAAGAGTTGCTGGACGAAACTTTTGGACAAGGATTTCTATACGAAAAAGTGTTTACAGAAAAAAAAAAAAAGAAAAAAAAAAAAAAAAAAAGAAAAAAAAAAAAAAAAAAAATAAACATCATTGTAAAACCATAAGATCCTTCGCTTCACTCAGAATCTAAAAAGCTGGTAAGTGAGATGATGGTGGTACAAGTTCGTCCTTCGTCCCTTCGGTCCTCGGACAAGATATCGGTGATGAATGTATTAAGTTTTAAAGAAATTATGACTCATTTCTTTAGTATAAAACGATTCTGAGCAAAGCTTAGTGTTATATAATATATTATTATTTAAATACTGTTTACGTATTTTACGGTTATTTGTATAATTTTTGGTGAGTTATAATAATTTATTAAAATGTGTATAAAAAAAAATCCTGACTAACGATTTTTGAACTTTTGTTAGGATAATTAGGTAGGTATATGAGTAAGGTCATATTAAATTTTCAGAACTTTTTGTCAAATAGGTATTTAAAATTATATTACATAAAAACTTTCAAACAATTTGGTAAATTAAAAGTTCTTTATTTAAGTCAAAAGTGCTATAATTGTTCTGAAAATGTTATCCTATATAAAAAAGTATGTATTTGATATTGGATATAATTTTCAAGTTTCTAGCTTCAATACTTTTCGATTTATGACTAAATACCTAAAATCTGAACAGTGAAAATCTCGTTTACGGCGGATTTTTACCGATTTTACCGTTTTTACTCAGTTTTTCGATCGTTATTCTTGGTTACTGGAAAAACTATGGAGATTTTGGAAAAATGACCTCTCTAAAGTACCATCTCAGTTCAATTTCGAATCTAAAAAGTTGCTGGACGAAACTTTTGGACAAGGATTTCTATACGAAAAAGTGTTTACAGAAAAAAAAAAAAAGAAAAAAACATCATTGTAAAACCATAAGATCCTTCGCTTCACTCAGAATCTAAAACAAAACAGTAATGAACCGTTCAAAAACAAAAGGAATAAACGAACCAGGGGCGTATTTAGATTTTGTTCGGGGGGGGGGGGGCTGTGGTATTTTCTCCAACTGAAATTCCTCGATTCAGTCTATTAAACCGAACCCAAAGTCGTTATAATCGTTACGATCAAAATCGTCAGACGCATTACATGAATAACTTGTTCGTTGTTACTAATAATTCTTTATAAAATTATATTGAACTTTCACGATTTACATCTGATATAATAAGCAGACTTCATAAACAATTCTTGGATTTCGAGGGGGGACGGGGCTGAAGCCCCCCACCCAGTCCCCCATAAATACGTCCCTGAAACGAACGTATTTATAATCAATCATACAAGTATACAGCTATTGATTTGAACCAGTGGCATATTTAAGGGGGGATCATTGGGTTTGATCCGCCCGAAGATTTGAGATGAATACTTTTTTTTTTATTTAAAACTAAATTTATTTTAGCTCTATGGCTCTATAACACTGGTAAATAGTAATTTGTGAAATATTTAGATTTTTTGGCTAGCAAGTTGTGGACGAATTATCTAAAAAATCTTGGAAACTAAATTTTGTTACATAAAATAAAAATAAAATATAATTCAGAATAAAATACATTGTTGCTTTATTCCAAATACGTTCACGTTTTAAAACGGAAAAAGTGAAATCCTGAATATTTGAACTTGAAAACTGTGAATTCGAACTAACTCCATCAGAAAACGGCACCTACGTCATCGGAATAAAAATAATGATTTCAACACGTTGAAATATACGTATTGACATAATATATTGAATTTTAGAAAAACCTAACTTGATCTGTACGTGTTTAGTTTGACGGACAGAAAATGTGTCAGAATCGACGTCAGATCAAATCGATAAATATTTAAACACATGCCTTTTAAAATTAACGTTGGTATCAGTAAACCCTAGTAGCACAAGGACACCAAGAGGATACCTGGGTGGGAGATTAGGGATACCCAAGGGACTCCGTGTAGTGTCCCACTAGTTTTTGAATGCATGCCACTAGGAATCCTGTTTGGGAGTCACGCTTTGGACTCCTGAGGGTGTCCCTTTACTGTTCAATGTTGTTATATAGGGATTCCTTAAGGATACCTGTGGATGTCCTGAGCAGGAGTGAGGTTACCCTGGAGACTACACGAAAGATATCTCTAATTTAGAATGCTAGCCACAAGACCTGTTTGGAAGTTATATGTCCATTCAGTGTCCCATCAAAAATGTACCAAATTACTTACAATTTCCTATAGGCTATAATTGTCTTGAGTTGGTTAACACTAAACCGAGTCGGTTGGTGAATGTTACTACTTACATTACCTACTATATGGTAAATACAATGTTTAAAATTTTACATTAAATAGATGACTATTTAAAATAACTCGCTCATTTTATCAGTTAATGTATGTACAGTTCATTTTCATGAAGTTGGCAAAATTAAAAATGAATAATAACATAATATTATAGTGAAATTGATCATTTACAAGTTCTTTTTTAAAACATTTTAACAGCAACTACTATTTTTTGTTTATATATAATTCAATTAATTTTAGAGTAAAATATGGTCTCCTAAATATTCATTATTAAGTATTTTACTAACTAAATGGTTGTTAACTACATTGTCAATTAAAGAATTACTAAATAAATGTTAGCATATATGAATGCAAGATAAACACAATTATATTTTGAGTCAATTTTTATTCAAAATTAAGATAAGGTATAGTTGAATCAATAAAACAGAACACATAAAGAATGTAACATTTTATTATGTACAATCACTTAAAAAATAAAAAATTTATATCAATTTATATCATTGTTTTTCTAGAATATCTCTCCAATGAATGGCGTAACCAACTACTAATTTGATTGTTGATGCAGTCGATAGAAGTTGCAGGAAATTTCTTTTGAACAACATCTATAAATAATATTATATACAATTTTAATAGTATGAATTAAAATATATTCACACACCACCATACACATTTTTTTAAATTAAATCATTTATTATTAATAATAAACTATCAAAATACAATGAATTAGAAATATAGTTTTGATTATAAAAATATTGTTAAGAATAGGATTTAGACAACCTTTTTATGAAGCACTAGCCCAAAGATTAAATATTTATTATAAATTGTTGAAATTCAATAAAAATCTTCTTAAAATAAAATCCGAACAGTATAAATAAAAAAACTAATCACAATAAGAATTATATCTCATAACAATTATTTAACAAAAATAATAACATAATACTTGCCAATTATTAATTGATAGAGATATAATTTCACAAATCCTATTTTATTTGGGTCTTCTTTACGTTTTTTTTTTTCCTGTAAAGTTTATTTTACTGCCAAATTGATCTGTCAAGGAATGCTCTAAAATCCTTTTCAATAACATTGAATAATTGAGGCCACCATAGTTTTTAAACCGATCACGCTATACAAAATTAATATGAAATCATACATACTGATTATTCCAAAATGATAAATTTTAAGTTTATTCTTACCAGTTGCTTTGCAAAATATTTATCAGTTAACTCTTTTTCTATAATTATTAGTTGGCTTTCATTTGAAGCTGGAAATAATTCATTAAATTTAGATAAAAATGATGTATTTTCTTCACATGCAGGTTTAGAGCTGCTGTTATTACATTGCAGTAATTCATCTAATTTTCCAATTATTAAGGCTTGGTTCCTAATGATTACTTTGGCAAACTCTTGTGAACAAAAAAAAATTCAAAATAATGAAATTAAATACTTTTAATAAAATTACAAATTAATAATCTTAATTAGGTACCTACCAGGTATTTGATTGTGGATTTTATTGCTTGTTGACATTGTAACACAATTTTTATCTGAAAAAAAAAATAGTTATACATTAAAATATACTTACTAGCTAACAATCAACGAGGTAAATATTAATTAGTAGTCAAATAATTGAATTATTGAAAATGATATGTTCGGGACAAAAGAAAAATTAAATTTTTTAAAGTTTTAACTATATGTATATTATTTTATAAAGTAGGTACTTGAATAAAAATAAAACAAACTATTAAACTAGAGATTTTAAACAGCTTAAATTGAATAATACAAATTCGTATAAAATAATTTAATATACATAATTAATACATATAATTATCATAATTTTGATCATTTTTGGTTGAAGAGTTTCTTTTTTCAGGGCTTGTAGAAAATAATTTAATGCTCAAGTCTGAAAAATATTTTTACAATAAAGCAATTAATAAATATTTAGTGGATAGCAAAATTAGCTTAACAAATAAATTCACCAATATTTTGACTTTGAAATTTAGTAGGAGTTTTAAATACTGGACTTGGAGAACCTTTTGTTTCATATTGACCTAAACAAGTTTTTATACCTACATATGATATTAATTTATATATGATCCAAAACAAGTTTTATATTTTATAATTAGTTATATTTTTATAATTAAGTCACCTATGTCATTTGAATTTTGAAAACAACTTTGAGTTGAAGTATTTTGATCAATCAAAATTTGAGAAAATAGTTCAGGACTCAATTCTGAAATAAAAATGAGCATGCAATAATATATATATATATATATATATATATATATATCTTTCTTATAAATTACAAAACATAATACATAACAAATCAATTATAAATTAATTGTTTAATAAATATAATCCTAAGTAAAAATATAGTGATATTGTATAATAACAAGTAATTAAAAATCATAAGCTTACCCACACTATCAGTATTTTGAAAGTCATTATTTGATTTGTTTTTATTTTCAGAATTACCTGAGAACAATTGCCGTTTAACACCTAAAAGAAAAAACCATTAATGTACCTATATACGTCATTCAACAGATACTCATTTCTTAGCCAATTTTCATGTTCCTTAATATTTTTTGATAATTTTTAACTTATGTAAATAACAACTACTATTTTTGATTTTTATTCTGATATAGAATAATCAATTACTATTTATTAATTATTGCTTTATAAAATCAATAGTTTAAGGGTGATAATTATTTTTAACTTAAAAACAGAGAAGTTGTTTAGGTTAAAAATAATATTTTGCAATGAACTCTCAAAGGCAACTTGTTTAAAATTGAATAGTGTATAACTAATTAATTATTGTTATATACTATATAGGTACTTATAGAAATACTAATACAATAAAATTTGTCTTAAAATATGACATTAATGAAAAAAACTTTAACTTAACTGTGATCATGATTTTTGTTTTTCAAAATAATATATTCATATAAATATAATATTAAAATATATCAAGTAGGTATGTAAAAACAACCAATTTAAAAATATAAATTAAATTCATTGAAAAACAATATAAATGGATTTTTCTAGATTATTATACTGTAAAAAAATATACTATATTGTAACTTTTTTATTTACATATAATCCATCTATATCATTATTTCTCAATAAATGTAATTTATATTTTGTAATATAATAGTATTATATTTTTTAAAACAATTGTATTGTTTAAATTATTGAAAAATCCTGATTTCAGAAAATGAATTACTGTTAATATTAATCACACACACTACATAAAATTTTAAATTATTAATCAAAATTAGTGAAAATGTAACATTAAACAAATTACCAGAACTGCTAGAACTCTGTAAGCCAAGTTTTGTAGAACATTGTGGATATGATGGTATAGTTAGTATAGTTAGAGTATGATTGTTTTTTTTTAATTCTTCTGTAAACAATAAAAAAAAAAACTTAATGTTGTATCACTGTCATCTAATAACACTTGTTGTATAAAAGGAATAAAAATATATATATGATATATTTCAATAATACAATTTATTAATTTATTTTTAATGTAGGTATATTGTAATACACAATGCCAGAATTCTAGCCACTGAACATAGTAGGCACTTCAACCTCAGAGGGACACTGAAAAGCTACATAATAATACATTTTAAAATATAAATAGGGTATTTTTTATTTTATTTTTGTCCAAACAAATTATTAGAAAATAATTAGGGCTCAGAAGCAAAATATACAGTAAAATAATTAAAAATTAAAAAGAAAAAACATCTGATGTTCATAATATGCACAAACAAATAATTAATAAAAACAAATTAATAAGTTAAAAATATGGCGGAAAACTGATTGGTATTTAGACATCTGATTGAAAAAATGTAGTTACCTATAAGAAATTTTTTTCAGTAGTTGTGAAGTTGATACAAAATAAATACATGTGTTTAAGATATTAATATTAATGTATCACACTGCTGTTGTTAGATTATTAGACAACTGTGATGATGGCAATAAATATTAAATACCTACCTACATTGAATAATTTTAAGTTTTATATTCAATATTATTTGAAATTTTATGCAGGTTAAAAAAAATAATTTGTTTTTAGAAAATAATAAAAATATGGATATTATACGTATGAAAATCAACGAATCCTGTCTAAAATTTATATTTTACTGATTATGCATTTTAATTTTTAATTTAAACTCACTCTTGTATATTTATTTACATTTTGAAACAGTTAATAAGTATAGGCAGGTATCTATATTCAGTATAAATATAAATTGATCAGAAAAAAGTATCATTTTATTATTTTATTGTGATACAACAAACTGATTGTTATAATGAATTTAATCACAAATTCATAACTAATCAAATTTTAGAAACAAAATGTTAGGTAATAGCAATATTTGACAAGGCATATTTTAATATTTGAGATTACTGATTATCTAAGTAAAAGATATGCGGATATGCCATATACCTACTAAAGTCAAATAGTGAAATTACAATTTTAAACAAGGCAATATAAACACATTGAAAATTGACTAACTTACCAAACTATCATCTATGTAGTAAAGGCTTTCATCATTTTTTTCACCGTCGGCCAGTAGAATGTTTTGTGAATTATTTGTAGGAGAATCAGTGATCTGGGTTTTCTGTCAAAGTAAATTGTAGTAAATATAGTAATTATTATATTGATTTAACTTCCTAGTCAGCTGTCAGGCATTTATTAACATTGACAGCTAAATTGTGTTTAATTCAAAATTTGTTCCTATCATAGGAAGTACATTCATAAGTACATTCAAAATATTTTTTTTTATGTCAACACCATATTCAAATTAATCTCAAAAGTTAACAAAACCTTTTTAATTAGGTATTTAGAATGTCATCAAGTATAAAAATGTATTCTAAATAATAATATTTAAATATAATCAATTATAATTAAGGTAGAAGACTCATAGCTTTAAAAATAACAACCTAAATACTCAAGTTTTAGTATTATGTTCTTACATATAGACTTGGAAATAAGCATTTCAAATCAAAAATGCATTTTTCAGATTTTTTAGATACATTTTATGAATATTATTACACATATTAATTAAAAGAAAAAAGAAAATTAATAAATTATTTGTGTAGGCAATCTTCTCATAAAATAAAAATTACCTATGCGTAAAATTATTAAAATAATAATTACGTTACTGATTTACATTTATTTATATAGATAGGTTTATGTTTTACTGTTATATTAAGTAAAGACCAGATTTATATGTTTTTACATATCGTTCCTGGGTCTATGCAGTTTTATGAGGGTAAAAAATGTGGACGATTCGTTTAATTCTTAATTCATAAAAAAAGTTTTTATTTGCATATTTGAGAATATTTCATAGATTAGAGAATATTTAACCCATTTACCAGAATATTTTGTAAATTGTGAAAAAAAATATTTAATAAATTTTAATTTTAATATAAGGGTACCCAGAAAAATTGCTTTTGAACATTTAAACTTTTTTTTCTGATCATTGTGAAAAAAAATGTAAAAATGCATATTAAAGCATATATTGATGTTTGTTGATTATTGTTGCATAATTTTGAATACTTTTGCATATTTTTAACATTTTTAAGAGAATATAAATACAGTCTTTAGATATAATAGTCTTTAGCTAAGCATAATATACACACATTATAATGTATTTAGTATACCATTTATAACTCACCTTAAGAATATTCATTTTAGAACTACAAGATGGTTCGTTATGTTGCTTGAGCTTATCACCTACGGTATCAGCTATATCTTTTACACTTGTTTGCTCCGAAGATGACCTCACAGTCTAAAATTTAAATATTAATTTAAAATAACTACATTTTATATTTTTCTTATCATTACCTAACTATAAAATTAAAATAACATATAAAAGTACCTCAATTAAATTATCACATGGTTTACCAGTATCATTTTCAATATATAAATGTGAAGTGTCAACTGCTGAATATTGTTCCACGCTCTGAGGACACAAAACTTAACTATTATTAACTATACAAATTAATATCAAATGTTTAAGATCCAAAACCTTCTTGATAATTTTTATAGTTACATAATTTTGAAAGGAGAAATATATCCATAATTTAATTCATTTGAATTCAAAAATGCATTTTTCAGATTTTAGATGTAAATTAATTAAAAGAAAAAAGAAAATTAATAAATTATTTTTTTAGGCAGATTATCTTTTCTCATATAATAAATATATAGGTAATACAAACATTATGCGTAAAAGTATTAACATGAATCATGATAGGTTATTGAGTTACTGATTTACATTTATTTATATAGATTGGTATAGGTATGTTTTAATAATTAATATGTAACCTATTGTTTTTTTATTTTGAAAATATACAAATAAAAAGTGATCAGAATGGGTAGACAGTTGATACATATACTCCTTTTTTTGGTAGGAAAAAAAATATAAATTTAGAATTGAAATCAAAACTAACTAAAATCTAAATATTATTTTACCTAGAAATTGTATTGAAAATAATTTAAGCCACGTCACATATTTTCATTAGACCGATTGAAGTTTATTAGTCATACCTAAGACCTAACTCCAAAAATAATGTCACTAGAAACTTGAAATTTGTTATATATATTAACAACACAATTGTACAATTGTCAAAAAGTTTCAATTGTATTCAAATTTTGAGCTAATTGAAGCTAAAAATAATAATTTATTATAAAGGTACATTTAATTTTAAATTAATTACTTTAAATAGCATACCAATTGACGGTTTTACATTTATAAATCTACCTAATTAAATAATCTCTACTATTTTACCAAGTAAAAATATATTTCAATCAATAATTATAATTTATAAAAAGTAGGTACACTTACCTTTAACTTAAAAAAACTATCTAATTTTAATGTTTTTCTTTTAATCTCTTCTTCTTTTTCTTTTTTTGCTTTCGCATTTTTTTTGTATTGAGATCCACTTAATCGCATGCGTTTCGGCATTTTCAAAAAAAATAACACTACAGTAAATCAAATATAAACACTGTCTACACGACTACACGTCAATACACCATACAACACCAGTGACCAGACGAGTGACGACATTATGAAAATATGAACACATTTTAACCAAAAATGTTAAAACAAATGCAATTTATCATAGACCATAATATTGGGAATAGATAAGAATTTATTTATAGAAGTTGAGTTTTCCTTTTTCAAACAATTAATAACAGATAATTATTATTTTGCTGTGTGAGGGTATCTATGCAGGCTTGCGGCTATACTAGGTAACAGTATAATATTAAAAATAGATATTACGAACACAAATTTCACAACACTGTCTTACCCAAAAGGTACCTAATATCAACGTCCATGTCGCCAGCCCCCCCACTTTTGAATTTTTACCCAAAATGTATGTAGATATTTTGTATGTCATTTGTATGAATTTATATGACCATTTTCACAATTTGTACGATACAACTTTTCTCAATATTACGAAAATTCAGGTGGGGGGCTGGAGACATATGTCTCCAACCCCCACTCTTTAGGAAAAATAGTTATACCATTTATATTTATTCCAAAATTTAGTACTCTATTTGTATGAATTTGTATGACCATTTTTGGAATTTGTATGCAACCCCCTCCCGAGTTATAATCAAAATACCGATTTTCCCGTGTCCCCCGCCCCCCCGATTCGGAATTTTCTACTTTTTTTTCCGTGAAAATATCAAACGCTATTTATATGAATTTGTATGACCATTTTTGGAATTTGTATGCAACCCCTTCCCGAGTTATAATCAAAATACCGATTTTCCTGTGTCCCCCGCCCCCCCGATTCGGAATTTTATACTTTTTTTTCCGTGAAAATATCAAACGCTATTTGTATGAATTTGTATGACCATTTTTGGAATTTGTATGCAACCCCCTCCCGAGTTATAATCAAAATACCGATTTTCCCGTGTCCCCCGCCCCCCGATTAGGAATTTTCTACTTAATTTTCCGTGAAAATATCAAACGCTATTTGTATGAATTTGTATGACCATTTTCGAAATTTGTACTCGATCCCATTCTACGGAAAATCAAAAATACCGATTTTCCCGTGCCCCCCGCCCCCCCCCCCGATTCGGAATTTCCTACTTTTTTTTCCGTGAAAATATCAAACGCTATTTGTATGAATTTGTATGACCATTTTTGGTATTTGTATGCAACCCTCTCCGGAGTTATAATAAAAATACCGATTTTCCCGTCTCACCAACCCCCCCATATAAATAAAATTGGGTTTTTTTTATGAATTTACATATCCCTATTTGTATGAATTTGTATGACCATTAACAGAATTGGTTTGACAATTGTTTTCATGAAACACCAAAAATTATAAGATGGGGCTGGGAACATAATATGTTATAATATTAATATAATATAATATTATGTATACCTACTCCTTCTATAAATGCTTGAGAAATATGAAAAACAATGTAAGCCATATTCGTACTACGTTAATTTAATTTTTATATATTATTTAAACAATCTTTTTTTAATTTTACAATTATCATTAACTTGACCAGCCTTGGTTTTAGGTAATTAATGTTATTTTATTTATTTATAAGTTGTTTTCGACAGTGCATAGTATTCTCAATATAACGTGCATAACCTACTTACTTGAAATACAGCAATATTTATATTAGTAAAATACATCTGTGAGGTTTGTGTTGGAATTTGTATACAACCTTTACCACGAAATATGTAATAAATCGAATATCATAGGTTGTCAATATTTAATTATGATGTTATATACATTTTTGTTATAAGACTTCTGCATTTCTACTACATAGAAATAAGATTTTCTTTTCTTTTTCTAAAGTAATATTTTGTTATTCTTATGATGGTATAATCACTTACCTGTGTACTTTAAGGAGAGGGGTTCCCTCTGTTTTCTGAACCCAAGAAAGTCCACATAGCAGAAGAGAGAAATAATTAAATAGAGAAATAATTAAAATACTTGTTGAATACTTTCTAATACTAAATAATTGTCTGAACTTTGTTACGTTTAAAACTTTTACTGAAATTTTTAAAAATAATAATTACAAATATTTTTTTTTTACAATGATAATAAAATTTAATTTAGATAGTGTACAACAAAATTTCACACGCGACCACTGTGTTTATACCTACAGCTTTTGGTTTTTTGTTTAAATCATCATACAGTTCCCAATTACCTCCTTGTCTTTTACAATAGGCTGTATAGTGTCCAATTGAGTTTCTTAACTCACTTTTGCCTTTATGGTAGTTTAAAACTCCTCTTAAAACATACGCTGTAGACTCATGGAACACAATAATTGCAGGAATATCTCCCAATTTAACTTCTACATGTGGCGCAGCGTCAGTACTCTGTTCTAAGTGTTCTCCTAAAAATATAAAAATAAATTTAGTTAATTTATTTGCAAATAAAAAAAATTTAAAAATTACATACCACGCCAAAACAAAACTTCTAGGCTTGATGTCGTGATAGGATAGGGTGCCCAGTGACACTACTTCAAACTTGAATGACTGGTGAATTATCTGGTGTTATCATAATACGGAATATCATAAAATAATAATTTTTTTGTTATTAATAATAGTTTGTGTAAAATTGTATTATTCTATATTAAATAAATAAAAAAAAATATATCTTATATAGCCCATTAGGTATGGTCTAAGGGGGAGGGGAGTCCGGACCCGGCCCCCCCGATTGGGCCACTGATTCCAATATAACTTCAATATTATTATTTGGTGCTTGTACAACAATTTTTTTTCACTAAAATTATAAATATTACTAATTTATAGTATGTATTTTAAAAATACTTACTTCTGTTATCATCATTGTCATTCATCACTACCCTCTCTTTAAATTGCATTACAGCTGCAACAACTTCTTTAGGCTCTACTGAAGGTTTTCTTCCAACCATTTTGAAAATGCACTTAATAACGGATATACAATAGCACAAACAATGACAATATGCAAAAATAGTATAGACTGCAACCTGCAGTTGTTATACGAATGATAGGAAGCAGCAAAATGAATAATTTAATCTGATGTGATTACAACGATCGGGATAAAAATAGATACATTGTTGTAAAGCAAGAATCTAATAATATCATTTACGATGAAACTATGAAAATAAATATATTTCTTATTAAAATACATATATATAATCAAATAAATTAATAATCTCATAAACGTTTAATTTCCAATACAAACCTAACATACGCATTTTACTAATATAAATGTTATCGCACCAAAAAAAACACCCGTTCGGCATGGTGGGACAAATAGTATATTACCTAAAAAATATTTTTTTTCCATTTTTCAGTTGTCCGTTAGTTTATTTTTAAGATATGTATACATTCTCCATTACATATAGGATATATTAATATATAATAACCTGAAAAACTATTGTCAGACGAGTAACAACAGATATATTATCGTACTTTTTTTACTTATTTGTTTTTGAAATAATGCCATTTCCTGTTTCACATAGAATTATCCGATTTGGTTAATTTTTTTTTTATTCGATTCCAAATTATATAAAGATTATTTCAGTCTTTGTTTTGTATTACTATTTTGATTCAGTGATTAGATGTACGATTACAAATGAGTGTCCATTACAATATGTCCCGCTGTGCGATAATGTAAATTAAATATGCTTCAGTTAGTACTTATAAGAAGTGATCGCCGATGAACGAAAGTGCCGTATGAATTTTTATATCGTTTATTTCATCCGAATTTTTTCTGTTAATTATTATTTAAAATGTCTCAGTTATATAATGACCATAAGTGTGCAACCATGGGTTGCATACAATATCCAAAAATGGTCATACAAATTCATACAAATAGCGTTTGATATTTTCACGGAAAAAAAAGTAGAAAATTCCGAATCGGGGGGCGGGGGACACGGGAAAATCGGTATTTTGATTATAACTCGGGAGGGGGTTGCATACAAATTCCAAAAATGGTCATACAAATTCATACAAATAGCGTTTGATATTTTCACGGAAAAAAAAGTAGAAAATTCCGAATCGGGGGGGCGGGGGACACGGGAAAATCGGTATTTTGATTATAACTCGGGAGGGGGTTGCATACAAATTCCAAAAATGGTCATACAAATTCATACAAATAGCGTTTGATATTTTCACGGAAAAAAAAGTATAAAATTCCGAATCGGGAGGGCGGGGGACACGGGAAAATCGGTATTTTGATTATAACTCGGGAGGGGGTTGCATACAAATTCCAAAAATGGTCATACAAATTCATACAAATAGCGTTTGATATTTTCACGGAAAAAAAAGTAGAAAATTCCGAATCGGGGGGGGGGCGGGGGACACGGGAAAATCGGTATTATGATTATAACTCGGGAGGGGGTTGCATACAAATTCCAAAAATGGTCATACAAATTCATACAAATAGCGTTTGATATTTTCACGGAAAAAAAAGTAGAAAATTCCGAATCGGGGGGGCGGGGGACACGGGAAAATCGGTATTTTGATTATAACTCGGGAGGGGGTTGCATACAAATTCCAAAAATGGTCATACAAATTCATACAAATAGAGTACTAAATTTTGGAATAAATATAAATGGTATAACTATTTTTCCTAAAGAGTGGGGGTTGGAGACATATGTCTCCAGCCCCCCACCTGAATTTTCGTAATATTGAGAAAAGTTGTATCGTACAAATTGTGAAAATGGTCATATAAATTCATACAAATGACATACAAAATATCTACATACATTTTGGGTAAAAATTCAAAAGTGGGGGGGCTGGCGACATGGACGTCTAATATCAGATTACAATACGGTTATTGATAATTTGACAAGTTTTATCATAAATTGAAATAATAAATGTTTATTCAACCAAAGTTTTTTTTTTATAATATTATATTATTATTATAATAATATACAATATTATTGACTTATTTTTTGCCGCCCTAAAATATTTTGCCACTCTTGCCGCCTGGAGCAACTGCTCCATTTGCCCCCCCCCCCGTGATGCGCCCCTAATCACAATACGAAGCAAGCACGGTTGATTTCAAATTTTGTTGTGTCACAATTGCACACACACACACACACACACACACAAACACACACACACACAATCACACACACTCACACACACACACACACACACACACACACACACACACACACACACACACACACACACACACACACACACACACACACACACACACACACATACACACACACACACACACACAGCGTTGATATTATGATTTGGATGTATGTTCTCAGAGAGAGTACCGAAGCATGTTCGCAGAAGACAAGACGCAGTACCCGTGATTTACGTGAACGGTTCACATTACGAGGTCGGCTATATGATCGTGAGTGCGAATCGTTCTGTTATTTTCGCTTCTTCTTATACACGTAATCAAACGATTCTACGTCAAATTGCTTTTCGTCAAATGACACTTTACAATTCAGTTATTAATGGACCAATTTGAATAAAGCAACGTTTATATTTCCAAAATCTACATGGCGGCAAAATAATAATACAAAGAAAAACATTAAAAACCGTTTTGGACGATTCGTTTTAAAAATTATGGTCATATCTATCATTTGCCATGACTTACTTAGAGCACAACCCTGATCAATTCCAACAACGAGAATCTCATAAGAAATTCGATGAGCGTCTCTAAGTAGGTAGTCATTTTGTATGCGGGTAGGTACTTAACAAATTTCAAATTTCAGCTCCAAATACTGAAACCGTGTTTTAAACGAGGTTTTCCGATTTACGCGAAAATACAAAATTATTTGTAAAATACTCAGTCGTGGTAAATAATTGAAAAAAAAACGAGGTAAATACTCATCACTCGGTCATCTAGTGGTAAAGTTAGAAACTATGTTCGACAGGGAAAGACATTCGGACACGCCATCCAAGATTTCTTGGACGAGAGCAAGCCGCTGGCAGAATATTTGGAAATGTACGAGTCGTCAGTCAAAGGGAGGGAAATATACGACATATGTCTGAATACCGTCGAAAACTATTTCCCTCAATACTTGATCGAACTCAAAGGGATGGCCGACGGAGCCGAAGTCCCGTTTCACGAAGTAGGTAACAATATTGTATTACGGAAATAATACGACACCCGAAACCCGACGACGAACGACTTGTATAACATTACATGCTTAAAGTTCGATTTGAAAAATTCAATTTTCTTTAACAGTAACCGAAACTCATTTTCACGGTGCGTTTTTATCCAGCTTTTCCTGATCCATTTAAACGATGTTCTCACGTCCAACCTCCAGAATACGCAGAACACTTTTGGCGTGAAAAGTCTGTGTTCTGGATGTTCCACTCTGATGGTCAATTTACCGTCCAAAGGACAAGTAAGTAGCGACGAGTAAAACGAGACCGAGACCAAGTCTATGGCGGTTTTGGTATTGTTTCCGCTGACTCGAACTTGGTCTTGTTCTCGATTACAACCGTATATATTGTTCTTCGATTTCGTCTGGCTTTTCAAGTGTTCGTTTTGCTGCAAGACTCTTGAAGTATAATTATATAATTCACATAATTCACAAAAAAAAAAAAAAAAAAAAAAAACCAAAAAAACCAAAAAAAAATCCAATACTAATTAAATAGGATTTCTATTATATTTCCTGAGATATAACTCCCGCAAGTATCCACACCGGTGGACCTCCCTCTTCACGTAATTTCGTGTTGTTTTTACCCAACTATATATCTAATTTAACTATTGTAGACACTATAAATAGAGATCGTAAATATACTTATGTTAAGTAAAAAAATTAAAAAAAAAAAAGAGAAAACTTAGAATAGAAGTAATACTATATTAATTGTTCGGTATCGAAAACAATACGATTATAAAAATGTATAATGTTATTTTGTTATTTGATAGCTCATAATTATTATAGTGGGCAACGACTTGATACGGCACTTTATATACCGTAACTAAAAAAGCTCATTCACGCAGACAACCCGTTCGGTCATGCATCTCATAATAAATTTGAAAATTCACAAAATTTAATCAAAACCCAAGTTTTAGTAAACTAGGAAAGGGCGTTCGAATTATTTTAATAAAACAAATTTCCTGTTCTACTCATCGACGTATATTAAATATAATCATTGGTTATTAATATTATACATCAACTCAGTGATTCCCGGATAGGCTAGGTCCTAGTTTTCTTGTAACCGGTTATGAATTACTAATGAATCGTATACCTGGTTGGCTGGTTACCAGGTCCAATGGGAGTTATGGAGGATCGTAATGATTACAAGTTGTAGTTACAGTGACTTTGTTACGTTTAAACTCAAATGCTACGAATACTCGGGTATTTATTTATTAGTTTTTCAACATATTTTAATTCGGTGCCAATTTTTTTTGCTATATATATTCCAGTATATTTTTCTAATTTAGACAGCGGAGGAAAACTACAAAATAATTTTTTTCGTTCGACCGTTCGAACGAAGATGCACGGATAATACGTGTTATTGTACATTGAGAATTGACACGCGCCCACGTAGTGATTGTATCGCGTTGACCGGAACAAAAATAGGAACGTTTCTAATAACCTAACCGTATTAAAACTAGTGATGAGAAAAATCTGGATTTACCGAAGTTCGAAAATCCGGATTTATCGAATTCGAAAAATCCGTAATCCGGATTTGGAGCAAAATCCGGATTTCGGATTTTGAAACATTATATTAGTATTGTTTTATCTCTATAACTTATTATTACGAAATTACTAAAGTCGATTAAATAAAAATGTCGTTTATGGGAATTTCACCGTTTTTGCTCCATTTTAGGGTGTTTTTTTCTCGCCTGGAAAAACTATTGAGATAAGAACTCAATAAACTCTCAAAGTACAATCTACATAGAATTTCCGATCTATAGAGTTGCTGGATAAAACTTTTGGACAAATTTAAGTTGAGCATAAAGTGTCTCCAGATAAAAAAAAATAAAAAAAAGCCGATAAGATAATGGTGGTGGAAGTTCGTCCTTCGTCGCTTCGCTCCTCGGACAAGATAATGGTGAGGAGTGTATAGCACTTTCTATCATGGGATCACCTGGTTTACGATAGTTTAGTTGTATGGTACTTTACATTTGAATGCAATGATAAATCATTGTAAGTTAAGTACAGGATACAGTAGTTGGGTGGGATACACGAGATGCATTGCTAGATTAGGCATTATTGGATAGATTTTGGAATTATTTTATATTATAAAAAAAAAAACGATTCTGAACGAAGATGAAGATGTCAGCCTTAAATTGTAATATATATTTTAATTTAATATCCTAGATTGGGTTAAATTTACATTTGTCTATTCATGTGACTTCTGCTCGTGAGCATTGGACAAACCAGGATGTGCATAGATAGGGCGTAGGTAAATACCATATTATTTGCCTAAATGCACTATCGTGACGGTACCACCCGACCCCGCTGTCCATATATGCTGAATGCTCCGTGGCTACGTCTATTTAAATATTAATAATTAATAATAATATATAAAATCCGCATGTTTATGGAACTGATACACACATTAAAATAACTGGAAATTGGAAGTTAGTAACGTTCTATTCAACCATGTAAAGGTACGTTATACACCTTGTGTTTACAATCTACCAATATTTTGTATAGAACAGCTGTCAGCTACTGATTATATTATAATAAACTTAATCTATTTAATTATATTTATTCAACGCGTCAATTTTTGATTTTGTAAAAATTATAGATTCAGACAATCATTCAAATTTTTTTTTTAATTTAACGTATCGCGGTATTTTTATACTTATCGTAAGCAAAATTTATTAACAATCTTGTATTAAATTTTCATTTCTTATCTTTGAATACAAAAATTTTTATACATTTTCAACTACAAAATAATTTGCAAATATTCGTGATTTTGACAAATTTTGTCGATTTTTGAACTTCAACTGCTTATAAAAAAAATTGTGCCTATGTATTTGAATAATTTTTGAATCACTCTTAGATCAACTTATTCAAAACCTTCTATTAAATTTTCAAGCGATTTGGTAGGGCCAAAAAATTGTTATCGACTTTTATAAAAAAAAATCTAAGAAAAATCGAATTATTCAAATGCCTATAAATAGCTAAAAAATAAACGAAATATTTTGAAAATACAACTATGTAAAGAAAATGCCTATTTAAACATTTTGTAAAAGTTTTAAGTTTCTACGACCTATACTTTTTGAATAAGAACAAATATCAAAAATCAATGATGCCTAAATTGTTATTTTACGCGATTATGTGAAAAAATTGTAATTTCAAACACTCATAAAAATTTTTGATTTTATTCCAGTGCAAATTTTTTTACAGATAATTGAAGGAAAACGTATGCCAAACTTTGTACCGAATTTACAATTCTTAGTTTTGAATACTTAAAATTTTATGAATTTTCAACTGCAAAATAACTTCAAATTTTCGCGATTTTCTACACATTTCGTAAAAATATGAACTTTTTATGCTTATAAAAAAAAAATTGTGCATTACGCTTTGAATTTTTTTTTTTATACCGATAAGTTCGACATATTAGGTACCTTGTATTAAATTTTCAAGAATTTTTGTCCAGTCAAATTTTTTTTATCCACATTTCAGAAAAAAAAAACAAAGAAAAGTTGAAAATTTCAATTGTCTATTAAAAGCTCAAAAAAAGTCTAAAGTTTACAAAAATTGTACTACGTATAGATGATTCCAATATAAACATTTGGTGAAAGTTTCAAGTTTTTTCGACTTATACTTTTTGAATAAGAACAAATATCAAAAATCGTTTAAGGCTAAATTATTATTTTACGCAATCATGTAATTATTTCGTAAACGTTTGAACTTTAGATGCTTATAAAAAAAAATTGTGAGTCACGATTTTTGATTTTTTTTTAATAGCAATAAGTACTTCTAATGAGGAACCTTGTACTAAATTTTCAAAGTTTTATGGCCAACCAAATTTTTTTTATCCACATTTCAGAAAAAAATAAGTTCAAATTTTCGCGATTTTTCAATATTTCATAAAAATTTAAACTTTTTATGCTTATAAAAAAAAAGGTGTGCATTTCGCTTTGAATTTTTTTTTTATACCGATAAGTACTTCTTATGAGGAATTTTATATTAAATTTTCAAGATTTTTTGTCCAGCCAAATTTTTTTTATCCACTTTTCAGAAAAAAAAACTAAGAAAAGTCAAAAATTTAAATTGTCTATAAAAAGCTCAAAAAAAGTCAAAAGTGTTCAAAAATTTTACCACGTATAGATGATTTCAATATAAACATTTGGTGAAAATTTCAAGTATCTACAATTTTTGGTTTTTGAGTAACGGCTAAATAAAAAAATCGATTTCGTCGAAAACGGGTTTTGCACAAAAAGTACCGTTTTTTCCTCATTTTTTGTTTGTTTTTCCCGTGGCATTTGAAAACTTTTGGGAATTTTCACTTGTGACCTCTCTAAGGTACCTCCGATATTCGTTTTGCCACCGAAAACATACCCTGAAGTTCAAAATTGAAGCATTATTTCGAGTAGTTATGGTGTACACAGACACAAAAACAAAAAAAAAAACAAAAAAAAAAAAAAAAAAAAAAAAACACATCATAGTAAAATCAATACATTCTTCACTTCGTTCAGAATCTAAAATAAAATGAAATTAAACATCATTGTAAAGCCATTTCACTCAGAATCGAAAATTTGATTTTCTGATTTAGAATACCGAAATCCTCAATGTGAAATGCGAATATTCGGATTTCGATATCCGAAAATTCGAAATCCGGAAATCCGAAATTCGGATTCGAAAATCCAGAAATCCGGATTTTATAACACAAAATCCGAAATCCGGATTTTTCGGATTTTCGGAGAATCCGGATTTATATTACATCACTAATTGAAACCACGTTACACCGTGCACAGTACATCGGGCACAACCAAGACGCCGAGAGGTCGAGAGAGAACGGCTTTTACATCGTCAACGCACACATCTACCCGGAACCGGCGTCGCGTGGAGGCTTGTTCGAGGCCGCCGAAGAGAAATGGGAAGCCGGGTTTGCTGCCCGGGCACGCGAGCGGGCACAACCATCACGGCCTGGTGTTTACGATCAATTCGGTCTTATCGGAAAAGCCGTTCGTTAAAAAAATACGTGAGTAATGGAAGTGTGTCGATTACGTTACGCGTGGTCGTATAGGGTCGGCGTTGCAAGACCTGCTTTCGGGCGGCGACCACGAGGACTCGGGTTCACGTCTGCGAAGTCAGCCCACCCGCTTTACGGCGTCGACTCGAAAAATAAGCCGATGTTCAGCATTCGTGAGTAGGTTTTTTTTTCAATTTTCGAGTATCAGTAGTTTTAAAAGGATTAAAAATCAAAAAAAAAAAAAAAAAAAACGAAAAAAAACGATTACCTTCCCATAATGTCCGCTGATCCCAAAATCGGCGTGAATTTCGCGTAAATGGACACTTGTCTATTTGATTATTCCAAACAAGAGTCATAAGGTTGTAAGGCCTCCTCCATACTTGACTCCGTGAAAGGAAAACTGGCGCTAATTTGAGCTGTTTTTTATAAAACGCATTACCGCGCGGACGGTTCTGTGAATTTTATCTCGTATTAAAATTAACGTGCGCGTAAAAACACTTTTCAACAGACCTACTGTGAAACAATATCATTTCGAAATGATTGCATTGAATTTAGAACTTAAAAGGCGTGGCGTGTACAGAAAAATATTTCGTGGAGGGCGTCGATCCCGTCCATAAATTGTTACGCTAAATACTATCGATCCTTGAAAAAAACAAACAAAAACGATACAACAAACATCACAAAGATTCGTTTCGTTTAAAAATCACCGAAGGCGGATGCCTTTTCACGCCTCTTTCGTGGCACGTCATCGCCAATAATCCAGACGAGTATCATAAATTATAATACCAATACATGGGTACACGTTGTTTAGGACTAGAGAGGGCTTACCCCCCTTTGGTTCACAAAAAAATCAATAAATGTTTTGTCATTATTACATAATATAATTATTATTGGAAATAAAAAGGTTTTTATGCATATTTTTTTCTATAGAGAAAATGATACGAAAATTTGATTTCAATAACACACATGATTTCTGTGGTACAATAAAAAAAAAAAAAAAATCGTTGGGGACATTTGAACGCACCGGTGCAATAACCAGATAAGTCCATTTTCATAAATTGTTCAGGAGACAAAAAAAACGTTTACAAATTTGGTAAATTAACCAAACTTTAAAAACGTGGTGTTATTATTTGTGTAAAAATAAGACACACCAAATAAAATAATTTCCTTTGATGATAATACTTTTTCCAGGAAAATAATTGATAAAAACTAAAAATCATTTATAAATACATTTTCAATAGTTACTGCAATAACAAGTTACGTCCAATTATGGTTTTGGACACATCTGGTTATTGCAACCAACTAGAAAGCAAATAATCTGGTAGGTATCCATAACATAGTCATAATATTATATATTATTCTTTTTAACAGTATGTATGGTAAATAATTATAAAACATTAGTACAACATGATATTTTTTTATGTATAAATAGGTTTTTAATATTATGAACTAATTTTTTTTCAACCTATCTTTTTGTACCTGATTGTTGCACCGGATACAATATCTAAACTCTAATTTAATTGTTAGGTGCAATAACCAGTTACGTCCGGACATATTTGGTTTTTGCACCCAGTGAAAAATAAAATTGTATATATAATGTTTTTACGGATACGTCCGGACATACCTGGTTATTACGACCGAAAAAAATTAAAAATGGTTTTATAACTATATCTCTCATAATAATGATCGGACGTATCTGATTGTTGCGTCTATCGATGCAGAATTTTTTTTCTGTGCATTTTTGTATTAAAAACGAGTTTTTGAAAAATCAGGACTTATCTGGTTATTGCACCGGTGCCTTCATTTGTAATCATTGAACGTGTTAAATTTTGAATTGAAAACAAAAACGATTTTTCAACACAAGTCGTTTTGTTATTGCGGAGTAAGGTAAAAATATTTGTCCGGATCTCGCACTGGGGGTTGAGGGGGGGGGAGAGCGGACTGAGAGTTTTCTAAAAAACATTTGACCCTCGTGAATTCGAGTCTAGTCACGTCTGTAAACCCGTCCGAGTAAAACGTTCACGCAACGTGTCTGGGACGTTTCAGCTCGAACGTTTCTGACCAGGGCGCTGTTGGCTACCAAGGCCGACATAAACGACATCCAACAGATGTTGACGAATCGAGGCGCCGGCACGGCGACGCGTTTCACGTGAACGCTGGTTTTCTCGACGACTCCAGGTATTTTACTCAGTTATCGATCGTTATTCTTGATTACTGGAAAAACTATGGAGATTTTGGAAAAACGACTTCTCTAAAGTACCATCTCAGTTCAATTTCGAATCTAAAAAGTTGCTGGACGAAATTTTTGGACAAGGATTTCTATACGAAAAAGTGTTTACAGAAAAAAATAAATAAATAAAAAAAAAAAAAGAAAAAATACGATATAAGTATCACATTTTATACGAATGCATGTTAACATGTATACAGTACGAGTGTACACGTATAAACTACAAATGTATAAATACTTCAAATTATTTGGATTTCCGATTAATTGTTTTAATTGAAAGCTTTTAAATATTCTGTTACCATCACCGTTTCAATATATATGTCACATAGAAGTATTTATTATTTTTTTAAACATTTTGAACAGTTGATATTTATATTATAAGATACCTACTTATTATTTCCATACACAGTTTTAAGTTTGTTTTGTCTATTTCAATTATTAATTATTAAAATTTATAACTTTACAAACAATTTATTTAAATCAGATTCACAGAAAGATGTCGCGTTTTTCATTTTTATGCAGTGTTTAAGTTAATAATGTAGTAACGTAATACGACAATTTTAGTCCTTCCCCCGCAAAAATAAAAAGCTGGTAAGTGAGATGATGGTGGTACAAGTTCGTCCTTCGTCCCTTCGGTCCTCGGACAAGATATTGGTGATGAATGTTTTAAGTTTTAAAGAAATGATGACACATTTCTTTAGTATAAAACGATTCTGAGCAAAGCTTCAGTGTAATATAATATATTATTATTTAAATACTGTTTATGTATTTTACGGTTATTTGTATAATTTTTGGTGAGTTTTTTTGTAATTAAACCCTCATAAAATATTCAGTTAGATATAACTCATTTAAACTTCAATTGTTATAACAATTATAACTCATTAAAAATAAACTTAAAAGAAATCAGACAATATCGAAAAAAATCGTATGATAATTTATTAAAGTGTGTATAAAAAAAAATCCTGACTAACGATTTTTGAACTTTTGTTAGGATAATTAGGTAGGTATATGAGTAAGGTCATATTAAATTTTCAGAACTTTTTGTCAAATATTTAAAATTATATTACATAAAAACTTTCAAACAATGTGGTAAATTAAAAGTTCTATATTTAAGTCAAAATTGCTATAATTGTTCTGAAAATGTTGTCCAAAATAAAAAAGTATGTATTTGATATTGGATACAATTTTCAAGTATCTAGCTTCAATACTTTTTGATTTATGACTAAATAACTAAAATCTGAACAGTGGAAATCTCGTTTACGGCGGATTTTTACCGATTTTACCGTTTTTACTCAGTTTTTCGATCGTTATTCTTGATTACTGGAAAAACTATGGAGATTTTGGAAAAATGACCTCTCTAAAGTACCATCTCAGTTCAATTTCGAACCTAAAAAGTTGCTGGACGAAATTTTTGGACAAGGATTTCTATACGAAAAAGTGTTTACAGAAAAAATAAATAAATAAAAAATAAAAAAATAAAAAAAATAAACATCATTGTAAAACCATAAGATCCTTCGCTTCACTCAGAATCTAAAACACAATAAACATCATTGTAAAACCATAAGATCCTTCGCTTCACTCAGAATCTAAAACTCACCAAAAATTATACAAATAACCGTAAAATACGTAAACAGTATTTAAATAATAATATATTATATTACACTGAAGCTTTGCTCAGAATCGTTTTATACTAAAGAAATGAGTCATCATTTCTTTAAAACTTAATACATTCATCACCAATATCTTGTCCGAGGACCGAAGGGACGAAGGACGAACTTGTACCACCATCATCTCACTTTAATTTTTTTTATTAACGACTTGATTCTTAAATAAATCGTTTTTAATACATTCCAATGAGGAACGGTGTGGCCGAGTGGTACTAGGCGGCGCTGCAGACGCACACAGTCGCCGGTTCGAACCTCGGTCACAGGGCGGCCGTATCTCTCTGGGCAAGAGTGCGGTCGCCATCCCCCGTGCAGAAAAAGGCAAAGGCAAACGAGCAACGGTGGTATGTCATAGATACATGACGAAAGGAGCCGTTGATGCCATGGCCACCATGGATACCAGGTGGCTGTCTCTCTCCGGGCAAAAGGCAGTTAGAGAGCGCACGCCATCCCCCATTAATTTTTAATTAATATTATACTTTATTTATTTATATATTTTTAAATAGAAAAAATAATCTAAGTTTCGCTATAATTATTTATTCATAGTACAAATAATAATAATTTATAATAATGTTTTTATACTACAATTTACAATGTTTGTAAATTATAATTCAGTTAAACTTGTTTGTTTATATATAGAAACTGTAAAAGTATAGCAGCTTTTTTGGTGTAGCAAATTACCTATGATTTAAGTATCTCTACATAATGAAAACCTAAGAAAACAGGACATTTTCATTAGTCTCGCTAAACTATTTCAACGTTATGGTGTCACAGACATTCAAAAATATTAAAAATTTTAATTTTGTAAAATTGAAAAAGCTGTTAATGACTGATATGAACTCTACTGTGGCTGTTTACTGAAATTGGGTAGTAAATTTCCATAAATTTTATAGATTAGAAGCCAATTATATTTTAATTTTTCCACCTACAAATGTAATGTACTTAATACTTGAAAACTTAAATTAATTACATACAACTGAATTACCGGTAAAAATATCACTTCACGTTTTTCTAAGTGTGGTAATGCAAAATGTCCAACAACAGATAATATGGCACCGTCCTAGAAATACATTATAATAAAAAAATAAATTAGTCAAATTAAATCAATAGTGCGGGCTAGTTATGTTGTTTCACAAATTACATCGAAGAATAATCGTCCCTTCACTGATGCTGAATTCTTTAAAAACATTTCTTTAAAAATCAAGTATAAACGGTAAAATTTGTCACATTATGAGACTTTTAATGAATTGATTTCAGTTATTTAATAATTAATTCAAACGTAATAATGACAAAAACTTGAAATATTCAAAACTATATTATATATATGAAACTTAAAAAAAATATATATATGAATACTTTTGACAAAATATCGAACTTTAAAAAATGTGAAACTTCTCGTTTTGATCTTAGTGTAAAATATTAACCATACAACTTGCAAATTTAATAAAATCTTTCTCATTACTTTATAACTGAAATCTATGATCCTGAAACTAGTTATTAATTTTATGATCCTGAAAACTACGTACTTCGCTCCATGGTCATTGGTCATACATTATGACGCCATGGATATTGTTCGCTACTCGGACGAGTTGATGGAGATGGGTGCACTGGATTTTAAAGAAATGATAGATCATTGTCTTTAGTTAAACGATTCTGAGTAAAGCTTCAGAATTAAAATATACCGTTTGGATTTCTTCAAATAAATTGTTAAAGTTGAAAATAGACGTGAAAACAGTTTGTAACGTAATAATCATAAAATAATTTACTTAAATTCTTTTAAAACAATCTACTTCTCCATGTCGGTTAGGTTGACTGGCGTGATAATGCCACGACTGGCTCAAACATACTATGAACATAATCATCATAATTCATAACCGTACTTGGCTGAAATCACGTGCCAAGACAACCGGAGTGAACATCGACAACAATAATTGCATTCATATACATATTCGTGAAATCCATTTGGTCATTTTCATTCGCTTATCACTCGTCACGACGGCACGACGGCGCTGCATTGACGGCAGTTAACTTGACTTCTTCCATCAATTGGAAATGTTCATGAATTTTCCACGAATGGTACAGGACTGCAGCGACGGAGGCGACTGTGGCGGCGGTGTCCACGGCGGAGGCGGCGTCGACGGCAACGGCAGTGTCGACGGCTCCTCCCGTCATATTATATCTATGATATGCCTCCATAACAGCGTTCTAAGCAGCGGCAGTAGATATAATATGAATGGAGGAGCCGTTGGACACCGCCGCTGCCGTCGACGCCGCCGCTGCTGCCGTCGCCATGATCACTGCGTAATATGACTGGTGACTCCAAAACGAACGTCACAGCATGCTGGACCTTAATCGCGGTGTTCCTCGATATCTCGGGGGCGTTCGATAACGCTTGGTGGCCGGCCATTTTGGCTAGTCAGCGCCGCCGCAAGATCCCGATGAGTCTGTACAAACTCGTGACAGATTTCCCAACGGACCAACGGACAAGCGTCGCTCCGGGAAGGAACAGTGACAGTCGTGAAAGAGGTCTCGAAGGGATCAGGCCCGTGCGCAGGATTTGAGAATGGGGGGTGTTTTGAAAAAAAAAAATGTATAACATAGATACATCAATAATCAGCAATAATATTGTATTATAACATATTTATATTTATTATTAATTTTGTAAGTACCTATGTTAAATGTGTTTTTTAACAATACCTACTATATACCTAACCTATTTTTATTATATTTTTACCAATAACTACGAAACGATTGTATTCGTATATAATTTGTATATAATCCATTGTTAACCTACGTGGATAAAAATGGAAAAAATAAAAGTGGTTTGAGTTTATGTGAGTACATTTTTTGACGTAGGTAGCATACAACACAAGTATTAATTTTTTGTAGATAGCATATGCTGGTAGATAGCATAGGACACGTGTACCTTATTATAGTATTGTACTATTATGTTATGCATTATTATTTATTACAAATAAGATTAGAAAATTTGACCCCCCCCCCTTGCGCACGGGCCTGGAAGGGATGCCCGCAGGGAAGTGTACTCTCTCCCTTGCTGTGGAACCTCATATTCGATGATCTTCATTAGCGTCGAGATGCCGCAAGGTGTCACCGTCTTTGGCTACGCGGATGACGGCGCGCTCATGATCGAAGCAGAATCACGAGCGTCGATCGAGCACATAGCCGATGGGGCGCTCGCTATAACACACGAGTGGGGGGGGGGACTCGAAACAAGCTGCGATTCTCCGCGGAGAAGACCGTCGCCGTGGTTTTTAAGGGTCAGTATAAACGATGCCCGCGAGAATTCGGACGAACCGCCAAATAGTGAAGTTCGCACCTGAGGTAAAATACCTCGGGGTAATGCTCGACCGGAAACGTCTTAATTACAGTATACACGCGTTAGGTTAAGCTTAGCGACAAGGCAAAGTCGCTAGCCGTAAGGCTAAGGCCGTTTTCTCACCAAAAGCAACCGATGACGGCAACGCGATAGAGATTCGAGTCTAGTTGTAGTTGAGTTGCCCAGTTGTTCTCATCTAAAAAATTAATATGAAACTTCAATGCAACTTCAATGCATGTTCACTTATCAAAATGTCTTCATCCGATGAGGATATGGTTGTAGCATTTTTTTATGTCTTTTCGAGTGTGATTAGATGATGTTACATCATAAAGACGTGGGTGACTTTCTATAAGCTGTACGAATGCCATATTTTCTTCTTGTTCATTTGCAAAATATTTGCCATATTTTTAAAATAAATCATTGACAAAATACGAAATTGATTATAAACCAGAGTAGGTAATAATCGAATAATTGAATTATTCACAAAATCGAACTATTCACATTAGCAACTATATAGACAAAAGAGACTGACACGTCGAGTTGCTCAAAAATAGTTTTCAAACAGTTGCGTTGTTTTCCAGTCCTGTTGCGACCTGTGAGATCACGTCGATTTAAAAATACATGTCGCGTTGCGTCGCGGTTACGTTGCCGTCATCAGTTGTTTTTGGTGAGTACACGGCCTAAAACCCCCCATACACGGTTAGTCATGAATGACAATCAACGTGATTGACGGTCAAATCTGATCATTGACTGACGATTGATAATTATTAATTACCATACACGGTCAATCAAGACTGACTATCTTCAGTCATTCGGTTATTTATTTTAGTCAACACAATTGTCAATAGTGCGGTGTATCGTGTATTTCTCATTCAATATTTATTGAAAAAAAAAAAATTATATGAATAAGAAGGTATTATTGGTATTGCTATTTACCTTGCGTGTGAAAAAAAAAACGAAAAAAACCAAGAGAAAAAAAAGATTTTTATTTTTCTATTTTTGTACAAATCACTTTTAATTTTCCACGTAGCAGGTAGACTACGGTATTAACGTAAAAATTCGAGCCAAAATTCTTCATCATTAACTTTATTTGCCATTTTTGAACAAATATATAAAATTTACAAACGACAAAAAAATCGACTGTTCCACTCAATTCAACTTGGTTGACTGATAAATTTGACATTCATATAGACATACACGGTCAATTATGAATGTCAATAATCTTGACTGATGATAAAAATTCAAACATGACGTGTAAATTTCATCAGTCATAAAATTTGACTGTCAGTCATTAACAGTCATACACATACACGGTCAGTCATGAATGTCGATAGTAGATATAAAAGAGGGGTTCTGGACCCACCTCCACCTCTCGCACCTCTCGCCGCCGCACACCGCCACCTCCACCTCTCGCACCTCTCGCCGCCGCCACCTCCACCTCTCGCACCTCTCGCCGCCGCCGCCGCACACCACCTCCACCGCCGCACACCGCACACCACCTCCGCCGCCGCCGCCGCACACCACCTCCGCCGCCGCCGCCGAACCACCCGCCGCCCGAATCCTGATCGTCAACGTTGCCGACATGTTTTTCACCCCCCTCCACTACTTGTTAGGTTATCAACTGAATGTATCATCTATATGTTATCATATACCAGCAAGATACTCGGTTACGTTATCACTTATACGTTATCACATACCAGCGATTACGTTATCGCATACCAACGATTACCAGGTTTCGCTATGACTTAAATGCAATCACTTATTTGTTATCATGATAAGACATACGTTTGTAATTACTGATGTTCAAATAATAAATAAAAATTATATATCCAATATGGAATGTTATATAATATGGAAGTACTAACACTCGTACCCAATGCTCTAGGTTTTTCCTAGAATGTCATCCTTATTGTTATAAATATCTATTTTTAATGATTGATATAATACTGCACATTCTTAACCGTCGTACCTTCATTGTTCAAATATACAGAAATTATTGTGGAAGTACTAACACTCGTACCCAATGCTATAGGTTTTTCCTAGAATGTCACCCTTATTGTTATAAATATCTATTTTTAATGATCGATATAATACTGCACATTCTTAACCGTCATACCTTCATTGTTCAAATATACAGAAATTATTGAATACACTACTATTTTAGTCTTTTGTAAATCGTTTTACGGTCATTTCTTTTGTATATATATATATATATACACATGTACAACAGTCTCATATATGTGTTTAGACCATAGAGTAATATAGAGAGGGCCTTACATATCTCAGCTGCACAAGAAAGTGAAGCGCAAAAGGTGTATGATTGCCAGTTTAAGTGGATAGTACACAAAAATTATTGTACAATATATGGTAAAACGATTCACCTGTAATGCCGTTATCTTTGATACATTTGTTATCTCGTGTGTTGTTTCCCTCTAATATAATTAAATGTTGAGCAGATTAAAAAATAAAAAGCTGGCAAGTGAGATGATGGTGGTACAAGTTCGTCCATCGTCCCTTCGGTCCTCGGACAAGATATTGGTGATCAATGTATTTGTTTTAAAGAAATGATGACTCATTTCTTTAGTATAAAACGATTCTGAGTAAAGCTTCAGTGTAATATAATATATTATTATTTAAATACTGTTTACGTATTTTACGGTTATTTGTATAATTTTTGGTGAGTTTTTTTGTAATTAAACCCTCATAAAATATTCGATTGGATATTACTCATTTAAACTTCAATTGTTATAACAATTATAACTCATTAGAAATAAACTTAAAAGAAATCAGACAATATCGTATAAAATCGTATAATAATTTATTAAATTGTGTATAAAAAAAAATCCTGACTCACGATTTTTGAATTTTTGTTAGGATAATTAGGTAGGTATATGAGTAAGGTCATATTCAATTTTCAGAACTTTTTGTCAAATATTTAAAATTATATTACATAAAAACTTTCAAACAATTTGGTAAATTAAAAGTTCTATATTTAAGTCAAAAGTGCTATAATTGTTCTGAAAATGTTGTCCAATATAAAAAAGCATGAATTTGATATTGGATAAAATTTTCAAGTTTCTGGCTTCCATACTTTTCGATTTATGACTAAATACCTAAAATCTGATCAGTGAAAATATCGTTTACGGCGGATTTTTACCGATTTTACCGTTTTTACTCAGTTTTTCGATCATTATTCTTGATTACTGGAAAAACTATGGAGATTTTGGAAAAATGACCTCTCTAAAGTACCATCTCAGTTCAATTTCGAATCTAAAAAGTTGCTGGACGAAACTTTTGGACATGGATTTCTGTACGAAAAAGTGTTTACAGAAAAAAAAAATAAACATCATTGTAAAATCATAAGATCCTTCGCTTCACTCAGAATCTAAAAATGCAGTCTGCTACTCCGCTATAAAAATAACAGAATCAATCGCCTGTCTTGTAAAGTATTTGAGTAAAAGTATTATTGCTAAATATGCACATATTTATACACTTAAAAATTCAAAAATATGTAAAAAAAAAAATGCAATGAAGTTACGAAATGTGATTTCATTTTATCGTACACTTTGTGACAACATAATTTTTTTCCACTAGATAGGCAACACTGGCAAACATACACCTTTTCCGCTTCACTTTTTTTTTCGAACGGCATCTCTATATTACTCTATGGTTTAGACCCATGACTCACAATTTCCAAGAATTATTATGAAAATATGGGAGGACCTTTGAAAACCATAGCCAGTGTCTTATTTACAACTTAATACAGTTTAGTGTGTCTTTAGTCCTCTACCGTACACATTATCTCTCCGCGCTCAACACGTCTTCAAGTCGTTTACCGTCCGTATATCGATTCTCCTCGTTTTAATAAAAACAAGAACGTTCTCGTTTTTATTTTTCGTACATACTTTTACACGTTTTTTTTTTTTAAAAATGTTCAAGTGTGATAAATGTGTTAAGAGTTTCGCTCGTAAGGATGCCCTCACTAGGCATCGTAAGACGCATGATGTTACTCAAACTCTCCATACATGTGACGTATGCATGAAAACATTCGGAAGGAAAGACAATCTCACCAGACACAGGAAAGCTGCTCATGGTATGTATTTATTTATTCTTTCAACAGTTATTAATCGGATATTTTTAAAACGTTTAATAATTTATAATTATTTCAGTTAACATTGCTCATGCACCAATACGGCGTAATGACATTGAAATAGCTCCTCAAATTATTGTGCCCGATATTCAAGCCGGTCCATCGAACAACCATTCAGATAATTTATGGGGTGATGACGACGATGATGAAATGTATTTATTTGCTGTGGAGAGTGCTGAACATGCTGGCTTTTGTGATAAAGAAGGTAAGATTTTAGAATAATAATTCACACTACAATTTTAATAGCATAGTTATTATTTCTTTTTCCAAGTAAATTTATTATGAATTAATTTTACTGAATAAAATCCTCATTTCGGTTTTCATATTTTTCGTTAAATAAGTCTTAATTTTCGATATTTTTTCCAAGTAGTTTTACTGGATAAATTCCTAATTTCGGTTTTCATATTTTCTGTTTAATAGGTCCTTCGCGTAAACGTAATAACGAAAATTCAACATCTAATAGAAGACAAAAAAGAGCTCGTCTAAACTTGGTTGGTGATTCAGATTTTTTTGTTGAAGTAGGCACATCATTAAATAATACAGTGACTTGGTACTATAGAAAAAATACAGAGAACATTTTCAACTACCCCTCATTCCTCAAATCGATTAAAAATGAACTAATTTATATTTTAAAAAATTCAACACTACCCGTGAAATTTAATTTGAAATTAGAATCTACATACAACAAACCTAATATTGAAAATTCGACTGAAAACCGTGCGTTCAAGACCTCGGCTAGATCAATATTTGTGAGTAGTGATATCGGGGGAGTGATTGATGAAAAGTTCGCTACTATTTTATCCGAACAAGATGTGTATCAGGGAAAAGGTAGCGGTTTTTCCTTACAGAATATCGACGGATTACTGTTAGGTGTATATAAATATACACCCATGGGCGGCTCTTCATATATTGCTTTACCATCTAGCATTGAAAATAAAAAAGCTGTAATTAATCCCCAAAATAATGACGTTTACTGCTTAAAATGGGCTATATTAGCCAAATATGTAACCGGTAGCAGTAAATATAGAATAGGAAATAATTATACGCAGCATGAAGACAAGTACAATTTCTCAGGTATTACATACCCAACTCCGCTGCATGAAATTAAAATTTTTGAAAAAAATAACCTGGCTACATCTGTAAACGTGTATGGTGTTCAACAGGATAAAGATGGTCAAAAAGTAAAATATATTGTGTATCCACTTAAAGTCGTAGAAGAAGAAAAACCTGACCATTTCGACCTCCTTTTAATATCTGATGAAGAAAAATCACATTATACATTCATTTCAAATTTTTCTCGTCTTGTACGTTCGCAAAAAACAAATCATAAGGAGGCAGTTGTGTTTTGTAAAAGATGTTTCACCAGTTTTGATGAGAGAGAAAGAATTAAATTAAGTGGTCAGGCAGCACTCGACGAACATAAGTTGATTTGTGGACAACATAAACCTATTTTACCAAAGATGCCAGCAGAGGGAACAACTCTTGAATTCGAAGCATGGAGCAAAACACAGCGTCACCCATTTGTGATTTATGCAGATTTTGAAGCGTTGTTGGTAAAATGTAACGAAGAAAAAATGGGGAAGAGAACGACTGTTTTTCAAAAACATAAACCAATGAGCTATGGAATATACGTAAAGGCTGCCGATAACATACCTAAAGATCTACTTGAAGAATTTGATATACCTACAACTATAATAATATACAGAGGAGGTGAAACACGTGAAGAAGTTGCCAAACATTTTGGTGAAACTGCTGTTGAAATTTCAAGAAAAATAGAGAAACTGCTGAAAACAAATAAAAAAATAATTATGACAAACGAAGAAAAAGAGGCACATAAGATTTGTACAGAATGCAATTTGTGTAAGAAAAGAATCTCAACGCCTGTACAAGATCATTGTCACTTATCCGGTAAATTCAGACAGACATTGTGTAACAGATGTAACTTGTCGTTACAAGTACCAAATTTTGTACCTTGTTTCTTACACAACCTGAGTAATTATGACGCGCATTTCATTGTTACGGAGCTGGGATATGATGAAAAAAGTATAACAGTCATTCCAAACAGTGAAGAAAATTTTATTTCGTTTTCGAAATATATTTCGAACAAGTTCACAATCCGTTTCATCGACACGTTCCGCTTCATGGCCTCGAGTTTGTCTAAACTCGCTTCAAATTTAATTACGCCAGATTTAGAAAAATTTAGAGAAACAGCAAAACATTTCTCTAACGAAGATATGGTATAAGTAACGCGTAAGGGTGTTTATCCTTACGAATATACCGATAGTTGGGTGAAATTGGAAGAAACAGCATTACCAGCCAAACATCTATTTTATAGCACATTATTAGAAGAACATGTTTCGGATAAAGATTATAATCATGCTATGGAGATATGGAATCATTTTAACTGTCAAACACTTGGAGATTATAGTGATTTATATCTCAAAATCGACGTCTTACTCTTAGCAGATGTATTTGAGAACTTCAGAGACATTTGCCTATTAACATATAACCTAGACGCTGCTTTCTATTTCACTGCTCCCGGTCTGAGTTTTGATGCCTGTCTAAAGTATACAAATATACGACTTGAGCTGCTCACAGACTATGACATGCTGTTGATGTTTGAAAACGGTACTTTTTTAAAAATAAATAAATAAATAAAATAATAATAAATCTTATAATAAAAATAATATTATGTTTTAGGTATACGTGGAGGACTCACACAAGCGAGCATGCGGTATGGAAAGGCTAATAATGTTAAAACACCAGACTATGATTCAACAAAACCATCAACATGGATCATTTATCAAGACTGTGAGTATATATATATATATATACATATATATATATATATATATATATATATATATATATATATATATATATATAAATATATTTATATAGATATATATATATATTTGTATATATATATATATATATATATATATATATATATATATATATATATATATTTATATAAATGCATATTTTTTTTTTTTTCAAAATTTATACAATTATTTAATTATTATATTTATAGGTAATAACTTGTATGGCTGGGCAATGTCGCAATATATGCCGTCTGGTAGTTTCAAATGGGTCGAGCCTACACTAGATGGTCTTGAAACTCTGAATGATACATCAGATATTGGTAGAGTGTATGAAGTCGACATTTCATACCCACAGCACTTGCACGATAAACATAATGACCTGCCTTTCCTGCCAAATAACAGTATTCCACCCGGTTCAAAAATTCAGAAACTTATGGCTACATTGGAGAAGAAAGAACGTTATATTATTCACTACCGTAATCTGAAGCAGGCTATGGATAATGGATTGATTGTTGAAAAAGTAAATGTTTAAATATAATACCTGTTATTAGTGTATTAATGATAATATGATTTAGGTTCATAGAGTGGTACAATTTAATCAGTCGCCATGGTTAGCCAAATACATCAATCTGAACACAGAAATGAGGAAAAAGGCAAAAAATGATTTTGAGAAGGACTTTTATAAATTGATGAACAATAGTGTATTTGGTAAGTAATTGTAATTTATAATTATATATTTATAACTATAACCCTTTTATTTCTAGGTAAGACCATGGAATCAATGAGGAGACGGATAAATATGGAGCTTGTTTGTAGTGAAAAGCGGTTAAAGAAACTAATAAATAAGACCACGTTTAAATATTGTACAAATTTTGAAAATAAAAATCTAACGGCTGTCACTCTCGAAAACAAGATAATCGATTTTTGCAAACCGATTTATATTGGTAAATATTATATTTTATTATTTTATTAAATATATGTTCTTATTTTAATACTTTTTAGGTTTTTCTGTGCTTGATATATCAAAGACCATGATGTATGATTACTACTATAATGTGTTGAAAAAGTTTTATGGTGATAGGATAATACTAATGTATACTGATACAGGTAAATATAAATATATACTTTTTTTTAATAAATCATTTTATAATGTTTATAATGTATTTTTTAGATTCATTTGTGAACTACATTCTAACCAACGATTTCTATGCCGACCTGAAAAACAATCCTATCCTGCTAGATCGAGTGGATACAGCTAATTTACCGATTGATCACCCGTGCTACATGACTGTAAGGAAGAAAGTACCTGGGTTCTTCTCAGATGAGACAGAGGGGAAAACCATGAACGAGTTTGTCGCTCTACGGGCAAAATCATATGCGTTTAGTGTTGAAGGCGAGGAGAAGATCAAGGCAAAGGGTATCAGAGGTCATGTGGTTAAATATCACATGACTCTCGAGAACCACAAAAAATGTTTATTTGGTGACAACAGTTTAGTCACACATACAGATAATGTTTCAATACGGTCATTCAATCACCAGCTGAAGACCATAAAGACTAACAAGCTGACTTACAACCGTTTTGATGACAAGCGATATATATTGGAGGATGGAGTGCATACCCTAGCCCATGGTCATTATAAGATTGTATAAAAAAACATGTAATATATGTACAAAATGTATAAGATTATTTATTAAACCATGTATAAAAACCATGTGATATATGCGCAAATTGTATAATTAAGTATAAAAACATGCAATTTATATGTGACAAATGTGTTAAAATGTATAAATACAAGTAATACAATTACAAACATGCAATATATATGTGACAAATGTGTTAAAATGTATAAATACAAGTAATACAATTACAAACATGCAATATATATGTACAAAAAAAAAAAAAAATCTAATACTATATATGTAAAACATACAATATAAGTTTAAAAAACATGCAATTTATGTATAAAAACATGCTGTATATGTTAAAAATTTTTATAATAAAATAATATCAAGTTAAATTACCATTGCTCTTCATTATTTTCCCCAAAAAACCCTACCCTATCCTGCTCTAATTTATTTAATCTATCTTCGGTTATGTCTATTCCTAATTTATCAAATAATTTATTTTTTTTTTTTTTTTTTTTTTTTGGTTAACAGTATCATTATCATTATTAATATTATCTAAATTATAAACAGTGTCTAATGTACAACAGATATGTTTTATTAGTGGTAGGTAGGTAATACAAAAAGCAATTTTCTGTGAATAATAATTTTACTTTATTGAAACAAGATATTATACAACAAGTCTTAAGAATTAATTATATACCAATGTCTTAATGAAAACACTTTATAAAATGTACAATGTTTAGGATTTAAATCCTTATGAAAAATACAACACGGCATAGATTCTTCGTTGCATAATCGATCAAGACGAGGGCATCCAATGTCTTCCATGTTAACAACATTAATATACGGTTCGATATCCTTGCGTATTTTCATCTTTTGCGTGCCTTTAACGTAGATGGTATCAAATTTTAAAGAATTTAAAATTTGATGTATTTCTTCATAGTCGACTTCTCCATAGTCCAATGAAAGTCCATGGTAATTTCTCTCTAGCCATTTGTTGACGCTTCGACTTTTCTCGTCATGAGTTATATTTGTGTGTTTGAAAATCCAATGTTGAGCCGCCCATGATTCCGTGTCCACGATAGACATTTCTTTTATAAAATAAGTATTGCCCGCACCGAGAATACATTGAATATCTAATATAGCTGACGACATTGCACGTCCGTCTTCGATGACTGCTTTGTATAAACTGATTTAAAATACGACTTATACTGTAATTTTATTGTTTGAATATGTATATATTTATGTTTGAACTTTATCACTCATTGAAACTTCGATAGTGTTAACTCGGCTGACTAAAGCAGGAATAACTTTCTGTAACGCTCTTAGTTCATTCATACAATTTTTTAAAGAAATGTGAATCTTGTCGATAGAGTCCACTGTATTCTTATCATTTTCAGTCATGTATTTTTGAATATTCAGGTCTTCCAATGATGTAATTCTATTTTCTATTTCATTTGTCTTCTTGAATAGTGAATTTATTTTATCGCAATTCGTTACAATAATACTACTATGTAATTTCAACTCTGTTTCGTTCATATTTAGTCTTTCGTTTTGTAAATTATTCTGTTTGCTGAGCGTTGAACTCAAAGTACCTCCGAATACATCCATGATTGATTAACGACTGATACTATAATTCAATATCACTAGTATTTATCCAACTATTATGAGTACTATCGAATCCGTACCATTTTACAAATGCTTGTCTGCCTTTTCTTCGTATAATTTTTTCAACTAAAAAACTGTCTGGGTGATTCGTCTTGTGTATTTCTTCTGTATAAAAACAACCGGCGATCGGTTTACCCGAATAATCTCCGAGCATATACGTTGGTGGTACTGTTTTATTTATTTTTAGTATCGTAAATATCTCTGTAGACCAATTAGGTAGATATCCTTTTGTGAATACACCTTTTTGTACACTTATACGTACTTTATCACCAACTTTGAATTTTATTTTTTTATCTTTAATAACACGATGTTTCATATGCACTAATTTCGGGTTTTTATCTGCTTGCTCGGGAGTCATACCTATAGTTCGATGTTTTGAATTGTTATATTTTCGAATTAATAGTGCTAAAATAGAAATCCAATCATGCGATCCTCTAGCTGTAAATTCTTTATACATTAAAGATTTTAATGTGCGGTTAAATCGTTCGATAATACACGCCTTGGTAGTACTAAATGTAGAATATTTATTAATGTTATATTTCTTCATTAGAGCGTCGAATGTCTTGTTGTAAAATTCTTTTCCATTATCTACTTGTAGCAGTTTTGGTTTACGAACGGCTATTATTTTTAGTGATGTGAGCTCGGTAAATTTACCCGGTAAAATTTACGGGTAAAAGTAAATTTACGTAAATTTTACCGAGCTTTTTTTTACCCGGTAATTTTTTTTTACCATTGAAAAAAATTGAGTGACCCCTTATTTTAAATGTTTTTACAAGTGGAATACGTTTATTTAGTAGGTATTTCTGTATTTTAGTTTATTATCTATTATTTATGGCTATATTTAGATTCATTGAAAAAGTAAACATTGACAGTGTTGTAGTTAGTACTAGCATTGATTATAAATACTAGTACTAGTATTTATAATCAACGGTACTAGGTACCCTGTGTATTAATAACATGCGAGATTGCGCGAATAAGCGTGATAAATATTATCGTTGTTTATTTCCAAGTTTTAAAATTAGCTGACGGTTATCGGTGTTCAGTGGCGTAACTTGGGAGAAATTCTAGGGGGGGGGGCATTATTTATTTTTAACCAAAATTTCAACTATATAGCGAAAAACTCCAAAGCCTACACTTACCAAATTTGAGAACTGTGTGCATCATATTTATTTTGAAGGGCTGGAAAAATTTAGCTTTTCTTTCTAATTTGTACTTCCACTTTTACATTTTAATGCTCAAATATTGTCAAATAGAACAAGAAATATATTGCAATTTTTCGAATCAATGTTCAGGTACTGTATAAACAATATAATAAACGTTATATATACCTAGTTTAGGTAAACATAGATACAACTACATATCATAAACTATATATACTAAATATACTATACTATACTAAATAAATCTAAACATAGATACATACAAAATGTAGAAAACATTATATGTTAAGATTTTTAATATTTAGAAATAAAGTGTTTTATTAGTTTAATTACATTAAAATTTGAATTATAACTGATGGTAGAGAGGGAAAAATAATACCTTTGCCCCTCCAGTTAAACGCTCGGGGGGAATTGCCCCTCTTTGCCACCCCAGATTACGCCTATGTCGGTGTTATTACTTATTTGCTATCATTTATTACTAACTATGATTATTATAATATTATTAATTACTATTTTATGTTCCTGATTACGATTATCATAAATGTATGAACTTAAAGATTAACGACGTAAATGTAAATTATATAATATTTTATGAAAATTATTTCAAAATAACTAATAAGTACCTACTTAAAAAATGAAAGTTCTATGAACGAGGAAGAATATTACAATACTGATGACATAGTAGTAGAGTCTGAAGGAGATCAGTTTGGTGAAACAGATTCAAGTGATGATGAATTTTTTAACTCCATTAAACCTACTCTTGCTTAAGTAAATATATGTTCCGAACTTAAATTAAATTTTTAATTATTATTATGTATTAGGTACTGTATAAGTCTGCAGACAGTTTTGTTATTGATTTAAGTTTTCTTGTTTTTTAAAGATGTGTTACTTATTTTGTTATTTGTTCTGTTGTTTATTATATTATAAACTATTAATTTATTTGTTATTTTTTGATAAAAGTAATTATATAAAAAAAAACAAAAGTAATTGAACTATTGAAGTAATGTTTTTATGTTTAATACAAGTTTCATGATTTATTTTACATAATATAGTTTTCTGTTAATTTATAAAAATGATGAAAAAAGGTAAGAAATTTGATACATAAGCTTTATTTGAAAATTGTAGAAAAATGTCACTTAAAATTAGTTTTTTTTCAAAATTTACCAATTTACCGAATTTTACGTAAATTTACGTAAATTTTACCGGTAAATTTACCGAATTTTTTTTACCGGTAAATTCCACATCTCTAATTATTTTAGACATGGCTTTAGCGACTTCATTACCCGTCTTTGATTTTAACGGTATAGCCCATGCATATTTTGTGAAACAGTCTATCACACACAGTATATATTTGTATCCCTTGTTACGTTTTGAAAGAGGTATCATTTCAACCAAGTCTGCTTGAAACAAATCATTTTTCCCATATACATTAACTATACGTCTAGTATAATTTTTTCTCGCCGGTTTATGTAGTTCATTTGCAATATCTCGCTTAGACATGAGGAATCCTCTTTATTATCTTGGCTTCTAATAATTCTTCAAAAATTGATAGTATCTCGTTTGAAACACCTGTATTTCCAGCTGCCTTGGACGCTAAAAGTAATCGTAAACGATCGACTAACTCGTTTGGATCATCCCAGTAAACTAAGTTATGTTCTTGTAAATTCATACTTGTGTCATAATTATTCAAACCCAGTCCAGTGTTAAATAAATCACTAATAATTTTCATATATTTATTTCCTGTGGTTTTAATCTTGTCGTCTCGATTTAAATGCGCAGAAGTTTGTATAAGTATTTTTCTATATGTTTCTAAGTCGTCTTGGGTATATACCATAGGGTTTTTATTGAATAATAAGCGGATGATACCAGGTGTTATCGTATATTCTTCTCCGTCGATAAGTATACTATTCTGAATAAATTTAACTTCCTTTTTACCTAGAGTAATAGTTCTATCTGCTCGTATTTTAGGACCATAAGTTTTATCAAGATCCACAGAGTTGAACCACTGATTTATTCTATTCTGATATTCTTCATCTTTGATGTTGAAAGCTGAATTTTCCTCAACGTGTTGATCAAGTGAGACTTCATTTGATATTTTTTTCTCAGTTTTATTATGAATAGCGTCTATTTTTGACGTATTTTGATTTGAAATTTTAGTAAGTGGGTCGATTATAGGTTTAAATGTTTGACTCATCAACTGACGAACGTCTGTATCAATACTTTTTAATGCATTATATTTTCGTTTGATATTTTCTTTAGCCTTGACTATTTCACTTAAAACTGAACTATCTGCTTCCATGTTTGCGCTTTGAATGATATATTATTCAGTAATGTAGTGGTTTATATAATTACAAATGTATCAAAACCTAGACGATAACGCCCGTTATCACGTTCATTGTCTTTACTAATAACCACGAATGAAAACGGCTGACGATTCCAACATGTAGAACAAAAGTTTTTAAACTCTGTATACATCATATCACCTGAGCAATGTTCGTTGTATACATGTTTTAGATTTGTCTCGTCTTGCTTGAATAATACTATTAAGTTGGCATTATCACGTATCAATTGTTTAGGTACTTTAGAATAACTCTGAGCCAAATAAAAAATATCTACTTTATTGTGCCGTCCACGGGAAAAATATTCACGGATAATACCTTGATGCTCGCCTATAACATCGTCCATTATAAATACAGAGTTAGGCCGTACTTTTTCCGGTGAAACGACTTGATCATTTTCGTAAAACATAAATATATTCACACCATCAATTTCTTCGATTATCTGTTTTAATAATTGATATTTAGGCTGTTGTAGTGTCTTGGAGTATATGTACACGTTTTCAAAACGTAATCCATTTTCATTAACGAGTAGAGAATATATAAGATTAGTTTTTCCACAACCTGAACTGCCTAAAACCAATGACCTCACAGTGTTTGGAAAAAGAGCTCCGTGTCTTTGTGTAACTGTATCGGGTGTATCGAAGTTATACACTGGTAGTTTTTGTTCTTGCTCTATGAATGTAAGTGCTTTTGATTGCTTTTCCATATTTTCTTCATTGAAATGTTTATTGTTCTCGTGTCGTGCGAGATCAGATTTATAATTAAAAGCACGGTTACATATATCACAAAAGAAACGTATCCCGCTGTGGGTTTTAACGTGTCTATTCAAAGCATCTCCCCTGGTAAATAATCGTAAACATTGTTCACACTTAAACATAATTACACGTCCTGTCAGATTCATATCAGAAACTCTACTAACATAGCATAGCTGTGGCTGTGGCTGTGGCTGTGGCTGTGGCTGTGGCTGTGGCTGTGGCTGTGGCTGTGGCTGTGGCTGTGGCTGTGGCTGTGGCTGTGGCTGTGGCTGTGGCTGTGGCTGTGGCTGTGGCTGTGGCTGTGGTTGTTACTGTGGCTGTGGCTGTGGTTGTGACTGTGGTGAATTTTTCATATCATTCTTATTATAAATATAGATGTAATGTTTAATATTATGTCATACGATGGCGTGCGCTCAAAGGAAACGGTCGATTAAAGGCTCAGGACTTGTCAACTCAGTTATAAATCATTTACCTGTAGAGCTACATTTACCTGGGTATAGGTAAGTTATTTAGCATGTGTGTTATTTAATTTGAGACATGAATTAATGTTAATTTTTTTTTTCCTTCCTTCCTTACTTTTTTTTTTTAGATTTGCCGGTCCTGGTACAAAGTTAAGACAGCGATTAGCACGCGGTGAACGCGGAATAAACAGATTAGATGAATTAGCTCGATCACATGATATAGCGTATGAAAATAGTAACCTGTTAAGCGATAGACAGAAAGCTGATGCAATTCTAGAGGATCAGGCTTGGGAAGTATTCAAATCACCTAAGACAGGTCTCAAAGAAAAAGCCGCTTCTTGGTTAGTTACAACAGCCATGAAGGCTAAACGAAAGATTGGAGCCGGTTGTAGTTTCAAATGTGCTATCAGTGCAGCTAGAAAGGCGATAAAAAATAAAACAAGTGAAAACGATATAATGAAATTAGCTAAAACATGTGTCGTCGCAGCTAAAAAAGCAATTGCATGTAAAAAGAAGACTAAAACACCTAGAATTATCCCTATTCCGAAAAAAGGCGGCGTGTTGCCATTAATACCTATTTTTGCGGGATTGTCTGCGTTAGGATCACTTACAGGTGGTATTGCTAGTGTGGTCAAGACGGTTAATGATATGAGATCGAATAGAAACACTCCTGTTCATTTGGGTAAAGGTCTTTATTTAGCACCGTATAAAAACAATACTTATCAAGTAAGAAAAGGCGATGGATTATACCTAGGACCGTATTAGTCTGGCGGATCCTTAAAGAATAAGAAAAGCAAAAAATCTACAAGAAAAACGACAAAAAACTAATATCCACGCTACCCGATAGAGCATTATTTGATTACGAAGTTATAAAATACGCTCGTATGCTGAAAATACCTCATTTCATTGGAGTATTTTCTAGAGATAGGTTGCCTGTGTCTCCAAAACATAAAGAGTGTGCGGTAGTCAATCTCGATACAGAGAATAATGCAGGAACTCATTGGGTAGCGTACACGAAGAATGGTGAAAATATAAATTACTTTGATAGTTTCGGAAATTTACCACCTCCATTGGAACTGCAAAAGTATTTCAAAAATTGTAACATCAAGTACAATTACAAGCGACATCAAAAATTTAACACAACAAATTGTGGACAATTGTGTTTAAAATTTTTATCATGTATACATTATCGTTGAATGGAAACTCTAGTGAGTTGGAATGCGATTTTTTTCCCCCGATCGACGTGGATGATGACACACAAATATGTTTGCTGAGTTTACAAACAGTTAATTCTATTCCGAACATTGAAGATGGATGTAATCAGATAGGTATTATACGGAAAGATCCTCAAAAATTAATTGATAACTATACTTCACAACTGGATATGAAAGAACACGTCGAGGTTTGTTTATTGGGAGATCATACAGATAAATCGGATGAAGAATTAAAAGAAAAATGTTATCGAAAAGACGGTGATCAGAACAACTATCAGACTATAGTAGAAAAATACACGCTACCGACAGGATCGTATGAACTCGAGAAGATTGAAGCTATCATTAAAAATACATTATCTGGTACTGTTAAGACGTTCGAATTGAAAGCAAACATTAACACGTTAAAATGTGAAATGTTATGTAGCGAGAGCATAGATTTTTCGATGCCTGGTAGCATTGGTAAATTGTTAGGATTTAAAAATAAAGAATATAAGGCTAATATTGTTCACGAATCTGACAATTTAATCAACATAATGAAAGTGAACTGTATAAATGTAGAGTGTAATTTAATTTCTGGCTCATTCACTGATGGTAATTCGAGTCAGACGATACATGCATTTTATCACTCTGTACCGACCGGTTATAAAATTATCGAAGTACCTAGACATTTGGTTTTTTACCCGCTCAACACTTCATCTATAAGCAACGTGAAAATCGCTTTACGAGATCAAGACGGTTGTCTAATAAATCTTCGTGGTGAGCCAATTACAGTCCGACTACAGATTAAACGTAATTATGGCACTCAAGTTTAGTGTTAGTATCAACAATTCTAACAGTTCGTCACGAGAAGTCAATGGGCCAACACGTACGTCGCTTAAGAAGAAAAATAGTACGATAAAAGTCAATAAGAAAAAAAACAGCTCGAAGAAATTAACGAAAAAGAATTTATTATTATTAAGTTCATTAAAAGCGATTTAATCATGGACGATACGTATTTGAGTGTAACCCAGGGATATGTCGACGAATGCAGGATAACACAAATGCAGTATCATTCTTTTCTGCCATATTCGAGTATGGCACTATCAAATAACGACAAGATAGAGATAAATATTCAAAATATGGATGCATATACTCTACCGTGTGAAAGTTATATTTATATCGAGGGTAAAATAAATAAACCTGCTGACGTTACTACCGGTAAATTCAATTTCGCAAACAATGGACTAGCGTTTTTATTCTCTGAAGCAAAGTATGAATTAAACGGAACGGAGATACAGAAGATTAAAAATCCGGGTATAACTTCTTGTCTCAAAGGTTATTGCTCGTATAGTCCAAGTGATATGCATGTACTAGAGAATATGGCATGGGATCTGAATTTTGATGAAAATGAAAATAAAACATTTATGATGGAGAATACACATTTTTCCGGCTGTATTCCACTGAAACACTTATTCGGATTTTGTGAAGACTATAAGAAAATACTACTCAACTGTAATCAACAATTAATTCTGAATCGATCGCCTACAGATTATGAAGCTTTACGTGTAGTAGGAAAAGCCGATGATATTGCTAAATATCGAAAAGTAACAGTTGAGGTGAATAAAGTAATTTGGAAAATGCCCATTGTTAAAGTGTGTGACAGAGAAAAATTACGATTAATGAAAGTACTAGATTCTCGGAAACCGCTTTCGTGTGCGTTTAGAACATGGGACCTATGCGAGTATCCGATATTGCCACAAAACACATCTCATTCATGGACAGTCAAGTCTAGCAGTTTGCTGGAAAAACCGCGGTTTGTAATATTTGGACTTCAAACGGATCGAAAAACCAACTTATTAAATTCATCCGGTAGATTCGACGACTGTAAGCTGACAAACTTCAAGGTACACTTGAATTCCGAAGTATTTCCACATGAAGATTTTCGATCCAATTTTACAAACAAAATAACATCTGTACTCTACAAGGCGTATGCAGACTTCCAAAAGTCGTACTATGAAAAGGATAAGTGTGAACCTCTGCTGTCGAAACGTGCATTCGATTCTTTTGCTCCGATAGTCGTTGTAGACTTATCACGTCAAAACGATAATGTCAAATCATCCACAGTCGACTTGAGATTAGAATTTGAAACCAGCGACTCGAATGAAATACCTAAAAATACTTCAGCATATTGTCTAATATTACACGACCAGATTATAACTTACTCTCCGTTTAACGGAGAAGTTCGAAAAATGTGATTTTTTTTTTCTTTTTTTGTATTTACCTTTGTATAAATATTATTTTCGCGAATAAAACAATTTTATTACCTTATACCATGTGTTTTTCTTTATTACACCTTATCATTATAGAAATTAATATTAAGAAATAAAAAAACCGGGTTTAGTTATAAAAGTATATTTATTTCACACAAAATATAAGTTATGTCTACAAAAGAATAATTATTTTTTAAAATGTCTCGTTGTAATTACCAATGGATTTCTGAAAGTGCTGAATCGCTTTCGTGTCGAAGATCGAAATATGATGGTCCATCGTTTTGATCAACCGCAAACTCCTCTATATAATTCTTCATCGTCTGTTTGGATGAGTGCGATGGAAACTGCTTTGAATAATTTGGTGTTGGTGTTATTGAGGGCATATAACTGCAGCTCATATCATAACCAATGTTCGCCTCGGGTGACTCGTCTTCAATCTTAATCACACAATGTTCAGCTAATTGTTTAGTCGCATAATTCTTCAGCTGGCTAACGAAACTCTGACTACTTTTAGGTATATGACTAGAAATCAGGTCGTCATGTGCTTGTTTTATGGTAGTAGCCATTTCCTCAACGTTTTCCACTCTTTTGAATTCATTTTTGAAATATTCAATCATTTGTTCAAACTGTAGTAACACCATGCTGCGGGTGATTCTAGTTTTTCTCACCACGGCTTCGTATATAGTAAACTCTAGATGTTGTAATTTCATTAGATTTTCTCTGTTCAGTATAACACGACATCCATCTTGAATTTTAGATTCTACGACCAGCACCGTTTCTCCACGATATACCATGCTAGAGAGCATGATAGAATCCGTTTCTAGAAAAATATTTCTCTTGTATTTGATCGGTTCCTCCAATATGTATGATAGTATATTTCCCATGAGTGAAAATATCTGTGTAAGATTTTCACTTGTTATGTTCACGTAGCGCGATGATGTTAGTAGCTGTACTGTTACATCAAAGTGGTTGGTAGGATCGAAACCTATGTTTAAAAACTTGCGGTCTGTGAAGTCAATTATGAAATTTGTACAGTCAATAAGTTGAGCTGGTGATGTAGGTGGAGTGTATTTGAACTTCTTGCACACACTTGCGTTGTCTGCTATTGATCCAGCCATATTAAATAGTTTGATTGTTGAAAAATAATAAACGATTACTAGACTGAGGATTATTCGAGCGCGCGGAAAATGTGTTCAGTAGAGAGCTGATGACACACTAAAATGTATTTGATGAGAAATAATGTACCAGCTAACATTTCTGTGATCTCCCCTCCATATTTCCAACACATTTTTATCATTAGAACTACGACAGGTCTCTGCAGGTCCGTTAAATATCCTAAAAATATATCTCTGAACAATACATCTATTATAACAATGAGAAAAGGTCTCTACAGGTCTGTTAAATATCCTAAAAATAAATCTCTGAACAATAAATCTATTGTAACAAAGAGATAAGGTCTATATGAGTCATACCAACGACTTATAACTAGCACTCTAGGAAAAACATGACGCATCGAGTAATCCTGAGCATAACAGAATGTGTGAATATGTCTAAATAGTGTGACTTTTTATTAACATGTCCAATGGTCGTAGAATCGGATTGGGATAACGCGTATGGAATGACACCATCGTACCGAGTTTGATTCTAACCCAGATTATTGTAATATTTTTTTTAAAATATAAGGAGAAAGAATGAAAAAGAATAAATGTAATAATAGAATATGATTGTCTTATCACAAGTGGTTGTGTATATGTGATAACGTAACCGGGTATCTTGCTGGTATATGATAACATATAGATGATACATTCAGTTGATAACCTAACAAGTAGTGGAGGGGGGTGAAAAACATGTCGGCAACGTTGACGATCAGGATTCGGGCGGCGGGTGGTTCGGCGGCGGCGGCGGAGGTGGTGTGCGGCGGCGGCGGCGAGAGGTGCGAGAGGTGGAGGTGGCGGCGGCGAGAGGTGCGAGAGGTGGAGGTGGCGGTGTGCGGCGTGCGGTGGCGAGAGGTGCGAGAGGTGGAGGTGGGTCCAGAACCCCCCTTTTATATCTACTGTCGATCTCATTGATTGTGATTCAAGACTGACCGTGTATGGTCTCTGGCCGCAACGCGCTGGGGACTGCGCTACCGCGCCCTGAGAATATACTGTACAACGGTGCGATCGTGCCCATGGCAGCCTATACGGGACGAGTGTCTGGGCCCACCGTTTACGGGAGAATAATAGGCTTTAGCCAGGTCGCTGAATCGTTCTCAACGACCCGTTCTGATCGGTTTGACGGGAGCGTACCGCACGTCCCCTTCGAACGCACTACAGGTCCTAGCTGGACCTAACCGCCGCCGTCACCCACGTCCACCGCTCGACTACGGGCCGGTTTCGTCTCCGTCTGCAGATCGCCTCGACGAATCGGATGACGAGGCCACGGACGGCTGTCGGCCAATCGACGTCTGGAGTTCCGGCACCTACGGGCAACGGCACGTCCGCGGAGACGAGCTACCCCGTCGTGATCGACTGGCTCGATTTGGACGCGTCTACCGCGTTTGTAATCGATTTGTTATTCTTTTTTATCGCTATCACTTCGATTTGTGAATTCTTTTTTGTTTTATTTTTATTTTATTTTTTTTTTTTTAATAAAATTACTCGTTTTTATTGATCATACATTGGTTTTTAATGAATAATAATAATACAAAAACAAGGTACGACACTCCGTAAGAGAGAAGCTTTGTGTGTTTCGAGTGAAAATGCAAAAAGTGCTGTCGTGCTTTAATTGATTCTCACAAGATCACATAAATAAATAATAATGTCGACAGAAAAATATTGTTAAAATCATAAATTATTTAAAATATGCATCTAAAAGTATAGTTAAGAAGAAATATGCCCTAAAATAAAAAATCAAAAACTCGAAATATGCATTTATATGCAAAATAAAATTTAAAAACTAGTTTTATTTATTATACTTTTGTTTATATCTTATAAAAATTAAAATGCAAATTTTTGCATATTTTGGTAAATAAAATGCATATATTACAATTTTTTATTGCATACAAATCTTAGCCCAGGTGATGAGCTTTAATAAATAAATAAATAATTTATTGATTTTTATTGTATCGTATTAAGACAATCACCTAATCGCTGATTTCAATAAATATTTTTTTTTTTTGTAAGTATATTTGTGTGTGTATCATAAGCGCAACTAGGGGGGGGGGGCTTAGCCCCCAAAACTTGTAATAGCCCCCCAAAAAATATTTAGTTATTTCCTAAAATATTAACGAGCTTTTTAATATTTAACTAAATTTTTTTTTTTTTATTATTATTTTATTTTTATTTTAAGTTCATAACATTATTTTATATGCCTATGATTTATTTGGTAAATCGTAAATATCATTAGCTATATGCCTTTATAAAGTATTTGTTTTTTAACAAACGATTTATGTCAGTACATTCAACATTGCAACATTGCCCATTGGTATGATTATTGTACATACGTAATTTTACAATAGGTACATGCATAGTCTGAGCTACGGTCTTAGAAGATAATAACCCGAGGGCCAAGTGATTTTAATTATAATGACATAAATTGATATAAATTAAAAATTTGAGCAAAAGGGTCCCCAGAGCCGTGGGCAAATTGCTTTATTATGAAATACATTACTATAAAAAAATAATTTGAGCAGGGGTTCCCCGGCGCCCGTGGGCCAAGTGATTTTAGTTATGGTAAAATATTTAAAAAATTGAACAATTTGAGTAGAGGTTTCCCAGCCCTCGAGGGCCAAGTGATTTTAATCATTTTGAAATGAATTAAAAATTATTGAAAATTTGGGCAAAGGTTCCCTAGCGCCGCGGGCAAATTGCGTTAATTATTATGAAATACATTAAAAAACAAAAAAATTTGAGCAAAGGGTCCCCAGCTCCCGAGTGCTAAGTTATATCAAGAATTGTTTTGTAAATTTCAAAAATGTAAAAATTTGTGCAAAGGGTCCCCAGCGCCAAAGAACTATGTGATATAAAAAATTGATGAATAAATTTAAAAACATAAAAAATTTCAGGAGAAATACTTCAGCAATGGAAAATTAAGGGACATTAATCATTGCAATGAATATTTTGAAAATCAAAAATTTGAGCAGAGGTCTCTCGGTGGTCAAGGTAAAATACTATTTTACTTATTATGAAAACAATTCTAAAAAATTAAAAATTTGAGCAGGGGTTCCCCGGTTCCCGTGGAACATGTGATTTTAATTTTTATGACATAAATTGAAATAAATGAAAAATTTGAGCAAACGGGTCCCCAGAGCCGTGGGCAAATTGCTTTAATTATTATGAAATACATTACAAAAAAAAGAATTTGAGCAGGGGTTCCACGGCGCCCGTGGGCCAAGTGATTTTAGTTATGGTAAAATATTTAAAAAATTTAACAATTTGAGCAGAGGTTTCCAAGCCCTCGAGGGCCAAGTGATTTTAATCATTATGAAATTAATTGAAAATTATTGAAAATCTGAGCAGAGGTCTCCCAGTGGTCAAGTTACATTTTATTTATTATGAAAATTACTCTAAAAAATTAAAAATTTGAGCAGGGGTTCCCCGGCGTCCAATGGCCAAGTTATTTTACTTATTACAAAAAAATCCAAAAAATTAAAAATTTTTGCAAAAGGTCCCCAGTGCCCGAGTGCTAAGGTTTATCAAGAATTCTTTTGTAAATTTCAAAAAATTAAAAATTTGAGCAGAGACTTCCTGGGGCCCGAAGGCCAAGTGATTTTAATTTTAATGAAAAAAAATTAAAAATTTGTGCAAAAGGGTCCTCAGCTCCGGGGGAAAATTGCTTTAATTATTATGAAATACGTTACAAAAAAAAAATTTGTGCAAAGGGTCGCCAGCGCCAAAGAACCATGTAATATAACAAATTGATTAATAAATTTAAAAACATTAAAAATTTCAGGAAAAATACTTCAGCAATGGGAAATTAAGGGACTTTAATCATTGCAATGAATATTTTGGAAATCAAAAATTTGAGCAGAGGTCTCTCGGTGGTCAAGGGAAAAGAATATTTTTCTGATTATGAAAACAATTCTAAAAAATGAAAAATTTGAGCAGGGGTTCCCCGGCGCCCGTGGGCCAAGTGATTTTAATTATAATGAAATAAATTGAAAAAAATTAAAAATTTGTGCAAAAGGGTCCTCAGTAGGGCTGTGCGATAGTTTCTTCTAGTGGTCGATAGTCGATTGTGTCAAAATTAACGATTGTATCGATTAATCGATTGTTTTTGATTTACGGATTGTATCGAATAACCTATGTATCGTTACGCCGATAGTATCGATTAACCGATGTATCGTTACGCCGACAGCATCGATTAACCGATAGTATCGAATGGCCGATATTACCGATAATCCGAAAATAAATAGAAACAATTTTGTTCGTTTTTTCAACCAATAAACCACGATTAATCGTACAATAAACCATAGGCGGACCCAGACTTCTACATTTGAGTGTGCCCAACCTTTTTTGTAGTAACTTTTTTAGATGGGTAAGCTATAAACAAAATTTAATTCAACTGTTTATGTAATTTTTTTAGCAAATAATTTTATCCATTAGACAATATATAAAATATATTAAAAATATATTCTTGGTTTCCGAGAAAAAGCAATATTTTTTCGCTAAAAATAGTTACCACCACTATTAGACCGATTAGACCGAAGTTTTTGTATGGAGGACAATTACATCGAATATGATATATTCAATATGACGATAAACGAGTACGATGTAATGATTTTACTCGTCTAAACATCCAGGCTTCGTTAATAATGTAAAAAAATAACGATTGATAAAAAATGCACGTAATTATTATTTCAGAGACTGAACTCTTGCAGTTTTACTTATGAAAAACTGAAATTTAATTGATGTGTATTTATACAATGATTTTTTTTTTTTTTTTGTTACATTAGAGTGTGCCCTGGCACACCCGGCACACCCCGTAGATCCGCCTATGCAATAAACCAATAGTATCGATCAACCGATAGTATCGATTGTATTCGATACATCGGTTGATTATGATTAGTAAAAAACAACGATTAATCGATAGTATCGATAGCTAAAAACGATTAATCGATACTATCGCGCAGCCCTAGTCCCCAGCGCCGAGTGCAATTTATTATGAAATACAATACAAAAAAAAAAAAAAATTGAGCAGGGGTTCCCCGGCACCCGTGGGCCAAGTGATTTAAGTTATGGCAAAATATTTAAAAAATTGGACAATTTGAGCAGAGGTTTCCCAGCCCTCGAGGGCCAAGGGATTTTAATCTTAATGAAATGAATTAAAAATTATTAAAAATTTGTGCAAAGGAACCTGGTGCCCATAAAATAAGTATAAAAAAAACTGTTTTGTAAATTTATAATTAAAAATTTGAGCATGGGTTCCCCGGCGCCCGAGGGCCAATCGATTTGATTCATTACAAAACATATTCCAAAAAATTTAAAACAGGTTTGCCAGACTTCGAGGGCCAAGTGATTTTAATTATAATTAAAAAAATTAAAAATTTGTACAAAAGGGTCCTCAGCGCCGGGGGATAAATACTTCAGCAATGGAAAATTAAGTGACTTTAATCATTGCAAAGAATATTTTGAAAATCAAAAATTTGAGCAAAGGTCTCCCGGTGGTCGAGGGAAAGTTACATTTTATTCATTATGAAAATTATTCAAAAAAATTAAAAATTTGAGCAGGAGTTCCCAGGCGCCCGTGGGCCAAATTATTTTACTTATTACAAAAAAATTGAAAAAAATTAAAAATGTGTGCAAAAGGGTCCCCAGCGCCGAGTGCATATTGCTTTAATTATAATGAAATACATTACAAAAAAAAAAAAATTTGAACAGAGTTTGCTCAGCCCTCGAGGGCCAAGTGATTTCAATCATAATGAATTAAATTGAAAATTATTAAAAATTTGTGCAAATTGTCCTGGTGCCCATAAAATAACTGATATAAAGAATTGTTTTGTAAATTTCAAAAAATTAAAAATTTGTGCAAAAGGATCCCCTGCGCCGAGGGCAAATTGCTTTAATTATTATGAAATACATTACAAAAAAAAAAAAATTTGAGCAGAGGTTCCCCACGCCCGGGGGCCAAGTTAAATACTTTTGAAAATAAGTAACTGTATCTGTACTTGAATACTTTTTAAAGTATCTTTTACAAGACTGCGACTTAGTCACTATCGAAACATCGCTGTTGAACAAACGGACGAATAAAACTGTTCATCTGATCAAACCAAAATACTTTTGGCTTGTAAATGTAATCTGAATACGTAATATGCTGTTCCAGAGGAAAAGTACAACGTAATAAGATAATTGGAAAATAAACGAAACGATTTGAACCGAGTGAGGAAAAACTACGCCGGATTTGCGTACGTTTAAAAAAAAAAAAAAAAAGTTTATATTTATTCTATATACAAGGCCGTGTAAATAAGACGAGGAGCGATAAGACGAGTGCGCGCAAAGTTCTCCGGGCTGCGGACACTGCGAGAAAATTCGTCGACGCGGCCACACTGCGAGAAAATCAGTCGACGCGGCTACACTGCGCGACGGACCGCAAAGACCCGTGCAAACGCTAAAGCCGGTGTCACACGACTCACACGGACGACGGACGTACAAAATGCGCGCGTTAAGACGGACGTATTTTTTAACGCGCGTACTAACCTAAGCGGGCACACGAGCTTTGATAATATGACGTCCGTTGAAAATAATTATAATGGCATTGTTCATATTAAGGCTGGTACTTGTACTTGGTATTTGTACATTTATCATATCATACAAGTGGTAAACGGTAGTGTTATTCGATCAATTTTTACTGTTAACGATTAATTTATTAAAAGATGACGCTACAATTTGATCCATGTCCCATTCTTTTAGATTCTGAACGGAGTGAAGAATGTATTGATTTTACAATGATATGTGTTTTTTTTTTTTTTTTTTTTTTTTTTATTTATTTATTTTTGTGTCTGTCGACACGATTTGAGGCAGTAAAAATGCTTCGATTGCCTTATATAGCAACTTTTCTGAAAGGAAATTGAATCTAGTTGGTACTTTGGGGGGTCAAAAGTTAAAAATTTTCAATATTTTTTTAACGCGCCGGGAAAAACCCTTAAAAAATGAGGGAAAAACGGTATATTTTACGCAAAACCAGTTTTCGACAAAATCAAATTTTTTATTTTGCTATAACTCAAAAACTAATCGATGTAAATACTTGAAATTTTCACCAAATGTTTAGATTAGCGTTCTCTATACACTATACTATTTCAAAGTACTTTGACTTTTATTGAGCTAATTATAGACAATTGATATTTTCAATTTTTTTAAGTATTTTTTTTTAAAATAACGATAAAATTTTTTTTTTTTGCCAGAAAATCTTGAAAATTTAATACAAGGTTTCTTATAAGTTGTTCCATAACTGATAAAAAAAAATCCAAAATCGTAAGTCACAATTTTTTTTTATAAGTGCTCAAAGTTCCAATTTATACGAAATATGTAAAAATTGCGAAAATTTGCAAATAATTTTGTTGTTGAAAATTCGTAAAATTTTTTTCTTTTATAACTAAGTTTTGAAAATTTGGTACAAGGTTTTTCATTAGTTTTTCTTCAATTATCTGCAAAAAAACTCTACCGGATTCAGACAAAAAAATTTTATGAGTGTTTGAAATTTAAATTTTTACAAAAACACGTTAAACAACGGTTTAGCCTCAAACGATTTTTGCTATTTGTTTTTTTTTCAAAAAGTATAAGTTGTAGAAACTTGAAAATTTTATCAGTTGTTTATATTGGCATTTTCTTTATATAATTTTGTTTTCAAAAGATTTCACTCATTTTTAATCAATTTATAGGCATTTGAAATATTCGATTTTTTTTATTTTTTTTTTTTATAAATGTTGATAAAAAAAATGTAGCTCGGACGAAATACTTGAAAATTTAATAGAAGGGTCCACATAAGTTGTTCTAACTCCCATTCAAAAATTATAAAAATACATAGGCACAAAATTTTTTTATAAGCGTTTATAAGTGCTAATATTGACAAAATTCGTCAAAATCATGTATATTTGCTATGTATTTTGTAGGTAAAAATTCATAAAAAATTTTTTATTAGAAGCTAACAATTGAAATTTTAATACAAGGTTGGCCATAAGTTCGGCTTACCATAATTGTAAAAAATACGAGGGTATATATACCCTAACGAGGGTATATATACCCTAAATATATAGCCTAACGAGGCTGATATATATACGTAAGTACCTTAGTCAGAGTAATAATATAGGTACTAATTTTATGTAATATATTATACTGTCTTACCTGTTTTTGATTGTCCATCTTGATTCTTGATCAGTTTGTAAAACGTAGACTGTTATATAGAGTTGAAAACTAAATTTTATAGACTTACTATACACTATACAGTACCGAACGATCACGAGTCACGACCAACGAACAGGTTAAAAAATTGAAAATTGTACGATTTTTAAATAGGTACAAATATGAAATAACACATCAAAAACAGCATGACAGGTTTGAGGTTACGAACTTACGATGCGACAAGCCGATAAAGGTCGGTAACGAAAAATATTTTACACTTAAGTAAATATAATAATAATATATAACATAATACATCAACATCAATAATAATAATGTAATATAAAATATATTTATAATGACGTATCGCACGCCGGCATCATTTCGATAATAAGCTGCAAAAAGCATATTATCGTATTATGGAAAAACCAAATAACTATTATTATTATCTTATAAATAACAAATCGTATGCGCGTGTGAGCAATGAGCGATGTATATGAGAAGTTTATTTAAAATGATCCCTGGCGATTTCGCATGATACTCAACAATTACGACAAATGACGTCGATGAGAAGTTATACTAATGAAACATGTAAATCCTACTGTAATTTATAACTACTATTATACATCAGTGTTCGATATCTCTCAAAAAGCATTTTATAACTTCTATCAGATTTTAAAACGTTTTAATTAATCATATAGTCTACACGATTTCACATTGAGAAGTTCCCTACAAAATCGTTTTGTAATTTCTATTCTAAGTCAAGTTCTAAGTTTTGCACAGAGGGATATGTTATTGTATCATACTACTACTACTACTACTGCTTCTAACCAGTCCAGATTCTACTTGGGAAACTTCTGTCAAAAGTGAAGACGAAATGACGCCACCGGTGATAATCATAAATTGAGAACATATACTATGTAAAATCTCCATGTACCAATATAGGTGAAACAGCCTATAATAGTTATACAAAACACTATACAACTCACATTACAGTGGATATTTTAACTAACGCACTGGGCGACGAAAATGTCGCCCAGTGAAAACTTTTTGTCGCCTAGTAGATGTTATGTTTAATAACTGGGCGACGATGATGTTTTACTAAAATTTCATATTTGTGTATGATTTTGTTTGATAATTTGAAATTGACAGTAAAAATAAGTTCATAAATACAAATTGTGAAGTGTTTATATAACATGAATCATAATATTATAGATATTATCTACCGATTACAATATTGAAAAATATACCCGTGAAAATCTTCCAGTACCACGTAATATAACAGATTTCACTGAAAAACTAAACTATTATTTGAAAATAAATGCACCAAATACATTGTTTTCTAAACTAGTGCAGACATATATTTCTCTCACTCCTCATAGTTGTGGACCTGAACTTGCTGTATCTTACCATACAATTTTAAAATCAAACAACACAACCTAATGGGGCCCCATCGTTTATTGAATCAAACACAATACAATCATAATGAAAAGGTGAGGGGACAATCCCCCCGCCACCTCTCCTCACAGTTATTGCATAACATTAACATTATATTTCTTCGTAACGGTAGCTACTGTTGCGGATGCCTCGCTTGCGTCGTGTCTTTTCGCGGCCCGTCTATCCAGACCGCCGGCCTCGCTACTCGTACCTTTTCGCGGCCCGTCTACCCAGACCGCCGGCCTCGCTACTCGTACCTTTTCCCGGCCCGTCTAACCAGACCGCCGGCCTAGATTCTCGTTCTCCGTTGTTCTCCAACGTGCTCCAACGAGCTCGGGGCCTTGTGCTTTGATTGCACAAGGCCCCGAGTTGCCTTCCTCCCACCCTGGTGCCGACCGTTTGAGGGTGGGGTACGGGGCGAATCGACGGCACCTGATCGAGTTCGACCCTGCCCCTCAGCGCTAGCAAAGCTTTGCGCTTTCCCTCCGGTTCGTATCGTAGCGTCTAATCAACGCTTACTTGATGTCTGCCTAAATTGCAGCGCACGTTGGCAGCTAAACCTGTTCCTGTCTCTGCAGTCGGCGCTCTTCCTCTTCTTTGATGCCGAGAATCGTCTCCACCATCTTGAAAAACATGCTTCGCGCCCTGACAGAAGCTTCCGCCAGATGTGCAGTTTCTGCCTCGTTTACTGGGAGGAGGGGTCCGCACAGGAGGTCTTGTACATCTTCTTTTCTAGGATCTCTCCCTCCCAGAAACATTGACAAAGGCAACCTGGCTGCCGCCCACCTTTGGCACGTGAAAAGGGTATGATCTGCTGTATCTAACGTCGGCTCGTGGCAGTACACACAGAAAGGTGTATTTGCCCTTTTCCTCCTAAACAGGTACTCTCTAAAACACCCGTGTCCTGTGAGGGCTTGTGACATATGGAAGCTTGTCGTGGTTTTTTGATCATACCACCTCCTCAAGTCTGGGAGCAGCTCGTGCGTCCACCTGCCTTTAGTCGCTGAATCCCAGTCCACCTGCCAGGCGGCTAGTGATGCCCGTCTTTCCGCTGCTTTGATGCTCTTGATCGTATCGCCTTGAGCTGGATTCCTAACCCTTTCCGCAATCCTTTTCCGCTCACCAGCGAGGATATACGCCGGCGGTAATTTTGCCAGAAAGAGGGCTGCCGTATCGGAAACTGTCCGATATGCTCGGATGACTCTCAGAGCCGTGACCCTCTGGCATCTGGTTAGAGCGTCCCTATTCTTCCTCGTCTTCGTCGCCGCCTCAAACCAGATGCCAGAGGCAAAGAGGATCTTACTCGTCACCACGGAGCTCAGCAGCTGCCTTTTGGCCCATCCGGGGCCCGCCACGTTCGGCATAAGTCTCGCCACCGCAATCGCCGATTTCTTGGCCGATTCAGCCGTATTCGCAACATGCTGCGAGAAGTTCAGGCGCTGGTCGAAGGTCACACCCAGGTACCTCATGGATTTCCTGAGTGGAATATCATGTCCGTCGATTTTGAAGACCGGCCTGTGGTAGCTCCATTTCTTAGTGATAAGCATTGCTTCGGTCTTCTGGGGAGCAATCTTCAAACCATTATCGCTCATCCATCTGTTCAATTTCTCGAGAGCAAGGTTAACGAGCATCTCGAGAATCTGGCCTGTTGGGGCCACTCCCACCACCGCCACATCATCTGCAAATGCTACGATAGTAACGCCCTCCGGCCAGTCGGATTTGATGAGGTCGTCGTAGAAGGTGTTCCACAGGGTTGGGCCAAGCACCGAGCCCTGTGGTACACCGCACGTAACGTCGATCGGAGGTCCGTCGGTGACGAAGAGTTTCCTTTCCGACATGTACGACCTCAAAATGTCGACCAAGTAGACGGGAACTCCCTTACTGATCAGGGCCGAGTCTATTCTGCTCCAAGGCGCCGAGTTAAAGGCATTTTTGACGTCGATCGCAACAACGGCACAGATCTTCCTGCCCGATACTGGTCCTCTGCCGGCCTCTTCAGCGATTCGTATTACCTTCTTCATAGCATCTTCCACCGATTTACCAATCCGGAAACCAAACTGGTTCTCCGATAGAGCAGCCGTTTCCTTCTCGAGATGACTATTTATGCGGGCCAACAGCATTCTTTCCATCAATTTCGCTGTAGTATTCAGCAGACTAATCGGCCTATAACTGCTAGGGTCTTCTATCGGTTTGCCAGCGCCTTTATGCAGGAGGACTAGCCTAGCCGTCTTCCAGGTCGTTGGGAACCTCCTTTCCGACAGACACTGATTATATAGTTCCAGCGTCCTCCCTGGAAACTCTCTGGCTACTCTACCTAGGATCTCGTTCGGGATAGAGTCTGGCCCGCTCGCCTTCCCTGTCGGTAGTCTTATCACGGCTTTGGCAAACTCATCATTCGTGAACGGTGGTGGGTCTTCATATAAGTCCGGTGGCTCTCGAGTCCCTACGTACACCGCCACTTTCGGTTTTCCATTCCAATCTATCCTGGGGTGTTGAGGGAATAGAGTGTTAGCGATTTCCCTTTCTCTGCCTTTCGCCTCGAGTCCGGGAGAGCTGTTTAGCTTCCTTGTCACAATCCTGTATGGTAATCCCCACGGATCGGTGTCAACCTCGTTACACAGTTGAGTCCACCATCGTTCTTTAGAGATTTTGATCGCCAGCGATAATGTTTTTCTCGCAGCGCTGAAAGCTGCTCTGAGGTTTAATGTTTGTACCTGATCGTTTTTCCTGGCTGCCCTTAGGTAGCTTCTCCTAGCGGACTTGCAGTTCGCTCTAAGGGAGGCGATCTCCTCAGTCCACCAAAATACTGCTTTTCTACCGCGGAACTCCGTTTTCAGCGGCATACATGACCGACAGACCTCATTTAGGTACAGTTCCATTTTCCTTGCTGCCTCTTCCGCTGGCACACCAACCGAAGCTGGTGGTGGGTTCTCTTTAAGAAATTCCTTCATTCTCGCGGTGTCCAGTTTCTTCAGCGCCCACCTCTGTCTGGTACTAAAGTTTGTTACCCAGTTGGAATGCGGCCGTTGCGTCCTGGTAGCAGTCGCTAATCTAAAGTATATATACTTATGATCGCTGTCAGTGAATGAGTCCAACACTCTCCACTCAGTTACTGCCATATCGCTCAGCTGAATTAGAGTAACGTCTATCACTGACCTCGCATTAGCTCTAACAAAGGTTGGTTCTTCACCTATGTTCGCTACCTCAAGTCCTAGTGAGGCCGCCATTTCTGCGATCGCCGTTCCTCGATCATCTTCGACTTGTGACCACAAGAATGACTTGGCGTTAACATCTCCACCGATTACTATATTTATTCCGGGTATACATTGGACCTGCCGGACGGTTTGCTCCAAGTCCATTAATCTACTGTTATATTCCGCCATAGTGATGTTGGGGGAAAAGTAACAGCTGAACACCAAGAGCTTTCCGCTCAAGGCCCAAGCGTAGCCGATGCCCGACCATCTCTTCTCAATTAAGCCCTGTGCGGATCTTTGTAGCACCAGACTGCAGGTATTGTCCTGGGACGTAACTTGCCTGTCGTCATCAGGCCGGGATCTCGGTGGCTCAGATATTATAAGAATCTGAGCACCCATTTCCTCGGCCGTGACTTCAAGAAGGTGTCGCGCCGTCGCACTCCTATGTAAATTTATTTGTAAAAATCTACTCTCCATCTTGGTTTGCTTTTCCCCTCAACACCGCCTGCGCGTCCCTGCGCGCCTTGCATCGCCAAGTCCCGGGTTTGTGGGCGACTTCTGGATATCCGAGTTTTTTACAAGCGACACACTTGTCTTCGCCCTCAGTACAATCCTTAGCTTTATGCCCCTCTTTTCCACACCTCCTGCACGCCTTGGATAAGTCTACTTCGCTGATGCATGAGTTAGCGGTGTGTCCAAAGCCGTGACACTTGTAGCACCTTGCTGGGGCTGGGAGCCTGGGTCTAACTCTGCATCTTACCCATCCGATCTTAATCATCTCGAGCGACGTGGCTACTTTACGAGGGACTCTTAGGGTTGCGATCTGGGTCCCGGATTGAAGAGGCCAGAGACTAATGGACGATGTATAGGACTCCGCTGTCGCCGCTAGGGTGTCGTCCTCTGAGATCGCAGCAATGACTGCCCTCGCAACTTCCTCTTTATTAGCGTCGATGTCTATCCCAACTATTTCTATCTCCACCAGCCGTTGCAGACAGGAAACCGCTCCCGTTTGGTTATCCAGTCTTTTAGCCAGATCCTTGCTAAGCCGTTCCGCTGCCGGTAATGCCTTCTGGCCACCCGCCAGCTCGATTAATAGATCGCCGGTTCTGGTCTTCCTCATCTTGTTTATATCCGCTCCTATTCCCGCCACATCGACTCCAGAGTTCTTCACCATCCTAACTGTATCCGCATACTCCTTGCAACCTAACCTAACCTAACCTAACCGATTGCGACTTGCGCTTTTGTACATTTATTTGTATGACATTTTGACATTTTCTCTTACGCGTTACGAATTCTTGTTGGTTGTTTATGAGTCTTTTTATTTACCGATTTATTTTATTGTTGTTTTTTTGAATTTACGTCTCAAATAAAGAAATAAATCAATTATGGATAATTCTAATAAAAATCCATCAATATTATAATTTTTTAAAAGAAAAATTTCAAATTCACCCCCACGTGATAATTCACAAAGTTCTAATGTGACTAAAACCGCTAGTCCCAGGAAAATTCATGTTACTGGACAGCCCAATGAAGAACAAATAATCCATGATGATACACATGTAAGTTATTTTTTATTTCATTTCTCAAATTAATATAGTTATTTTTCTAGCTTTCCTTTGCCTTGATTTTTCGATTGGCATTTCTTAAAATTAATTTTCTTATCTTGAGCGCTTACAATTCAGAGTAAGGGAGACTGGGTACAATTGTGACATTTTTCATAAACTTATTTATTTCTACCAAAATTATTTACTTTTCTCTTCTTTCTGCAAGGCTATAACAAATCGCATGAGCAAGAACAACTATGGTTCTGGTATAACTGTAAGAAATAATGACATTGCTTTATTTATTGGCTGCCATTTAAATGATGAAGAAAAAGTTGAGGTAAGTTAATTAATAGATATTTTTGCTATTTTGCTATAACAATTTTAATTTTATTTAAACATTTATTAATAATGCTATAAATAGTGTACATGCCTTTTGTAAATTATGGCTTGTAAATACATGCAACTATATATATTATAATGTATAGCCGTATAGGTGCTTAAAAATGTTTGGGTACCACCAAAGATGTACAAATATCCCATATTTGAGCATAATAAAAAAAGAGGTTTAAAGTTCCAAGCAAAATGGTTTGATGAATTTCCTTGGCTTGTGTACTCAGAAATTAAAAGTCAGGTGTATTTTGTCAAAAATGTGTTATATATATATATATGATACCAGACAATGGACAGCCCCAAAATGTAATGTAAATAATTATGATCAATAATTTTCAATGCTGATAGTTCTCAGTATTTATGAAATGTTTATTAAAGATATGAATACGTACATAGGTAAACTAATATTGATTTATGATTGTAGTATTTTTCTTGAAAAAATTATTTTCATTATTAAGTGAATTAATTCACAATAAATACAATAATAATTAGATTAATTAACTTTTGACTCTCAAATAAATTAGCCGCCCCCAAAAATTGACCACCCGGGACGGTTGTCCCCCCCCCTTAAATGCGGCCCTGACTATACCTGTATGTTCGTAATGTATAAAATAAATAAAATAAAATATAATAAATAAAATAAAATTTAATAAAATAAATTAAAAACAAATAGCGTTCACACATTTCACCGTTTTCGGACAAAATATTGTCTGTGGGTTTTTTTTCATTCAAAAACTTACGAAACCATTTTTTTTTCCATACGTGGAAGAAATTTTTTTTTTCCAAAACATTTTTTTGCCAGTCTAAATCCAAAGTTTTATAGCGATCGAATGTGTTAATAATTTTTACAGACGCTATAAGTTGTAAAAAAATCGTTGCCTGATGATCTAGGCGGTCACCCATCCAGATGAGTAGCGTGAGCATAACAGTGAGCCGTAAGAATCGTGATAGATTCCTACGGCCACTATATCACAGAGCACACGATTAAATCCAGCAAAACAAGTATTTTTAAAATATTTGATGTTTTTCATTTTTGTTTTGTTTTTTTTTTTTTTTTTTTTTTTTAATGTAGTAATATTAAAGTGTTTAAATTATTTAAAAAAATTTAGATACATGTATTGTGATTCGCATAATCTTATCGTTTTGCTGTATTCGATAATACGGTGTAAAAATAATAAAGAACGAATAGAACGACTTATTATTAAGTGAATGATAAAATCTGCGCACAGGTACGTAGGAACTAGGAGGTATTCACTCGTTTTCGTTTGTTGTCACTTGTCGGTGGTTTTTTTTATCAAAAACTCATAAAACCATTTCATTTCTGTACTCGGAAGGAATTTTTTTTTTACCAATAGATTAAAAACATGTTTTTGTCAGTCGAAAGCCAACATTTTTTAATGATAGAATGTGTCGATTATTTTTTGTAGATGATAAAAAACGAAAAAAATACGTTACCCGATAAGTGGTTACCACGGTTATCTACTCAGGTTGGAAGACGCGCTATACTAGACCATGTAACACCACGAGGCAATCGCGGCAGCTCGGAGGATTATCAATGATTATCGTGTTATCAATAATCAATTTATCACTATCATAATATAGATATGTATATGGATAATACAATAAATAAATAATAATAAATCTGAATTTAATTAATTTAGAATACTATTCAATCTGTCTCATTTATTTACAACCATCCATACAAACTAATTACTTCTACTTGTAACTATTACAATTAAAAATTTAAAAAAAAAAACCATTTACAATTTTACTATTGGAAGTAGTTGGAGAATATTAGGTATGCACTTTTAACACACTGTAGATAGGTACCTAACTATGTATAACTAATAACTGTGGTCAAATTGTGTATGTACCTACATTTTGAACAGCTACAAGAGGATTGCTCAGATATTGCTTTATATTAGTGTTCTCTGAATATGTTGGTTTCACTAAGCCACTGGTCTGTTCAAATGGTTTTTTGGTTGAAAAGTCTTCTTTGTTGACCAACTTTCTTATTGACTGGTGTCAATTTTGCTTCAGTAGTAGCTTCAAGTTTCTCTATTTGAACTTTCTCTAAACAACGATCAAGAGATTTCATAATTTAATTTTTTATTTCAATGCTGTAGTGATATTTTGGAGAAAAATAACCCAAAAGTGTCTCAATTTTATAACGAATTTTTATTTTTTAATTGAAACAGTTACAAGTATGAAGTAATAGTAATAGTGAAATAGTTTTTATGAATGGTTGTAAGTAAGTATTCTAAATTCAATAAATTCAGATTTATTGTCAAACATCTTTAAAATATATTAAGATTTAGTTAAATATATCCTATACTCTATACGATGTGATAAATATAATTGAAATGTATTAATCATTTATTAACTTTTTATGCTGTTAATGCGTACGTATATTATTGTATTATACATTTATACACCTATATATTATATTATAGTAGTGATAATATGATTATTGATAACACGATCCTCCGAGCTGCCGCGATTGCCTCGTGTAACACCACGGTCATGGACGGTGTACGCGCGAACTATTAGCGCTAGTAGTCACTGGCCCCAATTTAACATGCATAATATAGGATTAACAATGATTTATCTCGTTTTTTTAAACTATTTGTTATTACATATTTTGTGTAAAAATTGATCAGAATAACAATATTTAACACAGTTATCATTCTTATCAGGTATCATCAAAATAAATGATATATATACCTATTAGCAAAGTATTAAGCAAAATACAATGAAGTACCTATTGTACATATTTTTCTTCAACATAGATTTTTTTTGATGAAATCAAATTAGTGAAGTTTCTTGTATCCTGGAAACAAAATATAAATAAAATACTTTTTAGGTACAAAACATTACATTTTAATGGAGCCCCTTTTACCATAGCATACCTAAGCATGAAGCATAAATAATAAAAAAATATTTTATTTATTTATTTGTTAATAATAATTAAAATTTAATGCATACCATTTAGAAGTACAAATCAAAGCATAAAATAAAATTAAGTATGTATCTACAAAAAAATAGTATTTTCACTAAGCATTTAGTAATATAACTTATAAGCATATAAAGCATGGATTAAAAATCAAAAACAATTGATGTTTTATTTAATATGAAAAACAAAATATAAAAAAACTACTTAAGGTGTTCTTAAAATTTTTCTTTTAGCCTGACACTAAGAAAGTTAATTAAGAATTATAAAATTTAGAAATTTTCTTTTTTTCACTAGAAATTTTTTTCAATTTCATATTTTCTTGATACGAATACTGGCGTAATCGCATTTGAATATAATAAATAATTATTTCTGTAGCAACTTCAGTTGAATGTTCAGCACACGAATATTTAAAATTAAAATCATTTCCTGTAACATCTTGAACAACTTTTTCAAATACATCAAATTCATGGCAATATTTAGAAAATGAATGTTCTATAGAGCTAATAAAATTATATAAATGAGTATTTGGAAAAATAAGACTTCCTTTTGATTTAAGAGCAACTAATGCAGCAGCAGAATGACTAGGATCGCCAGATTTAAAAAATGTTATGCATTCAGAACATTTTTTCCACTTGAGAATTTTTCTTGAAACATACCCACATATGTAGTAAACAATACAATCTTTCGTATTAGATTCTTCTGAATCGCATTCTATACTTGGAAATACATCGCATGGTTCCCAAAGACCATCACAAATAAGTTGATCAAGCTTAGTTTTTAGTTTTGAAATTTTTTCAAAACGCTCAGTTGTTTTATCATGGAAAATGGTATGTAAATCTGACAATGTTATTCTTGGAGTATCAGATACGTTTACAGTGCAATTTCCATACTTAGGTGGCTTCAGTACAGAATATACTGATAATATTTTATATAAATGCAAAAATGTAGGTGTCATAGGGTGGTCATTCGGCCCAGCAGCCTGACGAATCATTCCAAAAAATTTCTACAACAAACAAATACATCAAAAACAATAGTTTTAATACATACACAAAAATAAGCTCACTTCAAGTGGGTCTTGGCACATTTTCCCTGTTGACACATAAGTATAACCAAATTTTTCAATCAAATATTCTGACAAATCAATCGTAGACTTTAAAGTGACTCGTAAACCTTCAGCTTTTTGGTTTGTTAAAAATTCCTCTTTACTTATTTGTCCAGCTAACATTTGATTCTCCCAACAATCAATGTAATTTATTGCATTTTTTAAATACTATAACAATTTTAGAAGTACATTGCATATTTTTATATTTAATTCAAAAATAAATGACACAATATTAGTTTTTTACTTGAAATCCTTCATCATTTATTTTTAGACCTTGCCAAGGTAGGGTACGGTTGAACTGATCAAAAATGTTATTCCAGTACTCAACAAACTTAGCTGTTTCTTCAGATCCTTTAAGATTTCAACATCCTCTTTGAGTATAAAATCGTATTGCTTTGGCCATACTCATACTTAACACCTAAATATTACAAATCATTATATACTTTATAACTTCATGTTTAATGAAAATAGAGTATAAATAATTATAATTTATGGTACAATAATAATATTTTACTTGTGTGCATAAACGAACTCTCATCTTGGCCATAGGTGTTAGATTAAGATGTTGAGAAGTAATTCTAGGTATAATTCTCAAATTTGCTGGATTTTTAATATCTTCACAATATACTTCATTGAAATAACTCCACGAAACTTGATCACTATCAGAATTCAGCTGTAATAAATAATGAATCATATATAATTATGTGGTAACTAATTTAATTTGAAATTTTTACCTGTAAATGTTTATTATTAAAAAGACGGTTACGAACGCATTTGAATAAATGAACAAAATCTGAGAATGCATATACTCGTTTTCCTGGAATTGTAGGATGTTCAAAATAATTCTTCATATTTTTTTGTGAACCATTGACTCCAAGTACAGACCACATCTTTCTATTAGTTGTGGCTCCGTCACAAACAATACCTTCCACTGAAATTCCAATATTTTCTAAAAGTGTTATTGCTTTTAATACCAACTGAGCTATATCTACCCCTAAAAAAAAAAAAAAAATCATTAATAACACAATTTAAATTTATGAAAATTTTAAAATTGTATATACAAACCCTTTACGTCATTTTTTGAGGCAAATACACCAATTGTTTGATAAAAAGTTGAACTTAATGATTTTTATATAGTCTTTATACAAGGTATAAAGTTATATAGCCCTTTATATAGTCTTTATGGCTGTCCTTAGATAAGTCATTTCCATAATCTTCTAATCCTGTGTATGTTAGTGTGGAAGTGTTGACATGTAAGCTTTTACGTAGATTAACAGAATCGAATAATAGTACGCCATGTTTATCCATACTAGACATAGTTTCAACTCTTTTTGAAAGTAATTGTAAGAAATCTTGGTCAAACCCACATGTAGTTTTAATTAATGATAGATGATTTCGAACTGTCTTTGGATGTGGAAGTGGTAATAATGCACTTGTCCTTAAATACTTGTATGCACTAGGAGAGCGTATATTAAGTAGCAAACATAACATTAACCAATTTTCTGAGTATCTTCGTGATTTTGGATTTTTAGTCTTACTAGCAGCAAAACATTCAAGTATCAATGTTTTTTGGGATTCATTCATTCCTTGGCACTTTTCTATAATTGATTTTTCACTGTAATTTTCCATCTGTTTTTTTATTTTTCCCAATTCTAATTTGAGATTTAATATAGTTTGCTTACTTCTAATACATTTTTTTTGGATATTGTGACAAGTTCTTCTTAGTTTGTCAATTACTGGTTTTTTAGATGGTGATAAAAGAATTTTTGGTTTGCAACCTTCTCTCTTTCGTAGTTGACGCATTAATAAAACATTTCGTAGCCTGCTACATCTCAGGCAATTTTTCTTTTTATCTTTTATAATTTTAAGACAATTGTTATGCACTAATTGACCAGCTGGAGATAATTTACATATTGCCTTTGGCACATTAGAAAATTCATCTGATTTAGGTATTCCATGACAAACTTTAATTTTTTCAAACGCATTGATATTCTCTTTAAATTCATCTATATTTGTAGCTGGATTAATACCAAGAATTGAACTGTCAACTATTTGATCAAAAATACCAAAAATAATTGTACCAGATTTTTGTACTTTTATAAATTTTTCAATAATAGGTATTGATTCACCCAAGTGAAAAGTTACAAAACAAAAACTTGATACATCCTCAGTTTCTTCACATTTTGGTGATCATAAAGGCCAATTTATAACACAATGAATATTTTCACATGCCAAAATTTCATTAAATAAATTACAATTTTCATACTCTTCACTATAACAAGATGATTCATTATGTTCATTACTATTACATTGTTTTTCTGTATTGCATTGTGATTGAACAGGAACTGCTTTGCGACCTAATCTTTTTTTTTTTACTTTAGAAGAAAGATAAGCAGGTCCTGGAAAAATTGATGGCACAGCATCTTCTCTGCGTTTAATGACCTTATAAGGTATCTGTAAGATAAAGATTAAATAAGTTAATACATAAAATAATACTGTATAGTGTACAGGTAAAACTTTATATTAAAAACTTAAACAATGTTTTGAACAATCATTTATCAATATTTTTAATAGGTAGCCAACATTTTTGAATAATTCAATATAGAAAATAAAATATTTGTTTGTTTAGTAAAACAAGTGAAATAAAAATAATAAAATAATTTGAAAAAAAACAAAATACAACCAATATAGGTAATAGTATGATAAGACATGGGTACCTAACCAAATTATTGAAAAATAAAATAAATAATTTTGATTTAATTCTTAAATATAATATAATTTGTAACCATTATTGGTATACTTATCTTAGAATATGCATTATATTAGATAAATTGTTTCCCAGGTAAAAAAGAAAACAGCAAATACGTAATTTGAGTAGGTTTCACATTATTTTGTTGCTAGTAATAATGTGTTATATGAAAAATAATAAAGCTTATGTATACCTAAGTAACTCATAGTAAATAAGTAATAACTATTAATAAGTAGATAAATAACTTATCTATGAAGCATACCTTAACTCAGCGTTTCCCAACTGGTGTTCCGCGGAACCTAAGGGTTCCGTGAGCCGGCGCCAAGGGTTCCGTGAGAAATTTGGGAAAATATAAAAATTATTTTTAGTTTCCTTATCCTATGATAAAGTATCTTATATAATATTTATAAACTTATAAAGCCGGGTTTACATGCAACAATAAATTCTAGGAATTTATCGTAACAATCAAATTGTTTCAATTTATCGTTGCGTCTAAATAGAATCTACTATTGGTATTCATTTATCTTATCTGTGGTCATTAGCGAATAGTCAGTCAATGAGTCTCGCCACTACAAAATATTTATTTGTAGTTGTCAGTCTTTATTCTGCTTTGACTAAGTGAGAAATCGTTCTTTTTTTCTAACAGTGAATTTTAGTGTTCAACTATTATTATTACGAATAACTTTTTAATTTTCTGGTAAGTTGTACTTATAAATAAAATAAGCTAAAATAACTATTTTAGGCAGAATTTTGTAATAATGATATTATTCGTGATTATAATGTTATAATAATATTAAAAAAAAAATTTTGCCTGGGATAAGTTATTTAAATTAACACTGAGTGCTTACGCCGACGCGTCATCGACAAATCGTAACAGTTTTATGCGGCGGGCGTCGACATTATTACATTATTATTTTTAGACTATGTGATTTAAAATGTAGTATTTCTTTTCGGAAATCTTTTCAATAGTGGTACCTGTTCCATCATATTTTTTACTGAAATGGACAAATGGCTCAAAACGGGGCGATTATTATCAGTAGAGAAGACCGGTCTAACATCTACAAGTAAAAGCAGTACTTCGTCTGTTCCATCGGAAAACTGTGAAGCAGCTCCTCCCAAAAAACGAACTGTCGAAAATGAAGCATCTCCAAGTAAGGAATACACTCAAATTAATTTTTCAAAAGGTAAAAAAAGACGATATGATGAAGAATATTTATCGTTTGGATTTATTCCCATTGGAGTAGACACGTTTCCCGATGTGAGGTGCGTAGTTTGTGAAAAAGTTCTCATTAACAGTTCTTTGGCTCCTGCGAAGCTTAAGCGACATTTGGAATCTAATCATCCAAATCTGAAAGGGAAAGATGTGGAATTTTTTAGAATGAAGAAATACAGTTCAATTGAAAGTGCGAGTTCTCTCACTAAGTATGTAAAAGACGAAAATGAGAAAAACACAGAGGCTTCATTTATATTGGGTTATAATATTGCACGTGCCGGAAAACCTCACACCATTGCCGAAAGTTTGATTAAACCTAGTATGATAGAAGTTGTCTCTTGTATTCTCGGAGAAGATGCAGGAAAAAAAGTTGCAGCAGTGCAGTGCTCAAACAATACGATTTCTGATCGAATTCATAAAATTTCTGACCACATTGAAGATGAATTTGTCTTCAGATTAATTAACTGTAACCAATTTTCTTTACAAATGGACGAAAGCACCGATGTTTCTGGATTGTCCATACTACTTGTTTTTGCCAGATATACTCATGAGAAAATCATTCAAGAAGGGTTGCTTATTTGTGAAAGTTTGAAAACGCATACCACTGGAGAGGAAATTTTTGAAGTTTTAAATAAGTACTTAGTGAAAAAAAATATATCATGGCAAAAATGTGTGGACGTATGCACGGATGGTGCTGCTGCAATGGTTGGGAAGATAAAAGGTGTAATAACCAGAATTAAAGAGGTAGCTCCAAAATGTAGTAACAGCCACTGTGTTTTACATCGCCATGCGTTAGCAACCAAGAAACTTTCGCCAGATCTTAAATCAGCACTAGACGTAGCTGTTCAGTGTGTGAATTTTATAAAATCACGCCCCTTAAAGACAAGGCTGTTCAAGAAACTCTGTGAGGAAATGGGGAGTGACCATCAGAATCTTCTTTTACATACAGAAATCAGGTGGTTGTCCAGAGGCAAAGTTTTAACAAGACTTTTTGAATTGCGAGATGAAGTAAAAATTTTTCTGAAGGAACATATGAAAAAAAATCTTTTTGAGTGGTTTCATGATGAGAATTGGCTCATAAAGTTAGCTTACCTCTCTGATATTTTCAACAAGTTAAACGAAACAAACTTGGGTTTACAAGGAAAAGAAACTTCGATCTTTCAAGCCAATGACAAGATTAAAGCTCTCATAGGCAAGTTGGATTATTGGGTCGACTGTGTGCAAGAAAATGATTTTACATGTTTCCCAAACGTGAATAAATTCTTATATGAAAATGAGATCTCAGTGACACCGATAAACGCAGATGAAATAAAAGACCATTTAATCAATTTAAAATCCGGATTACTTTCCTACTTTCCAAGAATAAACGAAGATTCTGATAATTTGTGGGTACAAAATCCATTTTCAATTCAGAAAAAGCCAAAAGAACTATCATCCATTGAATACGAAAGTTTGCTTGAAGTAAAATCTTCATCTGAATTGAAAATCAAGTTCGAGTCACTTAAAATTGAGGAATTCTGGATCGCCTTGGAAAGTGATTACGAACAATTGTCCATAAAGGCTATCACCGTTTTACTGCCATTTGCAACTTCCTACTTGTGTGAAACTGGCTTTTCAGCGTATGCAAAGACCAAGAATAAGTTTCGAAATCAACTGAACGCGGCTCCGGACTTACGAATCCAACTTTCAGGAATAACTCCAGATTTAAAAACAATTATGAAGAAAACTATGGAGAGATTCCAATCTTCTCATTAAATCTATTTTAGAGTAATAAGAGACAAATGTAAAATTTTAAGCTTTGATATGATCATTTATATTTTATAATACTGTAATAGTTATAAACAAAATAAAATGTTAAAACCTTCTAAACTATGTTTTTTTAATTTTATTAATGACACTTTTGTGCCAGAAGTGTCCAAAAACCCTCTCATTTCAGTGTACAAAACATATGTCTGCATTACTATTATAAAAAAAATATGGGGGTTCCTCAAAATGTTCAAGCTCCTGCAAGGGTTCCGTAAGTAAAAGAAGTTGGGAAACGCTGCCTTAACTAACAACTTGTCACTAGAACCGGACTCCCAAAAACGTATTAAATCTTCTTCAGCAAAATGTTTTGAACACACATAATGCTTTTCTGACAGTATAAAGTTTTTTCTTGGGATCGCTTTAGACCACTTTTCACGTAATTCTTTATTTTTTGGAACCGAAAATTGAGTTACTTTATCATGGTTGTTCCTATAACCTGATTTACAAAATACTACACAACACTTCACCATTTTTATAAAATTCAAAATTAAAATTGTCAATTATTAATATGAACTATAAAATATAAACTTTTTTACAAAAACACGTGTAATCCTATATTACGCATGTTACATTGGGGCCAGTGACTACTAGCGCTGGTAGTTCGCGCGTACACCGTCTGCGACCACTGATAAAGCGCTCGTTATCCAACCTGAGTAGATAACCGTGGTGGTTACCATTTGAGTAGCGTCAATATAATAGTGAACCGCAGAAAGCGTGAGACATCTCTGCGGTCACTTTAGCAGGGAAAAGGGCTTACTTGTGAACATGAGGAAAACAAGTAGTTTTAAGTACCTAATTGATGTAATTTTTTTTTTAATCTAAAACATGTTAGTATTATATTGCTAATGTTATTTTTTTTAATCAAATACATATTATATTGTGATTTTCTTAATTTTATTGTTTTGTTTTATCCGATAATATAGTTAGGTTATATATGAACATATTATTATTTTTTTCTGTAAACACTTTTTCGTATAGAAGTCCTTGTCCAAAAGTTTCGTCCAGCTACTTTTTAGATTCGAAATTGAACTGAGATGGTACTTCAGAGAGGTCATTTTTCCAAAATCTCCATAGTTTTTCCAGTAGGTAATCAAGAATAACGATCGAAAAACTGAGTAAAAACGGTAAAATCGGTAAAAATCCGTCGTAAACGAGATTTTCACTGTTCAGATTTTAGGTATTTAGTCATAAATCGAAAAGTATTGAAGCTAGAAACTTGAAAATTTTATCCAATATCAAATACATACTTTTTTATATTGGACAACATTTTCAGAACAATTATAGCACTTTTGACTGAAATATAGAACTTTTAATTTACCAAATTGTTTGAAAGTTTTTATGTAATATAATTTTAAATATTTGACAAAAAGTTCTGAAAATTTAATATGACCTTACTCATATACCTACCTAATTATCCTAACAAAAGTTCAAAAATCGTTAGTCAGGATTTTTTTTTATACACACTTTAATAATTATCATACGATTTTTTTCGATATTGTCTGATTTCTTTTAAGTTTATTTTTAATGAGTTATAATTGTTATAACAATTGAAGTTTAAATGAGTTATATCTAACTGAATATTTTATGAGGGTTTAATTACAAAAAAACTCACCAAAAATTATACAAATAACCGTAAAATACGTAAACAGTATTTAAATAATAATATATTATATTACACTGAAGCTCAGAATCGTTTTATACTAAAGAAATGAGTCATCATTTCTTTAAAACTTAATACATTCATCACCAATATCTTGTCCGAGGACCGAAGGGACGAAGGACGAACTTGTACCACTATCATCTCACTTACCAGCTTTTTTTTCGTTTTAATTTCAAATGTACTCGGTAGATATTATATGATGTTTTTTTCGTACTTCGTACGTTCGTTTAATCCTATGCATCTACCACTACGTTGGTTTTTTCAGTTTCTCTGCGGTAGTTAAGTTAAAGTTTAATCTTCTTTGTTTAGTTTTTGCAAATCTTGTTATAATGTCATCAATGTTGATTGCTATATTATCTTTGTGAATATTGAGCAACGCAAGACCGGTGAGGGGCTCCTCTCCCATGTTTGCTCGAAGCCACGTCTTAAGGCGTCGGAGAAAATTTGTATTTATATCTATATTAAAATAAACTAATTCTTGAAGTTAAATAATTGAGTATTGTGGTAACACTTTCTAATATTGGCAGGTCCAGCATGCTTTTTTTTTACACAATTTAAATATTGGATTATTTTATCAAAATAATAACAATATATAGCCATGAGTTGGAGAGTAGCATTTAAATTAATAGAGTAAAACAAATGATCTATAAATTCAAATGGTTCCGGCTCTCGAATTAGTTTTTATACGTATTTAATTTGTAAACTCCACTCTTTAGATGTGATCGATATCAATACATTTCTCGTGTTTTTCTATTCAAAACATTCATTCCCCATGGATTATATCCCAATAAGAGATACATTTTTTTTTGACAACTCAAAATTCTCAAAATTATAATTTAATTTTGGTATTTATTTATTTTTTTTAATTGTATTTAACGATTAATTGATGCAAGTTATAATTATCTCTAAAGATTAAGACTTGTGGGATTCTGGGTCTATTCAGTATTATCAATATCGTTGAAAATGTATTATTAGAAAAATATGCAATATTCTTTTAATGATTCTCTGCAAATATTTAACTAAAAATAAACACTATAAAATGACTAAAAATATGAATGACTTCAATAAACAAACAAATAAATAAATATATATATATATTATATTGAAATTTTTTTCGAAAATTTCTTATCAATGTTTAACAAGTTAAAAACGTTTTAATATATTTCATAGTACCTACCTATTCGTTTTGTATATTTTGAGGTATTTGACCTAGCATTTTACATGAATCAAATTGTTTTTGCGTATTTTAACAAGTAATAATACACTAAATAAAACCAAAAATGTTACTATTTTATACGAAATTAATATTTTGTGATCAAATGTATTAAATTTAATAAACTAAAAACACGTATGACTCGAAAATATTTTTTATAAATTCAATACAAACAAAAATTTTTATCGGACGATACGGGTGACAGTGATATTTTTATGTTTTCAATAGTGCCAATAATTTTAAGATGTTCAACTATGAATAGTAGTGGTAATAAAGTACTCTGGGAAAACCCTAGTAAATCATCAACTAAATTCTGTAGGCCAATTAAATTTTTGTTGAAAAAAGAAACACCGATAACTACAGTGAAGGAAGTCAATGCTGTTGAACTTCAAATAAAATCATTAAATCCTACCCATATCGTCTACAATAGTATGGACATCTACGTAAAACATACTCTAATATTTTCGATAATTGATGGCAAGGTGAATATGATAGTTTCAAAATTAAGGTTAAAATGAATGTTAAAATATTATTGTATCCTTCTTATTTTGCTTAGGTATGTAATACAATTTCCGATTCATCTAGTCAAAGGTGCTATATTTGCAATTGTACTCCGAAAGACATGAATGACTTAGATAATCTAGTAAAGTATAAAACTAAACCAGAAACATTAAAATTTGGTTTATCAACGTTACATAGCTGGATTAGGTTTTTTGAATGTTTGCTCCACGTGGCATATCGCTTAGATTTTAAAAAATTTCAGGTAAATACATGAATAATCATATTCATAATTAGTGCAGTTATATTTTACATTATTTTAAACACAAGGTTCGGTCAACTGAAAACAAAGCGTTGTTTGCTGAACGAAAAAAAATAATACAACATCGATTCAGAACAGAAATGGGATTACTGGTGGACATTGTTTTGCAAGGTAAATTATAAGTTTATAACTTTTACAAAATTTAACAACCATTAGATGAACATTCAAACAAAATATTTTTAATGCAGGTAGAGGAACCACTAATGATGGTAATACTGCAAGAACATTTTTCTAAAACTCGGAAATTAAGTTCAGAAATCACAGGTATAGATTTAATATTAATCAATAAATTTGGCACTATTTTGACTGCTATGGCCAGTGGTTATGGAATTAAAGACCAAGAGTTTGAAAAATATGCTATTGAGACAGCAAAATAATTTGTTTCGCTTTATCCGTTGTATTATATGCCACCCTCCGTGCATAAAGTTTTAATACATGGAGCTGATGTCATTCGCACTTCGCTACTGCCAATAGGTAATAATTGTCATGTTGTATTCAAATGCTATATTGTTTGAACAGTTAATTAATAATGCCTATGTTATTACTCTTATATAGGAGTATAGGAAAATTATCAGAAGAAGCACAGGAAGCTCGAAATAAAGAATTAAAAAATATAGAGAGCATAACACTCGCGAAAATTCGAGAGTAAATACAAACGAAGACCTCATACATGTTTTACTCGTATCATCAGATCCTTACATATCTTCCCTAAGAAATTGTCCTTCAAAAAAAAAAAATCATCGTTTTCTGCAGAAGTTATGTCCTTATTGATTTTAAAAGAATAAGATACCGATGTTGGGGATAACAGTTCTTCGAGTGACAATTACGAGACAGAAACTGATACCGATAGCAATTAATTTTACTCGTAAACATGTGTAATTCTAAACTAACATTAAAAACTTTTTTAAATAACATCGTATAATATAATAATGTATCATAATATAAACAATTTGATGAAACTATTATTTTTGGCCACCTAAATTTCATTTCATCCCACTGTGCGCCGCCGCCCACGTCAGCCGCACGCGGGCGCGCACCCGTGGTCGAAGGCGCCGGACAGCCGCTCGCGGAAGTAGCGGCGCACCAGCAGCGCCATGAGCGCGCGGAACGTCTCGCGCGTGTGCGCCGCGCCCTTGGCCGACGCCGGCGACGGCACGGCCAGCCTGGCCAGCCCGACGGCCCCGGCGCGGCCCAGGCAGCCGCACAGCTCGAGCGCGCAGTCCGCGGACGGGACGATGTTCATGGGCGGCGGCAGCTCGGTGTGCACCGCGAACGACAGGTACACCTTGGTGCGGCCGAACACCCACTCGACGTACGCGTTGCCGGTGACGCGCTGGTACGTGTTGGCCATGGACGCGACCAGCATGTTCATCATGATGACGACGGACAGCGCCATGAACGCGGCGTACAGCGCGGTGCCCACGGCCTGCGTGAAGTAGTGGCCGTCGGCCACCGTCTCCTCGGTGCCGGCGTCTGCGACCGTCGACTCCACCACCACCGTGCCTGCCGTGGCCGGCGACATGCAGAACAGGCCCCAGAACAGCGTCTTGAGCGTGGCCGCGACGCCCACGAACGAGTCGTCCTGCCGCGTCTCGCGCCCCGTGGCCGGGTCGGTGCGCGCCATGCCCGCGTAGTACTGGTACAGCGTGCACGGGCCCGCGGTGAACGCCAGCAGCACGATACCGAACAGCAGCGCGAACCGCGCAAAGTCCGTGGTCATCTTGCCCAGCGACACCTGTGTGACGAGAGTGCGTTGAGAGGGGGCCGGGTAAGTAAGTAAGGGAGGTCGATTCACACTGTACGAAACGTCAACGTCACGTTACAGACCAGCAACGTCACGTCAAAATATGTTGACATATTTTTATACGACAGTATTTACGTTGACCGGCACCGTCACGTACCGTCAACGGCCCGGAACGTCGACTTCGATAGAAAACTTTAGTTTGACGTGACGGTGCCGGTTCGGTCTTATTTGTTCGAAAATTATTTTGGATGACAAAATATAAAATTGATCTTGAGACACTAAAGTATTTGTAGGATAATGTTTCTTCTTCTTTCCATCCACTAAACAATGTATGGTACTCCCCAAATTGTTTTATTTTTTTTAACATCTCTCGTATCCATGTCCCTGTACGTCGGTTTCTGCTCTCTTCTTCCTCGTCTAAAACGATTGCAATTATTGCCAATTTTTTCTTGTCAAATTTTGGCATGGTGAAGATAAAAAAAAAATATGAATATGGTGAAAATTCAGTGGAGTGATCACGTCGCGTCGGTAATATTTCCGTGGCGTTTCTGGATTTGACGTTACAATGTGAATGGATGACATATTTGACGTGAAGTTACCGGTCTGTGACGTGACGTTGACGTTCCGTATAATGTGAATCGACCTTTTATTGGGTCCACGAAAATCCGTGTACATTTTGAAAGCGGTAAACCGAGTCCCGGTTTTGAGAAAGGTAGGTAGTAGGTGAGTCGAGTCCCGGCTGTAAACCGACTTGCCTACCAAGTTGTCGAAAATAAGCATAAAATAAGCGTGTGTGTGTGTGTGTATAAAATTATGAAATAAAAAATGTAACTTTGCGCATTTCGTTTTGGTTGTCCATATTGATTTAAAAAACTTTGTTGTCTGGTTTTCTAGATTATTTTGAAAGTACATGGATCGGGGTATTATGTCGTAATGAATGACATCGCAGTCGCAGATTTCCAATACAGCTATGGAATTGTTCCAATCTCATTCAATATGATACACCCAAAACCAATTATTCGGTAGGAGGATGGCATAGCTCTTTTAATTCAACATTAAATACACTCCATCCTCCGATATGGAAGTTAATCGACGGGCCAAAAAAAAAAAAAAAGAGAAAGAGAAACTTGATCGTTTGAAAATGCACCGATTTTTGGCTGGAACGAAACCGAGACGAAAAATAAAAAATATAAAGACACAGCTTCCAGAATCAAAGCAATCTGTAATGATTTTGAAAACCGCAGTACAAATGATTTTTTTATAAACAATATATATATATATATATATATATATAATAATAATAATTCAAGAAAATAAATATTTTAATGAAACACCAAAATAATTAATTTAAATTAATTTATGTGAATAAAAATAACAAAAAATATTATATACTGCGCCCAATTGTACCGCACCCAAGTGTCGTACAACCATAGAGTAAGAATGTATAGAGAGGCCATATCATATATTACACTGTACACCAGTGTGAAGTAGGCAAAAGGGCGAGCTTCAGTGTGACCAAATGCTCAGAAAAAAATACCAGACAAAATAAATTGCTTATATTGAACAATAGAAGACAGAAGCTTTTATTGAAAGTAGAAAACTAAACATTACAAATTATTTAAATACACAATATTATTATACATGTGTACACCAATATTTATAAATATAAAAAAAAATACAATAAAGAATAAAATAAAAACAATATTTTTACATGAATTTAATGCACAAAAAATGAATAAATAAATAAAATTTCTTATAAATGATAAATATCGAGTTGTATCGAGTACACACTACACAGTACACAGACACACAGTGAACTCAAAAGTGAATAAAGTGAAATTAAATATCAAAACTATGATTATCGACTATAATATTCAAACAATGATAACTGATTAGGGTATATTATTATCTAACGCTAGACTACAGTGTACAAAACATAACAACCTAATGGATTTTTTTTTTTTATATACGGTCACTATGACTCTCGCCCTTTTGCTTACTTCATATAAATTGAACTATAGCCACCATGTGCGTACAACCAATCGAGTATCTATTCATGTATATACGTAGGTAATCGAATCGTTTGGGGGAAAAAAAAATTAATTAATCGAAAGGCATAATACACAACGGCGTCTTCGTATTATTTGAGTCCCCCCCCCCCGAACCGGACCGTGAAGCCTCGGCGCGCATACCTGCAACGGGCCCAGCGCGTAGCTCAGCTGGCACAGGAACAGCACGCGCAGCCACGCCATGACGGTGGCCACGGCCAGCAGGCCCTCGCCCACCAGCTCCGGGTGCGCGGCGGGCCAGCGCTCGCGCGGCAGCGGCGCGCCGGACGCGTCCGCGGGCGGCCCGTCGCGGTACGAGAGCCACCAGCACGCGAACGTCGCGGCCAGCGCGGCCAGCGTGGCGCAGTCGTACACGTTCCACAGCATGCTGAAGTAGCGGCGCGGGCCCTGGACCAGGGCCAGCTTGACGGTGCGGTACGCGTACGACACCGCGTACACGAGCACGACGCACCGGAGCGGCCGGAGCGGGCCGTTCGGGGCCGCGGCCGCGGTCGTCGGGCCCTTGGCCGCGTTGTTCTCGCAGCTGAGCGCGGCCAGGAACACGGCGTACGAGGCCAGGTAGTTGAGCATCCGGTTGACGGGCAGCGCGTAGTGGCGGCCGGGGCGCGAGTGCGGGAACACCAGGTACAGCAGCGCGATGTACGGCAGCAGGGCGACGCGCCGCGCCACCACCGCGGCCTTGTACGCGGCGCCGCGCCGCCGCCACCGGTGCCAGTCGCCCGTCCACGCCGTCTCCAGCGCCTGTTGCACGTGCGCGTGCGCCACGAACTCCTTCTGCCGCAGGTCCATGGCCAGCACCAGCCGGTGGTACGGGAACGCGCCGAAGAACGTGCAGCCCTCGCGGCGCGTGAGCACCGCGTCCACCTCGGCCGACGACTGGCACAGGCCGACCAGGTGCACGGCGAACAGCCGCGTCTGCGTGTCCAGCGTCTCGTAGTCGGCGCGGAACACGCGGTCCACCACGCCGTGCTCGCGCAGCTCCTGGCTGAGCCGGAACGCCGTCAGGATGGGGTCCTCGGACGTGAGCGATATGTACGCCGGGTTGGTGAGCGCCCGGAACGCCGAGATCTTCAGCTCGGCGGCCCCGAGCCCGTTGTCCAGCTGCCTGCTGGACTTGCACACCTGTGGGCAACCGCACCGCCGTCACCGTCACATCGTGGTCGTCGAGATAACAATAATCGTAATAATATTATTATCGTCAAAACGAATCATTTTGCTCTTCGTGTGTGGGCATTACGGATGTGAAAAATCCGGTTCACTGGTTATTAACGTTATTTACCAAATACACAGGTAATTGTTGTTATAGAACAGATATGCACGTGAATCTCAAATACCTACTAGAATTAAAAAAAAAAAATGCATAATTATTTTTTATTTGTTTTTACAATTTGTACTCCCATGACATTTACTATTACATAATTTTTCAGCCCCACGGCAGGCACAACGTTTATTATTACAACCAGTCTTGCAATGGCAACGCTGGTATAGGCCCAGTGTCCACCTCATCTGTAGCCGATAAAGTTTTATTGATTTACCCAATTAGTACCACAATTAGTTTAGCGATCACTTTATCATTGCTCGTTGGACATTATTTTAAAATAAAATCAACATTTCCCAAATCATATGGTTATTAACGTTATTCACTAGAAAATAACGATAATTCCCACATTCATAGGTAAATAACGTAAATAACCAGCGAATAACGTTAATTTCCGATATAACATCATTTACCGTAACATATATATATATATATATATATATATATATATACATTTAATTTTTCTTTCAACAACAGAACATAAAAATGAAAATCAATAAAAAAAAGGAGAGACAAAGAGGATGCATAGAAGATATGATATTATTTTGGTGTATGCTGACTATGTTTGCATGTTTTTAAGATGATATTTTTTCAAATTGAATTACAGCGTTATTATTTTGTAAACGTGTGTATCAATCAATGAATATCCACAATCACAATAGGCTAATGCAAACATAATAACTTATACATCTTAAAAAATTAAACAATGAAGTATTAAGATCATTTTAATTAAAATATTTGTTGGGTTTTTTTGTCTTTTTTCAAATATTTAGTGGCTTTTTTATTATTTAAATTGCCTCAAATTCTTAACCCTATTTTATAAGATAATGGAGTAGTAAATGAAACGTAAAGTTTGAACAGACATAGAAAGTAGACTAAAATACTAAAAGAGTAATATTGATTGTAATAAAAACGCAATTATAAAACATTTAACCCCTTTAACAAGCACGTCAAGTCTAGTAAACCCCCATCAAAAATAAAACTTTTGTTATTCAAAAAATTATATATTGTATTTACTTCTGTATTCAGAAGATGGTAAAAGAGTTAAACTTGAATCGGAATTTATTTAATTTTTAAAAACATTTCAAAGCTTAAAATTAATCGATAAACTGGATCGGGTTACCTCCTGGTGCCTAGTACAGTGGAACTTGGTTAACTCGAAGTTGAAGGGACCGGCAAAAAAGTTCGAGTTATCCAAGAATTCGAGTTATCCAAATTAATTTTTTTTTTCTATTGCTATGTATTTATTTAAATAAAGTAATGTAATAAAAAATATTTACTGTGTTTTAATTTATGAGTTATGTATATGTATTTATGTAGTATGTACTATAAACAAAAATGAAGTTAGAAAATTGACTAACTAAAAAAGCTGACTATGATGAGTAATGACTAATGAGTAATCATTACTAATAAGTAATGACCTTATTTTATTGATAAAGAGGGAAATATCACAATTTTATAATATTAATATAACTCAAACCTTCGAGTTATCCACAAAAATATTCGAGTTAAACAAGATTTTTTTACATTGTTTTAATGGGAAATTCTAGGGACCGGAATAATAGTTCGAGGTATCGACGATTTCGAGTTAGAGAAGTTCGAGATAACCAAGTTCGACTGTAACATAGTTTCGAGAAAAACAGAAAATAAATGTGAACAAATTCCAATTGAGCAAAAGCATTAGTAAATTGTCCTTAAGGTACTTTTTCCTAGGAGCACGTTTTTCGCAGTGCAGAAACCGATCACGTCGGCGTGAGCGTAAAACCGTGTAAAACCGTGTGAAAGTGTTTTCCTATAAAACTTAGTGGTGGCGCGTTAAATAATTCGGTTGACTGCTGAAAGTGTGATCAGTGTGTAATGTAATTGTAATTATTAATTAAATTATTATTGAGAATTTTGTAATCGTAATGAATCGTCTTGAAAGAAATAAGAAAATAATTGCACTGCTTATTCTTTGGCATTAATAATCGACGACGTAGATGAAAAATAAATGCTCCGAGAAAATTGGGCTTTAATAAAGAAAGTAAGTGAAATTCATAATAGACGAGAAAACGAGGGTATTTTCAAAATATTGATGAATAACCACCTTGTTGATGAAAAACAACAACTGATCGTCGTCGTCAATCGAAAAACGAACGCTCGGTTCAACAGAACTGTTTTTTTTGCATTTTATTACTTTGAAAACACTCTGATAGTAATATAAAACAGCTAAAATATAAAAACCAAATAAAAACCAAACAAAGCCACAGTTCCTATAAAACGCCGTGCGTCACACAATAGACTCCCTCTCCGATCAGTCGGTGATTCGCGCCGAGTTTATCTGTAGGAAATCAGTGTGATTGATTTCAAGAGAAAAAGTGGATGACGTACTGCGCAAAGCGTAATACGTCATACACGACGCAAAAAACGCACCTTTAAATAGGACTTGAAGTTTGAATTATTAGGATCAGCTCTTTTTAGGAACCTTGAATATTAATAGTTGTTTTATTTTTTTTTTATTTTTTATATCAAATAATTTTATGTCGTACGCGTAGTATTGGCTTTATTTTTTTGGCAATTTGGTATTTGCATATATTCATTAATTTTTTTAATTCACCATATAATAGCTTTTTGTCTCTGAATTAAAAAATTGAACCGTTTATTAATATTCTACTCATTTAAAAAAATGGATTCTAATGGAACCCCTCCCCCACGTGTCTAAAAATGTTAAAAAAGGCACGTGACTGCTATGACAGTTCATCACATTTTACCGGCGTATAGTGTATTTTACGACATGGATAGAAGGGAAGAATGTTTTTTTTTACATTTTTTTTTTTTTTTTTTGATTTTCGTATGGGGTGGGGTAATTGTAAATGAATTTAACAAAACGGTATTCAATTTGTGTTTTTGACTCATATTTATAACGCAATTTTTAAGCAAGTTTTTAATCCCGAACCTAAAAAATTGCAATTTTTACGGTCACCCCAGGCATTTACCGTTACTCCTATTTGCAATTACATCGCCTGACCCTATATATATTTATATTTTTTTTTCAACGGTAGATTTTACAAATGTATCACTTAATCCTATTTCAAACTTGTTCAAATCAATTTCAGGCCAGGCTTGTTGGCATTTTTTAAAAATAGGAAAAGTAGTATTTAATAGTAATAAATAGTATTTAATTTTTTGAAGTTTTTAGGGCATTTTTGCACTTTTTTTAGGTTTTTTTTTTGCATTTTTCTAGGGCATTATTGTGTGTTTCTCAGGTCATCAACATCCTAACATTGATTATATGTACACACTGTACACGTTCAGGTACCGACCTCTTTGCACAGGCACCGCGCCTTGTGCGGCACCGCGATGGTGTGGCCGCGCTTCAGCAGCGTCGTGATGATCTTGACGTGGCCGCACTGCGCGGCCAACATGAGCGGCGTGAGGTGTTCCGGGAACTCGGCCGACTCCTTGCAGCCGGCGCGCGCGGCCACCGGGTCGCGGGCCTCGAGCGCGTCCAGCAGCCGGACCGCGATCGCGTGGTGCCCGTACCGCACGGCGTGCATCAGCCCGTCGCCGACGTCCAGCCGGGGGTGCGCGAGCAGCACGTCCACGGTGTCGGCGCAGTTGGCCTCGACGGCCGCGGACAGCGCGGTGGCGCCGCGGTAGTTCTTGGCGTTCACGTCGAACGCGGGCCGCTCGTCCAGGAACCGCTGCACGTCGGCCGCGCGGCACTGCCGGACCAGCGCGACGAACGCCCGCTGCGCCTCCTCCGCCTCGTCCACCAGCTCGCAGCCGTCGTCCGCGTCGTCGTCCACGTCGCAGCCGTCGTCCAGGTCGTAGTCGACGCCGGACGTCCGGCCGTCCGCTTCCGTCGCCGTCGGCGGCTCCTCGTCCGCCGTCGTCGCGTCGTCGACCATCCTCCGGTCAGCGAGTGTTTTTGTTTTTTGTTTTTTCGGTTTAGTTTTTTTGCTTTGTTTTACTGCTTAGGTAAGGTTAACTGCTTTAACTGCTTTGTTTTACGCCGTAGAGTGGTCGTCTGTCGTCTCCAGTCGTGACACCGATGCGGTACGCGCGTAAATGACGTGATGTTTACGCGCGCGTGTGTACGAGCGTCACCAACGCGCGTACTGTCATGGCGATCATTATAATAATAATTGACACACGGGCCAATATTATTCGTATTTTATTAATTTTTTTCATTTATTTTCCTCCACAAAAAAACCGCTGTTCGACCGAGGCACTTTTCGACAGTTTCTGTAGATCTAGGAGGCTAAAAGGGGCTCACCCCCAAACGAAATTTATACACTGTCGATTTTAATATTTCTTATGTATTTTTATGATATCGTTCTCTGAAAAATATTGTTTTACGTATATACATATTATAAATTATATATATATATATATATATATATGTTACGGGTAAAATACAAAAATGGTTAGTTTACATATTAGCCGGGTAATGTGAACCTCTTCCATAATATGATCAGTGTGATGTATACATTATCCACCTTAAACGAGTAGTATCCAATCAATTTATACATTATCCGGTGTGCTGCGGATAAAGTAATCGTATAACTATAATCGTAAACTTATAACGCCGGTACAACATGTCTAACGCATCTACCACTTAAAATGGTACAGATTATACAGAGTCTTTCTAGTAGCGAAAATCAAATATTATAATAATTCAAAATAAAAAAAAAAAAATGTTTAGGTATTATTAATTATTACAATTAAACTATAAATTATATATTTGAACAATTTTACTATATTTACTTAATTAAAATTTAAAAATGAAATACAATTATTATTTATTGGAACAATTCGAGTTCGGATGACATTTAGAATTACAAAGTGTTCCCCCGGATTTGCATTTGCATTTACATTTATTTGTTAAATATTTAGTTTTACATAAACACTTCTTAAAACCTTGACCACCGGAAAATGATTGTACGTTAGCTATTTCACGCAAAGTTATCACTAGAGCAAGAACTTTCATGCACTAAAAAATGATCAAATATGCCTTTAAATTATGCACTTCTGCACCAAAAAATTAAAAACATACGGTTAAATATGCCCTTTAAAAATAAATTGTATTATTATTCTAAATAAGTTTTAACTCGATTTATGTTATTCGGTTGATTTGGAATCTTTTTTGAATGTTGGATCCCATTCTTCTTAATTATTATTCTGCACTTAATAAAACAAAAAGGGTATTTTAAAATAATTGTTGAATTATTCTCAAATATTAACCTTACATAAATCAGAATTGCACTGTATTATTAACATTTCTTTGATATTTCCAAATAGCAGAGAACTTCTTTTATCTGTCAGCTGGTTCTTATATTGCGAAAAACTATTCGTTTGACGTCCACTGACGTGATCGGTGCATATATTTTGAAGTAAACCATTTCACATGTATTCAAATCTCCTAATTCATCAATCGAAGTTTTCCTCAGTGCCATTTAAAATATTTGAAATTATACGAAGCATATTGAAATCTTAGTTATTTTCTATTACTTTTTTAAGTTTTTCCACTACTGATTTCATACTCTTCGATTGTGAGTCTTTGTGTACTCTTTCGATGTGCCCCTTAAACCAAAAAATGTCCAAATATGCAAAAATATTCACTAAAAACTTTGAATATTTCAACATAAACGTTATGAAATGTATTTTGTACTTAACAAGCATACGATAAAGTCAACCAGAAAAAATATGCAAATGCATGAAAGTCCTTGCTCTAGTTATCACCTTCATCCACTGACTCCTTTATACATATTATATATGAATATTTTTACAATCTCGTGAAAAATCTTCGGAAATCTTCGGAGATTGCAGGTGGTTTGATGGAGACGAGTGCATAACGAAGTAACTCTTTGGATAACAAATTGCACGTTGATGGCACTTAGAGGATTTTATGTTTCTCTCTTCTCAGTAGATTTTCTAAACGAGAGGAGGTTCTACCGAAAAAACAAGTAAAAATGTTAAATTATGCCGTAAACCACTCTTTCCCTAAATTTATTTTAGTTATCTAACCATAAATCAAAAAATTATGTTCTTTTAGTAATCCATATATAATAAAAATCTATGAATCGTCAAATTGTTTTAATCGTAAAGGTCATAAATCATGCGGTGGTTGCTTCTCCTTACAAATAAGCGTCTTAGAACAAATCAATAAAAATGGAGACTTCTATTGTTTTTATTTTTTTAGTTTATATTTAAATTCTGAGTGGAAATTAAGAAATGATTTTAGAATCAACAAATTGTTATTATTATTATTATTATTATTTTATTTTTTTTTTTGAATTAAAACCATTTTAATAAACAATATATGCAATTTTAAAGTTTCAAGGATACAAAGTTTTACTTTACTAAAGTAAAGCAACAAAAAAAAACCATTTTTATTTAAAAATACACATGTAATAATACTCTGTTTTATGGTATTTAAAACCTTCTAGATGATATGGAAAAAAGTTACCGCTACCACGTACTATAAATTGTAAATACAGTTGTGACTACTTATAAAGAAGCTTGTATACAAATTTTATGAAATGAAAATAAATCTCACATTTTATTTAAAAAGTGTAGTTTCAGCAGTAATTATAATTTGAAACGTATATAAAAATAATATTGATATTGAGTTAATTTTTATGAAATTTGAACCACAAATACAATTATATTATTATGTATCGTATCTATGGATCAAAATTTTTACCAGATTAATAATTCCAAATTTCGTAATGTTTTTATTGAAAAATATCGCTCATTAACGTGTAATTCATAATTTTCGTCAAAATTCCAGCTTCAAAGCATATGCACAATTTTAATTAATAGTCGTTCCTAATCCTTTAAAATAAACGACAACACACTTTTATACTAATACTCCTTTTATTTAATCAACTAACAGTTTCAGACAGAAAAGAAAAAGTAATTGCCTATAATATACGCCTTACTCTTGGACAACAGTATCAATTTTCAAGGCGTTTACCCTAACCTGAAGAAGATCTAAAAGGTAGAGCCCAAAGTACGTACCCTACATTGCCTCACCACACCCTGTTATCATACAAATATTTTAGTAAGAAATTTAAAACAACATATCATTTAAAAAAAAAGTATACAGTGGAACCTCGACTATCCGTGACTCGATTATCCGTGTCCGCGATTAACCGTGCTTTCTCTTCCGAAAATTTAAAAATAAGTATGGACTTTAGATATATAATATGTATGTAGTTATAATGAATATTTTATATTACTTTATACACGATATCGACAAACGTATTAATAACATTTATAAATGAAAAACGAAAATATCGAAGATACGGATATAAAACCTTGTCTTGAACTAGCGACCAGGGTGACCTTAACCGTTAAATATTGGTTCGGTTCCATACTTTGTTTTTGAACTTTATTTGCGATAAACGTTAAAATAAGTTATGTTCATCAAACGGTTATAGATATAGCGTTATGAATTAAATGGCTTACCAAACATTTTACTAGAAAAACGTTAAAAATGTTTTTGAATATTTCGCCAAAAAAACATTTAAAAGTTTTAAGTTCTTGAACGATATAGCTAATAAACGTTATAACATTGTTCGTTCTTGGACGTTTAATCAGAAGAACGTATTGTAATAATACGTTCATGAACATTTAATCAGAAGAACATTTTAAAGTTAAACTTTATGGGAATATCGCTATTATGAGATTAATTTATTAATATCAAATTTTTTTGGGATTTATTTATTATTTGGATATTATGTGTCTACTTTACAAATCAGCTACTTTACAATAAACTAAAGTTTAGTTATTATATAGGTAATAAGTTATTACCAAATACCAATATCATCTTAACTAAATCATCTCTTAATTTATTTTAAATTGATATTTACATTTAATTCACATTTAAGATTGAATAATAAAAACATATGTATTACATGCGAGGACTACATTGTTTTTCGAATTGTCAAAAACAAATGATCAGCAATTAAATTTAATATTTATAATAGCTGTCAGCTGAAGCTTCTTTCGAAGTCACATAATATTATTGGGGTATACCCTAAGTCTTCATCTTAAATATTACTTATTAGTAAAGATAGGACTAGAGAATGCTATAATATACATTTATAAAAATTAATTGAAGTTTTAGTTTTTGATATTGAAGTATCTACTTATTGTTTTTGAATAATTTAAAAGCAAAAATGGTCAGGAGATAATAATTTTGATTCATAACAATATTTTTAAAGTTCAAAGAACGGTTTAGTTGTGATGTTCTCTGTGTTAAACGTTCGAAGAACGTATTAGTTTATTACGTTCTTCGTGTAATTTTTTAATGAACTTAATAGTTTATAATGTTCTTTGCGTAATTGTTCAAAGAACATTTTAGGTTATAACGTTTTTTCTTGAAAAAGTTCTACAAACTTAATAACTTATAATGTTTTTGCATATAGAAGACCCATAAAGTTAATGAAATAACTGGTTTCGTTCCGTTATATTTTTGTTTATGAACAACAATAACGTTCTTTAACGGTTTTTATGCGTTCCGTTCGGGAACCCTGCTAGCGACATCTATTCCAGATTTTACTGATGCTGATGAAGACGATATTGTTGATTGGTTACAAAATGATCTTAACCAAGAGGAATTTGAGCGTTAGTAAGTGACAGTGACATAGCAATTCGTTATGGCAGCATAACTACACCATCTACCTCACAACAGCGTGATTCTTCTTCTGAGAGTGATAACGAGGACAATATTGAAAAAATACAGACAAGCCATGCAATGGAAGCAGTTGATGTCCTCCTGAACTTCTGCGAACAGGAACATTTTGACTTCCCTGACGTTATTTGCTTAAGAAAAATAAGAAGTGAAGTAAGGAAAATTATTTCAAACCAAAAAATACAAAGACTGATTAAGTATGAACTTTAAGCTCTGATCTTGTTGTATTCAATACTATGGATGTATGTATAACATTATTGTATGCATATGTATATTTCTAATTATAATTAAATCAAAATTTTCAAAATTTCATTACTATAAAATTGTACCTATTGTAGTAAACCGATATTACGCATACATTAATATTTCCAAGAAGACATAAATAATTGTATGATCCCTTGCCATTTAAAAGTCCTTGCCAAAAACAACTATCTCTCCGCATCTAGTATTGACTCACCTGTTCTCCTCATCCGGCTTCTCGATTAATGTATAAGAAAGGGTAAAATAGAGCCCAATGAGTTGTATAAATACCGACTCTATTTTACTGTAAAATTAGATTAAGTCCGTTCCCCAAGCCTCGAACACTATCTGATCGTAGCCCCGCGCGGTTACATCGTCGCCAGCTCTAGTGTTCACGAACCCACTTATTCTCGGGCAGACCGTAACGTCTGTCCTCACATTTCTATTATTATAAGTTACATTTTGTCTCTATATTTTAATAAACATATTTACTAATCTCAAACATTGACTTTGTGACTCTTTACCTCAACCTGTCGAAGAACACGCTCAGAGCCGTCAGAAATAAATATTGAGTATAGTGACTAGTCTCCTGGTTCACTACACTATGTATTTCTAATTATAATTAAATAATTAATTTCATTATTATAAAAAGTCTCGATTAACCGTTTTTTCATTTATCCGTGTGACCCCCTCCCCACCATTATCCCGGATAATCGAGGTTCCACTGTATATACATATATATACAGTGGCGGCCTGGCCAGGTCGGCGAGACGGCGATCGCCGACTGGGCCCCGTTCTAACAAGGTCCTTAGAAACTGTTTTTTTTCAATATTACTGGCCAAACGAATATAAAAATTCGACTTGTGATAAATGTATACCATGTGCCATGAAATTATTGTACAAGTATGACTTTCGTATAGCTGCGTTCACAAATCTGTACTATGCTTGTACATTTATATAAACTCTTTCGTGCACAAAAGTACATTGTGAAAGATCGTTCTCCAAACTAAAAATAATAAAAACAATATTATAATCTTGTTTTTATTATCAATTAGTCAGGAACTGTTGGAACCTTTATTAATTATTAGCATTAATAGTGACAAAATTCCTAATTTAGATGAAATAATAAGTTGTTATGCACATTCATCAACTGAATTGACAAAACTGCTTTTATATTAATCACAAATATTTCTTATTTTTTGTGTAACTAAATTAATTTTTGTATTTAAATTTCGTAAACGTATTTACTTATTTACCTAATAACTAACCAGTATAATGGCGGATCTAGATATAATTTTTTTTTTTTTTTGGGGGGGAGGGGGAGAGAAAAAGCAAATGTATACAATGAAATTTGGCTGAATGTGTGTATGTGAGAGAAGATATGATCACCAATCCTATGAGTAACGATCACGCTCCAACAATATAGTGTGATAAATGAAAATATTTGTCAATATTCTATTAATAAAATTAGGTGTTTTGGGTGTTAGGGTATTACTATGAGTAACTTTAGGGGGATGTTCCCTTTGCCCCCTCCTTTGATTCGCCACTGTTACTAACCAAGAATGTAGTCTTTATAATACGTTTATTAAAAATAATGTCTTTTTTTTATCCGTCCGACCAAGTAATGTGTGCCCAGGCCGCCACTGTCTATATTATTTAGTAGTCATTAATGAATGGCTTTAAAGCGTTTTATTCATTTGTGAATATTGTATTTGATTGTGTATTTTCTGTTGTTCAATAATTATAATAATTATTAAGTTATAAAAAAAAATTATAAAGTTAATTTACGTTAGTGTGTATGTCATAGGTATGTAAATATAAATTTAATTTAACTAACCTAACTAAATAGTTTATATTGTTTTCGACAAATACTTTCAAATGATTATATAGTATTTGTTTTCACTTTTCACACAACAGTTAACAGTTCGAGACTTCGAGTTTCTCATCAGTCTTAGTTTTTTGGTGCAAATGGAGATTGATCATAGTTATTTATGGCCATGAATGTATGAGGCTCGAATAAATATCTACCGACTGCTTAATGCACTAAACTGAAAAAGGTAAGAATTTTAGTAAGTATAAAATTTTAATTTGTATGGCCCGATTAACTATTTATATTATAATAATAATATCGTACTCCTTTTATTATTGCTATGATAATAATATTTTTGCCTTTAAGTTATCGTCAATTTACATCCTAGGTATCTTGTAAGCACCAGTTACATATTTTACTCCACTATCATCATTGAGTTACTTTTTAATAAATTTATATACTAGGCATGTAAGTACTTATTAGAATATAAACAAACGTTTTTCTTTACCCACTGAAATAAATTATATTATAGGTAGTTTGTTGTAGTCAGAACCAAATTCGTATGTACCAGGTACCTACTCTGTGTAGTTAACCTGTTGTAGTATAATAATTAATATAGGTAGGTAGGTACATAAAGAATTTTTGAAAAAATGTATACCTACTTCCATTAATAAACACTAAACACGGATAAAACTCATTTTGACTAATTTGGTGCTGAGTACATTTTTAGTAGCTCCTAAATGTTGCAAATTACCTTTTAATTGCAATAAATAATTTTATATCCATAATGAAAAAAGCCGGTAAGATGATGGTGGTGGAAGTTCGTCCTTCGTCGCTTCGCTCCTCGGACAAGATAATGGTGATGAGTGTAAAGAATTTTATATTTCGGGATCACCTGGTTTACGATAATTTAGTTGTATGGTACTTTACATTTGAATGCAATGATAAATCATTGCATTCGGAAAAAACGATTCTGAGTAAAACTCAGTGGATAATTAATTAACTATGTAAATTATAACAAAAAAAAGCTAAGCGAGAAATGTGCAAATCGTCACAGTTCCATACATGGCTCATAATAGGTCAAATAATTTTGATAATTTTGTCAAGCATGTCTGTTACTATTTTAAGCAGTTGGTAAAAGTTTCAAAGTTTCTAACACCATTAGTTTTTGATTTATGACTAAAAATTTATTACAACCCGAGCACAAATGGATTAAATAAAATATATTATATTAAATAATATAGAATACGTATTTTTTAAATTCTCTCTAATAATAAGGTATGTTATGACTTATTAATATTACTCACTATTTGTATTTATTGACATGGAAATGTAATACATTCTTTATAATAATTTACTTTAAGTATAACAATTCATAATTTACCTATAAAAATATGCTAGTGGATAAATAAACTATTAATTATGATTTGTAGTTAATTCAACTAGGTCTTAAAAAACATGATTGATGAATTTAGACAATTTGATAATTTATTTTATAATGCATTTAATATCAACTTAATTTATATGCGGCATTTCCTCCAGTAATGCCTTTTATTTGAGGCAAAACAGTAATTTTCCTACATAATATGTTACTATTCTTTTTCATAAACAAGAACTTTTTCTTCAATTTACACATAATTACATAATGTTTAAGTGTATGAGGTAGAAATATATCCTACCTATTAGAGATAATATTTAAATAATAAGTCATCAACTCAACAATGCCCTAATTTATATATTAATAAAAAAAAAAAAAAAAAAATGAATATACCTAAATAATGCATGGCAAAATTATAAGTATTGTATATTGGTACTTACCTGTAAACTGCAAAAGATTATTGTTTTGTCCAATAAATTTCAATTAAAATTAAAAATAGTTCCCTTGAATATTAATTATTACCTATTCATATATTACCTACCTATTTATGTAAAATTTCATGTAGGAATAGTATTTAGACTTCATAGAGGATACTTTTGAATAATGAAAATGACACATTGGTTTATAATCTAGAAGATAAAACTTTGATAAATTCCTTTGTTCAAAAATATATGATAGGTAAAAACAACTTGTACAATACAACTACTAAGATTAATTAGACTTTTTTTCACCAGATGCGTAAGGCAAAGTGAAAATCCTCATTGCAAAGAGGACATCGTTGTGCATGTAATTGTGCCAAACAATCTACACATAGAGCCTTATGTCCGCAAGGAACAAGAGCATGTGTCCTTGGAACCACTCTACATACAACACATGTATTATCTTCATTTACTTGTGGATAAAGTTCGAGAAGATTTTGAGGAACCTGTACAAAAGGAATTTCTTCCTCGTCAGATTCACTCGCAAAATGTTGCCAAATATCCATTTCTTGGTCTTCTGGAATGTGAAAGTCCATATCATCATCATCTAGTAAAAATGGATCATGTTAGAATTTAAGAATTTAGAAAGAAAACAATTTATTTTTTGTTTGTAAATTATAATGAATCATATTATAAATTGAAGTTCATAATAATCAATTTAAATTAATAATTTTATGTATAATTTATAGATATAACCTTCTGTAATAGAGCTTTCTGGTTCAATATTATTTACTGGAGCTTGAATTATATCCCCTATGGCATTCTCAACAGCCGGGATCTCTACTATGGCGGGTTCATCAATATTGCCATCAAGCATTTGTACTGGAACATCTTGTTCTTGTACTTCCTCTTCAGAACCTTGAAAGCATTTTAATTTACTCAAAATATTAAAGATTTGTTCATGGTAAGTTCAAGCTACTTTAATTTATTAAACATTTAATTTTTTTTTCATATTCAATATTCATTGTTGAATTACTTATACTATTTATCAAGGCTAAGCAAGTTAACTAATTTTTTAACTGGTCATGTTGAGTTAGTGCAATATATTAAGTTAAGTTAAATGTTAAAAGTTACAATTTTTCTTTTTAACTTGATTAGGGATTAGGTAATTAAATGTTAACTTTCGAAAAAAAGTAACTTAATTTAGTTTAAAGTAAAATTTTCTTATTATCGATGGTAATAGCAAAAACAAATACACTATAAGTGCCTTTTTTTTTTTTTAATTATAAATACAGCTATAGAGTTTTTTTATGTATAATATTTGTGTTAATAGTTTAGTTAAAGTTAATTTAAATCAAAGTGTAAGAATATAATTTTATTAAAATTAGTTAATACTTATTTTATTTTAAATATAAAGTTAATTTACAGTTTTATCTCTAATAGATCCTCTACTCTTGTCAAATAATAACTAACCAGCAGCTAGGGTTTTTTTTTAAATTTACTTCAATAATTTTACTTTGTTCTTCAGGCAAAATATAACTTTATTTTGATACAATATTTGTACTTAATTAACTTAGGCTTTTTTTTTTCTATTGCATTCAAAAATTACTAACTTCTTAGATTGTAAAATAGTTTTTTATACATACTTAGAACTTCATTTTGCCAATTTAACTCTCTTTCTAGGTAGTGGTCCGCGACATGTGAACACTGAATGAGGAACTCTTTTATAGTAATCGCACCAGTACTATGAAGAGCGATAGAGTTTTTAATTCTCACTGAATTTATAATATATTTAAATTTTGTAGATCTAGTTATTGGTAGGCCTCTCGTCAGTTGTCCAATGATAATATGTTGTTTCATACCAATATTATTCAGGTGTTCTACATGACCAATAAAATATATATTAATTAATTAAGTACTTTTAATAATAACGAAGAAAAAATACAAATTATACTGAAGCTCAAAGTGATCCACGTTTAGGTAGTTATATCATATATATTAATATTTCCTACATATTATAATGTGTTTTTTATATTAAAATTTATTTATATCTACTAGTTTATCTGTCATTTATTATCTGCATATTATGTCCTGATATAATTAAATTTTTTTATTAAAACTAGTTAATTTAATTTATAATTAACTCGTTGACTGCCATGTGTACATTTTTTTGTACACGGCAAACTTGTCATTCATATGTAAGTATTTTTTTTTTGTATCATTGCCAAAATGTTAAATCAAAAAAATTTGCAATTATTATTATTATTATTATTATTTTTTGATTATTTTTTATTATTTTAGATTCTGAACGAAGTGAAGAATGTATTGATTTTACTATGATGTGTGTTTTTTTTTTTTTTTTTTTTGTTTTTTTTTTTTTTTTTTGTTTTGTTTTTTTTTTGTTTTTGTGTCTGTGTACACCATAACTACTCGAAATAATGCTTCAATTTTGAACTTCAGGGTATGTTTTCGGTGGCAAAACGAATATCGGAGGTACCTTAGAGAGGTCACAAGTGAAAATTCCCAAAAGTTTTCAAATGCCACGGGAAAAACAAACAAAAAATGAGGAAAAAACGGTACTTTTTGTGCAAAATCCGTTTTCGACGAAATCGATTTTTTTATTTAGCTGTTACTCAAAAACCAAAAATTGTAGATACTTGAAATTTTTACCAAATGTTTATATTGAAATCATCTATACGTGGTAAAATTTTTGAACACTTTTGACTTTTATTGAGCTAATTATAGACAATTGAAATTTTCAATTTTTTTAAGTATTTTTTTTTAAAATAACGATAAAATTTTTTTTTTTTGCCAGAAAATCTTGAAAATTTAATACAAGGTTTCTTATAAGTTGTTCCATAACTGATAAAAAAAAATCCAAAATCGTAAGTCACAATTTTTTTTTATAAGTGCTCAAAGTTCCAATTTATACGAAATATGTAAAAATTGCGAAAATTTGCAAATAATTTTGTTGTTGAAAAATCGTAAAATTTTTTTCTTTTATAACTAAGTTTTGAAAATTTGGTACAAGGTTTTTCATTAGTTTTTCTTCAATTATCTGCAAAAAAAACTCTACCGGATTCAGACAAAAAAATTTTATGAGTGTTTGAAATTTAAATTTTTACAAAAACACGTTAAACAACGGTTTAGCCTCAAACGATTTTTGCTAATTGTTTTTTTTTTCAAAAAGTATAAGTTGTAGAAACTTGAAAATTTTATCAGTTGTTTATATTGGCATTTTCTTTATATAATTTTATTTTCAAAAGATTTCACTCATTTTTAATCAATTTATAGGCATTTGAAATATTCGATTTTTTTTATTTTTTTTTTTATAAATGTTGATAAAAAAAATGTAGCTCGGACGAAATACTTGAAAATTTAATAGAAGGGTCCACATAAGTTGTTCTAACTCCCATTCAAAAATTATAAAAATACATAGGCACAAAATTTTTTTATAAGCGTTTATAAGTGCTAATATTGACAAAATTCGTCAAAATCATGTATATTTGCTATGTATTTTGCAGTTGAAAATTCATAAAATTTTAAGTATTCAAAACTAAGAATTGTAAATTCGGTACAAAGTTTGACATACGTTTTCCTTCAATTATCTGTAAAAAAATTTGCACTGGAATAAAATCAAAAATTTTTATGAGTGTTTGAAATTACAATTTTTTCACATAATCGCGTAAAATAACAATTTAGGCATCATTGATTTTTGATATTTGTTCTTATTCAAAAAGTATAGGTCGTAGAAACTTAAAACTTTTACAAAATGTTTAAATAGGCATTTTCTTTACATAGTTGTATTTTCAAAATATTTCGTTTATTTTTTAGCTATTTATAGGCATTTGAATAATTCGATTTTTCTTAGATTTTTTTTTATAAAAGTCGATAACAATTTTTTGGCCCTACCAAATCGCTTGAAAATTTAATAGAAGGTTTTGAATAAGTTGATCTAAGAGTGATTCAAAAATTATTCAAATACATAGGCACAATTTTTTTTTATAAGCAGTTGAAGTTCAAAAATCGACAAAATTTGTCAAAATCACGAATATTTGCAAATTATTTTGTAGTTGAAAATGTATAAAAATTTTTGTATTCAAAGATAAGAAATGAAAATATTATGTAATATCACAGCTGATAAAGATAATTAAATAGATTAAGTTTATTATAATATAATCAGTAGCTGACAGCTGTTCTATACAAAATATTGGTAGATTGTAAACACAAGGTGTATAACGTACCTTTACATGGTTGAATAGAACGTTACTAACTTCCAATTTCCAGTTATTTTAATGTGTGTATCAGTTCCATAAACATGCGGATTTTATATATTATTATTAATTATTAATATTTAAATAGACGTAGCCACGGAGCATTCAGCATATATGGACGGCGGGGTCGGGTGGTACCGTCACGATAGTGCATTTAGGCAAATAATATGGTATTTACCTACGCCCTATCTATGCACATCCTGGTTTGTCCAATGCTCACGAGCAGAAGTCACATGAATAGACAAATGTAAATTTAACCCAATCTAGGATATTAAAATAAAATATATATTACAATTTAAGGCTGACATCTTCATCTTCGTTCAGAATCGTTTTTTTTTTTTTATAATATAAAATAATTCCAAAATCTATCCAATAATGCCTAATCTAGCAATGCATCTCGTGTATCCCACCCAACTACTGTATCCTGTACTCAACTTACAATGATTTATCATTGCATTCAAATGTAAAGTACCATACAACTAAACTATCGTAAACCAGGTGATCCCATGATAGAAAGTGCTATACACTCCTCACCATTATCTTGTCCGAGGAGCGAAGCGACGAAGGACGAACTTCCACCACCATTATCTTATCGGCTTTTTTAAAAATAAATTCCGATGTACAAAATTTGAAATTTTGATGGTGTCAAAGAAATGTACACGTGGCCTCCAAGGCTGTCTTCATTACTGCGTATAATAGAAAAATTAGTGGAAACTATTGGAAACTACTATTGGAAGATGCAAACGATGTGTAGGATGTGTGGAAAATATTTTTGTTCTAGTTGTTTATGTATAGTCCACAAAACAAAAAAGGCGTAAATTTGTAAATTAAACAAGAAGTGCATACAATCGTATTATTATTTTTTAATATTTATAAAGGAAATGTTTTTTTATTATTTTGGTAAAAACTATTTTTCATTGAAAAATGTATTAATATTTTAATTATTAGACATATTAAGTCAAACAGATTTGTGAAAAAGAAAAATAATGTAAAATTTTCTGAGGAAATAAATGAAATGTTATATTAATATTGGTCAAAATAAAAAGTCAATTATTTTAAGTTCTAGTCTTCATACATAAAGACGAATTACACGATATTGATGACTTAGATGATCCCGACAACATTCAGGAAGAAAATTCAATTGATATTTATGCACCTTCTACCAGCGGGACACAAGGCAACGATTTATCGGAAATAATTAATGAAGAAGATTGCATTGATCCAAATATTGTACTAAAAAAGGGTGACTTTATTATTGTTAAATATGAAACAAATAAACGAAATATTATGTATATTGGACAAGTGGAAATTGATAAATCTCCTTTAATATACGTGAATTTTTTGAGAAAAAAAAACAAGTGCACATGAAGAGTCATATTTCGTTTTTCCACTAGTCAAAGATAAGTGTAATATCACAAAGATGCAAGTAGTACGAAAATTAGTGCCCAGTAAAATAATGAAACGAGGACGTTTTATTTTTGACAAGATTGATACAACTAATTTTCATTGAAGAAATAAAATTAATTTACAATTTACACACCTAATATAATATTTTATGAAAGTTTTGTTTGATAATAATTAGTTTACGATTAAAAAGAAAAAGTATTTTTAATTTTAAGTTGAAATTTTTATAAAAGTAAAAAATTATTTTGTTAAGTTATTTAAAATATTGAATAAAATAACTACGTTGTATTTATGATAAAGTTATGGTTTTTTTTTTGTTTCATTCGTTACATTTTTTTTAAAAAATATCTTCACTGTCCGAAGTCAACCATTGTAATTTTAACATCGGTTTTTAATGAAATTCAAAAGGTATCAGAAGTCACCCCATTTTGCGGGTGACTCCGGACAGTTTTCAACTTTAAAAAAAAGTGTAAACTTTAATGACTTTTATAATTATTCTTCTGCTATATGATTTCAACATACCTAAAGAAAATAATATATTTTTTTCATAATTTTAGAAACAATATATTGAGGTTAATTTTTGAAAAAACGTTCAAATTTGTCCGGAGTCACCCCATTTTACGGTAATAGACAACCGAATTTAAAGACAAGACTAAGATAGCATTTACAATTTTCAAAGGATCGTCTTTTGTATTAACAGAATTTTCTACAAAATTAAACATTAATAATTTATTAGCCTTGCATGATGGATAATCTATCTTGGACTTATTCAATCACTTCAAAATTAGAAGTCATCACCGGTGTATAAGAGCATATTTTTTAAAGTGTCTCTAGACGAATTTAGAGAGTATCAAAATTAGCTAAAATTGTGACTTGTTCATTCTTAACTGCGGTTAGTTCCGCTGTCAAGCTTTAAACGCTGATGTAAAAGTTGATTCCCGTTATTGTAATTTTTTATCGATATTTTTAAGCTTTTGAATCTTTTTAAGGAATTTCAAACATCATCTAGAATAACTTTTTCAGAAGAATTCGTATTAATAGTTTTCTTTATTGGAGTATTATATTTTATATTATTTGAAGAACTCATTCTGACTATACGAAAGTACTAGGTAATAATAATGTACAAATTGAATAGCTCCGTCAAATGTTACTAGACGCCTTCACTATTACGCTCGACTCCTAGATGGGGGTTAATTATAGTAGCGATGAAATTAGAATTGAGCAAATATATTTTTTGAATATTTCAGTTTCAGGTACCTACCTATATGATTTTAACCATGATCTTATGAATTCAAACTGGTTTTAATAGATTTAAAACACTTTATAACATAAAATATAAGAGTGAAAAAATAGTTAGGTTAGTACTTTGTTATGAAATACTTAACTTAGATCATTTGTTATTAAAATTCTTATTGTATATTGAGTGTAATGAGACGTGTATAAATTTACATTTTTATAGATTTTTAACTCAATGCAATATCATTATTTCAAATTCATAGGCGCAACTAGACATTTGAAATAGGGGGTGCTTAAGCTCCATGTTTTTATGTAATTGGTCAGTTTACCCTTCCCCACCCTTCTCACCATTATTGGCCTATATGTAAACAAAACCACTTAAACAAAACAAAAACACTAAAAAGTAATTTTGTTGGTGTGATTTTTAAATGTATTTCTTAAATGTTAATATATATATATATATATATATATATATATATATATATATATATATATAATAATCTGATAATAAAAAAATGTTTAAATGATATTTTTAGTGGATGCTAATTTTGACAAAGGGGGTGCTAAGGACCCAAAGCACCCCTCCCTAGTTGCGCCAATGTTCAAATTACAAATTCACACATTATGTGTAACGTTATCATTGTACGTAAGCATTGTATCTAAATAATTGTTTGATATACCTACTGTATTAGATGGAAAATTGGAAAGTAACAAATAAAAATGTTAGTAAAAATAAAAACTTTTGCTTAAAAGTGGGCTTTTAAACTGACCGAGTACACAAATAATGCTCTAATTAAAAAAATGCTGCAGACAGTACTCGGAAAGAGGTTAGGTACCTAATAGGCAGAGCCGGATTAACATAGGTGCAAAAGGAGCTTTTGCTCCAGGGCGGCAAATTTTCGGGAGCGACATATTATAAATTTTGTAATACAAATAATAAAAATCGTGCATGTGTTAAACTATTTTATTTTATGCAAAACTAAATCGAATGACATATTTTCATTCAGATAATATATTATCTTATTTTTAAAATATAAAATTATTAACTATAGCAATGAATAATATTATAAGGATGGACTAGCGCACGGTATAACCATGATTATAGTGGCATTAATCACAGTTTACATACAATTTTGTAAAATTCTGTTATAAATAAACGACTTCTCTAGTTTTGTCTAATCGATTTCTTGTGCCGTTGACTACGATTTTTATCTTCTTCTCTTTGATAAAATACACATACCTGTGCCTATTATAATATGTATACATAAAATAAATAAAATTTGACGTTTTCAACTTGTAGTAATTATTTGCGCAATAATATAATGTACCAAATGTATTTTTATTAAATTTTTTTAACACATTCAAACAATATTACATGAAATACATAATATTATATTGTTTTAACGACTTCTTGATAAGAAATTTCCTATCGAAAATATATTGCTCCACGGCAGCATTGATCCTTAATCCGGCTCTGCTAATAGGTAAACTGTTTAGTGTTCTTTGCATCTCGGAAAGGATTGAATTTTAAAGAAAGATTCTGAGCAAAGCTTTAGTGCAACTTGCAGTACCTGGAAATTAATTTCGGACTTTCGGAGGGGGTTGTAAGCTAAAATTTGTGGTGTTCTAATTTTACTATAATATTGTATAAGTAATTTAATTTAACGTCACACTAATTGTATTGCTAAATGCTAAAGAACCTTTAAAATGATTAATGAGGAACATCAATAGGTACTAACCTCTACGTAGACCCCAATTCTCAAATGTAAATTTTCTTCTTTTTATTAATTCATGTCCAAATATTGTTGTCTTATCAGGTATCGAAGATACAACTATGTATAAGTTTGGTTTTTTAAGTTTTTTGTATTAAAATTACTTGTTCACACTTAACTTCGGTAGATGTTTTAACTACGTATACTAGGCGACACAATTGTCGCACAGTGAAACATTTTTATCGCCTAGTGGGTAATATTTTTAGTAACTGGGCGACATCAATTTTATTTTCGATCCTGAATGAAATAAAGAAGCCTATATAAGAATCGGCAATCTGCAAGCGCCCGCAATATTATTTGCTTATACTAATCGGTCGGCATAAAATTCATACTTTAAGTGCGTGTAACAAAACTATAGTTTATTCAAACTTTATGTAACTTTGGACAGGAATATAATTTTTGTTTTGATTTGCATTTATTCTTTATAAATAAAAATTGTTAAACAAAAAGTTTAAAAAAAAAATGCAAAAAAGTAATCATCTGGATTTGTGATTTGATCTTGTTAACCTTAATACACCAGTACTAACGCGCTACCGATTGCACCGTTATTTTCGGATAAAATACGTTCGGATGATATATTTTTCGGATAAAATATGATTCGGATGAAATATTTTTCGACTACAAAATTTTCAAAGTAAATACGTTCGGGTAAATTATTTTCGTCCAAAATAATTTCGGAAATAATACGGTTCTGACGAATTATTTTTCGGATTTAATACGGATCGACTGAAATAATTTTCGGATTAAATACAGTTCTGACAAAATACTTTTCTGGTAATTTATTTTTCGGATCAAATATTTTTCGGTTAAAATACGTTTCTGATCAAATATTTTCGGATGATTTACGCGTTCCCACAAACATCACATGACAATCATGACATGGCAATGTTGTACACGCAACTCGCGGGACGTATCACTTATTAAATAGGCGTAATACATTTGTGGCGTAATAATCGAAAATAAATTAGTTATAAATCCAACGTTTTCGTGTTTGTTTTACAAAATGGTTAAAAAAAAAGAATGAGTGGAGCTCAACACAGACAAATAGCAAAAAAAAAATTTGCAACAGAGGAAGAATTAAAGAAAAAAATACCAAAAGTACATACTTATTTTTCTTCATTTACTGATACTGTAAGTACAAACATTATATTATACATAAATTAAGGTACTCTTATATATGTATATGTTACGGGCAATATGTACAATTTGGGCAATGTAGACAATGATATATTATAATATAATGTTTTATTATTTTACTATACAGTAATTTAATTAATTCATAAATAATTACAGTACTAATTAGATACTTATAAGATTTTATTATTAGATAATTATTATAATATATTTGTACGATCAATTTATATTACTGTAAATTATTGTTTTTCATTTATTGTCGCATGTACTGCTTCCGTGGCATTTTGATGTGCAAAGTCGTTCCACTGCTTTGCATTTGCACTTCCTTGTTTTGCACTTTTGTGAACACGTACATCGTTCGTATCCCTGACCACCCAAAATAGATAATTTCCGTGCGGCCTCTCGGAGTGAAATTTTTGTTTGTGGCACATCCTTAACTTCCAAAAATTTTTCTTTGCAAATTACAAACTGATATCTGCTGTAAAATGTTGACAGACGGCCTTCATTAGTCCCTATTTCGTACATATTATCTTTTTATATATCATTGTCTATATTGCCCAATATTCGACGGGCATTTTCTATAGTGCCCGGGCATTTTCTATAGTACCCGGGCATTTTCTATAATGCCCGGGCATTGTATATAATGCCCAAATTATACATATTGCCCGTAACATATATACCTCTATAATTATACATCAAAACGTAAACTGATATGATTATGTAAGACTTAAGTTAAGTAGGACCCATAAAAGTTTTATTTACCCTGGTGGGTCCCTAAGTAATTACTGAACCAATTACAAATGGTTCTGTATTTACAAAATTATATAATTATTAAGTTTTATCTGAATATTTGAAATATTTTTAATCACCAAAAGGCTTGAATTTATTAAAATCAAGAAAAATAAGAATAAGCTCATAGGTACCTACCTAAAAAATTATATGTTCTGACCTTCTGAGTGAAGCTAAGATTCTGTATACATTTTTTCTGGTACATAAAAAAAAAACATACAAAAATTTCGTCCTGCATCATTATAGAACAGAAATTACCTCAGATCAGTACATTATATAATATGTCAATATTTACAAAATTCTCAATAGTTTTTCCGAAATTGGGGAACAACTACTGAAATTTGGACTTTTTAAACTATTCATTACATAATCTTCAATATTGTCTCAAAAAATAAAATCAACTGATGTAAAAATTGAAACGCTGAAATACCTAATAAATAAATTTCAATAAAATTTTAATTTATTTTGAATCGGCAATAGTACAAAATCAATTCATATTACTTCCAAAGTACCTACTTGAAATGAAAATACCATTTGAGGGATAATATAAATACATAAAAATCACTGTACTTACTAAATAATATTATTATAATTTGTTATGTATATTTGTATGTTTACTTATATTAAATTGAGTGGTTATAATATAAATTGTGCATGTTTAAGTTTAGGTACCAAATGTTTTATTAACAATACCTATTGATAAATAAATATTCAAACTTAAAGGAGATATATATTATTTATAAATAAAATGACTAATACCACATTAAAAACATATTTTATATGTATTTAACATTTTTTTGTTAGTAAATATTTTAATACAAATTTCTAATAAAATAATATAAATAAACATAACTATTCAAGTGGACTTACTCAGTCTTTCACAACAAAAATTAATTTTAAATCATAACTATTTTAGTAGATAACTCAGTCTTATATAGTTAAATTCTTATCACTTTTCTCTTGTTATCCTTAACAGTTAAATATTATTAATAATAATAAAAATGTGTCTAAAAACATAAAACATGTTTTTGTTGAATATCTCAATTTTTTTAAATAACATAAAAACTTTTTATAACTCTCTGACCTCAGTTAATGGATGAGAAAATATGTAGTTGTCAGTTTTAGTAAGAGTTGGCATTTTTAGAACAGCAATTATATCATCCATATCAACTTCAAATAAATCTTTTGCTTGCATTTTATATGTTTGTTTGGTGTTATCTATTTAGTTTGAGTCCATTGAAGTTAAAAATATTATCATTCAAACTTTGAAAGACAGCTACATATACATATTTAGATTTTTCTCTTGATCCTGATAATATATTTACCAAAAGAAAACTTCCTATTTTTAAATTTGTTTTGTTTGGTTTTTCATAATCTGGTACATTTTCTACATTTTCAGTTTCTTTATCTGATTCTGAATCTGCATATGGAATGATAATATCTGGTATATCCTCATCACTATCGGGACGTGCTAAAAGTGCTGAAGTTACACTTTGCCCAGTTACACTTGGCCACATTAATTATTTTTCTTTTCATATTTTTGTAATTTTTTCTGGCCGATCACCATAATGCCGAGCACCCAACTTTTTCTTATAAATTCGACCCACTATAAACAATTAATATTTAATTATTAAAAACATAAAATTATCAAAGTCACACCAACAGATTATCAATTTCACCCCATGATATGATTTATTATCATACTCATGCAATAATTATGTAAACATGAATAACGAAATGAAAATAATATCATAATAATGTCTACAAATTATATAAAGTATAACAAATAAAATAAAATGTGTTTTTACTTACTTTGCGCCAACAATTTGTTTTGAACGGAAAATGATGGTTCATATGGACACAATATGAATTGGTGACAAATAACGTAAAACTTTATCACAAAATCGATTATTATTGATATAATTTAACATATGTTTGTATTTTATTAATTTTGGAATAAAAACAAATATTTTTCATACAGTGGCTACATAATAAACAATTAAATAAAAAAAAAATCATTGTTATCAAAGTCATACGTCATTATCAAAGTCACCCCGAAACACGGTACCTAATGTACACTATAAAATATTACCTAACTATATAAAATAAATATTAACATTTAAGTAGGTACTACCTACAAATTTTGATAGTATTCTGTAAGTTTTATGTTTTATGTAGACTGAAAATAAGCTTTTAAATACAAATAACATTCAAAATTCTGGAATTGAAACAATCAATATTGTGCTATAATAGAAAATCATAATAACCAAGATCATAACCATATGGACAAGGAAACAGAGACCAGGGACGTGCCTAGGGGGGGGGGGGGTTTATTTATTATAATGTTTTTTGTTAAAATAGTGATAAAATAAAGAAATTGGTGTCAACTTCAAAACATCATTGAATTAAAGTTAATATATTTATATAAATAAGATTATAATAATAAATAAATTAAAAATAATGAGCAGGTAGAATTTAAAACATTTAAGGAATGAGTTTTATTATAAATATTAGTTGTAAACTATTTTTTTTTTTGGGGGGGGGGCCAAATATTTTTGCCCTAGGGCGTTATTGGTGGTTAGGACGGCACTGCCTGGGCTTTATTGGTTTACTTATTTTGAAATGATACAGATACTATAATATAAATAGGCACTCATATTTATTTTCTTTTTAACTGTTAAAATATCGCACGGGAAAAATTGCTGTCTTTCCCATATAAATATAGTTGAATATATATTTTTGTATAGTATTCAAGGTTCTTTCCTTTCTTAACGCATTTTTCCAGTGAACAGCGTTTTCTTAATTAAATCATGTGTATAGATAACTCACAAATATTGACCAATTTTCTATCGATAAGTGAGTGAATATTTTTGTGTGGCACCGTACAGTGTAGTATTATAGAGAAACTAAATCACTGTCTTTCAAAATAAAAATAGAAAATTACAAATTTAAAATTAACTATGCATTTTAATTTGGTATATTATAATTTTAAAATTGAATTATTGTTGGTGAAAAGACCAACATTGTGTTTTTCATTTTATTTTATTTTTTTATCATACAACATAAACAATTATAGTTTTGTATAACATGAATTGCTTATATCATACAAAAACAACAAAGAAAACCAACAGTTTTTCGTAAACAAGAATGAAAACCGTCTGATAACAGTAGTCAGTACTTTTTTAGTTTCCAAATCATTCGAGGTGACCAAAAATTAAGTCTTCGGCATGTTTCATTATTATTTTTCTTGAAATACTATTGGTTCATCACTGGTCCTACTTATTGTTATAGTTTAGTGCAGTGGTGGCCAAACTTTTTTTAACTCGGGCCATAAAAAAAAAATTTTTTTGACCGCGGGCCATAAAATTTTTTTTTTGCTTTTAAGTCATCAGAATTTTAGGTATATGTATATAATTTTATAATTAACGACGTTTTTATTGTACTTAATAATTTTAATGACTTTATTTAATACTTAACTTAATAATTATTACAAATGAAAGAAAATTAAATCGGCTTACATTTCAAAAAATATTTTTAAATAAATTATCAAAACACATATAAAAATAGATATAAACTATACAAAATATCGTTTTACACTTAACAAAACATATTTTAAAATGTATTAATTTGTTAATGAGAACTATGAGCTTGTTTCTGTTGACAGAGGACATTAATATTAGGTTCTAATTTGGTTGAATTTACCCGGAGAACGGCGTGTAGATGTTCATTTGTGATGCGAGATCGAGTTATATTATTATATCGAGTGATATTACATTAACTTTATATTAGTCCTGACCAAATAACGAGTGATCACGATGGCTGTAGAAACTACAATGAAGATAAAATTGGTCGCGGTTTCTACAGCCATGGTGATCGTATGAAAATAAGATAAGATACGGTAATGCTATTTATATTATTAAATTACATTGTAACAACAAAAACGCTACGATATGGCGATACGGGATTAAATATGAAGAATGTATACTGTATATTTTTAATTTTTTTTTTTTTTTACGTAAATGTAAAATATTATACTTCTTTCGCGGGCCAGATATTCAATGATGGCGGGCCGGAGTTGGCCCGCGGGCCGTAGTTTGGCCACCACTGGTTTAGTGGATATGATGAAATATCGTTTTCCCCGAGATTAAGTCGTTGGATTTTTGTTAGAAAGAAATGACCTAGAGCCTGTAATAACTGTTATTTCGTCTCTCTTTTAAAACATGTACAATAGTATAATACATTACATAAAGCCGGGTACACACTGGAGCATTTGGGTGTAATGTAACACCGTAATGTAACTGTAATGCTCAAGTGTCTACGATGTTACTGTAACATTTATGCGTGCTCGGCTCGCGACGCTGTCGATCAACCCGAGTGTCGGTTTTTTGACGAACGTCAAAGGAATGTTACATTACGACACGACCCTAGTGTGTACGGTAACCAGTTGCTCACAGCGAATCGCCTGATTGTTACCGCTACAGGACTGTTTAAAGTTTGACTGTTTACCTAAGTGTTTTATTTGTATAAATTGAATTTCAATTTAAAAAATGGATTGGAATAATGAAAAGGTGTTGGACCTCATTGAGTGGTACAATAATAAATCTATTCTATGGTTCCCAAAACACCCAAAGCATTACAATAAATTTTCAAGATCCGAATTTTTACAAATATTATTTAAATATAATTAGTGATGTAAAAATACGGTATTTTATTTTTTTGTTATACCGTATTATACATGTTCCATCATGCTTTAGAACTACCATACAAGTATAAAATAGTGTTGTTCTTGTTCAAGGAGTTAAATACTAGAAGGTTAGGTTATCTGTCCAATAACTTGTTTTGACATACATTTTAAAAAGGTACTTCAAACTTTGATAGGAATCACCAGTGGCCAAAAATCGTAACGTAATAGCTAATCTTTCTTGCACTGGAATGGCTTTTCGAAAAATTGTGTCTTTTTTGAAAATTTGTTCACCGATCAAATTTATTAAATATTCAAAATCAATAGACGACATTCTAATGAAATTTCTGTACTGTCCACTTATTTCGTGTTCCTGAAGACAATTTAATAAATCTGATTCACTACATACGTCCCTAGACTTCGTTAAATTTGTTTGCCACCATCTTCTTTTACTTTTTTTTTTATTTTTTCGTTTTTTTAAAATATAATGAATAAAAACAAACGATGCACCAGCGACTTGTACATTTCTATCAGAAGACATTGCACAAGATGTGAACTAACTCGAGAACAAACTGTGAATAACTGATGGATAGACCGGCGAACAGCCAAATACACAGTAGTACTCGACTCTATCGTACACACTGGTCTTGTAACATTGTAACATTCAGGCGAGCACGAACTCTGTTACATTACACCCAAATGCTCTAGTGTGTACCCGGCTTAATACGAGTATGACCTATTATTGTCCGTAAATTGGAACTTCCGGTTATCAATCACTTCGTTATTAAATCATTAAATTACGGAATTTCAAATTTGAACACGGGACTCATCAATGTATTGTTGGATTGTAATTGTACGACTAAATTAAAATGTTTACGAACTTGAAAGTAACAAAAGGGTTTAATCGTGTAAAATGTAAATAAGTTATTTTATTATAAAGTTCTTTATAAATAGATTAGAAATTTACACCATGATAATAAAAAACGAAGTGCTCCACTCGTAATTCAAATATTTATTACCAATAATCATTATTACGTCGATCGATTATCATAATATTCTATCAAACGGAAAAAAAATAATTTGTTTTATTGCCATTCGATACCACTCGTTATTTCACGAAACCAGTGATATAAATATTTGAATCTGTAATTTGCGTAATAATACATAAATAATCACAAGTATGCAAAAAAAAAATGTTAATTGAACTAAGAAATCACCAATCATGGTATTTGTGTTAATAATCACGAAGTGGCCATGAACGTCCGCAGAGACACGGGCATAATTTAACAAAATAAAACACGTGGTTAGTAATTGTATTTATATATTTTTTCTATCACGCATTGTATTTACTAGGTTACTATGCAAACCGTCGCTAGGCTAAAATATAGTATTGAATTTTATGTGTTAGTAAATTATATCCAAACGTATTTGGTATTTTATATTATTTGATATATTTTAATTATTTTTATATCTCATTTTAAAACATTTTTTTTAACGTAAATATTTAACGAGTTTCAAAATGGTGTCACCAAGAGCTGAAAACGTCCAGTGTTTGGTAAAAAGACCGAAAACACCAATTTACAAGCCTCCAATGCACCGTTCAATGTTCTTGGACTCGGTGAAGAGAGAAATCAACGCGAAGAAAGAATGTCACAAGACCATGGGTGTAGCCGATATAAAAGTCGATCCGAAACAATTTTTGAGGAAAAACTCAAGGAAAGTGATAAAACCGTTCGTTGAAAAAACCGGTAAGTGGGTTATATTGATCTTTTTTTATATCATACGCGATAAACGAAACACACACTTTATTCAAAATGTAGCCGAAATAATTTTTGAAACTTGATTTACCGTATTCTTTCGACGGTTTTCAAGTTACGTTTTCATTCGTTTAATTACGGAATAAACGAAAAACGGAACGGAATATGACATATTTCATTCACATTGCGTGCATATATTTTATTCTAATACTCGTTTTGACTTGAAGTTATAACCATAACTTCTCATTTCTCAAAAATTCGTTGGTTTGTCGACATATCCAGTCCCAGAGGAGTGCAAAAAGAAACCGACGGTCCGGCCGAGATACGATTACGGGGTCAAGGATGGAAAAATTACAGCGACGAGCGCAGAAAAAACTAAAGCTAAGATGAACTATGTGCGAATGAACATCGTTGACGCGATACGCAAAGTGCCACCGTTACCGAAAAACCGGTCTCAAGACACTAGGAACGGGCACGTGATCGCTCTGGACCAGGCAGGCCTAAAGCCGACGTACGTCATGAAGAAGGTAACACATAACGTCGAACAACGCTATCCGCCGTATCGTCTTTTGTCAGAGGACGAAAAGAACAATTTGTTAAAAGTGAGAGAGCGAACACATACCGTTTTAGAGCCAACGTGGTCGCACGTTTTCACCGATTTTAACGCGTGGCGTTTTCCAACAGGGACTGAAGACCAATTGGGGAATAAAACAACAAGAGTTCTTATTACTGCCCATGGTCACCGACACGGAGAGGAGAATAAGAATAAAAACACAGATGGAAAAGGACTTGGCACGAATAGAGTCCGACATCGCCATGCTCGATAAGTATAAGTGGACGTATGTGGTGAACCAAGTAATCTGCAATGGTTAAGAGGACGTGTCACCGAGCCGCGCGAGCGTAATAATTCTTTTAAAAACACGTTTGCGCGTTCCAATAATATGGCTTACTGAGTGGTTTTAGCACAAAAATACCTATGTACAAAATTGTAGAAGACATTCAAATCTAGGTACGTAAGAAGCCGGATTTTTGAAATTTGAATTTTAAGCCCTAGAAAACGCTATCGAAAAAAAGATAAAAAAGAGAGTAATTCAACATGGTGTATTTCACGCAGTTTTAAAGATATTGAAAATCGGGCTTCTTACGTACCTAGATTTGAACACCCTCTACAATTTTGTAAATAGGTGTTTTTCAGTGGCGGCTCGTGCTTATGTGCGATGGTGCGGTCGCACCCCCTACTGAAATGACAAAATAATAATAAAATATTTGATATTATTATAATTTTTAGATAATTTATTTTTATTTTTTATTTAATATAAATACATATAATTTATGAGTATATATTATACGTATGGAGTGGCGGCATGGCTGTTGATATTATGTGATATTGTGATGTGCTACATTGTGAATCGCTTTTATAAAAACCGGTTTTTACGGAAATTATCGGTTCGGTGGCGGCGGCCGCATTATCTAATATAATCTATGGTGTGCGATGATTTCTGTCGCACATTTCGGGCGGCGGAACACGGCCAGTTGATGGAAAATTAACTCGACCGCCGCGGCGCGCCGCAGCGTTTATCACGAGATGTCGGCTATAGCAGGTTGTGCGGTCGTTGTCGTCGCACATTTCGGGCGGCGCTGTTGACTGATATTTTAAATTTATTTTTACATCATAATAATTCCAATCATTTGATGTAGAATTATTATACGTCTTTAGTTCAGCTTCTACTTATAAAGGATTAAGACGTGTTTAAGAAGCACCATGTATGAGGATAGACTTAATGCTTTAACTATGCTAAGTATAGAGAGCCAAATGATAAATGAAAATAGTAATTTTAATAAAAATGTTATTAATACTTTTTGTAATATTAAAGAAAAAAGGATGGATTTTGTTTATAAAGTTTAATTATGAAAATTATATTAATTAAGACTATTTTATTTTATTTTTATTTTGAGGAATTTCCTTAATAAATTGTCGCACACCCATTTCCAACAGTCACGAGCCGCCACTGGTGTTTTTGCACTAAAACCACTCAGTAATCCATATTATTGGAACGCGCAAACGTATTTTTAAAGAAAATCACATAAAATCACGGCCGACATGTGCTGCTTTATGTTTAATTGCGGCAGCTGTCAACAACGATTGTAATCCCCGACCCGCAAAACTACCACGTCAATGTTCCAAACCGGATATCGACGTGTTGCAGCGCCGATAAAGAAATAATAATAGATTAGAATTTTATTATTATTTTCGATAATGACGGACACACGTCGTTCACGAAATATGAACAATAGTAATACACATAAAATAAATAGTAGTGTAAAACTTATTCACAACAATTTCTATATGTTTTGCGCGTTCCAAAAATATGAACTACTGAGTGGTTTTGGCACAAAAATACCTATATACAAAATTGTAGAGGACGTTCAAATCTAGGTACGTATGAAGCCCGATTTTTGTTAACTTCCAAACTTCGTAGAATATAGCATGATGAATAATACTGTTTTATACTTTTTTTTCCAATACCTATTTTTAGTATTTGAGATTTGAAAATCGAAAATCGGACTTCTTACGTACCTAAATTTAAGTACTCTCTACAATTTTGTATATAGGTATTTTTGTGCTAAAACCACTCTGTAATCCATATTATTGGAACGCGCAAAACATGTAGAAATTTTTGTGAACAATTTTATGATATTTTTCATGCCGTCGAGCGCGCCGCGCTGTGGTCGATGTATATAGTGTAGTCTCGTATACATTGAAACTATAATATTACAAATAACTAAATTGGCATGACTAACAGTAATTCATAAAAATAATTATAGTAAATTAATCAGTGCTCCTTTGAGCGCAAGGATATAACCGAGTTCTATATTTTCTAATGATGACTTAATTTTTTTATTCTTAATGTACATAAAAAACAGTATATGATTAACGCAATTATAAAAAGAATTAAGTATTTATTAGCATAAACAAAATCGTATGTCTTATCCAAGGTAATGGAGATTATTGAATTATCCTGTTGGTCTAGTTATAAATTTATTTTTTCAAAAACGTCTTTATTAAATTTAAAATTTTTTATTTAATTTAAGTGAATTGGTGTGGGATAAGATTGATTTGAAGATGTATTACAACAAGTGTCGTTTAACAGTGATAAATTGATTGGAACAAGAATAGGAAGTGATGTTTCTATAGATTGTTTTGTTTTAAGAACACCTCTCATAGTATACGCCATACAACCAGATTTCAAGTATAACTTGCCAGAGTTTTTAATTTTAATTTTTAAGTTTATATTGTGTTTATTACAAATTATGGTAATACTTGTTGGCTTTTCGCAAACAAAATACCAATTATTACTAAAATACGACGGATACCACATTTCTTTTTTAAATTCGGTAATATAAGTTTCACATTGCGGTGGCATCCCACATAACAATAATATATATTCTACTTATTTTGAAAATATCATTCGTAAACTACAAATATTTTAAAAACAACTTTAGATGTACTTTGAGAAATATTATTCAAGGCGGCCAGAATGTTGGGCTTATTGTTTTAGGTTGAGGCTTGGGATAAATATGAATATGTATTTGGAATCGTTTCACAAGATATTGAAGCATATATATTTGGAAGGGAAAAGAGTGAAACGTTTAGATAAAACTATTCATGCTCTCATGAAATTTTCTAGAGATAGTCTTTACAAGCGATTGATCAAATTATCAAAATATGTCCCAACTGAAAAAGTTCAAAAAGTCCGCCTAAGTCATAACATCAGTGAAACAATCAAACTGGAACAAATTAAAATTTTGGAAAATGAGAAAGGGTACATAATACACTCATCATCAAACCGTGGACACCAGGCGGCGGCTATCTCTCTCCGGAAGGCGGTAGGGATTTACCGAAGTTCGAAAATCCGGATTTATCGAATTCGAAAAATCCGTAATCCGGATGGGCGGCGCTGCAGCGCTAACGGTAGCCGGTTCGAATCTCGGTCACGGGCGGCTGTTACTCCTTGGGCAAGAGAGCGGTCGCCATCTCCCCATGGTCGGGAGATGTCATAGGTATAATATGATGTAAGGATACGAATAATGACGCCACCGCCACCGTGGACACCAGGCGGCGGCTATCTCTCTCCGGAAGGCGGTAGGGATTTACCGAAGTTCGAAAATCCGGATTTATCGAATTCGAAAAATCCGTAATCCGGATGGGCGGCGCTGCAGCGCTAGTGGTAGCCGGTTCGAATCTCGGTCACGGGCGGCTGTTACTCCTTGGGCAAGAGAGCGGTCGCCATCTCCCCATGGTCGGGAGATGTCATAGGTATAATATGATGTAAGGATACGAATAATGACGCCGCCGCCACCGTGGACACCAGGCGGCGGCTATCTCTCTCCGGAAGGCGGTAGGGATTTACCGAAGTTCGAAAATCCGGATTTATAGAATTCGAAAAATCCGTAATCCTGATGGGCGGCGCTGCAGCGCTAACGGTAGCCGGTTCGAATCTCGGTCACGGGCGGCTGTTACTCCTTGGGCAAGAGAGCGGTCGCCATCTCCCCATGGTCGGGAGATGTCATAGGTATAATATGATGTAAGGATACGAATAATGACACCGCCGCCACCGTGGACACCAGGCGGCGGCTATCTCTCTCCGGAAGGCGGTAGGGATTTACCGAAGTTCGAAAATCCGGATTTATCGAATTCGAAAAATCCGTAATCCGGATGGGCGGCGCTGCAGCGCTAGCGGTAGCCGGTTCGAATCTCGGTCACGGGCGGCTGTTACTCCTTGGGCAAGAGAGCGGTCGCCATCTCCCCATGGTCGGGAGATGTCATAGGTATAATATGATGTAAGGATACGAATAATGACGCCGCCGCAACCGTGGACGACACCAGGCGGCGGCTATCTCTCTCCGGAAGGGAGCGGTCGCCATCCCCATTAATTTTTAATTAATATTATACTTTATTTATTTATATATTTTTAAATAGAAAAAATAATCTAAGTTTCGCTATAATTATTTATTCATAGTACAAATAATAATTTATAAAAATGTTTTTGTACTACAATTTACAATGTTTGTAAATTATAATTCAGTTAAACTTGTTTGTTTATATATAGAAACTGTAAAAGTATAGCAGCTTTTTTGGTTTAGCAAATTACCTATGATTTAAGTATCTCTACATAATGAAAACCTAAGAAAACAGGACATTTTCATTAGTCTCACTAAACTATTTCAACGTTATGGTGTCACAGACATTCAAAAATATAAAAAATTTTAATTTTGTAAAATTGAAAAAGCTGTTAATGACTGATATGAACTCTACTGTGGCTGTTTACTGAAATTGGGTAGTAAATTTCCATAAATTTTATAGAATAGAAGCCAATTATATTTTAATTTTTCCACACACAAATGTAATGTACTTAATACTTGGAAACTTAAATTAATTACATACAACTGAATTACCGGTAAAAATATCACTTCACGTTTTTCTAAGTGTGGTAATGCAAAATGTCCAACAACAGATAATATGGCACCGTCCTAGAAATACATTATAATAAAACAACAAATTAGTAAAAATAAATCAATAGTGCGGGCTAGTTATGTTGTTTCACAAATTATATCGAATAATAATCGTCCCTTCACTGATGCTGAATTCTTTAAAAAATGTATGCTTGCTGTTGTTGACGAAATCTGTCCAGATAAAAAAAAAAAAAAGACTTTGAAGACATTAGCCTTTCTGCTCGGACTTGTGTAAGAAGAACTGAAGAATTAGGAAATAATTTAACGGAGCAACTTAAAGAAAAAATTCATTCGTTCAATTTTTTTTCACTCGCGATGGATGAAAGTACAGATGCATGTGACACAGCTCAACTTTTAATTTTTATTCTAGGGATTGATGATAATTTTGATGTTTACGAAGAACTTGCCGATCTTTGTAGTTTAAAAGGGACTACCACAGGAGAAGATCTGTTCGAAAGCATTGATAAATCACTAAACAATTTAGGATTAAAGTGGAAAAAATTGTTAGTGTAACAACAGATGGTGGGAAAACACGAGTGGTTCAAATAAAGGTATGGTAGGAAGAATAAAGAAAAAAATGTTACAAAACGATTATGAATTTCCACTGTATAATTCACCAAGAAGCATTGGGTTGTAAAGTTCTTTCGTGTCAAGAAGTTACGAGTGTTGTTATTTTCTCAATAAGATTTATTCGAAAAAATGGTTTGGACTTTGGGTCATCGTCAATTTCAAAATTTTCTGGATGAAATTGTATCGGAATATGGTGACGTTATATGTTTAACAGAAGTCAGATGGTTGAGTAGAGGTGCGGCACTTAAACGATTTTTTGATCTACGGTTGGAAATAGAAATGTTTATGAATGAAAAAAATAAAATCGTTTCTGAACTATCAGATGAATCATGGATTCTCGAATTGGCATTTTTCGAGTCGAATATTGAAGTGTTTTACTATTATCCAGTAAAATTAGTTCGTAAAATAGGGTCGAACATTTGAAGGGATTATAGAGTTCATAATATATTGACATAATATATTGAATTTTAGAAAAACCTAACTCCATCTGTACGTGTTTAGTTTGACGGACAGAAAATGTGTTAGGTCAAATCGATAAATATTTAAACACATGCCGTTTAAAATTAACGTAGGTAACGGTAAAATGACATTCGGCTCGCGGCTAAAAAAGATGTAGTTACACGAGTACTCGGGTACACGCATGGGCGCCCTTTAGGGAGGACGAGACGGAGCGCTTGCGGAAAACAAATGTGCACTTTTGATTTAATAAATATCAATTTAATATTATCTATAAAATTAGTTACTATATAACTTAGTTTCATTTAGAAAATCATTAATATGTTCGGAATAAAACGAAGCATTTAAGAATTTTTAATTGTCAAATAATAAATTCGATTCCATTTTATTTTCTGCTTTTTTAGATTTTGAGTACCTAAAGCGGAAGATCTCTTGTTTTTATAATGGTGTTCATTTTATTTATTTTTCCTGCAGGTGACACGCTTTTTGGAGCACTGACTGAACCTGGTCATCTATTTTGTTCGTCTAGCTACTCTATAGATAAAAGTTAGATGTAGATTATATATTGAGGGTACATTTTTCTTCCTTCTCAGTAGTTATTCGTAGCGCACGGAAAAACTACAGAAAAATCAAGTATAAACGGTAAAATTTGTCACATATGAGACTTTTAATGAATTGATTTCAGTTATTTAATAATATATTAAATATATAATATAATCATAATGTATTTTAAAGATATTAAAAAATAAATCAAAATTCAATAAAATTAGAACACGACTATCCATAATAAAACAACTTTTTCCAATGACTAATTAGTCAAGCATAAAAAAAACTTGGTCACCAAGTTACCATTGGCAAACATATTTTAAAGTTTGTAAAAATTGGAGATGTTGAAATGTTTTTTATAATGTACATAAAAAATATAATAAATTATAAAACAATACTTAAAAATTTGTCCCATGGTAGGGAGATGGCATAGATATAATATGATGAAAGGATCTGAACTGATGACGCCGCCGCCACCGTGGACACCAGGCGGCGGCTATCTCTCTCCGGAAGGCGGTAGGGATTTACCGAAGTTCGAAAATCCGGATTTATAGAATTCGAAAAATCCGTAATCCTGATGGGCGGCGCTGCAGCGCTAACGGTAGCCGGTTCGAATCTCGGTCACGGGCGGCTGTTACTCCTTGGCCAAGAGAGCGGTCGCCATCTCCCCATGGTCGGGAGATGTCATAGGTATAATATGATGTAAGGATACGAATAATGACGCCGCCGCCACCGTGGACACCAGGCGGCGGCTATCTCTCTCCGGAAGGCGGTAGGGATTTACCGAAGTTCGAAAATCCGGATTTATCGAATTCGAAAAATCCGTAATCCGGATGGGCGGCGCTGCAGCGCTAGCGGTAGCCGGTTCGAATCTCGGTCACGGGCGGCTGTTACTCCTTGGGCAAGAGAGCGGTCGCCATCTCCCCATGGTCGGGAGATGTCATAGGTATAATATGATGTAAGGATACGAATAATGACGCCGCCGCCACCGTGGACACCAGGCGGCGGCTATCTCTCTCCGGAAGGCGGTAGGGATTTACCGAAGTTCGAAAATCCGGATTTATCGAATTCGAAAAATCCGTAATCCGGATGGGCGGCGCTGCAGCGCTAGCGGTAGCCGGTTCGAATCTCGGTCACGGGCGGCTGTTACTCCTTGGGCAAGAGAGCGGTCGCCATCTCCCCATGGTCGGGAGATGTCATAGATATAATATGATGTAAGGATACGAATAATGACGCCGCCGCAACCGTGGACGACACCAGGCGGCGGCTATCTCTCTCCGGAAGGGAGCGGTCGCCATCCCCATTAATTTTTAATTAATATTATACTTTATTTATTTATATATTTTTAAATAGAAAAAATAATCTAAGTTTCGCTATAATTATTTATTCATAGTACAAATAATAATTTATAAAAATGTTTTTGTACTACAATTTACAATGTTTGTAAATTATAATTCAGTTAAACTTGTTTGTTTATATATAGAAACTGTAAAAGTATAGCAGCTTTTTTGGTTTAGCAAATTACCTATGATTTAAGTATCTCTACATAATGAAAACCTAAGAAAACAGGACATTTTCATTAGTCTCACTAAACTATTTCAACGTTATGGTGTCACAGACATTCAAAAATATAAAAAATTTTAATTTTGTAAAATTGAAAAAGCTGTTAATGACTGATATGAACTCTACTGTGGCTGTTTACTGAAATTGGGTAGTAAATTTCCATAAATTTTATAGAATAGAAGCCAATTATATTTTAATTTTTCCACACACAAATGTAATGTACTTAATACTTGGAAACTTAAATTAATTACATACAACTGAATTACCGGTAAAAATATCACTTCACGTTTTTCTAAGTGTGGTAATGCAAAATGTCCAACAACAGATAATATGGCACCGTCCTAGAAATACATTATAATAAAACAACAAATTAGTAAAAATAAATCAATAGTGCGGGCTAGTTATGTTGTTTCACAAATTATATCGAATAATAATCGTCCCTTCACTGATGCTGAATTCTTTAAAAAATGTATGCTTGCTGTTGTTGACGAAATCTGTCCAGATAAAAAAAAAAAAAAGACTTTGAAGACATTAGCCTTTCTGCTCGGACTTGTGTAAGAAGAACTGAAGAATTAGGAAATAATTTAACGGAGCAACTTAAAGAAAAAATTCATTCGTTCAATTTTTTTTCACTCGCGATGGATGAAAGTACAGATGCATGTGACACAGCTCAACTTTTAATTTTTATTCTAGGGATTGATGATAATTTTGATGTTTACGAAGAACTTGCCGATCTTTGTAGTTTAAAAGGGACTACCACAGGAGAAGATCTGTTCGAAAGCATTGATAAATCACTAAACAATTTAGGATTAAAGTGGAAAAAATTGTTAGTGTAACAACAGATGGTGGGAAAACACGAGTGGTTCAAATAAAGGTATGGTAGGAAGAATAAAGAAAAAAATGTTACAAAACGATTATGAATTTCCACTGTATAATTCACCAAGAAGCATTGGGTTGTAAAGTTCTTTCGTGTCAAGAAGTTACGAGTGTTGTTATTTTCTCAATAAGATTTATTCGAAAAAATGGTTTGGACTTTGGGTCATCGTCAATTTCAAAATTTTCTGGATGAAATTGTATCGGAATATGGTGACGTTATATGTTTAACAGAAGTCAGATGGTTGAGTAGAGGTGCGGCACTTAAACGATTTTTTGATCTACGGTTGGAAATAGAAATGTTTATGAATGAAAAAAATAAAATCGTTTCTGAACTATCAGATGAATCATGGATTCTCGAATTGGCATTTTTCGAGTCGAATATTGAAGTGTTTTACTATTATCCAGTAAAATTAGTTCGTAAAATAGGGTCGAACATTTGAAGGGATTATAGAGTTCATAATATATTGACATAATATATTGAATTTTAGAAAAACCTAACTCCATCTGTACGTGTTTAGTTTGACGGACAGAAAATGTGTTAGGTCAAATCGATAAATATTTAAACACATGCCGTTTAAAATTAACGTAGGTAACGGTAAAATGACATTCGGCTCGCGGCTAAAAAAGATGTAGTTACACGAGTACTCGGGTACACGCATGGGCGCCCTTTAGGGAGGACGAGACGGAGCGCTTGCGGAAAACAAATGTGCACTTTTGATTTAATAAATATCAATTTAATATTATCTATAAAATTAGTTACTATATAACTTAGTTTCATTTAGAAAATCATTAATATGTTCGGAATAAAACGAAGCATTTAAGAATTTTTAATTGTCAAATAATAAATTCGATTCCATTTTATTTTCTGCTTTTTTAGATTTTGAGTACCTAAAGCGGAAGATCTCTTGTTTTTATAATGGTGTTCATTTTATTTATTTTTCCTGCAGGTGACACGCTTTTTGGAGCACTGACTGAACCTGGTCATCTATTTTGTTCGTCTAGCTACTCTATAGATAAAAGTTAGATGTAGATTATATATTGAGGGTACATTTTTCTTCCTTCTCAGTAGTTATTCGTAGCGCACGGAAAAACTACAGAAAAATCAAGTATAAACGGTAAAATTTGTCACATATGAGACTTTTAATGAATTGATTTCAGTTATTTAATAATATATTAAATATATAATATAATCATAATGTATTTTAAAGATATTAAAAAATAAATCAAAATTCAATAAAATTAGAACACGACTATCCATAATAAAACAACTTTTTCCAATGACTAATTAGTCAAGCATAAAAAAAACTTGGTCACCAAGTTACCATTGGCAAACATATTTTAAAGTTTGTAAAAATTGGAGATGTTGAAATGTTTTTTATAATGTACATAAAAAATATAATAAATTATAAAACAATACTTAAAAATTTGTCCCATGGTAGGGAGATGGCATAGATATAATATGATGAAAGGATCTGAACTGATGACGCCGCCGCCACCGTGGACACCAGGCGGCGGCTATCTCTCTCCGGAAGGCGGTAGGGATTTACCGAAGTTCGAAAATCCGGATTTATAGAATTCGAAAAATCCGTAATCCTGATGGGCGGCGCTGCAGCGCTAACGGTAGCCGGTTCGAATCTCGGTCACGGGCGGCTGTTACTCCTTGGCCAAGAGAGCGGTCGCCATCTCCCCATGGTCGGGAGATGTCATAGGTATAATATGATGTAAGGATACGAATAATGACGCCGCCGCCACCGTGGACACCAGGCGGCGGCTATCTCTCTCCGGAAGGCGGTAGGGATTTACCGAAGTTCGAAAATCCGGATTTATCGAATTCGAAAAATCCGTAATCCGGATGGGCGGCGCTGCAGCGCTAGCGGTAGCCGGTTCGAATCTCGGTCACGGGCGGCTGTTACTCCTTGGGCAAGAGAGCGGTCGCCATCTCCCCATGGTCGGGAGATGTCATAGGTATAATATGATGTAAGGATACGAATAATGACGCCGCCGCCACCGTGGACACCAGGCGGCGGCTATCTCTCTCCGGAAGGCGGTAGGGATTTACCGAAGTTCGAAAATCCGGATTTATCGAATTCGAAAAATCCGTAATCCGGATGGGCGGCGCTGCAGCGCTAGCGGTAGCCGGTTCGAATCTCGGTCACGGGCGGCTGTTACTCCTTGGGCAAGAGAGCGGTCGCCATCTCCCCATGGTCGGGAGATGTCATAGATATAATATGATGTAAGGATACGAATAATGACGCCGCCGCAACCGTGGACGACACCAGGCGGCGGCTATCTCTCTCCGGAAGGGAGCGGTCGCCATCCCCATTAATTTTTAATTAATATTATACTTTATTTATTTATATATTTTTAAATAGAAAAAATAATCTAAGTTTCGCTATAATTATTTATTCATAGTACAAATAATAATTTATAAAAATGTTTTTGTACTACAATTTACAATGTTTGTAAATTATAATTCAGTTAAACTTGTTTGTTTATATATAGAAACTGTAAAAGTATAGCAGCTTTTTTGGTTTAGCAAATTACCTATGATTTAAGTATCTCTACATAATGAAAACCTAAGAAAACAGGACATTTTCATTAGTCTCACTAAACTATTTCAACGTTATGGTGTCACAGACATTCAAAAATATAAAAAATTTTAATTTTGTAAAATTGAAAAAGCTGTTAATGACTGATATGAACTCTACTGTGGCTGTTTACTGAAATTGGGTAGTAAATTTCCATAAATTTTATAGAATAGAAGCCAATTATATTTTAATTTTTCCACACACAAATGTAATGTACTTAATACTTGGAAACTTAAATTAATTACATACAACTGAATTACCGGTAAAAATATCACTTCACGTTTTTCTAAGTGTGGTAATGCAAAATGTCCAACAACAGATAATATGGCACCGTCCTAGAAATACATTATAATAAAACAACAAATTAGTAAAAATAAATCAATAGTGCGGGCTAGTTATGTTGTTTCACAAATTATATCGAATAATAATCGTCCCTTCACTGATGCTGAATTCTTTAAAAAATGTATGCTTGCTGTTGTTGACGAAATCTGTCCAGATAAAAAAAAAAAAAGACTTTGAAGTCATTAGCCTTTCTGCTCGGACTTGTGTAAGAAGAACTGAACAATTAGGAAATAATTTAACGGAGCAACTTAAAGAAAAAATTCATTCGTTCAATTTTTTTTCACTCGCGATGTATGAAAGTACAGATGCATGTGACACAGCTCAACTTTTAATTTTTATTCTAGGGATTGATGATAATTTTAATGTTTACGAAGAACTTGCCGATCTTTGTAATTTAAAAGGGACTACCACAGGAGAAGATCTGTTCGAAAGCATTGATAAATCACTAAACAATTTAGGATTAGAGTGGAAAAAATTGTTAGTGTAACAACAGATGGTGGGAAAACACGAGTGGTACAAATAAAGGTATGGTAGGAAGAATAAAGAAAAAAATGTTACAAAACGATTATGAATTTCCACTGTATAATTCACCAAGAAGCATTGGGTTGTAAAGTTCTTTCGTGTCAAGAAGTTACGAGTGTTGTTATTTTCTCAATAAGATTTATTCGAAAAAATGGTTTGGACTTTGGGTCATCGTCAATTTCAAAATTTTCTGGATGAAATTGTATCGGAATATGGTGACGTTATATGTTTAACAGAAGTCAGATGGTTGAGTAGAGGTGCGGCACTTAAACGATTTTTTGATCTACGGTTAACATTCGCTACGTGTGAAACCAGCTTAATACTAACACGGTTACAATGTTATTCAAACATATTCTGCGATAACGCGAAGACGGATTTCCAGGAATAGCCGAATGCGGGTTGAATGTATAGTGCATAGTGTATAGACATAGTGTATAGGTCTATAGATATAATATAATATAACCAATCGTCCTATCGACTATCGGTATGTTTTATTTTTACATGTACAATGTACCTACATAATTAGAGTAAGGCTGTTTGAACACAGTCCGATAATATCGGACGATATAATCGGTAACGATAATAATATCACAACAAAAACCCTTCATAAAGTTCGTGTAAAAATGGCTAAGTAAAAAAAAATATTAGATCTTTAAGCACTATAAAGATGTGATATCATGAATTAATGCTAAGTTTATTGAATTTAAGTAAACGTATTTTATTTCAATAATTTATTTACTTGGCGAGGAATTATTTAGAATAGTATATAAATATTAATAATAATATGTTTTAAATAATAATAAGTTATATTGTAATAGTTCTTCGCCATTTTATTATATTATTCATCACACTTTGATTCTTTTAAGAAATAATTCCTCGCCATGTAAATAAATTATTGAAACAAAATACGCCGCTTTTATTTTGTGTTTATCACACAAAATTTAGTGTGATTTTTTAATAAATCGGGCAATTTGCAGTTGTGAAAGTTTTCACGCAAAATCGAATGCATTATTTCACTCGGTACATTCAAATATTTTTAGTGATGTTGACATTCTTCTAAGCATACAGTCATGTACATTGAAAGTGTTTCTTACTCTTTTTAAATTTAGTTGTGCTATTTCTGGAATTCGTTCAAAACTGTAAAAAATAAATTTTGTTATAATTGAATTATTTGAATTATTTTCTTATTAAAAATATTTTAGGTAGGGGCATAGTACTTATTTTTGAGAATTTTAACCCCCATCGAGACAAGTTCTAGGGTTGATCAATTTTTTCAAAAGTACAAAAAAAAATGTCTTATTGTTTTTAACATGTATTAGAAGTAGCTTCAGAGAACGAAAAAATAACAGTAAAATCGACAAAGTATTATGATTATTTTTTGATGAAGATGTATGTATTGGTATAACAATAATTGCATTGATTTGAACAAATTATATTGATTCTATGCAAAACCCGTTTGTTAAATTCATAATTTTTCTTTAAATTAATGAAGAACATTTTATCAATTATTCTAGGTAAAGTATATAAAAATTCAACGATAGTTTTGTTAATTTGACAAATATTGTATTAAAATGACGGTTCATACACCGATTATAATTTATTTTGATCTATTTGTAGCCTGGACAAATTGGGGTTTCCGTCGGCTATTGCAGTAATCGGATTATGTTATCATCGTAGTTCAGTATTCTATCATTTGAACAAAATGTACAATGTACATAATTATTAGAGTAAGAACGTATTCACACTCGCCGATATTATCGGTGTCGGTAGAATTAAAATTGTGTGGTTTTAAATAGACGGTTTTCACATTGACACCGATCCGATAAAAATATCGTTGTAGTATGAGGATATCGGTTTGCATGTCGGACAGACGACCAGTATCGGACGATATTTTTATCTTTCCGATTTAATGACCAATACAAATAGATGGTTGGTTTTCACACATGATCGATAATATCGTCGTACCGAAATAGTTTTATCAATTTTAATGAATTTGTTTATATTATTCCGAGTTCTGACGAATAACGTGATTGATACAAATATAATTATTCAACATTGTTTTATTAACATTATTATTAAAATGAGTTTTTCGTACGATGTTCCAACATTAATTGAGTTGGTGGAATCTAGTTGGTGCTAACCTATTTTTATTGTTATTCATTTTAATTAATTTAAAAGGATACTCATTCAACTTAGGTACTTAGGTAATAGGAACTACGAACTAGTATTTTAGAGACAGTGTACACCAGCGGTTCCCAACCTGGGGTACGCGTACCCTCAGGGGTACTCGAGATGATCTCAAGGGGTACGCGAAAAAAAAATTGAGTAATGGAAATAATTATGTAATGAATTCAAAAGTTAATCAAGTAATAGAATAATTAATAATGAAGAATTCCTTCAAAAAGCTACATCTTTATCAATCGTAGAAAAAGAAAACTTGATAGAACTTTCATGTGACACAACTTTAAAAAGTGAGTTTAAGAGAAAACAACTTATTAATTTTTGGGTAGATATTAAAAACGAATATGAGTGACTCTCTGACAAGGCAATCGAGTTCCTATTGACATTTACTAGTTCAGAGTTGGTCGAAAGAGCGTTTTCTTCATATATCTTTACTAAAAATAAGTATAGAAATAAACTAAATGCAGTTCCAGATTTAAGATTATATTTCGCATCATATGAACCTGATATTAAAAAAATATGTAATTTGAAACAAGGTCAAGGATCTCACTAATTATTTACATTTCAATTTTTTGTTTATTAAATTAAACAATTAAATAAGTAAAATAATTAATTTTTTTTATGCGTCTTATTAATCAAAATAAAAATACATACCTACATTATTACATTATATTATATTATTGTTATTTTTAATGAAATGTTTTAAGAGTGGTTATGCGAAAAATTTTCAAAATTATAAAGAGGGGTACAATCTAGAAAAATATTAAGCTTAGGGGTACAGCAGGAAAAAAAAGTTGGAAACCGCTGGTGTACACGAACGATTTGAGTACGAAAATCAGTGATCAGGTGATATCGTTCTCACCGCCGACGATAATATCGGTCGTAATGTACAAGCAATATCCGATATCGTCCTACACCACCTACGACAATATCGGTCGATAATATCGGTGAGTGTGAATACGCCCTAAGGCTCGTTGCACACACGCCGATATTATCGGTTGCCGATATCGGTGTCGGAGTCGGATGCATGGCATTTACATTGTTTACAATAGACTCAATGCACACTAGTTCCGATACGATAAAAATGTAGTCCCGATCACCCAATATCGTTGTAGCAGTCGGAATGATGGCTACAAATCGGATATAAATATTTTCGTCCGATAACCAGTGGCCTATATAATTAAATGGTTGGTTTTCCACACAACGATAAAATCGTTGTCGGTTTATATTTTAAAATACTGTGTACTATCCACTATCCAGTCACATTTTTGATAAGTTCGTATTAACCAGGTGTACTTACTACTTATAACAATTATTTATATTTTAACATTAAATTAACTTTTTTTAGTATGACATTTAAGTACGATATTATAACATTAATCGAATTAATAGAACAACGTCCAATATTGTGGGATAAGTTTAATGAGGACTACAAAGATCGAATTAAAAAAAAAAAAATGATTGGAGAGAAGTATTTTCCTATCTAGAAATTTTGTGTACAAAGTATAAAAAGCACCTTCAACATATCTCACCGCAACTAAAGGATGTAACCAAAACTTTCTGGCTACTTTTTGTTTGCGTTCTTTACGCTTTTGACGCAAAAAAGCTAATAAAGCTAATTTTTTTTTGTTCATATTTAAAAATAAATAAAATATTAGGAAAATAAAAACTTATAGCACTCGACGCGGTTGTATAGTAATACTAGTAGGTACAACGTGTGGATACTCATAGAGTAAATACTCACATATTATATAAGATAACACTAATTTTATAACACATTACTTTAATCTGACATTTTATAAATTATCGGCTAAATAATCGGCTAATGTGAAAAGTACATCCGACTCCGACACCGATATCGGCAACCGATAATATCGGCGTGTGTGCAACGAGCCTAAGGCTGCGGTCACAGTGGCACCGACGTCGGCCGGCCGATACTTTTTGTCAGACGTCGGCCGATCTTATCGGCCGATAGAATGGTCATAGTGCATCAGACGTCGGCCGATAAAATTGGCCGACAGTTGTTCATTTCAATGCAATAAATGCTGGTTATAATTTATAAAATGGATGTCCCCTCATTTTTGTGTTTGGAAACAAGTCCTGCTATTAAATATTTATTATTAAAAAATCGAAAGTATCACACGAATGACATTTTTAAGGAAAGTGAAAAATATGAAGAATTCCATACATTGTTTCACCAACTATTGGAACAAGAGGAATATTTTTTCAGTTATATGAGAATGACTATATCAACATTTTATTATAGGTGTATATTGGAGAATATAAAAGAAAAAATCCAAAAGCAGTCAATTTTAATAATACAGCGATTTCATCAGGGGCGCCATTTGGGGTATCGCAGGGTATACATTGGCGGCCCTATTTTTCACCGTATCATATTGGCCTGCTTTAATTTCATGCTGGCACCGATGCCCGATGTATCAGTTAAATTGAAAATATAAAAAAAAACATATTTTATAAATAATGCGGTATACTTAGATATTAGTGATATAGAGAGAAATATATTATTAGGTATATTATAATTCATCGAAACGTAACACAACGTAACGGTAATACCACAGAATAAATGAAATAACATAAGAATAAATTTCATTTATTCTGTGGTAATACCATGGTAAAGTTGGTATCCGTGGCCTGGGCAGTGATTTGGTAGTATTATCACAGAATAGGTCACCTATTCTGTGGTATTATTACTCTATGTTTGGTACATGATAAGAATTATTTTGTTACTATAATAATTATAATCGTTATATTTTATTCGTTTTGTTTTTGTTTTACCACAATCACATTTATTACTGACTAGTGACTACTGACTAGTGACTATTAGTATTAGTGTCTAGACGTCTAGTGAATACTGAATAGTGACTAACTGACTGCTCGTCTGCTCTACTAGCAATTGAGTGTTTTTTCTTAATTTATTTTGGTGCATTTGGAAATTTCTGGAATTCTCCTCATTATGAGCCACATAAATTCTAATAAGGGAAGTAAAAGAAAGGGCGGTGCTGCTCGTTTAAGAGACAAGAAAAACAAATTATTGGTCGAAAGCGCCTCTACTTGTTATAGTTTAAATTATATGTTTTCTAAAAAAACCAAAATGCAGTTACCTACAGTTGAAGTGAGTAAAATATGAATTTGAAATACTTAATTTTATATTGTACAATTGGATGATGACAGTCATGTCATGAGTACACTAAAAAATTAATATTTTTTTTATAAGCCTCGAGTTAAATAACTATGATGGCTCAACAATTATAAAAATATGTAATGAGTTGAGAATTAATTTAATTTGCTTTTTGTTCCCAATAATATAAATATTTAACTAAATAAAAAATGATTCCAATAATAATTTTGAAAAAAAAAACTGTTGTACCTAATTATTGGTAGGTACCTACCTACAATTGTAAAAATGAAAACAAAATCATCAACTTTTGTTTGTTTAATCATTATTGCATATAAAACATACCTTGTGTAAGTATTTTAATTTACTTCCAACTATGCTTACAGGATAGTGGCAATTCAGATGTAACTAAAAATAATGATAATTTGAATGTAGACAGCTGTTTAAGTAAATGTGAATCTGAAACTGATGTAGATATTAATAGTGGCAAAGATATATCTGAATTTGAGAATATTTTACATGAGGTATCTATCTAATTATTTAGAAAACACTTTCATTTTAATTTACTTCCAACTATGCTTACAGGATAGTGGCAATTCTGATGTAACTAAAGATAATGATAATTTTAATGTAGACAGCTGTATAAGTAAATGTATATCTGAAACTGATGTAAATATTAATAGTGGCAAAGACATATCTGAAGTTGAGAATATTTTACATGAGGTACTTATCTAACTATATTTGAAAAAAAAGCTTAAACTTATATATTAATTTAAAATTTAATAAAAAATTTACTTAGGTATCAGATATTTCTCAGTCTAAAGATCAAAAGCCTGTACAGCCTATAATTAGTATATATACAAGAAATTCAGAAAATAGATCTTTTAGTGCAAATTATTATTCATTATTTAATTGGATTGAATACTCAGTATCTAATAATGCAGTTTATTGCTTCCCATGTAGACATTTTCTTTCGAGTGCACTTACACGTGGTCAACAGTTAGGAAATTATGTATTTGTTAACAAAGGTTTCAACTCATGGTCATATAAAGCAAAAGCTTTTAGGAAGCATGCATCAAGTGAAAATCATAAAGCTAGTGTTGAAAAGTGAAATCTATACTTGGATATAAAACAAAATGATAAATCAGTTGCTAACTTATTAGTTCATTCTAGATTACAAGAAATTAAAGAAAATCGAGAACATGTATACTTTTTGCTTAAGACTACTTTATTCTTGGGAAAACAAGGAATACCATTTCGTGGACATGATGAAAAAACAAATTCATCAAATAAAGGCAATTTCATTGAATTACATGAATCATTTGGTGACGATAAAATGATAAAAAAATTACAATCAAGGTATGGTCATTATACGAGCCATGATTACCAAAATGATTTTATACATATAATTGCATCGTCTATAAAGAAGAATATTTTGAGTAGCATAAATGATGTTGGTGCATATGCTGTATTGGTGGATGAAACAAAAGATGCAAGTAAAAAAGAACAGTTAAGTTTTTTAATTCGATTTGTAGATAAAAACTTAAATATTCAAGAAAAAACTTTAGGATGTTACCACATGAAAAGATGTGATGCCCAGTCATTAAGTGATGCCATCTTAAAGATTATTGATGAAAATAAATTAGATCGGAACCGCTGTATAGCTCAATGTTATGACGGAGCATCAGTGATGAGTGGTGCCTTTTCTGGCGTCCAAACCAGAATAGCCAATGTCATTCCACAGGCCATATATGTACACTGTCATGCTCACCGTCTGAATCTTTGTTTAGTAAATTCTATTCAAGGTGTTAAAGCTGTAGTAGATTTTTTTGATACGGTTCAGGGCTTATATACATTTTTAATGAATGGACATACAAGGTATATGACGAAAGGAGCCGAATATAATACTTCTTTTGTGTATTTTTCATGTTTTACAGGCAACCTGGAGGTACATCTGGAATTCTATTCATGGTGTGCCTTTGTGTCATCGTAAAGTTCTGTACTCAAAAGTTAAAGACATGCTATATTCAAAGAGCAAAGATCAATTAAAATCAACCTTCAATAATATACTGCATGAACCATTAATATAAAAGTATTTTAAATTTGAGTCTTACGTCACCAATTTGTACCAAAGAAAAGAAAAGTGGGCAAGTGAGAGAGCGAACACATACCGTTTTAGAGCCAACGTGGTCGCACGTTTTCACCGATTTTAACGCGTGGCGTTTTCCAACAGGGACTGAAGACCAATTGGGCAATAAAGCGACAGGATTTCTTACTACTGCCCATGGTTTCCCGTAGATGCTTTATCAAAAAGGGGTGAGAAAGGACCTAAAATATTTCTTAAAAAAATACATAATTTTATAAAAAAATACATTATTTTTGATTTGCAAAAGCAGGGCTCGTGATCCTGTCATAGATATAATATGACGTAAGGAGCCGAATATAATATTAGAGGTGTCGATCAAACAGTGCTACACGACGAGTAGAAACATCTATTATTTTAACGAGCGAGTCTTCATCTGTAATTACAGATGGTTTACAGCTATGGAAGAATCTGTTTCCCGTAGATGCTTTATCTAAAAGGGGTGAGAAAGGACCTAAAATATGTATTAAAAAAAATACATAATTTTATAAATAAATACATTATTTTTGATTTGTTAAAGCATGGCTCGTGATCCTGTCATAGATATAATATGACGAAAGGAGCCGAATGTAATATAAGAAGTGTCGATCAAACTGTGCTACACGACGAGTAGAAACATCTATTATTTTAACGAGCGAGTCTTCGTCTGTAATTACAGAAGGTTTACAGCTATGGAAGAATCTGTTTCCCGTAGATGCTTTATCTAAAAGGGGTGAGAAAGGACCTAAAATATTTATGTCAGACGATTCAGCTGCTGAAAGACATGCACTTCATGATGTTATTCCTCAGTCAACTCTTCTTTTGTGTATTTTTCATGTTTTACAGGCAACCTGGAGGTACCTCTGGAATTCTATTCATGGTGTGCCTTTGTGTCATCGTAAAGTTCTGTACTCAAAAGTTAAAGACATGCTATATTCAAAGAGCAAAGATCAATTAAAATCAACCTTCAATAATATACTGCATGAACCATTAATATAAAAGTATTTTAAATTTGAGTCTTACGTCACCAATTTGTACCAAAGAAAAGAAAAGTGGGCACTTTGTTTCCGAAAAGGACTAATAACACGAGGACAAAACACACAAAAATATTCCGTATCGTCTTTTGTCGGATGACGAACGCAACGATTTGTTAAAAGTGAGAGATCGAACACATACCGTATTAGAGCCAACGTGGTCGCACGTTTTCACCGATTTTAACGCGTGGCGTTTTCCAACAGGGAATGAAGACCAATTGGGCAATAAAGCAACAGGATTTCTTACTACTGCCCATGGTTTCCCGTAGATGCTTTATCTAAAAGGGGTGAGAAAGGACCTAAAATATTTATTAACAAAATACGTAATGTTATAAAAAAATATATTATTTTTGATTTGCAAAAGCAGGGCTCGTGAGCCTGTCATAGATATAATATGACGTAAGGAGCCGAATATTATATTAGAGGTGTCGATCAAACTGTGCTACACGACGAGTAGAAACATCTATTATTTTAACGAGCGAGTCTTCGTCTGTAATTACAGGAGGTTTACAGCTATGGAAGAATCTGTTTCCCGTAGATGCTTTATCTAAAAGGGGTGAGAAAGGAACTAAAATATTTATGTCAGACGATTCAGTTGCTGAAATACATGCACTTCATGATGTTTTTCCTCAGTCAACTCTTCTTTTGTGTATTTTTCATGTTTTACAGGCAACCTGGAGGTACCTCTGGAATTCTATTCATGGTGTGCCTTTGTGTCATCGTCAAGTTTTGTACTCAAAAGTTAAAGACATGCTATATTCAAAGATCAAAGATCAATTAGAATCAACCTTTAATAATATACTGCATGAACCATTAATATAAAAGTATTTTAAATTTGAGTCTTACGTTACTAATTTGTACCAAAGAAAAGAAGAGTGGGCACATTGTTTCCGAAAAGGACTAATAACACGAGGACAAAACACACAAAAATATGCCGTATCGTAACCAGTCCTAATTTGGAAAAAGCTCTAATATTAAATGTAAAAATGTAAATGTTTTTTAACTGTTATTACTTATTTTAGAAATAATTAAGTTGATGTATATATACTTAAATTGTTATTTTTCTGTACTTAAGTTTCGGGTCCATAATTATTTTTATATGTACTTTATGTTATTTCTTAACCTTTTTTTTTAATTATTAACATATAGGAACCTACTGATATTTAGGCACTTTTATTTAACTATAAGTTGTAACCAGGCAATATAAATTTAAAAAAATAATCCTATATTTTAATTTACAGATTATGAGATGAACTAATATTATTATATTATTATATCATTATATAGTATAATATATAATAATTTATATGCATATGATAGGGTAATAACTTTCATTATAAAATTTGTTTTGGGTGTATTTAATAGGTGGTGGGTATGTCTTGAAAATGTTTTCGACACCCCTTACAGGAAATGAGTGTGCGCCACTGTATACATGTACATTTTTCAAAAAAAAAGTTGAAAATACTTTAAAATAATATACATATACATACTTAAGGTTTACATTGATGTTTTTAAATTAATGAAACGTTTCTGGTTTCTCCTGAAAAGTTGTCATTTCGGAGTTAGGACAATTGCGACTTAGGCCGACGATATATGTTGTCCATTTTAACCATACACTACGGTCAATACAAATTAATTGATTATTCTACACTAGCGTTTAAGTGTCTTGTAAGTGTTGTATCAACTATCAACACCAAACTCGTCTAAGCTGAAAAATATCGTGCAAATGTGTACGTATAACATTCACACCATTTTGTATTGTATCTACCGCAGATTTCTAAAAGTGCACCTAAAACAGTGATTTGGCTCACTGTGCGTCATAGTCATATTCTAACTCGGGTGTTTCAATTGCGTTTTACCGTTTTTACTCGACGAGTCGGCCAACGTCTAGCATGTACATCGTACGTTGGTTGGTACGATCTCGGTCGATAACTAACGTAAGGCGCACACAAAACCACCACTCGGTGTTGGCGAATCGGCCGTCGTATGAGACGTGCACCGAAACGTGATATCTTTCGCGCTACAGTTACAGCCGGATTCCGTGATCACAAGCCAGCTGGCTAAATCGCGAAATATATCGACGGTGTAAAACAGTAGCGACCCAGCCGACGTCGAGCGTCAACATAATTACTAATTAGTCGGTACGACAACGAGCAACGGCCATTACGTACGATACACACGAAAACACCACTCGGTGTTCATGTGATCGGTCGTCGTATAAGACGACTATACTTCGTGAATGGTTTGTTTTTTTTTTTTTGTATTTCACATTACCGTAGCCGTTATTCGTGATCACAAACCAGTCGCTAAATCGCGAAATAGTTTTAACAGACGGTGTAATTCGGTCGTGCAAAAATAGCGACCCCGGCCGGCCACACCGTAAGGCCGGCAGTACACATTCGCCGCCGAGACTGTCTCGGCGGAAATGCAATCTAGGCGAGTTAGCGCGAGTGCACACAGTTCGTTCTCGGCTTACCTCAGCTCGAGGTCGCTGCTGCTGCTACACGGCGTATTGTTTGTGAATTTGCATATTATGCTCGAGTGGGCGCTCTCGTACGTTAATGTACGTTAAATATACGTTCGGCACATTGATCAATTGTACTACGACACCACACCGTGGACACGACAACGAGCAAGCGGTGTGCTTTGGAAAACCGACGTTTTCTCGACACAGTGGCCGGTCTCGATATATTTATTATATTTTATCGCCACACGGGCGCGTGCGGTCGGTCGTTGCCGGCGACAACGCGTAGCAGTAACGAGACGTGGGGTCGTACGGACGCGACACCACACCGTGACGTGCTTATCGCCGAGAAATCAACGCGTCGTAGCGTTCGTTTCTTTTTCGTCCAAACCGAACGGTTCCGTTCGACGTCACGACACGATTTCGCCGTCGTGACGTTACGCGCACACGCCGACATATTCTGTGAAATAAAAAAAAAACAAATAACCACCGAGTCCCGACGACGTGAGCACAAAAGTCGTGCGCACGACGAACGCGGAACTCGGTCGACGGTCAAATGACTTTCGGCATCCGGCGGCCGGCGAGCGGTGCCGCTACCACGGAACACTGACGCTCTCCTCCTCCTCCGCATCCCGTACCCCACCACTCGGACGCGGCGCACCGGAGCGGGGACTTCCAGCGTCTTGTCGGCGTGGCAGTTAGCGTTTGCACGGGTCTTTGCGGTCCGTCACGCAGTGTGGCCGCGTCGACTGATTTTCTCGCAGTGTGGCCGCGTCGACGGATTTTTTCGCAGTGTCCGCAGTCCGGAGAACTTTGCGCGCACTCGTCTTATCGCCCCTCGTCTTATTTACACGTACACGTACACGTCGATAGACAAAATATGACAAATGACAAATGTGAATAAATAAATAATGTCTAAAGGTGGATTCACACCTCGTCGTGTCGTGTATTTCGTATTTTTACGTTTATACCAAAATGCAATACCAATGATATGAATATTGTACCTGATGATAACAAAGTATTATTTTATTTTAGTTATCACTTTTCTGTACATAAATGTAACCACACGGTCAAAAGTTGAATATATTCAACTATGCGGTATCGTGTGGTAACTGTGGTAACCGTGATTATTATACACGACACGACGAGGTGTGAACCCACCTTAAATCATAATAAGGTTAATACTAACACGGTTACAATGTTATTCAAACATATTCTGGGATAACGCGAAGACAGATTTCCAGGAATAGCCGAATGCGGGTTGCGTGTATAGTGCATACTGCATAGTGTATTGACTAATATAGTATAATAGGTCTATAGATATAATATAATATAACCAATCGTCCTATCGACTATCGGTATGTTTTATTTTTACATGTACAATGTACATAATTAGAGTAAAGGCGGGTTCCCACGGCGCGTGGCTCGGCGAGCCACGAGTCAAATTCGCTGGCTTGGTACACTACACGCGCCGTGGGAACGCTCTTGCTCGTTTAGGCGCGGTATAGCTCGGCCAGGCTCGTGTCTATCCGAAAATTGTCGGTCCGATGTGTCCGCGCCAAAGGAAACGAGCCGTGCACGGCGATTCCTTATCTCCGGAAAGACCGAAATAACCGGAATAACCGGAAATCAGCGTTTCAACGATATCGGATAAGCTCGTGGCTCGCCAAGTCACGTGCCGTGGGAATGCCGTAGGCTCGTGAAATGTCGAGCACACATGTAGGCTCGGTACAAAAACCACGTTGCACGAAGTTCGCCGAGCCACGCGCCGTGGGAACCCGCCTTAAGGCTGTTTGAACACAGTCCGATAATATCGGACGATATAATCGGTAACGATAATAATATCACAACAAAAACCCTTCATAAAGTTCGTGTAAAAATGGCTAAGTAAAAAAAAATATTAGATCTTTAAGCACTATAAAGATGTGATATCATGAATTAATGCTAAGTTTATTGAATTTAAGTAAACGTATTTTATTTCAATAATTTATTTACTTGGCGAGGAATTATTTAGAATAGTATATAAATATTAATAATAATATGTTTTAAATAATAATAAGTTATATTGTAATAGTTCTTCGCCATTTTATTATATTATTCATCACACTTTTTTTTCTTTTAATGATAATGGCAATGCTGTTTATATACTGTTACATTTTATAATCTTTAATGCTTTTATACTGTTACATTTTATAATCTTTAATGCTTTTTAATACTGTTAAATTAATATAATATAGGTTGATGCCCGCCAGCATGATATAGCGTTATTTGTTACAAAAGCTTTGTTAACAGATGAAGAAAAATATCTTGTAAGCTATTAGTTATTCTGCTTTAAATTCTAATTGTTTTAACTTTTAATTATAATACAAACAATTAATGATATTATTTTATCATGTGCTTAATAAAATTCTGATATTTTTTATTAACGGTCTTATTAAGTGCATGTCCCACACAGCAAAATAATATTGCAACAACATTATCATAAATTGTATTAAAAAATGTCAACATTATCTTAAGATTAATTGGAGATTAATTTTGATTTAAGCAATGTTATCAGAACATTACTACATAATTTTTTGGCCACCAAATCAATGTTACTATAATAATAAAAGTAAACATTGCAATAATATTATGTTTACTATCAGAATGTTACTGTAAAATTATTATAATAATTATATTTGTTTTAAGTAACATCATCACAACATTATAATAATGATTATATTTTTTGAAATAAAATTATGACAACATTATTAAAATAATTATATATTTTCAAATAAGATTATGACAATATACATATTATACAAAATATAGTAATGATAATAATAATAATGATATATATATATATATATATTTCTTTAACATAATAAAATATTTAAATTTAAAGAAGAATAGTTTTTATTATTATTTATTATTATTCATAATTAGCTTTTTCTTCAATCTAAAATGAGCATGTGCCAACCAAGTACCTATTTCATGATCAATTTCTTTTTCTGGAGTCATTTCATACTTAATGTGAGTACGTAATATATCTGAAACAAACAACAAAATAGATTATTATTATTTATAATAATTGTAAAAGGATTATAATATCTCGTCTTAGTTTACAACTTGTATAAGTGTATTTTTAACCATGTTAAACCTTGTGCAGGTCATTTGATTATAATTTATTACCTATACTATTTATCAAGGCTGAGCATATTTTATTTTAACTTTTTAACTTAAATAACTTTTCATTTTAAGTAGTTGGTTAATTTATTTTGTTTTAAATCTTATTATTGTATTTCCTTTCATGTCAAAATATATTTACAGTGAATTGTTTAAAATTAAAACTTTTATATTTGTTTAATCACTCTGTACTCTATAAGAAAACTCTGCGTATATACATCAGAAAATAGTAATACATATTACATACTACATGGAAATACTGTATAAAATATTAACACTTTGGTCTATAATTTAGTTTTCGGTATGAAATTAAGTTTGCAAAAGTGTAGTATAAAAAAAAATAACTTTTTTATTTAATAAAGTTAAATAAATGTATATTAACTTTTCTTTATCGATGCATATTAACTTAACTTGTGTTAAAAAAAACATTAACTTGCTATTAATTATATTATATGAAACATTAAAAAAACAAGATAAAACAAGATTATTAAAAAAAAATCAAACCGGTTTTACAATTTTAGAGTTATTTAAAATTGCAGTTAACAATTACAAATGTTATTACCTACCAATAATAATGCGATATGATTCTAAAGACGCAAATCGCCTTTTTTTTTTGAATCCATAAGTTGAATACTTCTGTAGAATGTTATCATGAAACATTCTTGACATGATACGCCTAACTGAATCTCCCAAACTTTTAGTGGTAACAAGTAAACATAGTTTACGAATCTAAAAATAAAATAAAATAATATACAATAAAAAATCATGCACATGAATTGAAAACATAGATCACAATAATTAAAGAGTCAGTCTTACCAGTAGACGCCTAAAATCATTTTCGTTGGTTTTAATCTTTGATTCAAATTCTTCAAGTGCATTATCCATTTCAATTGGGAAGATATCGTTTATATCAAAATTATTATGAATGTTATTGTCATCATTGTTAAAGGGATATGAACCACCATGAGTTTTATTTGCATTTCCCATCAAAACTTCAATGTTTGTTGCCATTATTTGTTGAGTAGATGCTAAATTATTAACATCAAACTTGAGGTGTGTCAATGCAGATAATACATGTTTTTGAAAATCTAAAATCAAATGAAAATTCAATTTTTTTTATAGTTTTCTCCAGTATTACGATAACCAAATTGTAACATTATAAAATTTCATGAAAAGTACTAATAAATAGTATTGGGTTGGATACATATGAGATAATGGTAGATATAAAAATAATATACATATAGTTAATTTAATAATATGGTTACCTGCAGCACACAATAAGCCATCCAAATTATTATTTTTATTAGTTTCAAGTCTTTTTGATTGATAATTTGATCCTAATAAATGTAGAAAAAATTAATAAAAATAACATTTAGTATCAAAAGTATAATGCATTAAATTACCTTGATTTAAACTACTATCAGAAGAAAACTCTATTATATTAGTATTTTTAGTAGAAGAAGATAGATCCATATTGTGTTGCAACTTAATTGGTGAACCTATACATTAATGAGTAAATAAATTGCAATAATTTGATATATAATTTTAAAACATGTAAAAAAAATATGAAAACATTTGATTTTAAATTAAACGTTATATCATATAATATATGATTCTTACTGTATAGTTGTGAGTCATCATCATCAAAGAGTTTTTTTTTTGCGTTCATTTTTTGCTTCATAGTGGATTGTTTAGAATACTTAAATGTTGTGTCAGTCATAGATTGTGAATTAGAATTTAATTTAATTTTTGTGTTATTTATGATTTTTGAATCAGACACTGTTTCCACTCTAATTTTCCCAATCGGTGAATTAATTACATAATTATCTGGACAGACAGCTAAAAAATAATAAATAGATTATTTATAATTATTCAAGAAATTAAATTAACCTAAAACACTTACATTTTACAATAAAATCTGGGTCTTTGTCATTATCATCATACGAATTTGTACTTGCACAATCTTCATCATCAATGGAAAAATTCATATTTTTATTTTCTACAAATTAAATTAAAATAAATGTATATACTATATATTGATAGTATTTAAGTTTTATCATTAAATGATACTAACTAAATACTTTAGGCGGTGTTAACAAAGTTCTTTCTTTTAATTTGGACTTAAATTTTTTAGGAGAAGGCGAAAGAGAACTTTCGATCACTTTAGCTCTTATTTTACGTGTTTCTTTATGTTCTACTTCAGATAAATCAGATGATTCCTGAGCAATATTCGCTTTACGTTTTGCTTCTTCATATGAATCTGTGCATGTACACATATATAAATTTAAATAAATAACAATGTTATTTATAACATATTATGAGAAACATATTTACTTTTAGTTTTGAGAAATTTACAAAGAAGATAGTAGTACAATTTATATATAAAGTAAGTAAAATACTTTTAATATAAAATACTGGAATATAATTTAGTGTCTTATGTAGATCATACTATACAAGGAAATATAATTACCAGACATTGAACCAAGTTTTCGAGCTTTTATCCACTGAAATTCGAGTTTATTAGGTAGAGTTCTTTTTTGTATAGCCCGAAGTATATTGATATTTTTATTTGGCCATGCACAAGTACCATTACTATACCATGTACTTGGGACTGCTTCGACACTGTTGTCACTTGTAAAATGGACAACGACCCACATACTTCTATAAGTATATATTCAATGCAAATATATTAAATTTACAAAATAATTAATTCTGATTGATATTAAAATATTTGTTTTTGTACATTGTCTCAATCATATCTTAAACTAACCATCTCCCAATGTTTAATATAAATTTATAATAATATCTTTATGAATGTATTACTTCAAAATTGTTGAATAAAAGATTTAAAATTACACATTTTTTAAAAAATAATTATTAATGTATTTACAATATTTTACAGTTTACAATGACTAAAATATATATAAGCTATATGTGAATAACTAAAAAGTGTATTTAAATATTAACAGTCTGAATGGAATATTGGTAAGGCAATAATTTCACTATCAATATTAATGACCATCATTTTATATTTAATTGCATTTATATTTAAAATAATTAAATCATGTGAAATGTTTTGCACTTTATAAATATCTAACAAGTCAGAAGAAAGAGGATCAGTGTAAGCAGGACTTTTGTTAATGAAATATTGACCTACTATAACTGGAGTTTTCTTATTATTAACTCGTTTATTAGCAAAATTTAAACATTTTACTACTTTACCACAATTAGTTAGAAGGTAACTATCTCGTTCAACTAAATTATTTAACATAAAATTACTAAAATGTAAATGATGATATTGAGGACCTATTAAAGTCTTGGGCAAGGGACCCTCTGAATGCAATTTTTTAAATGTGAAATTATTTATTTTTAAATTGATCATTTTGGAATTGTTTTTTATTTGAAAATTACCCTGTTCTTCGTATCTACGAATAAACTGCTGTAATGGTTTTTCATGTTTTCGAAGTGCAGACTTTAATACTTTCATATAATTTTCAAAAGGGTAACAGCTGGATTGATCTAGGGGGCCAAAATTATGATAATCAGTAGTCAAATGAAGAAGTCCATGAATATTGTGTGATACATTGTAATTTCCATAAATCTTATCAAATGACATAACAAAATATTCAATTAATTGTTGAGCATATTCGGTAAAACAACCTTTGTTTGGACTTAATAAAATTATCATAGCCACATTTAGAGACATAAAATTAACAGAGCAATCAATAGATAAAATATTCTTAAGAACAAAAGGGCCTAGATAAACCAAAAATAATCGAAGTTCGGTTGATTTCCATTGAAGAACACCTTGGATTTCTCGAGGCTTTCTAGCAAATTCACGAGGTATAGAAGGTCTTATGTTTAATAAACGTGAAGAGATTTCATTGATCATATTCCCAGAAAGGCGCACATTTGATGGACCTTTAATTACCCAAAATAAAATCATTTTACGCATAATTCCTAGATTTGTTAAATGCATATAATCCAATATAAATGATTTTGTAATATCTAAGTTTGGGATTTGAGTTAAAATAGATGTGTTTGGAGATGAATGAAATTCTTCACGAACAACATTACGATAATCATAATCACTTCTCAACATTGACTTGGTTAAAGAATAGGGAAAACAAACCCTATTGTTTATATACTCGCCTTCAATTATACATCGAGTACATGACGAAAATCCAGAGTGACCTTTAATTTTAAGTATAAAACTTTTAGCAGGTACGTCACAACAAAAAAGATCAAATACAATTTTAAAATGTTTATCGCTTATTTCTAATCCATTTGTGGATAAATCTACAGCTTCATTCACAAAATCTAATATAAAATCATCACTATCTTTAGGTTTAGCATCACCGTGATAAATACCTATAGGGAAAACTTTAACTTTACTAGTAAATGAATTTCTGATGTATGCCAATATTGGCCAAAACTGACTTTTACTAGATCGAGATAAAGGTAAACCATCAAAACCTACAGCAATTTGTATAAAATCAACATCATTATAAGAAGTAATGTCATAATTTTTAATAATTCCTTTAGCAATACCAAAATGATAATAAATTCCTGGCTCTACAGTTCGAATAAAATAATTTTTATTTTTAGGAGTACCTAAAAGAGTCCTACTATCTTTTGGTAAGTCAGGAAAACTACCCTGCTTGTTCAACACAGAAAGTAAACCATTCACAGCGTTCAAAGGTATCTTATACTCAATTGCCCAAGAAGCTAAATCATTTTTAAAGTCTACTACTACGGGTAATGGCTCAGGTTCAATAACATTTGGATGATCAATAAAAGTTGCAGGCTCACTATTAACATTTAAGGTACTAACACATGAACTAAAAGTCATTAACTTCATAGGATGTTCATAAGAAATAGCTGAATTAGAAACTGATGATGGCATTGAATTTGTACTGCAAGTAGCTGATACATGGTTTTCAGATGGACTAATTATCATATCTAAGCATTCTTTGACCTTTCTTCTTTTAGTACGACTACTTTTAATCATTTTGCATAGATAAATACGTATTATATGAATATTATGATAGGTATAGATGGTTAGTTTAAATACAACTTACTGCATAATATTAATATTACATTATTGATTAACTGCAAACCTCAGAAGTGATTATACTCAATAAGGAAACTCTAATATTAATAAGTATTAGAATATATAACAAAAAAAAAAAAACAATACTCAGATTTGCATTAAATATATTTTTGTATATAGGAAATAGCGCAGGTATATATATATTGCAGAATGGGTACAATTATTGTCATAAATTTCACTGAAAAAAAAAAAAATTTTAAATTGATAAATAATTTAAAAGGATAAAATTATATATTAATATAAACACAGTTTTGAAATTGTATTAATATTATGTAACAAAAAATCTTTAGTCCATAACACTATAATAACTATAGCATTTGCTACATATATGTATATGTATAATATATATATATATATATATATTATATTGTTAATAAATTGTACCTATATATTACTATACGTATCTATACCTATTATATATTATAAGAACATATGCTTCATCAAATCAGATTCATTTTTTTAACCTATATATTTTGGTCGTAGCTATATTTCTATTTATTGTTTATATCAAATAGAAGTGTTTTTATCAGAAAATTATAAATTTACTTTTTTATTAAATGTACATGTATATAATGAAGTTCAAAATATGATTTTTGTCCCTAGGCTCCCTCAATTTATTAATTATTAAATTAATTTATTAAACAATAGTTTTAAAACAGGTAACTACTATCTTCATTTTATATGCATTTATACAGATCACAGAATGACAGTTTTTATGGTTAAAATATGATACTATATACCTACCTATATATATTATATACAATAAAATAAGGACATAATAATAATTATCTATGTTGACCACGTAAATCTACTATTAATTAATATTAGGTGCATATTATTACATAATTAGCATATTACTACTTAAATAACGAATAAAAATTGAATTAAAATCGTTTTGGATATGTCATTTAAATGTTAGCGATATCCTATCATCGGCATCAATTGAACATTAAATACTTTATAGTTTATACACTTTTTGTTTTTAAAAATCACTACTGAACATATTAATTATTATCTATATACAGTCTTAACATAATATTATTAAATAAACGATCAATACTTACGGAGTGTCGGAGATCGGCATATATATAATATATATGTATTATATATTAATATTATGTACTATAATACAGTACCAATGCAGTATAAATTATAATAAATTATATCATACGCGTAGTACGCGGAAACGTGGCATGAAATAAACGGTCACCGTCGCGCCGATATGGCGATATGCGTTCGTCAGTTATTATATACCACAGAACAATAATATATTATGATGGTTATACGATAACATTCAAACGATTATCAAATAACACATGATAAATGGCAACAATAAGTATTAAATTAATAATAATATTACTATTAATAGACGGGCAAACCGCAAGAAATGATAACGAGCATCCGTCGTCGCAGACGGAGCACTGTCGACTTACTATTATACTATATCTATGGTTATATACTAATCTATGGTCGACTTGTCCGTTGTCGGGACTCGACACTGCATGACGGGTTTTCCAAACTATATTTTATTTTAATACAATAATGAAAGCACAAGAATACTACATAATATTATCATTATGTACATAATATATATAATATTATTATAATATATTAAATACATAATAATATTAATAATAAATAATAATAGTAATTATTGTATTTATAGTATAATATAATATATAGCTGGTAGATTTTTTTATAGTCATTATATTATAGGCGTGGTGCGTTATCAACTAATTTTAGATTCTGAATGAAGTAAAGGTTCTTATGGTTTTACAATGATGATTATTTTTTTTCTGTAAACACTTTTTCGTATAGAAATCCTGGTTCAAAAGTTTCATCCAGCAACTTATTAGATTTTAAATTGGACTGGGGTCAGGGGTGGTACTTTAGAGAGGTCATTTTTCGAAAATCTCCAAGAGAATAAGTACCTAAAGAGTAAAAACTGAGTTAAGACGGTTTTTACGTCAATTGCAGTCAACTTTAAATGTGTATATAAAACTTTTTTGGTGTATCCGATCACTATATATGAAATTTGGAGCATATAGATGTAAAAACATGTTTTGATTTTTATGGTAACAGAAATTTCTACCGAGTTATAAGAATTCAATATTTTATGAGGGTTTGTTTACAAAAAAACTCACCAAAAATTAGACTAATAACGTTTTAACGTTTATACGTTTTATACGTAAACAGTATAAAATATAAATCATATTTATTACACTGCAGAAGCTGTTTGCTCAGATAATCGTTTTATACTAAAGAAATGAGTCATCATATTTTTTAAACTTAATACACTTAACAACATTATCTTGTCCGAGGACCGAAGGGACGAAGGACAAACTTGCACCACCATTATCTCACTTACCAGCCTTTTTATTTTAATATGTAAAACTGGTTACTGCAACGTTAAATAAAATTAAACTATTATAAATTAAATAAACTTTAAATGTTCTCCTAAGATTAACATACAATATTATTATACATTACTAATTTTATATTTGTAAAATATTTTCAAGAAATTAAAATTATAATATTATAAATTTAATTAAGATAAAAAATTAGAATAATATTGTCAGAATAATGTTATTTAAAATTTAAATTTAAATATTATTTCAACATTTTCATTTGGTTAGAACTTAAATATTATTAAACTAATAATATTTATCATTGACAAAATATTTAAATTGTAATATTAGATTTGTAAACCTTATAAAATGTTAAACCAACTTTATAATTATAATATTTAAAATGTAAATTAGTTTTAAAGTTATTGTAATATTGATATTATGGAATTGCTGTGTGGGGTACTCGTATTATAGGTGCTTTCAAATGTATGGGTTCCTAATGCAAACTATACATTTCCAGTTGAAGAAAAAAATAAAAGTAGAGGGCTTAAGTTTCAGCACAAATGGTTAACTGAATTTAACTGGCTAGCTTATTCAGAAATCAAAGGGGGTGCATTTTGTAAGCATTGTGTGCTTTTTGCTACTTCTGGTGGAATAGGAAATCAACCCCTGAAACAATTGGTGAAAGAAGTATTTGATTCTTGGAAAAAAGCTAAAGAGGTTAATATAATAATACTATAGTAACTAACTTGCTAATATAATTAGTAAAAAAATAATATTTTAAAGAAAAATACTTGAAACATAGTGTACCTACTGATAAATTACTTAATTAAATAAATATATTTTGTTTAATAGTAAATAATTAGTTAAGCAGTTTTTAAAATATCATATTTTAAATTGACAGGTGTTTCGTGCTCATTCTGTACTGGAATATCACACTCTTTCTATCCTAAAATCTGATGAGTTTCTAAGAATTTACTTGAAGAAAGTGCCTACAATAGTAGAACGCATTGATTCAGATAGGTAAAACAATATTTTAAATTTATAAATTACTGTTATATTGAAATGGTTCTGTTTAATTGGTACTGAAAAGTATTAAATAAATGTATGAATGTGTATTTCTCATTATCTTATTTTAAAGAGTACAAAAAATCAAAAATAATAGGCAGCGGCTCATTCCAATTATATATCGTGTAATACTCTGTGGCCGACAAGAAATAGCTATGCGTGGACATACTGATTCTGGAAAAATTGACTGTAGGTTTCAACATGTGTTTATTTATTTTATTTTATTTTTTAATTGTTTTCTTATTTTATTTTTAGTTGAAAGTTCTTTGAATCAAGGCAATTTTAGAGCTATATTAAAGTACAGGGCAAAAGATGATGAATATTTAAAACAGATCCTTACACATGAAGGAAGAAACAAATATATTACACCTCAGATTCAAAATGAAATTATTATTGCATGTGGAGATGTTATTTTAAACAAGATTGTCAAACGTGTAAATGAGTCTGGCTGTTTTTCAGTTTTAGTAGATGAAACTACTGATATCTGCACAAAAGAACAAATGGCTCTATGTCTTCGTTATGTTGATGATAGTTTTCGTATACATGAGAGTTTTTTAAAATTCATTACAGTAAACAGTGACTTCTTATTTGGCCAAGGATATGATGGCGCTAGCAACATGTCTGGCCAATATAAAGGTGTTCAATCAATTATTAATGAGCAATACCCCCATGCCATATACGTGCATTGTGCAGCGCATTCACTTAACTTGGCTATTTCAACTGCAAGTGAAATTCAATCAATAAGAAATTGTTTAGGAATAATTGAAAAGTTCTATGTGTTTTTTAATACTCCTAAGAGAAACACTTTACTTTTGAATTGAATTGAAAAAAGTGATGAAGAGCCTAAAGTCAAAACATTAAAAAGATTGTGTGCAACAAGATGGGTTCAACGTTATGATGCTGTATCAGATTTTATACAACTGTTTTCATATGTAGTGGATTCATTAGATGTTATTAAAGATTGGAATGATACTACAGCTACAGATGCATCATTGTTATTAAAATCCATTGATACTGAGTTTCTTATATCTCTACAAGTTGTAAAAGTAATATAAAACAAATAAAACCACCATTAACTCACCTTTTTATTATATATAATTTGTTAAATTATTTCTAGCTGGTTTTTTCATTTGGTTTGCCATAATGCAAATTACTTCAAAAGAACAAATGGACTTAAAATTAGCAGTGTCTCTTGCAAAAGATATTATTGGTAGTCTGAAAGAAATTCGACGGAATTGTGATAGTGAATTTAATAAATAATTGTTGGAAGCAAAAGTAAGCCTATTGGTTTATAATTTGTTAATATTATGTATTGTAAAACATAATTTTCTAAAAGTCTTAATGTAATATTTATAACATTAATAAATACATTATTTATTTATTACAATTTAATAGAAAATGTCAGAAGTTGTTGGAATTGAAATGTGTGTGAAACGAATAACAAATAGACAAAAGCATCGACCAAATCCAAATACACACTTAAATATAGAAGATTTTTACAAAGTTACAGTGTTCATACCATACTTGGATTATTTTATTAACCAATTACAGGAACGTTTTCTGTCCCATTCAGAAATTTTTGAAGATTAGTATTTCAAATTTGAGGTAAATTACTGGGTATTAAAATACTTTTTTTAGGATTTCAATGTCTGTTTTCTGCTGAAATTTCATCTACTGATGAAATATCATTCAAGAAATTAATAAATTTCTATTCTACAAAACTGGATGTAGTTAATTCATTAGCTGAACTTAAATTGTGTAGTAGAAAACTAAGACAATTAAAACAATCAGATATCAATCCTAAAACTGGAATTGAAGCTTTTAAACTGTGTAACATGGATATTTACCCCAATATACATTTTTTATTAAAAATTTTATGCACACTCCCTGTTTCTACTTCAACACCTGAAAGAACATTCTCAAGTTTAAAGAGAATTAAGACACCTTAGAAATAGTATGACAGAGGTGATAAATTATTTTAAACTAAAATTCAATATTTACTATAATATTATTATGTTATTTATTAATTTATTTATAGGATCGTCTGAATGGTCTATCATTGTTGGCCATTCATAATGATATTGAAGTGGAACATGATGAAATACTTGACATATTGTCGCGAAAACCAAGAAAATTGGAAATTTTGTTATAATGATATAATCTTAATTTGTTAATAATATAATGTAATAAATGTATAAAAAAAAATGATTTGTTTAATATCATTTAATTTTAAAATGCATCATGTTGAAAAGTAAATTAGTGGTAAGATCGAAAGGGGGTTTTATTGTTACAAAATATTCATATCCCCTCCCATAAAACATTTATAATTACGCCACTGCCCGTCATTAAAGGTACGGTTTCTTTGGCACGACTGGTCGCGACGACATGTCGTTAATAACTGCTTGTACGATAATCATAAAGACTGGTTTGCAACGTGCGACATGTCGCGGCCGAACTTTCAGTCGTCGCGGCCGACGCGCGACGACACGACTGCTCCGAGAGCAGTGCGCCGCGAGTCGCGACTCTTCAGTGCGACAATATGTCAAAAATAATATTTTTACCGTCAGAAGATGAAGTCCTTGTACAGGAAGTACAAAACAACCCCGTTTTATACAATATTGCAGAAGCAAATTATAAAAACAATGTGATGAAAGATGATATATGGAAAAATATATCAATTAAAATTGGGAAATCTTGTAAGTTAATAATAAACAAATACCACTATTTATCTATGTATTCAAAATAAAACACATTTATTTTAATAATCTTAGTGGACGATACTAAAAAACGCTGGAGGAATATCAGGGACTCTTATTCAAGAAGCAAACGAAAGCTGGGTACAGGATCAGCAGCATCAAATAAAAAAAAATGGTTTTTGGCACCTCATCTTGTCTTTTTGGATAAAGTTGAATACGAAAGAGAGTACGTATACCTATTAGTTACTTTGATTAATGGTCTGAGAAAATACTGTTAGTTTATTTTGATAATGCACAGGGTGTATCTTGCTCGGTTGTATTATAATAACAATAATTGTTTATTTTTGTTCATGTGTTTTATACATTATATTAATATTATATATGTTTGAACATGATTATTATTTATTTTATTCTTCAAATAATGAACATGTTCTAATAATATCGACCCATTGTTCATTACAACGATAAGTCGATAACACAATCAAGCTGGTATATGAAAATAATTTTACTATTTTTGTTGGGATTTATTAAATTAAAATGAATGCATTTTATATTTTAAACATCTGAAAAATATTAGGTATTATTGTTCGACGCGGCCTATTTTAGTCCATGTTGTTTTATAATGTATATTACTGTAATTTAATTAATTTTATCAATGAAAAATGCGTATACTACAATTTATTATTATTATAATTATTTTATATGATTTTATTTATTATTTTATGTTTGATGCAATTATTTTTGTACTTAATTATTTTTAAATTATCAGGTCGACTTCTAACGTGTCCCGAAATGAATCACAAGAACCTGTTGATATTTTACAAGATGAAGAAGTACTTGAAAATACATCAAATGCATCAAATACATTGAAACTATAATATTACAAATAACTAAATTGGCATGACTAACAGTAATTCATAAAAATAATTATAGTAAATTAATCAGTGCTCCTTTGAGCGCAAGGATATAACCGAGTTCTATATTTTCTAATGATGACTTAATTTTTTTATTCTTAATGTACATAAAAAAACAGTATATGATTAACGCAATTATAAAAAGAATTAAGTATTTATTACCATAAACAAAACCGTATGTCTTATCCAAGGTAATGGAGATTATTGAATTATCCTGTTGGTCTAGTTATAAGTTTATTTTTTCAAAAACGTCTTTATTAAATTTAAAATTTTTTATTTCATTTAAGTGAATTGGTGTGGGATAAGATTGATTTGAAGATGTATTACAACAAGTGTCGTTTAACAGTGATAAATTGATTGGAACAAGAATAGGAAGTGATGTTTCTATAGATTGTTTTGTTTTAAGAACACCTCTCATAGTATACGCCATACAACCAGATTTCAAGTATAACTTGCCAGAGTTTTTAATTTTAATTTTTAAGTTTATATTGTGTTTATTACAAATTATGGTAATACTTGTTGGCTTTTCGCAAACAAAATACCAATTATTACTAAAATACGACGGATACCACATTTCTTTTTTAAATTCGGTAATATAAGTTTCACATTGCGGTGGTATTATACGTATAGCTACAGGGTTTTTTAACAATTCAGTTTCGCAGATAGGATCCCTCTCGCCGTTGTGTATCATTTCATCAAAAGCACAAATGAATATTTTATCAACTATCACACAGTTATAGAGATCAGGCCATGGAAAATATTTTGTTACCATATCGTCAGCTAATAAATACATAGGCTTTTCAGTTAAATGTAGAAATTGACTGTATTCATTAAGTGGGACGTATATAGGTAAAATATGATATAAATTAAAAATGTCACTAATACATAGAGGGATTTGCATTGAAAATATTAATCTATTATTTATGAAATGGAGTTCGACACTCATTATTTTAAAAATTGCATTAATATTTTCTTAATTGAATTAGACTGGCATTTTTAAATCGTTGGGAAGAATACTTTCTATTTAATCTTTTATTTCCTGTAAAAGTTGATTTGGTGTTAAAACAAAAGCATCTACTTTATTAAATTGAACATTAGTTATCATTATTTTTAACCTAGTTATAAATACATTCAACTCAAGTATGTAACTCTCAATTAAATGTATTAATTCAATAATACAAATTTGTTTTCTTTCATTTGACAGTTTTCTATCTACGTCATTTATATGTTCTTCTACCATTTTTATAGTTTTATCAAATAATATTTTATTTTGATTAAATGAAGTAACGGTGTCATTCAAATTATTAATTGTATTTCTTAAAATCGAAACTGAACAATATTATTTTCGTCTTTCTCCATTTTATTTATCGAGCTATCATATCTTCGAACATCGTCGGCATCAGCAATACCATACATCCATTTTAGTACCGTACCTCCAAATTCAAAAGACCTTTTAACCCTTTTATTACGTTCAGCTAATTGTTTAACTAGCCCGACTTCCTTTTCTAAAACTAGTACTTGGTTTCTTAACCGTAAAATAGACATTTTTTCAACATCACTATAATATACATATAATCATACATTGTTTTAACTGATTTTAACATTGACGTAATATTATCAAAACCATTATCAAAATACTTTTAACATTTAAAAAGTGTAAACATTATAAAAAGTCCAACTGCTTTTATGTATTTTAGCTTTACCTATACTTTCATATTGTAAACCCGGGCTGTCATTAGTAGACATCGATCATTTTGTAAATTTCGTCTTCACTTTTGACAGAAGTTTCCCAAGTAGAATCTGGACTGGTTAGAAGCAGTAGTAGTAGTAGTAGTAGTATGATGCAATAACATATCCCTCTGTGCAAAACTTAGAACTTGACTTAGAATAGAAATTACAAAACGATTTTGTAGGGAACTTCTCAATGTGAAATCGTGTAGACTTCTATATGATTGATTAGACCGTTTTAAAATCTGATAGAAGTTATAAAATGCTTTTTGAGAGATATCGAACACTGATGTATAATAGTAGTTATAAATTACAGTAGGATTTACATGTTTCATTAGTATAACTTCTCATCGACGTCATTTGTCGTAATTGTTGAGTATCATGCGAAATCGCCAGGGATCATTTTAAATAAACTTCTTATATACATCGCTCATTGCTCACACGCGCATACAATTTGTTAATTATAAGATAATAATAATAGTTATTTGGTTTTTCCATAATACGATAATATGCTTTTTGCAGCTTATTATCGAAATGATGCCGGCGTGCGATACGTCATTATAAATATATTTTATATTACATTATTATTATTGATGTTGATGTATTATGTTATATATTATTATTATATTTACTTTAGTGTAAAATATTTTTCGTTACCGACCTTTATCGGCTTGTCGCATCGTAAGTTCGTAACCTCAAACCTGTCATGCTGTTTTTGATGTGTTATTTCATATTTGTACCTATTTAAAAATCGTACAATTTTCAATTTTGTAACCTGTTCGTTGGTCGTGACTCGTGATCCCAACTATTATTTTTAACTGACCAATAATTTTTATTTTTCAGCAAAATTGAAAGAAGGAGTAACTTTTGCACATATTATAGATTCAATTCGTGATCAAGAAGTGACAGATGATACTTTTAAACGATCTCTCCTTTTGAACCGTAAAGATCTGCATAACATTTCACGAGACTTCAATATCGATTATGCTACAAAAAAACACAAAAACGATGCAATTAGTATAGAGTTATGGGTTGAAGAGATGAAGACGTTAGAAAAACAATGTCCTGTTTTATACTACTAAGGCCAAGATGAGAATGATTGGAACGGAGAACAAGGAGTTTTGGATAAGAAAGATTTTACAATCATTTTAATGACAAATTTTCAAGAAGAACAATTAAAAAAATTCGGCCACAATAAAATTTGTGTACATGGTACTCATGGCACAAATGCATATGATCAGAGCCGGATTAACATAGGAGCAAAAGGAGCTTTTGCTCCAGGGCGGCACATTTATGGGGTGGCATGTAATTTTTGTAATATAATTATTTAATATCGTGTATTTGTGTAGTTATTCAAATTTATACATAATTAAATTGTTTTATTTCGGAATGAGTAACAAGATTAATGTAAAATTTATCACATTTTATGATTATTTAATGAAATAAATTTACATTTATATGTATATATGAATTTGATTTATTGTGTAAATAATATTAAAAATACTTAAATACCGATTTAAAAGAAAATATAATATACGCGGTACAAATTTGTAATTTAAAAAATATTCATTTATAGGAAAAGAGTTGAAAATATGCATGATAATAATTTTAATTAATAAAATAGCTGTTATTTAATATTATAATAATAATAAAAATTAATTAAATTAATTATAAGAATAATTAATATTATAATATTACAATAATAATATATTATATGGTTGTTGTTGGTTGTAATATATTACAAGTGTTAATAACAATGTTTTTCAGTGGCGCCGAACTCAATTTTTATAGGTGGGGCAAAGTACAAAAATTAATACCTACCCTACCCATACACCTAACAATTTTACCTAACCCTTTCACAACTTAAAAAAAATGGTCATCAAATTTTTCTTTGTTTCTCCGTCCCACCACCCCCGCCCCTTCTATATATATATATATATTCTTCTATATACGTTTTTCTGTACCTGCCCAAAATGGAAAAATTATACTGCCTCACCGTGCCACCAATTTGACAAGGATTGACAATAACAGTGTATACAGTATACTAAATGGTTCAAATATATGTTATTATAACAGACAAACATTGAAATGTCGTGTTTACTTTAATGACGAAAATATACATTGGAAACCGGAAGTATTGTTTAAATATTTCAACTAAATTATTATTTCTTATATAATAGTGCAGATGAATAAAATATACACGCAGTTATTATTTAATTTGTATTATTTATTTAATTGATAGGTATTTATTAATCAGTTTTTGAAATTAAACACTTTCAAGTTTCAAAAATTTAACTTTAATAACCCTAACCACCTAGCACCTACTACCCTAACCACCTAGCACCTACCACCCACCCACCCACTTTCAAAGGTGGGGCGACCGCCCCACCTGTATATAGGGTTCGGCGCCACTGATGTTTTTGGTCGTAAGGAATGGCGTCACTGCTGGCACGCTAGAAATTAACGCACCACCCACCCGCATCCTACCAGGATGCTCCGTCTATGAGTAAAAGGTCTATGCTGTAATGAGACACTCGTCTGATTACTGATGAGTTATCAGAGTTAAGTGATAAAATCTAAAAATCTAGCCTGGCAACAATCAACGTGTGATGCCAACACCGCAAGGCGACCATCAGGCCATCCAACCCAGCAGCTAACTTGGGACCAAGCAGGAAATCGAGCAAGTCAAACACGCAGCAAAACAAGCGTCGTGTGCGGTGGGCTTTAAATCGACGATTGGATCATCGCAGGAAAATTTTTTTTATGATCCATGATGTCAAAAATTTCCACCAGAGTGAATCACGTCTAGTCTAAGCCCTATCATCTTATCAGTTATCGTTGATAAAAAAACGGTCTATAAGTAATATACAGCCAAGGTTTATAGAATATACTATATTATATATTATAGTATATTCTATAAACCTTGATATACGATTATGTGATTTGAATTTTTGATTATTTATTATATTTTATTTTATTCATCAATCATTATTAAATAATTTAAAACCATGTTTAATTGCCAGGTTTGTGATGCTAAATATGTATCAGTGTCTGGTTTAAATAAGCATATAAGAACAAAACATAAAGATACTCCGAAAGTTAAAAATCTATATTATTGTAATGACCGTGATGCATCATTTGATTTGAAATCTAATATTATAAAACACACTAAGACTCATTTATATGGTCAGAATAGTAATATGTTATGTTCATGTACAAATTGCACAAAATCATTTCCAACTATAAAAGGATTAATTGTGCATTTAAAATCTCATAACATTAATATCGAGCCCACAATGTTAAATTTTAATGCTATAGAAGGTATATTAATTTATAATTACATTATATATCTGTTAACAATAATTATTTCTAACTTATTGATTTTTATGTACTCAGTGATTTACCTTAAAGTATTTGTTTTTACTTTTGATGTTTCTGTGGACATGTATGTATTCTTACAAAATTTTTCAGTCACTACTTCAAAGTATCGTTCCTCGTAAAATGCTTGTTCAGTATTAATATTGTTTAAATGTTATAGGTGATTTATATTTGGTTAACATGTATACTTTTAAAAACTCTAATTGTTTCCTGAGAAAATTGAAGATGAGTGGAAGATGCAACCTTCATTTGTAAAAATATTTTAGCATATTTAAATATTTACATTTATTGATGGCGAATGGCAATCATACTGTACAATCTGACTAAACTTCACAACAATTTGTTCTGTTAAATTGAAAATAATATTAAAACAAAATCATTTATTTATATAATTATATTAGATTATACTGGATTTGACAGCCACTACTGGGAAGTATCGTTCCTTATAAAATGTTTGTTCAGTATTAATATTGTTTAAATGTTATAGGTCAAATATTAACATTTCTTGGGATTTGGCTGAAAATATTGGTTTTTGCTTTCGATGTTATTGTGGACATGCATGTATTTTTATAATAATATTTCATAAACTGAATTTGTCAGTTATGTAAATGTAAGTTAATAAACTAAAAGAGTATATTTTAATTAAATACAAATTAACAGATTTTAACAAATGGAAAAAAAATATAGAAGATGAAGAAGAGTGCCACTAAGTCAAGTTGTCATCAAAAAAAAAAAATTAACTAAAGAGTATGTGTACTATTTTTGCCACAGATCATTTAAATTTGAAACTTATTTGAAATTATTATTATTATAACTATAGACTTTATGTTTGTATTGACTTTGTATTGTATTATGGTTTTCCCCTTGGTCTTTTTTCCTTTGGTTTTTTTTTTTTTTTTTTTTGGTTTTAATTATTTACAATTATTTATTTTAATAATGATTGATGAATAAAATATAATAAATATTAAATAATCAAAAATAAAATTCAACGATAACTGATAAGATGATAGGGATTAGACGACGTGATTCACTCTGGTGGACATTTTTGACATCATGGATCACAAAAAAAATTTTCCTGCGATGATCCAAACGTCTTAAATCGTGGTACTATCTTAGTCCGTGATCCTGTTTCATACTTTTATTGAACAATTTATGACAGTCGCTCACAACTTCATACCGTTCAGTCATTTACGATAATATAACAATATCCGATATAATATAGAATAGTTCTCATTCCTAATGGCTAATACCAACATAATATGTTTACGAACTTTGAACTATTGAACAGTGGCGTGTTTAGTAGGAGGTTTGGGAGGTCAATTGACCCTCCGCTCATTTGAATTAGTAATCGACTGGCCTCTCAAAATTAAAAATCCCAAACCTAGTAGGTAATCTAATTCCTCCTGGATTAATGTCATAATATTATGCTTTACGACTCGTAAATAATATTATGTAGTGCATAATAATAGTATAAATATAAATTATAATATTATTTTAAGTAATATTGTGGACTGTGGTCTCTAATAATAAATAACCGAACACAATGTATTGGAAATTCCTATATTTACATTACATGTCGTGCATCAACACTCCTCGAGAGTGTCTACGTTTATAGATTTTCAGCAGTGAGCAGATACTAACAATATTCAATATTGTGTGATAATAAATAATAATAATAACTATGGGTGCTAATAAAATTTTCAGAATTTACATTGAGCATATTATAAGCGTTGATTTTATAAAATCGTTGTATATTGTTGTTAATTCTGTTGTTTTGTCTGTGTTTTTTCGCAATTTTTTAAAATTTTAATTATGAAACCCATTCAATCTGTCATGAAAAAAAAACGGCTATCTGGTGGTATTACATTTTTTGGCTAAACAATATTAACTACTTTAGAAATGCCGTCTTTTAATTTTCATTTCGAAAAAGTATGAGTATTTATGAAAAATTTAATGAACTGCTGATTTTCTTTTTTACATGTCAATTAATTCAGTTATAACTTACTATGTATAATGAAAAATATTCACAGTTACTTGTTTCAATAGTTACTTAATGTTATAAGAATTATTTAAATCATGCATACGCATATTGAAAAAACAAAAAGTAATTCTTATTGTGATTTTATGAAAATTTAATTATAAAATTTATTTTACCAATGGCATTATCTTCTGCAGTGTTTAAAAGGTATGATATTGATTGTTCGTATTTTTCAGTCAACAATCTCGTATATTCGTGTTGTTACGTTCAAAGTTTTCAGAACATAATCAAAAAGCATGTTATCCAATGTCCAAAAAACGTGTTACAAAGTAGCAAACCTTCGTTTGAAATGAATAAAATCGAAGGATTCCTCGGTACAAGACGTGCAGACAAAGGAATCCTGAAAAATTTTACAGAACGTGGCATCTGGAACTGGAAGGAAAGTGGCCTTTGGAAGGAGCAAACCTTTGGCCGGCAGGACGCGCAAAAACAGGGCTCGTGAGCCTGTCATAGATATAATATGACGAAAGGAGCCGAATGTAATATTAGAGGTGTCGATCAAACTGTGCTACACGACGAGTAGAAACATCTATTATTTTAACGAGCGAGTCTTCGTCTGTAATTACAGAAGGTTTGCAGCTATGGAAGAATCTGTTTCCCGTAGATGCTTTATCTAAAAGGGGTGAGAAAGGAACTAAAATATTTATATCAGACGATTCAGCTGCTGAAAGACATGCACTTCATGATGTTTTTCCTCAGTCAACTCTTCTTTTGTGTATTTTTCATGTTTTACAGGCAACCTGGAGGTACCTCTGGAATTCTATTCATGGTGTGCCTTTGTGTCATCGTCAAGTTTTGTACTCAAAAGTTAAAGACATGCTATATTCAAAGAGCAAAGATCAATTAGTATCAATTAGAATCGCCATGCTCGAAAAGTATAAGTCGACGTACGTGGTGAACCCAGTCAACAATAAGCTCGAACAAAACGATCGTGTTAAGTCAGTAACCTGCAATGGATAACTAGTTACAAGTTGTTGTTACAAGTTCTAACTTACAACCATCGACGCCACGTCGTTCGGCCTGCCGTTTTACGGCTCCGGCCGTAAATAATTCGACGACACCACAATAATATTTGCAGTATTTGAGCAAACCTTTGGCCGGCAGGACGCGGAACGCGTTCGTGGGCCGCAGCACCCGTTGCTCGCGGCCACCGGTCACTGGGTGGCGGTGGCGGCAACAGCCACGGCGGTGCTCCTGCTGCGGTCCTGTGACGCCGCCAAGACGGATGAGCTGACCGATCGAATTTCGACCTCCGTGACGCTTATCCCGCAGGAACCGACGAAGAGCGCCCGGCTGGAGTCGGAGCGCGGGGTCGCGCTGATTCGGCGCGTGCTGCTGGCCAACCAGTAGGTGGAATCGTTTCGCGTGCGCCGCCGGTGAAGCCTGTTGCTGGTGGACTTAGAGTTCCCCTTCGTGTTCGCGAATATCGCCCACAATCACTTGACGGTCTCCGTCGGGATGGCGCGCATGCTGGACGACGACGAGCTGATGGCGGTGATCGGCCACAAGCTGGCGCACTTCGTGATCTGCGACGCAATAATGGAATTGACTGACATCGTAATGATCCACAAGAGGATCTACGATTGGTTCTCCATCGCCGTGTGGTTGTTACTGCTGTGCTTCTACATCATCGCCTTTTGGTACACCGTGGCCGTGGTCTCGGCGTTTTTTTTGTTTATCTTTTTGGCCGAAGTAATGTTAGAGTGGAACAAAGAGTACCACGCCGACCGCATGGGGCTCAAGATGGCCGTGGCCGCGGGCGCCGGCCGTCGGCTGTGGGAGAAACTCGAGCTCTGGGAACGCCGGCTTGACTTATTCCGGTGGCTGCGATACATGTATCACCCGCCCGCGCAGTACCGGATCCAGGCCATGAGCGACTTCGAGCGCGATCTGGAGCGGCGGCGGTTCACCGAGTTGGAGGAGAAGGCTGAGTGGCCCGACGGGGGAGACGGGTCAAGGGCGTAGAATAAAATAAGGAGAAAAAAAAACCCTCTTACCATGCGCCGGCTTTGGACGGAAGTGGGCAAAAGAGGAAAGCGCGCAAGATCTAACAATGAGAGGAGAGAAGAAACGACCCCGACGCGCCCGTGAGTACAATATTTCAGGTGTCGATGGAACTGTGGCTTTCTTACATTCGGCGTCGAAGACTGAAGAGTTTCCAACAAATAACAAAATACGGTTCAGGTTTTTAATATCATTATTGAGATTGACATTTAAAATATTTGTTGATATTTGTTATTATCGTTCTTCCCCGTAACCCTTCAAAAATATGTAAGAATATTGTTCGCGCCACGCACTTTGCTTTCGCGCCAAACAAAACGCCCGGGGACATCCGTTTCGCGATTAAACCGCGGTTGTATTGCGACGATTGTAAACAATTTTTGTCATTTCAAATTTCTTAGAATTTCTTAGATAAATTATTAAAATTTATAAAGTTTTAATAATAATAATAATAATAATTTATTTGGCCACAAACAGTTTAAAACATGGTTTAAATTTAAACAGTAAAAATGTCTTAAAATTAATACATAAATGATATATCATGATTATTTTTCAGAACGCACAAGTTCGTCAGTTATTAATTTTTCAGCGTTCGTCGCGTTTTCGTCTGTTCCGAATCCTGCTTTTTTAAATCTCGGGTCCGTAAATGTCGCTTTTGCGACCGTTTCGTTTTGGCCCAATATTCCCAAACGTCTAGCTATGATTTCCATTAAATTTTGTTTGATTGAATTTCCTGTCGCCATTTTAGTCGCTACATTGGTTAACGTATACTACAGACCTCTTATGAATGGAATAACTTAAGAAAGTGTCGGGTATTTAATGTTTGTCAGCCGATAATTCAACAGTCGAATGGTTTTAACAAAGTCAACAATCACGAATCATAGTACGTCAACGTCATACTCTATTCGATTATTTTTTTTTCTTCGATTACTAATCGTTCGATTCATATAGATGATGTATTTGTGTTTTCAGATATCTGCCCTCAGATTATGGTACAACCTTACTCTGAAAGAAGTGATAGACAAACCTAGAATTTATCACCAACTTGTGCCAATGGAAATTCAATATGAATACGGAATGACTCAGGTATAAGTGATATAAAATAAATAGAGGCTGATAAGAACCATTAGAAGAATCTTTTTTTAATACATTACATGGACAAATGTGATCCATTAGACCGTTGGAATAATAATAATAATAATAATAATAATAATAATAATAATTTATTCAGCTCAGATACATATGTGAGGATACATAAAGATATATTAAGATATATGAGAATAACAAATAATCTAAATAATCATATAAACTGAGCTGGTTACCCCTCTCTTTAAGCTTGCTTGTGATGAGAGGGGTTAATAGAAAGGGGAATAGAAAAAACATTTATGTTTAGCTGTCATTCTGGATTGGGCTTGCATACGTACTTTTATGACATCTAGTGGAGTAACTAATGATAAAATTCATATGATTTACTTAGTTTTATTATGACAAATAATGAAGTAAATAACAGTATTACCGATAAAAGAAGTAATTAATGCTCCAGTACAAGCAGCAGCCATTTGTTGAATAGGTGTAATTCGAAAACGTGGGTCATCAATACGAAGTTCATTTTGTGAGTTATTTATATGATTCATAATGATTGAGAGAAACACCGAGAACGGAGAAACCGGAGAAACATGAGTTATAGAATATAGATGAACCGCATTATTAACGAAACGGATAGTAACAATTCGCACTGTTGCCAACTTGGGGCACAAACCACGCAGTGTTGAGACACTATAAAAAAGCGAAACGAGAAGCTTGACTATCACGCTCCCTAGCGGCTGTTTTTCATTAGGGCTACGAAGAATGCTGTTCCGCGTAAAATAATTTCAAACACTTATACACTTGTTGTATTGACCTGTTTCCAGGGTTGTTAAAAAACATGTTTTTCAAAAAAACTTTGTTTCAGACCATTTTTATGTTTTAAACAGGGTTTTTATGTTTAAAACATGTTTTTATTATAACATGATAATTTGTGTATAAAACGTTTTAAACATGTTTTATATTATGTTTTAAACGTAACTACACATTTAAAATAAAAGTCACATTTTTAAATTCAATTATTAATGTAACTTTTTACTAATTTAATGCGTTTTAATATGAGTGAATTATCTAGCTCTTGTGTGATGTACGCGTGAGTATGACATTAATAAATAAATACATTATAATAAATATTAAATAATAAATAAATATAAATATAATATAAATAATTATAATATAAATAAATATTAAATAATAATAAATATTGAATAAGCCCATTTCGAATAATTTATAATAATAGTTTAATATTATGAATATCGGTTATCTTCTTTTATTCCGAAAACCGACTATTAATGATACAAAAATACCATATTGCAATACATCTATAGCTATCATCCGAATGTAATGGCCGAAGTAATAAATTATCAAGCTTCGTGTTGTCCATTTAAACCATACTTATTTCACCCTGACACTGTCAAGAGTATTAGTCCAATATGGTATGGTGGAGTGCTTTATTTAAAAGGAACTTAATATAAGTTGATCTTAACATATTAACAATGCAGTTATTTACAGCTGTATGTAGTTCGGCAGGAATAGAAAGATTATTTTCATCATTTGGTTTTATACATTCAAAATCAAGAAATCGTTTGGGTGTTGAGATTGGTAACTATTTTCTCGCACTTAAACAAGTAATATGTGATCTCAATTGTCAATTATTATATGTATTTTTAAGATATACAATTTGCATTATAAGATTTCAATTGTTTCAAGTTTTGTTTTCATTATATAAAAAGTAGTTTTGTAATTCAGTTCATGCATTTTAATTTTACACAGTTTATAATGTTATGTTATTTATTATTTAAAGTTTTGTTTTTGTTATACACAAATCAGTATTGTTTATTTATTTTAATTGTATACTGTTTATAATATTATGTATTTATGTATTATGTTGGTTATTTTATTTCAAGTTATGTTTTCATTCTATAAAAGGAAGTTTTTTTTTTTTAATACTATATAGTTTATATTATTATATTATTATTAGTATATCATGTTTTAAACTTGAAAGTATTACAACTAACAACTACAGCAAGTTTCAAATTTTGTTTTACATTTTTTATCATATTAATATATTATTGTTATAGGTAAAACTAAAAGAAATGTATGTTTATTTATTTTTATTTGTAACACTATAATTAGTAATAACTTATTTGTATTTAATATATAAAAATAAAAATACAATTAACTATTTACAAAATATTAACAGTAGAAGGTGAGAAGAATTTAATGGAACAAATAGGCAAACCAAGAAAGGATGGACAGATGATAGAAGAAACAATAAACAAAAGAGCATCAAAGCATTTTTCGTATACAGACAAACGGGCTGATGAAGATTGAATGAAAGGAATAAATGAACCTGAAGGATTAGAATCCAAAATGGTGGATAACAATTTGGTGGATTTGTGCGGAGTAATGCCAGGCACGGGAGATAGATAGGTAAGTATAATGCGGGAATATAATCATGGCTAAAAGGGGAAGCCAACATTTTCAGCAAGAGTTTGCTACCTAAGTTGCGAGCCTGAACCTCCAAGGTATTGATAATGAGTGTAAATATTAAAATATATCCTATACCTAATTATTATAATTTATAAGTAGAATTTTCTCTTTTTACTCCTTTTAATGGTAATTTAACTATTTTAAAAAACATGCCAATAATGAGATTAATTTTTTGAAGTATAATACTGCTTTACCCTCAAGTGCTTCTGTTGAACGTTTGTTTAGCATAGCAGGAGATATATGCACTAAAAAGCGATCGAAAATTAGTGACTGTAATTTTGAAAACGCATTGTTGTTTAAAATCAATTTGAAAAATAAAGATTAAATATTTAATGTGCAGCAAAATTAGTATGAATTGTTGATAATTTTATACTGTTGATTGTCATTATATAGTTTGTGTATTGTCATATAGACAAAATAGTTATTAAGCTCCAGTGATATGAAAAAAAAAAGTAACTTCTATTGTAATTGAGTTACTTTTAAAACTCAAAAGTAATGTAACTTGACAAAATGAAAAAAAAGTAACTTAAAAATAATTTAGTTACAATTTTGATCAATAATTAGTAATGTAATTTAATTACCCAAAATAAGTAACTTCCCCAACACTGCAACTGATACTGAATAGTGAACGGTCTGAACCTCTGAAAGTCTGAACCCTCTGAAGGATGGAGAAAATGTAAGTCAAATTGTCCTCCATTTTAATGCGATGACTATTCTGTTTAGATAGTACTATCTTAGTCCGTGATCCTGTTTCATACTTTTATTGAACAATTTATGACAGTCGCTCACAACTTCATACCGTTGTAACATGCATATTATTATTATTATTACTAAATAATATTAATACGCATGTTTTCAAGAGCCAAGTACATTTAAAGATGTAACATGATCACGCACTGGCCAACACTCCAGTTTAGGTCTTCCAAAAACGCACAATAATCTATTTTGTATAAAAATAACTAAGTGTACGGGGCAAAAGGCTAAGATAGGCTTTACTCGGAATCACAGATGCAATCGATTAAACAGCTAATAATAAGCAACACTCGGGATACGGGAAGGACCATCTGCCCTTCACACACGGAGAAGTTGCCAGTTCAGCCATTAACAAAAATAACCAGTAGGCAATTAAGAAAACAGCTTATGACGCACATGGACTTCGCCATAGGGGAATGGGCACTCCGGCTGCCTATATAACCGCCTCCGGGAGACCCCGGACGGGAGACGTGTCTAGCCATCAGTACAAGCCCTTCGGAGTTCTGTCTTGATATTGTTATTCGCGACTATGTTATAACTTGTAATTTAGCCTTGTCATTATTGTAAAGTGAATTAAATTAAAAGTGTTTAAACTTATTCAATTGTCTACCGTGTTATTCTAACTCATACATCCTCAAGAGTACGATAGGTACCTGTTTTCATTGGGTATCACGTAACAGTGGCGCTGCGGACATCTTCAACACCTGTGGTCTGTGAACTAAAAATATTTTTTCTTTAACATAAAAATTTGTCGGAAAAATTGATCACTTTTCCTACAAATTCAACTACAAATTCAATTTAACTACAACTTCAATCAACATTTACTTTTCAACTTCAATCAACACCCACTTTTCACCTTCAATCAACACGCACTTTTCAACTACAATCAACAACTTCCATCAATTTACAATCAAAATATGACGACACCAAGAGTACCTAATCTCTTTGTAAGCATAAAATTACCAATATTGTAATTTAAGTAACAATCAAGTCAAAGTGTACAATTTAAAACATCATACCATGGTTAACCACTTTACATATGAGCTGTAATAAGGAATTATTTTGAGAATTTATTATTGAGAATTTATTATTGAGAATTATTATTGCGATTTATTTATGAATTTTTATTATTGAGAATTATTGAGAATTATTATTGCGATTTATTTATGAGAATTATTATTGAAAAATTATTATTGCGAATTATTTATGAATTTTTATTGAGAATTATTGAGATTTATTATTGATATTTACTAACGCATTTCATTATTATTAAAAGATTTTAAAAACAACATCCTTTAAAATCGCTATTATTAAAATTATTATTGAGAATATAAAATTATTATTGAATTATTGAATTATTGAATTATTGAGAATTATTATTGAATTATCGCATATTATTTTACTATCGCAAATTATTTTATTATTATGAATTATTATTGAATTTTACTATCGCAAATTTACTATGTTAAACTAACATAAAATATTACAACTCATATGTATAAAAACGACATTACTGATTTAAACGACACGTCTCCTCTAGAACTAGCTACTCTAGAGTTATCACCAACTAACAACTCCAAAGAAGGCACCCCTGATTTAAACGTAACACCACACGATTTAAGCATAAAAGAAGAAAAATTAAAAAGAGAACATAGAATAAAAGAACAATGTTTCCGACCGGCGCGACCTCATTGTCGACTTTCTTTAAACCCGCTATTGATTATGCCACATAAACTAACGAACAAAAAATGTGGAAGAAGAGATCCTTTTTTGAGTGCAATGATCGGAAACTTTAGGTCCCCCCGAATGCATCCATACCATTTGCAGAGCCCCAAGTTCAAAACTCGGTATGATATGAGTAAAAAAAAAAACAATAAAATTGCAAAACATATCACGCTATCGCTTTAGCCCTTTTACGGATTCGAACCCGGGACTAGTGCGCCTGCGGCTTTCTCCGTGTCACCACGGCGGCTTTTCGACTGGTGCGCTACGCCAGAGCCGGGCCCCGCATCTAGATGTGAATTACTAATAGTATTTAAAAGCCATTTTCTTATCAATTGTATTTTTCTGTGGCTGTATGGTTTGGCAGCAAATTCTTATCACCTTATGTTCATGTTCAACTATTACTATTCGTTTTTTTTTCGCTACTCACGTCTCATGTGGTTCGTTTGTAATAATTTGTATTGTCAAATTACTATATTAAAGTTGCTTTATTGAGTTAATGTATTAATTATGATTTTTCGATGCCGTCTGCATTGGCTGTGGACAATTTTGTTGTTCACCACGCCACTACGAGGTAAATAAGAAAATAAAATGTTAATAAGCCCATTTTAATAGTACTAAGTATAATTTGTCAACAATAGGTTATGTAAGGTTTATTACTGAACCGAGTGATGTTGTAACTAATGCCGGTGAAACCGTACGATTAGATTGTGAAGCAAATTTTTCTAGTTTTGGTAAAATTCCACAATATAGCAGTAGCGGCTCGTGAGTAAATATTCTGGGGAGACTTAAATTATATAACATAAATTTCATATAGGTACAACAACGTACAAGAAAAACTTTTTTATTGAAAAAATGAATTATTTTAAATATTATTATTTCATTTAATATTTAGTAATAATAAATGTTAGATGGATATACAGACGTATAATAATTATTAAATAATTAATAAACCGTGAATAAAACGTCTAAAGCTAGTAAACTAATAAAACACGGGCTACACGGCGCAGCGGCACGGCAATTACTGTTGTGAACCCAGGTTCAAAAGCGTCTATGATACGCAGCTTATTCTCCCCGGCTCCCTCCGACCAACTAGCCATGTCATTACATGTTACGTTTGCAACTGACGGGCTTCAGTTTCACTGAACCGGCGACCGTCGTAATGAGCCGTAATGACCCGCAGATATGACTAAAATAGTATTTCTATCGAAATAGCTATTAATAGGTTTTCGATTTTGTGACTTTCAATTTTATTTAATATAATAATAATTAATAAACAATGAAAACGATATAATATTATATTTTAAATACAAATGAAAATATTTCTATACATTATTATTTTTAATTAATTATATTATTTACAAGTAGCTAGTTTATTTTTAAGGGGAGACGCAGTCTCAAAGTCTCCCCTGACGAGCCGCCCCTGCAATATAGATGGACTCTTGATATTATTGGAGATACAAGAAGGTAAATTTTCCTAGAATAGTTTTGTTTTACAATGCCAAAATTGTATTTTACTCCATAAAAACACTGGTTCTTATATTTTAGATCTCTTTTGAAAAATGGGTCTTTACTAATCAAAAATGTATTCAATAACGACGAAAAAGATATTTCTAAAGGTTTAGAATCATATAAATGTGTAGCATTTGTTGATGAAATTGGTCTTGTGGTTAAATCGAAATTATTTAGTTACGCATATCATACAATAATGATAACTCCTTATCACACGGATTTTGTAGACAATTTTCCCTCCAAAACTGCATCTGCATCTACTATAAAGTCGGTTATAAGTTATAACTTATTCTTATTCACTTCGTCTAGCGCTAACAATGAAAATGCGGGTGTTGTGTTGTGTAATTTTTAGCCTATATCTAATGTGTTATTTTGGAGTTTGTGTGCATGTTAATTTGAAAATCGAAGGACTCACTTTCTTAGGAAAGAGCACATGTCTACAATGCAGTTATGATCTACAGGGTGAAAAACTGTATTCAGTAAAATGGTATAAGGATGGTAACGAATTTTTCAGATTTTTTCCAGGAGAAAGGCCAGAAGTCATGTTATTTAAGGTTGATGGCGTGCATTATATTATAACCGTGCATTATATTCATTTGAAGTTCAAACCCTATATATTTATTTTACCTGTATCTATTAATTACTATGTATATTGTATACAATTCGAAATTCTTAAATTATTCCCAAAAAAATGTATTAAACAAAATATTTAATGTAAAACAGAAAAGAAGCGTATGAAAATTGAAGTAGGTACAAAAAATTATAAGACATTCATATTAAAATATTACTATAATATAAAAATTATTTTTTTTTAATTTAAATTTAATTTTAAAATTTTGGTTGCCAACAAACAGCTCCTTCGTTGTTGAAAAATTCTTTATATAAATCTCTTACTTCAAATCCTTCGATACTTGAAAAACCTCCTCGACGAGAAATTGATATCATATTGTTTATTGGTGTTTCCTCTGCTGTTCTTCAGGGCCGTATCAACCATTAGGCACTGTAGGCACTGTGCCTAGGGCCTACGACATACGGGAGGCCTACGAAAGATGGCTAAATCTAAAATAATAAACATAATAAAAACAAGATCTTTTGCGTAACTTAAAATCTAAAAACAGTCTAAAATATATAATCAAATATTGTTTACATGAGCGCTATATATTGATACGGCGAGCTTTGCGATGGTCGCGCGATAAGGAAATTATTATTAGAGTATATTACATTGTTATTTATTACAGTATTTTACACCTGAGCACAGAATAAATGAAATTTCATTTATTCTGTGACCTGAGTTTGAAACAAATGTACGTAATAAATTTGAAATACAAACATTTTTTGTTATGATGGATTCCTTAATTGAGTAAATTAAAAAGCGAAAAGAAGCACACACAAAATAAGATGAAAGGTTTAGTTTTTTAACTGATGGCAAATTAACCAAAAGCGAAACCGAAATAAAAGCGACTAATTAGGTTCAAGTATATCCATTAGATCCGGAAAATGATTTTGTGGCGGAATTTCTAATTTTTGTGAATTTTCGTGATCGAGACATGACTATAAGTGACATGTTTCAAAAACAAATTAATTTTCCAAATGTCAATATTGCTTTTAGAATTTATTAAGCGATATTTGGATCTTGTTGCGAAGGTGAACGGTCATTGTCTGTGTTCAAAAGAATTGAAAATCGGCAAAGGTCTACTATCAGTCGAGGAAAATTGTCATTACATCGTTACACGATGATAAGTAGTATTAACGGCACAAAGCGTAGAGAAGAAAATTAATCTTTGTTGGTAAAATTCACATTTTATTGAAACGAAAAAAAGACTACGTTCATTCATTAGATACTATTTAAAATTAAAATGAACTAGTCAAGATCAAATTTAAATAATCAGAAATATCTTCTCTGTGTGTGTCATTAAAATGTTATAAAATATTATGTTGATCAAAAGTCAAAAGTAAATCTACACTGTAGAAAGAATCATATAATATATAAGATATTATCTTGACAGTCTTAATAGTACTTCCAACAACATCTAAGATAACATGAAACATTACATAGACTAATTATTATTTTTAAATTGTGACAGTTGTGAATTGATTTATTGTGATCAATTCTTTTGAAAAATTACAACGTTTAAAAAATAGTAACGCCATTCATTTAAGTGATCAAATAAAAGACTAACCGAATTCACGTTCAAATAAGTTTTTTGCAAATTACAAAACAACTAAATTCTACAAAAATGAATAAAACGGTATTAAAATCTCCGCAAATCCTGGGCATTTAATATTTGATATTGATGTGTCTTTAAAAAAATATTTTTGCTATCTACTTATATAATGGACCATGTTTATAATAATAATTACTATAAACGTCTATATTATAGTAAATATAACACATCCTTGGTTAAAACTAAGATGTGAAACCTCGCGACTACTGTTAAATAGAATTTTTATTGAAGACTTTAACAAAAGTAAACATTTGAAAAAAAAGATTGAATCAAGTATTGTTGTCTTCAGTGAATTTATTTTGTTATTTAACATGATTAATTTTGAATTAATACTCAAAATTAATTTTGCCTAATTCCTTAAAATTGATTGCGAATTTTCACATTCCATTATTCATTATTAGTAATTGTATTTATATATTTTTTTCTATCACGCATTGTATTTACTAGGTTACTATGCAAACCGTCGCTAGCTAAAATATAGTATTGAATTTTATGTGTTAGTAAATTATATCCATACGTATTTGGTATTTTATATTATTTGATATATTTTAATTATTTTTATATCTCATTTTAAAACATTTTTTTAACGTAAATATTTAACGAGTTTCAAAATGGTGTCACCAAGAGCTGAAAACGTCCAGTGTTTGGTAAAAAGACCGAAAACACCAATCTACAAACCTCCAATGCACCGTTCAAAGTTCTTGAACTCGGTGAAGAGAAAAATCAATGCGAAGAAAGAATGTCACAAGACCATGGGTGTAGCCGATATAAAAGTCGATCCGAAACAATTTTTGAGGAAAAACTCAAGGAAAGTGATAAAACCGTTCGTTGGAAAAACCGGTAAGTGTGTTATATTGATCTTTTTTTATATCATACGCGATAAACGAAACACACACTTTATTCAAAATGTAGCCGAAATAATTTTTGAAACTTGATTTACCATATTCTTTCGACGGTTTTTAAGTTACGTTTTCATTCGTTTAATTACGGAATAAACGAAAAAAGGAACGAAATATGACATATTTCATTCACATTGCGTGCATATATTTTATTCTATTACTCGTTTTGACTTAAAGTTATAACCATACCTTCTCATTTCTCAAAAATTCGTTGGTTTGTCGACATATCCAGTCCCAGAGGAGTGCAAAAAGAAACCGACGGTCCGGCCGAGATACGATTACGGGGTCAAGGATGGAAAAATTACAGCGACGAGCGCAGAAAAAACTAAATCTAAGATGAACTATGTGCGAATGAACATCGTTGACGCGATACGCAAAGTGCCGCCGTTACCGAAACACCGGTCTCAAGACACTAGGAACGGGCACGTGATCGCTCTCGACCAGGCAGGCCTAGAGCCGACGTACGTCATGAAGAAGGTAACACATAACGTCGAACAACGCTAACGACGGTAAATGACGCGCGTTTTGGTTTATATTTCGTACTCGAACGAGCACGGGCCGTGGATGTAAATACACGAGACGCGTGAACAGCGTAATTTTTTTTTTCCATGTAGACTCTTATTTTTGAGTTTTGTCTATTCTCACCAAGTTTATCTGTAGACTTAAACGGTGGACTATTTTTTTACACATTAAATATTCCGATCATACCGAGGTTATATTATTAAGTCACGACAAGTACACCGACCGAGTAGTATTTGAATACCTTGTTATTATGTAAAACGAGCTCATTGCTCCGGCGAAAAACCTCGACGAAGGGTGGCATGAGATATTTTCAGCGTCCGTCACTTCTACTCGACGGACGAATACCAATGTAAACGTGACCTGCGCTCTCGCGGGTTCCATGGCCGACACGCCGATTTCCTACGTACGGATTTGTGTTATACTATACTCCGCGCCACGAGAGAAGTAAACCGTGTCCCAACCGAAACGAGTTCGATTGCGCGCATCAGCACGCCACAGCGTGATACTGAATGGCGCTTAGTGGGGGAACGGTGCCGCCGGAAGCAGTCGCTGCCGTCAGTGGGGATGCGCGGAACGGTTTACTTCTCTCGTGGCGCGGAGTATAGCTGACCCGGCAAACGTTGTTTTGCCATGTTAAAATTATAGCATCCATCCGCAACTTTGTTTGCGTGGAATTCGAATCATACACCAGTATATCATTAAATCATATTGAAAATAAAATAAAATAAAATAATATTGAACCATACACAATTAAATTTATTAGATAATATAATATTTCGCGATACGGCAGCGGCCCATATCTGGCCGCCCAAACTTCTCCTTCCATGTTACCGCCGACACCGACGTCGAGGGCAACGCTGTGCGGGTACGGTATTATAATATATACCATCCCCTATTTCAACCCTTTACAGCCCTTTTTTAGTATGAAAAAGTAGCCTATGTCCTTTCTCAGTGTCTAAACTATCTAAGTACCAAATTTCATTTAAATCGGTTCTGTAGTTTCGGAGCCTATTCAATACAAACAATCAAATCTTTCCTCTTCATAATATTAGTATAGACTACGGTGAACGCCGTGTACAACACTAGCCGCGGCCCGCAACGGTCGTGTCCGTTTACGTTAACACACACCCGGACCAACGATCACACGTAGTGTATGACTCAGTGTATTGACAACGTTTTTTCTTTTTTTGTGTTTCAAAACAGAATTTCGGCAAAACGCCCGGATACATCCGCAGAAAGTACAAAGCCGAAGAAGATCTGAGACAAGCGGAGCAGGAAAGATTGCGGTCGATAAAACCGCCATATCGTCTTTTGTCGAAAGACGAAAGAAACGGTTTGCTAAACGTGAGAGAGCGAACACATACCGTTTTAAAGCCAACGTGGTCGCACGTTTCACCGATTTTAACGCGTGGCGTTTTCCAACAGGGACTGAAGACCAATTGGGGAATAAAACAACAAGAGTTCTTATTACTGCCAATGGTCACCGACACGGAGAGGAGAATAAGAATAAAAACACAGATGGAAAAGGACCTGGCACGAATAGAGTCCGACATCGCCATGCTCGACAAGTATAAGTGGACGTATGTGGTGAACAAGTAATCTGCAATGGTTAAGAGGACGTGTCACCGAGCCGCGCGAGCGTAATAATTCTTTTAAAAACACGTTTTCGCGTTCCAATAATATGGCTTACTGAGTGGTTTTAGCACAAAAATACCTATGTACAAAATTGTACAAGACATTCAAATCTAGGTACGTAAGAAGCCGGATTTTTGAAATTTGAATTTTAAGCCCTAGAAAAAGCTATCGAAAAAAAGATAAAAAAGAGAGTAATTCAACATGGTGTATTTCACGCAGTTTTAAAGATATTGAAAATCGGGCTTCTTACGTACCTAGATTTGAACACCCTCTACAATTTTGTAAATAGGTGTTTTTCAGTGGCGGCTCGTGCTTATGTGCGATGGTGCGGTCGCACCCCCTACTGAAATGACAAAATAATAATAAAATATTTGATATTATTATAATTTTTAGATAATTTATTTTTATTTTTTATTTTATATAAATACATATAATTTATGAGTATATATTATACGTATAGAGTGGCGGCATGGCTGTTGATATTATGTGATATTGTGAATCGCTTTTATAAAAACCGGTTTTTACGGAAATTATCGGTTCGGTGGCGGCGGCCGCATTATCTTATAATATAATCTATGGTGTGCGATGATTTCTGTCGCACATTTCGGGCGGCGGAACACGGCCAGTTGATGGAAAATTAACTCGGCCGCCGCGGCGCGCCGCAGCGTTTATCACGAGATGTCGGCTATAGCAGGTTGTGCGGTCGTTGTCGTCGCACATTTCGGGCGGCGCTATTGACTGATATTTTAAATTTATTTTTACATCATAATAATTCAAATCATTTGATGTAGAATTATTATACGTCTTTAGTTCAGCTTCTACTTATAAAGGATTAAGACGTGTTTAAGAAGCACCATGTATGAGGATAGACTTAATGCTTTAACTATGCTAAGTATAGAGAGCCAAATGATAAATGAAAATAGTAATTTTAATAAAAATGTTATTAATACTTTTTGTAATATTAAAGAAAAAAGGATGGATTTTGTTTATAAAGTTTAATTATGAAAATTATATTAATTAAGACTATTTTATTTTATTTTTATTTTGAGGAATTTCCTTAATAAATTGTCGCACACCCATTTCCAACAGTCACGAGCCGCCACTCTAAAACCACTCAGTAATCCATATTATTGGAACGCGCAAACGTATTTTTAAAGAAAATCACATAAAATCACGGCCGACATGTGCTGCTTTATGTTTAATTGCGGCAGCTGTCAACAACGATTGTAATCCCCGACCCGCAAAACTACCACGTCAATGTTCCAAACCGGATATCGACGTGTTGCAGCGCCGATAAAGAAATAATAATAGATTAGAATTTTATTATTATTTTCGATTATGACGGACACACGTCGTTCACGAAATATGAACAATAGTAATACACATAAAATAAATAGTAGTGTATAACTTATTCACAACAATTTCTATATGTTTTGCGCGTTCCAAAAATATGAACTACTGAGTGGTTTTAGCACAAAAATACCTATATACAAAATTGTAGAGGACGTTCAAATCTAGGTACGTAAGAAGCGCGATTTTTGATAACTTCCAAACTTCGTGGAATATAGCATAATGAATAATACTGTTTTATACTTTTTTTTCCAATACCTACTTTTAGTATTTGAGATTTGAAAATCGAAAATCGGACTTCTTACGTACCTAGATTTAAGTACTCTCTACAATTTTGAATATAGGTATTTTTGTGCTAAAACCACTCAGTAATCCATATTATTGGAACGCGCAAAACATGTAGAAATTTTTGTGAACAATTTTATGATATTTTTCATGCCATCGAGCGCGCAGCGCTGTGGTCGATATATATAGTGTAGTCTCGTATACATTGAAACTATAATATTACAAATAACTAAATTGGCATGACTAACAGTAATTCATAAAAATAATTATAGTAAATTAATCAGTGCTCCTTTGAGCGCAAGGATATAACCGAGTTCTATATTTTCTAATGATGACTTAATTTTTTTATTCTTAATGTACATAAAAAAACAGTATATTATTAACGCAATTATAAAAAGAATTAAGTATTTATTAGCATAAACAAAATCGTATGTCTTATCCAAGGTAATGGAGATTATTGAATTATCCTGTTGGTCTAGTTATAAGTTTATTTTTTCAAAAACGTCTTTATTAAATTTAAAATTTTTAATTTAATTTAAGTGAATTGGTGTGGGATAAGATTGATTTGAAGATGTATTACAACAAGTGTCGTTTAACAGTGATAAATTGATTGGAACAAGAATAGGAAGTGATGTTTCTATAGATTGTTTTGTTTTAAGAACACCTCTCATAGTATACGCCATACAACCAGATTTCAAGTATAACTTGCCAGAGTTTTTAATTTTAATTTTTAAGTTTATATTGTGTTTATTACAAATTATGGTAATACTTGTTGGCTTTTCGCAAACAAAATACCAATTATTACTAAAATACGACGGATACCACATTTCTTTTTTAAATTCGGTAATATAAGTTTCACATTGCGGTGGCATCCCACATAGCAATAATATATATTCTACTTATTTTGAAAATATCATTCGTAAACTACAAATATTTTAAAAACAACTTTAGATGTACTTTGAGAAATATTATTCAAGGCGGCCAGAATGTTGGGCTTATTGTTTTAGGTTGAGGCTTGGGATAAATATGAATATGTATTTGGAATCGTTTCACAAGATATTGAAGCATATATATTTGGAAGGGAAAAGAGTGAAACGTTTAGATAAAACTATTCATGCTCTCATGAAATTTTCTAGAGATAGTCTTTACAAGCGATTGATCAAATTATCAAAATATGTCCCAACTGAAAAAGTTCAAAAAGTCCGCCTAAGTCATAACATCAGTGAAACAATCAAACTGGAACAAATTAAAATTTTGGAAAATGAGAAAGGGTACATAATACACTCATCATCAAACCGTGGACACCAGGCGGCGGCTATCTCTCTCCGGAAGGCGGTAGGGATTTACCGAAGTTCGAAAATCCGGATTTATCGAATTCGAAAAATCCGTAATCCGGATGGGCGGCGCTGCAGCGCTAACGGTAGCCGGTTCGAATCTCGGTCACGGGCGGCTGTTACTCCTTGGGCAAGAGAGCGGTCGCCATCTCCCCATGGTCGGGAGATGTCATAGGTATAATATGATGTAAGGATACGAATAATGACGCCGCCGCCACCGTGGACACCAGGCGGCGGCTATCTCTCTCCGGAAGGCGGTAGGGATTTACCGAAGTTCGAAAATCCGGATTTATCGAATTCGAAAAATCCGTAATCCGGATGGGCGGCGCTGCAGCGCTAACGGTAGCCGGTTCGAATCTCGGTCACGGGCGGCTGTTACTCCTTGGGCAAGAGAGCGGTCGCCATCTCCCCATGGTCGGGAGATGTCATAGATATAATATGATGTAAGGATACGAATAATGACGCCGTCGCCACCGTGGACGACACCAGGCGGCGGTTATCTCTCTCCGGAAGGGAGCGGTCGCCATCCCCATTAATTTTTAATTAATATTATACTTTATTTATTTATATATTTTTAAATAGAAAAAATAATCTAAGTTTCGCTATAATTATTTATTCATAGTACAAATAATAATTTATAAAAATGTTTTTGTACTACAATTTACAATGTTTGTAAATTATAATTCAGTTAAACTTGTTTGTTTATATATAGAAACTGTAAAAGTATAGCAGCTTTTTTGGTTTAGCAAATTACCTATGATTTAAGTATCTCTACATAATGAAAACCTAAGAAAACAGGACATTTTCATTAGTCTCACTAAACTAATTCAACGTTATGGTGTCACAGACATTCAAAAATATAAAAAATTTTAATTTTGTAAGATTGAAAAAGCTGTTAATGACTGATATGAACTTTACTGTGGCTGTTTACTGAAATTGGGTAGTCAATTTCCATAAATTTTATAGAATAGAAGCCAATTATATTTTAATTTTTCCACACACAAATGTAATGTACTTAATACTTGAAAACTTAAATTAATTACATACAACTGAATTACCGGTAAAAATATCACTTCACGTTTTTCTAAGTGTGGTAATGCAAAATGTCCAACAACAGATAATATGGCACCGTCCTAGAAATACATTATAATAAAACAACAAATTAGAAAAAATAAATCAAAAGTGCGGGCTAGTTATGTTGTTTCACAAATTATATCGAATAATAATCGTCCCTTCACTGATGCTGAATTCTTTAAAAAATGTATGCTTGCTGTTGTTGACGAAATCTGTCCAGATAAAAAAAAAAAAAAGACTTTGAAGACATTAGCCTTTCTGCTCGGACTTGTGTAAGAAGAACTGAAGAATTAGGAAATAATTTAACGGAGCAACTTAAAGAAAAAATTAATTCGTTCAATTTTTTTTCACTCGCGATGGATGAAAGTACAGATGCATGTGACACAGCTCAACTTTTAGTTTTTATTCGAGGGATTGATGATAATTTTAATGTGCTCCATGGAGACATAAGCATTTCATATTTTAATGTATTGTCAACAGACTTACCAAGAAAAAGACCAATATCATGTTTATTATTTGCTTGCATTTGAATAATATCCTAATAAAAATTCATAAATAATAAATATAAAATATAAATACTTAATAATTATTTATTAGGAAAAAATCTTATGAGTAGTTACCTACCTGTAGTTTATAAGGTGCTACTTCACATTTTGTGTCCAAACTTGTTAATGTTGGAGTAGATATTTGATCATCAGTTGTACTTCTGTCGTCATCATTTTTGGGTATTTTACAAACAAACTTATCCATAAATGTATTTTTTCTTTTTGGTGGATTCATCTTAATATTAATACGTTAAGGTTATAAATAATACAAATTTGAAATTATAATTCACATTTTACAAGCCAAATAAAATATAAATTGAATTGATTAGTGATTACTGTCACAAGATAGTACTATCTTAAATCGTGATTACGGTCAATCAGACATTAAAATTTTAGATGATTTAGACCACGGTCGGGGTAACACGTTATCACACAGAACAATTTTATCACTAATCACTTATCGATCTATTTTATTAAAATAATAAAAATAATAAAATGCTACTAAACTTCTAATATATTTTATATATTTATAAAAATATACTGTAATATTATCAAAATTTAGGGGAGGGCATGGCCCCTCTCGGCCCCCCCTGTGGGCGCCCTTGTCTATATAATTCATTATTAGTTTAGATGTTTACCTGAGATCGAGATAGAAAAAAAAATATTTTCATTATAATTATTCGTTATTATACCTCAATAATGTATTCATTTCTGATGCAATTGTTTATTATCACATAAACAACAAATTAATATTGTTTATTGAAAAGGTTTGCAAATATAAGGCCAACCAAAAATAAAAATTAACCACGGGCTTCTAGAAACGTAGTTCCGTTACTGCCATGAACATAAAACTATAAAGAGTAAAATATCATAAAATATCTTGTTTTCCAACCATCGGTAATGATTGGCACAATTTGTATTACATTTTTTGGTCAAACAATATTAACTACTTTAGAAATGCCGTCTTTAATTTTCATTTCGAAAAAGTAGGAGTATTTATGAAAAATTTAATGAACAGCTGATTTTCTTTTTTAAATGTCAATTAATTAATAAATTAATAATTAAAATGTCTGTAATTACAGAAGGTTTACAGCTATGGAAGAAACTGCTTCCCGTAGACGCTTTATCTAAAAGGGGTGAGAAAGGACCTAACTTATTTATTAAAAAAATACAGAATTTTATAAAAAAAAAAAATTATTATTGATTGGCAAAAGCAGGGCTCGTGTACCTGTCATAGATATAATATGACGAAAGGAGCCGAATGTAATATAAGAGGTGTCGATCAAACTGTGCTACACGACGAGTAGAAACATCTATTATTTGAACGAGCGAGTCTTCGTCTGTAATTACAGAAGGTTTGCAGCTATGGAAGAATCTCACCCCTTTTAGATAAAGCATCTACAGGAAAGGGGTGAGAAAGGACCTAAAATATTTATTAAAAAAATACATAATTTTATAAATAAATACATTATTTTTGATTTGCAAAAGCAGGGCTCGTGAACCTGTCATAGATATAATATGACGAAAGGAGCCGAATATAATATTAGAGGTGTCGATCGAACTGTGCTACACGACGAGTAGAAACATCTATTATTTTAACGAGCGCGTCTTCGTCTGTAATTACAGAAGGTTTACAGCTATGGAAGAAACTGCTTCCCGTAGATGCTTTATCTAAAAGGGGTGAGAAAGGACCTAACTTATTTATTAAAAAAATACAGAATTTTATAAAAAAAAAAATTATTATTGATTGGCAAAAGCAGGGCTCGTGAACCTGTCATAGATATAATATGACGAAAGGAGCCGAATGTAATATAAGAGGTGTCGATCAAACTGTGCTACACGACGAGTAGAAACATCTATTATTTTAACGAGCGAGTCTTCGTCTGTAATAACAGAAGGTTTACAGCTATGGAAGAAACTGTTTCCCGTAGATGCTTTATCTAAAAGGGGTGAGAAAGGACCCAACTTATTTATTAAAAAAATACAGAATTTTATAAAAAAATACATTATTTTTGATTTGCAAAAGCAGGGCTCGTGAGCCTGTCATAGATATAATATGACGAAAGGAGCCGAATGTAATATAAGACGTGTCGATCAAACTGTGCTACACGACGAGTAGAAACATCTATTATTTTAACGAGCGAGTCTTCGTCTGTAATAACAGAAGGTTTACAGCTATGGAAGAAACTGTTTCCCGTAGATGCTTTATCTAAAAGGGGTGAGAAAGGACCCAACTTATTTATTAAAAAAATACAGAATTTTATAAAAAAATACATTATTTTTGATTTGCAAAAGCAGGGCTCGTGAGCCTGTCATAGATATAATATGACGTAAGGAGCCGAATATAATATTAGAGGTGTCGATCAAACTGTGCTACACGACGAGTAGAAACATCTATTATTTTAACGTGCGAGTCTTCGTCTGTAATTACAGAAGGTTTACAGCTATGGAAGAAACTGTTTCCCGTAGATGCTTTATCTAAAAGGGGTGAGAAAGGACCTAACTTATTTATTAAAAAAATACAGAATTTTATAAAAAAATACATTATTTTTGATTTGCAATAGCAGGGCTCGTGAGCCTGTCATAGATATAATATGACGTAAGGAGCCGAATTTAATATAAGAGGTGTCTATCAAACTGTGCTACACGACGAGTAGAAACATCTATTATTTTAACGAGCGAGTCTTCGTCTGTAATTACAGAAGGTTTACAGCTATGGAAAAATCTGTTTCCCGTATATGCTTAATCTTAAAGGGGTGAGAAAGGACCTAAAATATTTATATCAGACGATTCAGCTGCTGGACGACATGCACTTCATGATGTTATTCCTCAGTCAACTCTTCTTTTGTGTATTTTTCATGTTTTACAAGCAACCTGGAGGTACCTCTGGAATTCTATTCATGGTGTGCCTTTGTGTCATCGTCAAGTTCTGTACTCAAAAGTTGATAGACATGCTATATTTAAAGAGCAAAGATCAATTAGAATCAACCTTTAATAATATAATGCATGAATCATTAATATAAAAGTATTTTAAATTTGAGTCTTACGTTACCAATTTGTACCAAAGAAAAGAAGAGTGGGCACTTTGTTTCCGAAAAGGACTAATAACACGAGGACAAAACACACAAAAATATGCCGTATCGTCTTTTGTCGGATGACGAACGCAACGATTTGTTAAAAGTGAGAGAGCGAACACATACCGTTTTAGAGCCAACGTGGTCGCACGTTATCACCGATTTTAACGCGTGACGTTTTCCAACAGGGACTGAAGACCAATTGGGCAATAAAGCAACAGGATTTCTTACTACTGCCCATGGCTTCCCGTAGATGCTTTATCTAAAAGGGGTGAGAAAGGACCTAACTTATTTATTAAAAAAATACAGAATTTTATAAAAAAATACATTATTATTGATTGGCAAAAGCAGGGCTCGTGAACCTGTCATAGATATAATATGACGAAAGGAGCCGAATGTAATATAAGAGGTGTCGATCAAACTGTGCTACACGACGAGTAGAAACATCCATTATTTTAACGAGCGAGTCTTCGTCTGTAATTACATATGGTTTGCAGCTATGGAAGAATCTCAACCCTTTTAGATAAAGCATCTACAGGAAAGGGGTGAGAAAGGACCTAAATCATTTATTAAAAAAATACATAATTTTATAAATAAATACATTATTTTTGATTTGCAAAAGCAGGGCTCGTGAACCTGTCATAGATATAATATGACGAAAGGAGCCGAATATAATATTAGAGGTGTCGATCAAACTGTGCTACACGACGAGTAGAAACATCTATTATTTTAACGAGCGAGTCTTCGTCTGTAATTACAGAAGGTTTACAGCTATGGAAGAAACTGCTTCCCGTAGACGCTTTATCTAAAAGGGGTGAGAAAGGACCTAACTTATTTATTAAAAAAATACAGAATTTTATAAAAAAAAAAAATTATTATTGATTGGCAAAAGCAGGGCTCGTGTACCTGTCATAGATATAATATGACGAAAGGAGCCGAATGTAATATAAGAGGTGTCGATCAAACTGTGCTACACGACGAGTAGAAACATCTATTATTTGAACGAGCGAGTCTTCGTCTGTAATTACAGAAGGTTTGCAGCTATGGAAGAATCTCACCCCTTTTAGATAAAGCATCTACAGGAAAGGGGTGAGAAAGGACCTAAAATATTTATTAAAAAAATACATTATTTTTGATTTGCAAAAGCAGGGCTCGTGAACCTGTCATAGATATAATATGACGGAAGGAGCCGAATATAATATTAGAGGTGTCGATCAAACTGAGCCACACGATGAGTAGAAACATGTATTATTTTAACGAGCGAGTCTTCTTCTGTAATTACAGAAGGTTTACAGCTATGGAAGAAACTGCTTCCCGTAGATGCTTTATCTAAAAGGGGTGAGAAAGGACCTAACTTATTTATTAAAAAAATACAGAATTTTATAAAAAAAAAAATTATTATTGATTGGCAAAAGCAGGGCTCGTGAACCTGTCATAGATATAATATGACGAAAGGAGCCGAATGTAATATAAGAGGTATCGATCAAACTGTGCTACACGACGAGTAGAAACATCTATTATTTTAACGAGCGAGTCTTCGTCTGTAATTACAGAAGGTTTGCAGCTATGGAAGAATCTCACCCCTTTTAGATAAAGCATCTACAGGAAAGGGGTGAGAAAGGACCTAAATTATTTATTAAAAAAATACATAATTTTATAAATAAATACATTATTTTTGATTTGCAAAAGCAGGGCTCGTGAACCTGTCATAGATATAATATGACGAAAGGAGCCGAATGTAATATAAGAGGTGTCGATCAAACTGTGCTACACGACGAGTAGAAACATCTATTATTTTAACGAGTGAGTCTTCGTCTGTAATTACAGAAGGTTTACAGCTATTGAAGAATCTGTTTCCCGTAGATGCTTTATCTAAAAGGGGTGAGAAAGGACCTAAAATATTTATTAAAAAAATACATAATTTTATAAAAAAATACATTATTTTTGATTTGCAAAAGCAGGGCTCGTGAGCCTGTCATAGATATAATATGACGTAAGGAGCCGAATATAATATTAGAGGTGTCGATCAAACTGTGCTACACGACGAGTAGAAACATCTATTATTTTAACGAGCGAGTCTTCGTCTGTAATTACAGAAGGTTTACAGCTATGGATGAATCTGTTTCCCGTAGATGCTTTATCTAAAAGGGTTGAGAAAGGACCTAAAATATTTATGTCAGACGATTCAGCTGCTGAAAGACATGCACTTCATGATGTTTTTCCTCAGTCAACTCTTCTTTTGTGTATTTTTCATGTTTTACAGGCAACGTGGAGGTACCTCTGGAATTCTTTTCATGGTGTGCCTTTGTGTCATCGTCAAGTTTTGTACTCAAAAGTTAAAGACATGCTATCGTATCCCGATATCGTACGTCGACACGTCGCTGTCATTAGAGAACGGCAATAGATAGCGCTGCCGCACAATATCATTTAAAACTTCGGTTAAATAAATTAAAATAATAACATTCCCTTCCTCAAAACCATAAAGGGACAAGATAATTTGGAAATACACCTCAAGTACAACGAGTGGACGCCCATAGACAATCTGTAGATTGCCCCATAGGAAAAATAATAACAAAAAACACCTCATATTATTCATCTGAGGAATCAGGTCAGCGACCACCTAATACGCTTATAGACTCGCCCAACCAACTGAATCAGCATCAATTTTTGACTTCGTGTATCGGTTGTGAGATACACCACCAGGTTTCAGAGTCCAGGGTACGGCCTTAACACCCCGTCTGTCGGACTGCCTGACCTGTCTATCTCACCACCGATGTCAACATCTAGTTATCAGTTTCATAGTCCGGTGTAGCCGTAAAAACCTACACTTTCGACTATATATCCGTATATTCGTAGTGGAATAGTTGATCTTTATTTTTCATAGTCCGGTGTAGCCGTAAAAACCTACATCTTAGACTATAGATACGAGTGTTTATAGTATAATAGTTATCTTTTTTATCACTATATCAGTTATTTCCTTGAGTACCAGAGAGACGTGAGTTATAACCACCTTACATACGAAATATTACTATTTGTATTCATGTATTTATGTATTAATGTATTTATGTTCGCTATGTCATCTTACTTATATATTGTTTTGTATGAATTCAAATAAATAAACTGATCTTAATTGTAATGATAAAACCAAGCGTGTTCAGTTCATTACAAAGTACTAAAAGAAAAAAAGGTGTCGTATAGCGTATCACAAGTACCAACTAATATTTTAACAAATTACTATAAACCAATAACTATTTTTAAAAATTCTATATTATATAAATTACATATGCCTTATTTTTAATTTATAATTTATTGTTGCTTTAGCTACCGTACATGCAAGTTAAAAATGATGCTATAACTTTAAAAGAAGATAGTCACTATTTTTACCAAATTCAAGGGCAGTTACACATTACAGAACGTGTGATATGTTATTTTTTTATCTACACTTCTAAATGGACTTATATTCAAACAATAAATTATGTTAATGAATTTTGGACCTCAAAAATGGAATCCTCCTTAAAGTTGTCAGTATAATATTAAAATGTACCTAATCAAACAATTTTGAAAAATGCATACTGTTTTTTTATATAGATTTTACGAGGAATGTCTACTACGAGAAATAGTAGACACTCAGTACAGCAAACGTCAATTAAAAAGCGACATTATTGAACCTCCTCACATAATTCAAAATATTAAAATTATGAAAAATAAAAAAAACAAAATTTAGTCTTCATAATAACTACAAGTTGTACATAATATACATTTTTTTTTTATACATGTAATACTAATTTGTAAACTACTTTGTATAATATTTTTTTTTTAAGTTTAGTTGTTAATAAACCGAAAGATGCTAAGAAATGGGAAAATGCAAATTATGCTGTAGTTAAAAATAATCTAATATTGAACAGTTGAACGTAAAAGATGTATTTGTTTAGGTACTGTTAAATTATATTTTACTGTATGTATTATATTTGAATGAGTAATAGTGCAATAACTACAAACTAAGCTATGTTATGTTACTGTTTTTACAGTCTATATATATTGGTGCATATATTTAGGTAAGCAGTAACTTTTCAAAAAAGATAGTTCGAATGGGTACGCGCGAATATTACAAATAATACCGCGGCGTTTACTGTGTGAATTTTATATTGATGGGATACATCATAGTCGAACGTTCATGAAATAATAATCGGCGCTCCCGAGACGCGCTGAATGAGCAGTGCCAGTTGTAGTGCCGCCGACTGCGAGTAGTGGGCGTGGCTTAGACGTCGCGTGCTTGCGGATCCCGAAAACACCTAATAGCGCGTTCTCTCGGCCGTTGCATACGTAACACTTTGGGTATCACGTCCTCTTAATTGTTTTGTTGATAGTATGTCTGTGTTTTCATGTTCTTTATTGCATTTTAGTCTGTATATTTTTTTATCGGACTTGGGGTTGTATTTAACAGTGGGTGGTCCGGTGTCCCTGTTCCCTTTGACCAGTTTTTTTGGTCCTCGTGTGTATATTCCATGTCTTCCTCCGTGTGTTCGCTTTCGGGTGATGTTGGTTGTGTTACTTCTAAGTCGGTGTCAATTTTTCTTATTTGTTTGTTTTCGCCTTGTCGTGGATTAATCGGTGTACTTTGTCGCTATGGGCCATTTATTATTATTTAATATTTATTTATATTATAATTATTTATATTATATTTATATTTATTTATTATTTAATATTTATTATAATGTATTTATTTATTAATGTCAAACTCACACGTACATCATACAAGAGCTAGATAATTCACTCATATTAAAACGCATTAAATTAGTAAAAAGTTACATTAATAATTGAATTTAAAAATGTGACTTTTATTTTAAATGTGTAGTTACGTTTAAAACATAATATAAAACATGTTTAAAACGTTTTATACACAAATTATCATGTTATAATAAAAACATGTTTTAAACATAAAAACCCCGTTTAAAACATAAAAATGGTCTGAAACAAACCTGACCCTGGAAACAGGTCTATACAACAAGTGTATAAGTGTCTCGTTTCGCTTTTTTTATAGTGTCAACACTGCGTGGTTTGTGCCCCAAGTTGGCAACAGTGCGAATTGTTACTATCCGTTTCGTTAATAATGCGGTTCATCTATATTCTATAACTCATGTTTCTCCGGTTTCTCCGTTCTCGGTGTTTCTTACTCTGAAAGAAGTGATAGACAAACCTAGAATTTATCACCAACTTGTGCCAATGGAAATTCAATATGAATACGGAATGACTCAGGTATAAGTGATATAAAATAAATAGAGGCCATCATGGTTAAAATGGAGGTAGTTGGTTCTTCGTAATTCGACTCCTAAGACATAATATTATTACATTTATGCTGGTTGTTAAAACCCTTGAAGTAGACTAATTTTATAATTAGCTCAACTATAGTAAGATTGTTTTGTTTCCTCGTATAAATGTATTATAGGTACTTTGTTTTTTTTTTTTTTGTTTTTTTTTTTTTTTAATTTGATAGTTATAACTAATTTTTAATTTTGGAAAACAATTAAAAATGGAACTCAGTGAATACTTTTGAATTATTTGATCGCTTACCTAATGGTTTTTTTTTTTTTTTTTGAGTGAGAGAGTATTTAAAATATTAAGATACATACTATCGACGAAATTGTCTAATTTTAAGCAATATCAATTTGAATTATAAATGAATAATGAATTTAATTATTTTTAAACCCAATTATTTTTCCATATTTCAGCATTTAAAGTAATAATAAGTAATAATTAAAAATTATTAAAATGAATAATACTTATTATTATTTTGTACATTTATGAATCATAATAAACATTTAGACTTCTTAAGTAGTCTTTAATACAACTTGTAGCTTATTGAACAATAAATTGCAAATATTGTGGTTTCATAAAAAAGTTCTTTCTACTTTTCGTAAAAATTGTCATTTGAGTATTAATTTCACCATATATATGTATTTTTTAATATTGATGAAGGAAATTAAAATATTTGAAAACTTATATTAAAAATATTTACCAGATTTTATATTAAATATTTCATAAGATAAAAATATTTCATAAAAAAATATATTTCCAATATTTTCCAAGTTTTATACTTAGCTCATAAGAAGTAAATTTTATTTTAAAGTGATGGTTATTGTCTGTATAAATTTATTTTTGATAATTGACGATAAATAATGAATAAAAAAATTCCTGCACAAATGTTTTTGGGTAATTACTAAAATAAATTTTTTTACTAAATAATTTTTTTTTAACTTTAGTTTATAGTACATTATATCATTTTAATTTCTGGTACTTTTTCATCATACTAAGAAAACCTATTGAGAGTTATGAAAAAATAGCTCTTTAGCTGGTTAGTAGATATAATTTATTCAATTTTTTCCTTAAGGATACATTTGGACTACTTTTTTTTTCTTTAAACATTTTTTTAATTCTAATAAAATATTAAATCGTTATTTTTCATGTTTTTCTATTTAGGATGTATTTCTATTCTATTTAGGCCTGCTTACTTCCAGCAGTTCAGAAAAGCGAGTTTTTCATCAGCCTCTTGGTTTGTAACAGACTTCAGCTTCACGCTTCCTTTGTCGGTTCAACTGCAAGAAAAGTCACGTGATTTGGCATCAGCAGTAGAGCATGTTCACGAAATCGTGAATATGCTTCAAGAAGAACGAAAAACTGCAGAAGTATCGTTCAGAAAAATTTTTATAGAAGCAGAAAAGCTTGCAAACGATACATTCGATTTGGAGCTGAAAGTTCCGAGACACACGTTGAAGCAAACAACTCGTTCCAATCATCAAACAGATTCTGTTGAATCATACTTTCGGTCTGCTGTTTTTATTCCTTGCCTCGATACGCTGATTCAGAATTTGTCTGACAAATTTCTTAATGAGAACGCGGGAATCTTATCCAGCTTACAGATACTTCTCCCTGGATTTGCTGCAATTGAAAAAGTAGATGACTTACATCATCTTTCGCCATACTTTGATGATCAAGTCTCAGAATCCGCTGTAAAAGCTGAGTATAAGTTGTGGTGTGAAAAATTATCAGGACTCGAGGATGATTCCGGGGTTTTACCTATAATACATTTATAAGAGGAAACAAAACAATCGGACTATAGTTGAGCTAATTATAAAATTAGTCTACTTCAAGGGTTTTAACAACCAGCATAAATGTAATGATATTATGTCTTAGGAGTCGAATTACGAAGAACCAACTACCTCCATTTTAACCATGATGGCCTCTATTTATTTTATATCACTTATACCTGAGTCATTCCGTATTCATATTGAATTTCCATTGGCACAAGTTGGTGATAAATTCTAGGTTTGTCTATCACTTCTTTCAGAGTAAGAAACACCGAGAACGGAGAAACCGGAGAAACATGAGTTATAGAATATAGATGAACCGCATTATTAACGAAACGGATAATAACAATTCGCACTGTTGCCAACTTGGGGCATACTTGGGCCAACTTGGGAGTCATGGCATACTACGCCTATAAAATTAGTTGAATCCAACATAACAATAGGACCTGTGATATCTGCGCATGCGCGAATGCTTATCAATCCGTTTCCCGCTCAAAAGTCAAAACCATAGTCCAAGATAATATATAAAATATGTATTATTATTTATGATTATATTAAATATTAATATATTATAAACGTGTAAGGTGTAAATAATATATCATTTGAGTTGGGAAATAATAAATATTATAATAAAATGCCGACTAAAAATGCCTGCGTTTTATGTCTGCGTTCTGTTAATAAAAATCCAGGATTATCTTTATTCGGGTAAGTCTAGTGTTTTTAGTTTTAAACAGTGCACATTGCACAATCACTATTATGATATAATTAAATACATTTTAATTAGATTTCCTAAAGACCCAAAACGTCTTAAGATCTGGCTTTTCAAATGCGGATTAATCGAAAGTGATGTTCAGTCAAACCGAAAATTATGTTCATTTCACTTTGCGGAAACTGATTTTGGTAAAGGTGTAAAGAAGAGGTCATTAAAATCCAATGCAATACCAACAATTTTTGAAGAGAATCATCTACGTCAAACGACTCCATCTACGGCTTTTGAAGGTCATGCATTTTTATGTTATGTTATACATTTGTAGAATTTAATATCATGAATATTTTAATTATCATAGGTACACTATGATTCAATCATGATACTCTGCTATATACATTTTTTTAATTTATTTATATTTTCTCTACAATTATAGAACCTTGTGAGGTGAATAATAAAGTCAATCAAACTAATATACCAACAAAACTTGGAGACAGTGATGTTATGTCAGTATTAGGTAACATTCAATTTCTATGGGACCAATTTATTTTTATTTAGAAGATAATATATTACCTAAAAAAATATAGCTTTAATCAGTTATTGCATTTGTCAAATCATTAAGTCTCGTACAATATTTTTATATTTTCTTAATAATTATAGAACCTTGTGAAGTAAATAATAAATTCAGTCAAGCTAATACACCAACAAAACTTGGAGACAGTGATGTTATGTCAGTAATAGGTAACATTTAATTTCTATGGAACTAATTTATTATTATTTAGAAGGTAATATATAACCTGTAATGTAATATTATTTCAGAAACTCCAAAAAGTTTGAAAAGAAAATTTTATGTCGGAGATATTAAGTCACCTGATTTAGCAACTCCTAAGAGAGCAAAAAGAGCTTTTAATAAAGCCAGATTACAAATTATTTCCCAAAGAAAAAAAATTAATGTACTTCATCAAACCGTCAGGAGAATAAGAAAAAAATTGACATCATTACAAAAATTAATTGAACATCTTAAGAGAATTAATCTAATTAGCGAACAGGCTCATGACGATATTTTGGTATTTATATAAATATATAATTATAATAAATGTTTTCTTATTGTAATGAACAAAATTGGTGGGTGCTCAAATTAAATGTTAAATTTTTTTTTCATCACCTCTAAATAAGGTCCACCCTATCGTGCATGTATATATTTGTTTGTAATTATTTGTAATTAACCATAACCTGTAAAACAAAATCCTACAAAAAGTTTTGAACATATTTAATATTAAACTTAATAAATAATTTGATATATCACTTTATTGCAATCTAATGCACCTATTCACACTTAAGATAAAATGAGCCTCTATCATCTTTATGAGAAATAATATAGAAACAGTTAAAGGTAATAATTTTTGTCCTTGATTTATGAAAAATATTCACCAAAGGAAATAATTTTTGAAAAACCTTCAAAATATGCACTAAAAACTTAAAATATACTCTTATAATCTAAAATATGTCCTTAAAACAAAAAGGTTAGGTTGAGGGGTAACAATCCAAAACGTACTATTGGTACTCTTTGGTGACCCAAAGAAGATAGATGGTTTTGTTTTTTGAATAGCGCAGTTGGTAACACTGCTACAATGCAAACCGCGTATTCTACGTTTAGTATACATCCGAGAGTTTCGTTTTAGTCCGGTTCCAGCAGCCATGGAACACAATAATGACAAGGAGCGCGCGTTTTGCGTAGAGAATTTCGTAAAGAATTCAAAGTTACTCGCTGTAAACCTGTACCAAGTCGCAATTCAATTTTAAGGTGGGTGAAAAACTTTCGCGAGACGGCTATTGCAATGGATAAAAGACGTCCCGGACAGAAAAAAAAGTTCGTATTCCGGAAAACATCGATCGAGTTCGTACAGCTCTCATCAACAGTCCTAGACGTTCCGCTCGTCGTCACGCGGCTTCTTTAAACCTATCGAGGGAATCTGTGCGCCGTATATTGGTGGAAGACTTGGGATTTCATCCGTATAAACTCGTGATGACGCAGGAATTAAAAATTACTGACCATGCGCAACGAAAAAGTTTTGCCGAAACGATGCTGCGAAAAATCAGAACTGAAGAGATCGATTTAGACAATTTGTTGATGAGTGACGAAGCGCATTTCGAATTGCACGGCTCAGTAAACAAACAAAACTGCCGCTACTGGTCTGAATCGAGTCCTAAAGCGATTGAACAGAGGCCGTTACACAGCCAACGAGTTACAGTATGGGCAGGCGTTGCGAAATGGGGAATTGTCGGTCCCTACTTCTTTGATGGTACGGTGAACGGAATGCGCTATATCCAGATGTTAAACTCGTTTCTTCTTCCCGAACTCCGTCGTCGTCGTCGTCGTCTGAGTCGTACGTGGTTCCAACAAGATGGTGCCACCTGTCACTGTTCGACAGAAACGCTCGCAATACTGAAAAGAAAGCGTTTGGTAGCCGAATATTGTCGCGTCGCACGGAGTTTGCATGGCCGCCGCGCTCACCCGATTTAACGCCTCCAGATTTTTTTTTATGGGGGTATCTTAAAAGCCGCGTTTATGACACACGTCCACGAGATTTGGAAGACCTGAAGACCCGAATTTCTGAGGAAATTTCAAAAATTGAGCGCTCGATGCTCGAAAGAGTGTTCGAAAATTTTGTAAAAAGACTGAAAGAATGCGTGGCTCGAAATGGCGGCCATCTAAACGAAATTGTCTTCCACAAATAAATGTATATCAATTTGTCTCGTTTGTACTTCAAAATAAATTTTGAATCAAAAAATTTCATTGAGTAGTTTTTGAGTTATTCAAAAAACAAAACCATCCATCTTCTTTGGGTCACCCGTTATAATTGAGTTTATTTTATGTAAAAATTATATATAGGAGGGAACCCTGTGGATAATATGAACCAATACTTCAACAAACTTCCAAGACCATATTTATTGTCAACAAGAATAGACCATCTAAATGGGACGAGCAAGATTTTTTTGCCAGAATTTGTTTGAGTAACTAAAAAAAATTAAACCAATTCAACCATTTTTGGAAAACATTACAGTCTTTCAATTAACAACATCCAAACAATCACCCAAACTTTCGGAACTTAAAACACCAAATTTAAGAAATTTACAAGAGACCACGCGTAATTTAGATTCATTGTTAAACGATATCGAAAAACAATCGAACAACGATTTTTCCACTACAAACACAATAATACATCAATATGGGCTATATATAATTTCGGTAATAGTAGGCTCAATACTCATACACTTAGTATTTAAACGACTTAAAACAAGGCATACAACAAATAATAACCCAAACAATAGCAACAACCAACGAATAAGAAACACAGGGAGAATGATATAAAATAATGCATTATTAATATTGTAAATAATAATTTTTCTTTTCTTTTTTCTTAGAGCAGAATTAACAAGACAATTCAAAATATTTAATAATTTTAGTTTAAAAATTAAAATCTTATATTCAATATTATGATTTACAAGCATTACTCAAATATATATATATACATATTTTTTTTAGTATAATTAATTTTATCCGAACAAATATACTTAAACAAGGTTCAAAACATAAATATAAATTAGGTTATCATGATCAATTTGCATCCTTCTGTATAATATTATTTAGCTTAAATAATATTGTAATTGGAGTGAAAAGTATAATATAATAATATGATTACACTTTAACTCGTTAATATTGTTAAGCAATATTGACGAAGTATAATAGTTTATATTTAATGACAAATTGTATTTTTAAACTATCTTTACGAGTTTAGAAGTTTTAGCACAATAAAATTAAACCCATCTCTTTTGCGGATGATGGCCCATTTCAACAAAGGTCCAACCCACGACATTAACTGATCGCTCATGATCTACTCACCACGGTACCACTGGCAATACAAAGGTCGGTCGATATTCTTCTGTCACATATGCAGTTCTAAGTTCTAACATTCACATTACACGGATGGCAGAGCGACAAATCCATAAGCTAAAAGCGACCCTTGATACGACCTTAATTTCGGATCTGACGACATCAGTCATCGACAATAGTATGCGGTTTAAAGAAGGAAACGGCAATTTTTTTTTTGTGCTTAATTTGTTTGTATAAAATATAGTTATCAATATAAGATATCAAAGAAAAGGAAGGGATGGAACTGAAATTTGACCATTACTTTATTATATTAATAATGATATATATCTAAATATTAGATTAATAATGGTTCTTATAGCTTTATTTTTGATGAAGTGATATCTAAAAAACTAAAATAGATTTCATGAAAGTATGTATTCCTTTGTTTCTAGTAAAATGTTGTCCATACTTTTTCCGATTTTTTTCATTCAAAACCTTGTAAAATTTTAAATTATTGACCCGTAAAGAATTTTATTGCACCATATCATTATCTAGGTGTGTAGAAAGTTTCATATAAATAGACCGTAGTACCGTACCAACTAATTTTCATATGCTTATAAGTGTGTAATTTGATGTAAAAATAAGAATTGATGAAAAAATCAAAATTCAAACTTTAAACGCTTGTAAAAAAATATTGTGACTAACAATTTTGGATATTTTTCTAACATATTATAATTTCAACCTGAAAAATTAATATTAAAAATATTTTTATTAAATACATGATGTGACTAAACGATATAAATATAATATGTATACGTTATTTTATTAAAAGTAACCAACATATTACATATTATGCATTTAAAACCGGTATATAATAAGTTATAAGTTTTACAAATATTATATAACAAATTTTGGTAAACGGCCACCTAGATCCTTAAGATCTAAATTGCATGAACAATATCTATAATATTAATAGATATAATTAATAGGGAATCTAAATAACCATGAGGCACTAGTTGACCATAAGAGAAGTAGTTGTAACGGGATCTAAAATACTACACAACTTTATGAAAATATTCAAATTTCAAATATTTATTAAAAAAATATAGGGATTTGAAAGTTTTTGCCGCAAGAGGTACGTTCATTATATTTTAATACCTATATGGCATACGCAAGTACGTACACAATAATATTTTCAAAAAATTAAAATTAATTTTAAGCTGTTCATAACATGAATATATTCACACAATTCTACACTTCTCAGACTCCAAGTACAATAATAGTATAACTGACACATCAGTATTGACCACGGACTAAGATAGTGAAGATATCAACATCTATATCCATAAGCGTAATTTGGGAGGACTAAGCCCTCCAAAATCGATCTTAACCCCCTCAAATGGTTTGTATATATCCCCTCCCCACCTCCCACCTTTATATATTTCAGGGAGCATAAGTCTATGTCCATGGTAGAGTCATATTATTAGGAAGGTCAAGAGCTACTGAGCTAGTTCCTACTAGCGTATAGTTTATTACTTTCCGACATGGTGGGTTACTGTAAGTCCTCTTAAATAATCACATTTCCGTCACGTTTGTACAAAAAATGTCCCACCTTTTAAAATATTTTTTCCCAGTTCTATAAAATTATTTTTACTAAAAGTGAGCATCAATAGTATTTAAAGTCTATAACATATACAGTTCATTCAACATTTAACGGAAATAAATTAATTTCATGTTATTTTTAACTGTTTCCCAATTCTTATTTTCTTTTTTTCGACGTTCGGCAATTCATAATTTTGTTTTGCTTGTAATATTTTTCATAATCTATAAATATGGACGATATTTTTACACACGATAAAGAATATTGTATATTTTCATTCAATGCAAATTAAATAATTTTATCGAGAACGGTTTGTCTGTTAGGACATAAAATTAAAATCAGGCGTCCAATTTTTAACCCACTATGCAGCAAATTATAACATATTCGTATACTAGTATATTATGTTAGAATATTACATTATGTTTAGAGAGTTTAATTTATAAATATATAATTTATATATATATATATATAAATGTTTAACGCATTTTTATTTATTATTAACAATAAATAATAGATATATATTTAGATATATATATATATAATAAATAATTGATATATTTATGCATATTATTGCATAGGTCGTTTTTCAAAACACTATATTTTCAAATGTATTTTAGCTAAGTTATACAGAAACAAATTATTATTTTCATTTTCAATTTTATTTTACCGTATTTCAGTAATTGATTTTCACAAAAATGAATTTTCTAAATACTGAGGTGACATATTTTATGAAATATTATATGAAGAAATTACATCTGATGATAATAGTATAACTTCTTGCGATGATTTTGATAATGATGATGATTATATCCCACCGTCTGGCGAATCTAAAACAAAACCTGTTCTCTTCCAATCTTTATTTCGAATCCAATATTTTATATAATATATTATTTGTGTACGTTGTTAAATTATATATGTTTTATTAATATCACAATATTATTTGTTTAAAAATTATGCAATTATGTTCGATAATGTAATATGTATTATACATTTCCAGTTCCTACTGGAAAATCAGAAACGATGTTAAGTGGATGCACACGACAATGAAAAATACAAAATTTACACCGCTTTTAATACAGCAATTCAAAAATTTTCCATCATCCTCGTTATAAGTTGCTCTCGTGAAAGAGCGTTTTCTAAATTGAATCATGTGAAAACAAAATTTAGGTCCACCATAAAACAAGATCGATTTGAGTCACTCAAAATGATGTACCTATGTCGAACAGAAACTAACAGTCAAAGTTGAAGCTTCTGAAGCAATAGAGGAGTTTAAAAATATTGTAACATTAAACAGACGTTATCGTAATTATAAGTAAAATTAATAATTATGATAAGCAGGGTTCGGATTTTATAGCACCAAAAAGTACTAAAATATGCGCTATAATATGACCGAAAAATCCTTAAAATATGCGCTGTAATATGCCCTAAAAATATCAAAAATAGCAAAAACAAACAAATTTTTTTGAAATTATCATCTTTTACTGGTTGTTTAAATTTGTATCTTTTGAATTAATACGTATGACTTAAAGAAAATTGTAAAATCTAAACAGTAATGAAATATATATAAATAAAACAGATTAGAGGGCATAAAATGTTTAATATTCGATATTTTCGAGCTTCTTAAAAATAGACTAACTTGTTTAATATTGTTTACCTACAACTATAATATTATTTGTAAATTAATTACGAAACAAAAAATGTGGTAATTTTTCACAATTTTTCTCGACACAAAGAAAAATGGTACCAGCACTTTAAAAATAGCACTAAAAATCTAAAACGCATCAAATATGCAAAAAATAGCAAAATAAAATTTCATATTTAGAGTCCCTGGTGTATAAAACAAATTTATAGCCCACCCTGCTATTTTTATCTGTATTCTATAATTATTAGCAAATGCTATGAAATCCAGACCCTAATGATAAGTAAATTATAAACAAAGGAAAATATGACTAGTGTTATTTTAATATATTTATAACTAAATATGTATAATATTTTACAAACTAATGTATTAATAAAAACAGTTTTTTTTAAAGAAGAATAATTAATGAAAATAAAAAATAATAATTAACTAAGGGCATAAAAACACACACATTTTAAAGTTATTTAGTTTATGCATTTTCTAGTCCTGTCTAGTTCTAATCTTTACCTAATTCTTACATATGATATAAGAATATTAGGTAGGTAAATATTATACCTACATTAATAAAATAAACACTACTGAACAAGTGTTAAAATTTAAACTTTTATGTAAGTACTTAAATACTATCGTATGGAAGAAAATTATAGTCTAAATTGGTTAATTTGCTTTTAAGCCAAATTACCTTCTGTATTAAAAAAAATAAGACCTGACACACTCAAATGTAAAACCCTAGTTTCGCCTATATGGATATCAGCCCACTGAGATTCAGTACTTTAACCTACTCTAAAATGTTCATTTTCAACTAAATATTACTAAATTGACCTACATTTTATGCGGCACGCCAACTTAAATAAACGTCTTTAAAATTGTTTTATTAAATAATTGACATGTCCAATCATTATTTTATTGCCTATGGGTATGTCATCTAGGCAGTACCACAATCCGCCGACTACCTACTTACACCAACTATTTGCAGTATTGCTACTGTAGTACCTCTTGGCATTTACCATCATATAGCCTACAACCTATGCTATCAAGTACCAGTAAGTCATAAAATAACTGTCAAATCAAATCAAAATAAATAATATATTCAATAAAGTGTAAAACAGAAATAAATAGAAAATGCTCATCAATATTATATTTTTCATTGGTACGTTCTATCTTAGAATATAATTCAATTATCTGGTCTCCTTCTGCTAATACTCATATCCAAAGCCTTGAAGGTATGTATACAAAATCGTTTCCTACGGTTTGTATTGCACAAATGTAATATCCCACGTCAGCGTCATACTCCATATAAACCGTTATTAGGTAGGTACTTTAAATATGAATAGTCTTGAAATCAGGAGAAATATTATTGATTTAAAGTTGTGTGAAAAAAAGTAAATCGTTCAGTCCAGAAGAATTAGATCAACTAACTGATCTTGTTTACAAATATCGTAATGTAATTGAAAATAATAGTAAACATTCTAAAACAGTAGCTGAAAAGAAGAATTGCTGGGAAAAACTAACGTTTATAGACATCCAGTTTTTTCTATTTCTATAAATTTCAGCATTTTTTTTTACTATTCTGCTTACCAAAGGTTGACTTATACTAATAATATCACCATTTACTTTCTTAGAGAGATAACAATTGACTACACAAAATAAAAATGTTTAATGAATGGAAAAATTTACTTGATAGCATCCAGTCCCAAAAAATCGTAAAGCAATTAAAAGTTTTATTAATGGAGTTACAGGTAATCCTCTCCGATCATCAGTGTTTTCAATTTTGTTTTATAATGGTAAAAAAACATTTAAAACAACACTTTTTGGAAAACGAAAACGAGAAAAAAATTCATTATCACGGAAATATTCGATTGGATTTTCCATATCTCTAATGTAACGTTTAGGCATTCTTTCGTTTACACAAAAATACCAATTATTATACATGTTATCATTATTAAAATCAAAAAAATCATCATTAAAATCATACAAATCCATTTTTTTGTATTTACAAAAATTATTGAAAACACTTAAAATAGTTTAATACAAATTTTAGATTGATATTAGTACACTTTTATCATCTTTAGGTACATTACGATGTACCTTACAATTCACTAAGAATTTCCTAAATTAAAATTTACTTATTATCCAAGTATTATTTATGAATATGTAAAATATATTTACTAAGATTTTTCATAGCATAATCTTAGAAAATACTGAAGGTTATTTATGAATACTAATTCCATTTTTAAACTAAGATAATTTTAAGATTTGACTAAGATTTATTTATGAATTTGGCTGATAATCATCTTACTATTACCTATATTATCCGAAAAACATTTTCAAAACAAATATATTTGACTAATATATAAATAAAAATGTAAATATAGTATGTTGGAAATAATGAAAAAAATTTAATCATTTTTAATTTTCAAATCTATAATGATATCATTAATAATTGCAAAAATTTTATGACATAGTTTCAATATCAAAATCTCAAACACAGTTACACTAACACATGTAAAAAATAATTAATATTTTGAGATTTAAAACATACAATAGTAACATGAATGTGGTGAGTTTTTTAAAAAATGAATAAATTATACCGGATTTAGATAAAATTGTATACAGTTTTAATTGAAAAAAATCTGAAGAATGTCCTTGTGTGGCCATTTATACTCAACAATTATACCCATCCAGTTATATATTATTTAAATCACAAAAATGTATCATAAAAGTATATTTTTAATAATATTAGATACTTATTGTTTTACAGTCCTTAAAAATGGAAAAATAAAAATTTCATTTAAAATAAAATGATATTACTAAATGTTATTTAAATCAATAAATAGGTAAAACTCTGAATAATTAACTTAAGAATCAGATTCGATTATACATACTTCAGCCTATATCAAAGACTATCAACTATGCTACAACACAAGAATGTGCCGAGAAATTAAATATGCTGTATTAAAAAAATTATCCCAGTAATCAAATAAAATAATTTATTCATATTATGGTACTGCTCCAAATAAATGTTTGTGAAAATCATATTTTCTTTAAAATATCTCATAACAATACTTTTTAAGTTGAAAATGTGTATCAAATACAAATAAGTTTTAAATATATGATAATTAATTTTTTATTCATTTAAAAAATATATATTTAATATGGGTAATCTCAACAATTTCAAAGACATTTTTATAAACTTAAGGATATTATTGGTGTTTTACAGGTTATAAATACAATTTTTTTAGAATATTTTTATAGGTTTTTTAGGGCATCAATATTTAAATTCTATGGTAATAAAATTAACATCAATAAATGTATTAAGTGGAATATTTTCTATGAATTAAATTAATAATTTTAAAAGCTTTCAAAAATCATCCTAATCAAGTATCATCTTCGAATAGCATGTTTAATAAATTAGGATTCAAACATTCTTCCACTTGAAATTTATGTAATGTACCCCATTTGAGAAGTGTAGGTAGAAACTGCAATTTAATTTTTTTGTCCAATTTAAATGGATTTTCATTATTGATCTTCCACCTGTTAACAAATCAAAGAAAAAATTTAAATTTCCATGATTCTATTTCAAAAAAATATTTTTGGCATTGTTATATAAATATTCTTTGGGTTCAAGACGGGTCATATGAATAGAAACAGCTGTTAAGTCATTAAATACATTTTTAGTTTGAAACTGAACAAAAATTAACTATTGTCCAATGATGAAAATATATTATGAATAATATGTTTGTTTTATTCATACACTAAAGTAATTATATGAAAGAAATTTTATAATATTTTAAGGAATTTAAAATTAGCAAATACAAAGAGTAACATTTTATAAAACATAAGCTACTTTCTGTAATACCAATTAAAATTTCAATGGCATAAAAAAACTACAATACACATTTTTTTTAATAACAAATACCAATTCATCTCTATATTTCCAGCACATTTTCACATTTAAGCACATAATGATAATATTTAAAACAAATAATATTTAATATTACCTAGGTTGATTAGAAATATATCCTACAAATAATATACTATCAGTAAAATTAAATTTGATTAAAATTTAAAATGAAAAGTTTTTCTTTTTACTCAACCTAGAACCTTCAAAAATTAGACCAATGGCAACTTTATTTCAAAATAAATATTGGTCTGCCTTTTAATGACTAACTAGTAACTGAGTAATAAATATTAATTGACCGTTGATAATGTTATTATTCTTATCATTTCTAATATCAAAACATCACTATCGATAAATAAATCGATAATATTAATATAAATATCGATATTTTACTATCGTTTGAGCCCAACCTGCAAATGGTTGTCGACTTCAATTTTTTCTTAATGGATTATAGGGAGTTAGCTATCTACTATCTAGTATAATATATAATAAAATATATTCTGAATTCTGATATATAATTATCCGGTAAAATATTTTATGCAAACATTTTTATGGATCATACCGTTCTTTAAAATTGTGTTCTATTATATTCCATTCTGGAATTATACTCTCAGCGGAATTTCTGTAATATTATTTACTGGATTTTTAAGTTCTACTGATATACATTCTTATCATTTTAGATTCTATAGCATTTATTTTTGTTCATTTTATTTTCTGTTTCAATGTTTTCTGGGACTTTAACATTCTGGTAATTTTAAATTCTGTATTTTTATTTTCTGTAATTAAACACTCTGTCAATTTAAATTCTGGCGGTTTTTTTCTGGAATTTTATATGCATCCGTTAATACTAGACCAAGTCGTTGAAAATGAAATTAACGATCAGCCGCTAATGACAGTGGTGGGGATCATCGCGACTGCACGTCGTATACTTGTACTGCAACGCCGATCGCCGAAAACTATTGTTTATTTCTGTGCATCAGTACTGTAGTAAATAAAATTGTAAATTATTATTTACTATTTAGTTGATTAGTTCTATCTGTTATGCATTTTTATTACAATTGGTTGATAATTCAAGACAGTTACCAGGTATTTATTTTTGTTTAAGATACCCTTGGTGTTGGTACTAATTTACAATACGTGTCTTATATAGTCTATTCCAAATAAGACCAGGCTACGGCGGCGACCAGATCTCGTCGGGCGGCGGTCAGGCTCCACCTATTTTACTGATAACGTGTACTGACGTACGTAAGTGATTATGTGGTGCGCGACTGCGCGAGTGACATGTACGGAAAAATACATCGCAACGTACCGCTCCGCACTCCATCTGTTTCAGAGTATACAATGCGATCTAAGTTATTTGTTCAGGTCGCTGGTTTGCGATAGACTAATTACGTCGCGGCGGTCGCTCTAGCTGTCGGGCCGCGGCGGCAAAGTTCGAGGTCCGTGCTCGTTGTGAAGCCACGCCCATGCGCACAACTTGGCCGCCGTAGCCTGGTCTTATTTGGAATAGAGTATAGTAAACTTATTCCATATTAACAATATGAGTAACCGTAGCGAAACTATAAATCAATTAAAACAAAAATGTTTTTCAAGACTTTCATTTGCTGAAAAAAAAGTTTTAGTTGAAAATGGTAGACCGTGTCCAGATCTTGACATTTTAAGAACGGTAAAAATTAAAAAGACGTCATGCACTCGGCATTTTCGTAAAGGCGCGTCCCCACTGCATGCGGCTAGGCCGAGCGGCTTGGCCGGGTATCCTGGCCGCTCGGCCTATCCGTCCCCACCGCCATCGGCTTTCTCACAGCAACCAAATATAATTATCGATTTAAACCACATGACAGAAATTATAAATCCTTATTAGTTTTCACTGAAATGTCGTGCGATCAGGACGCATTATTGGCTGCCACGGCGTTCATTGTCATTGCGAATAAAAAAATTTAAAAAAAATCGAAGCCGCGGAGATTCTGGGTACGACCTAGCCTTCAAAGTCGTGAAATATACAACACAAGTCATCTTTTATCCGATTTAATATCAGATGATATTGATATACTAAATCTGGAGTACAGATGCAATGGAGGTTTCAGAAACCTTTTTTAGGATGTCACCTTCTCAATTTAATGAATTACTAAACATGATAATTCCTAGTATCACGAAAAATGACACTTATTTCAGAAAAGCTATACCTGCTCAAGATCGCTTGGCTATAACTTTTGAGGTTCTTGGCAACGGGTGACTCTTACCACTCACTGTCATATTTATTTAAAATTTCAAAACAAACCATTTCAAGATCAGTACCAGAAGTATGTGAAGCAATCGTGGATGTACTAAAAGAATATGTCAAGGTAAGTAAGCAATAAATCATAAACAAAATTAAATACTTAAGCCAGTTTTTAATATGGCATTCTATTTTTTAAACAATTACAAGAATACAACTACATTTTTATAACATCAAATTTTGAAAAAATACAACTTGTATGAAAAATTAAATGCATACCTTTATTGATTATAATATAATAAAAGATTAATTAATTTCAAATTAATTAATTTACGTACGTATGAATATAATAGAAAATAGTATCTGGTACCTACTCGTGTAAAAAAAATTTGCTTATTTTCATTAAAACATATTATTATTTGAGGGATAATCGGTTGCTGGTTGAGAATCAGAAGGATCAAGTTCTAAAGAGGATGAAGACCAGGGTGTAGAAAAATTGTTATGGTCTATTGATGGCTGAATATTAAAGCTCTGATGTTGAGCCGATGTAGATGGAATATAGCTATAGTTATTAAAAGCTGGACCAACAATAGGAGGATGCGCCTGCTAGGTCTTTTGTATTGAAAGTCAAAGGACATACGGGATTTTCTTCGTGTACTAGATGTTTTCAAACTGGAGATTTCATAGAAAATAGAACTTGTTTCCCATATTCTGAAGTTATCAGTAAAAATAGGGATCACAATGGTTATATAAATATGGTGCAAGCAAATGGAGTAATATCTCTAAAGTAATATCACTTAATCTAGTAATATCACTTAAATGGAGTAATATCTATTCTTACTGAATTGCCTAATTTTGATATGGTAAAGTCATTTCCGCTTGATTATATGCACCTTGTTTTACTAGGTGTCATGCGCAAACTGCTACATCTGTGGTTAAGTAAAGAGCCTGTCTCAGTCCGCCTACCTAATAGGCGAGTATTAGAAGTTAATGAATTGTTGTTGTCTTTGAAGTCATGTATTCCTGTTGAGTTTGTAAGAAAACCTAGAAGTCTTTTAGAAGTTAGTCGATGGAAAGCGACTGAATTAAGGCAATTTTTGCTGTATACAGGCCCTGTAGTGTTAAAAGAAATTCTAACTGATAATTGTTATTCAAATTTTATGGCATTAAGCGTCGCTATGATAATTTTATTGAGTCCCAATCATGAAAATAAAATTGAATTTGCCAATAAATTATTACACTATTTTGTTAAGAGTTTTAGTCATATTTATGGACCACATTTTGTTTCATATAATGTTCATGGATTATTACACCTTGTTGATGACTATCAACATTTTGGTCCTTTGGATTCATGTTCTTGTTTTCCATTCGAAAATTATATGAAAGTCTTAAAAACTGCTCTAAGAAAAAATGATTTACCATTACAACGATTCATAAGTAGATACAATGAGAAATGTTCATACAAAATTAAAAGCGACCCAGTTGAGCCATATTTAAAAAATTATTATCATAATCAAGGCCCTTTAATAGAAAATATTACTTGTGGTCAACAGTTATCAACTTTGAAAATAAAAAACTTTACTATTAAATTGAAAGTCCCAGCAGATAAATTTATAATGACTTATAAAGGTGACATAGTAAGTGTTGTCAGTGGCGTAGCTATCGTAGGGCAAATCAGGGCAGTGCCCCGGGGCATCTAGAGCTCAGGGGCCCTCAGCGCTCTTGGTAAATTTTAAAAAATACATCCGTAAAATAATTGAAATAAAATTGAAAAAAAGGTTGGATATTTTTAACGTGATAATTGAATATAAGACATTTGTTATGAATATTGTACACCTATATAAATATACACACAATATGCAATGATCGGTATTCGACTACGGAGTGATAAAGACAAGATCGACTCAAATATTTATCATTGATTGCAGTTGAAAACAATGAGGCAGCTTCCAAATCGGATAATATTAAAGCTCGTAAAAGATTATAAATTTGATTTGATAGACTTTATTTTTTTATTTTATTTTATTTGATTAGATAGAATCAATAAAATAATAATGATAAAATGTTAATATTTAAAATTTGTTTTTGTAATAAAATTGATTTCCTTTTAAATTTTGAGTATCGATTAATTATCTGTTTATTACTTTCATTGATGGTTTTATAGAGGTATTTATATTTTAAACAACAATATTATAACGTTTAATGTGGTTTTCCCTTATAGATAAAATTAAGGGGCCTAATTTATTTACTGCCCCAGGGCCCTTTCCCATCTTGTTACGCCACTGAGTGTTGTTAATATTGTACACCTTACTGAAACTAATGAACAAGTTATTATTGGGTACAAATTCTTAAGTAAACGACCATTTTATGAAAAACCATTAAAATCAACTAAATTACATACATACATTGTTCAAAATAAATCAACAAATTTACAATACTGGAAAGTTCCTGACATACAGTTCAAAGTATTGGTTTTGGTTTTAGAGAACCAACAAGTTGCTATGCCACTTTTACTCTCATCATTATAAATGAAATAATACTATGTATTATTTATTTTTTGGATATTATAGAATCTATGATATTCTTAAAAATCTGTGACATAGATGTCCATAAACTGTAAAATATATGGTAATTAGTTATAAATAAATATATAAATCTGTGTTAAATATTTAAAAATTGTATGTTTATTTTGTTTCAGTTAATATGTGGGTAGTTGTAGCCTTTGAAAGAGACCACAGTGTTTCAGCTGTGCCAATAAACTGGTTTAAAGATGGAAATTGTGCTTGGCCAAAAAAAACTGTAAAAAATAGAGGTAGTATAATTGAAATGAAAGTTGAGCCTACAAAATCAAATTTTGATCTTTTTCTTGCAAGATTACTAAGTTCCACGCCTATAGGTATGTGTTAAATAATTTTAAGACCATGGCAATTTGAAACTTATTTAAGTGTTATTCTTGGTATGACATACTTTTCGTAGAGTCACTTAAAGAGGCAATTAAAAAAGCAGCTAAAGGTAAAATTTCTTCTGATTTGTCTTCAGCAGAAGATTCATTTCAAACAAATATGGCATTGAGAAAAAAAAAGAAAATCACTAATGATTTTTCTTTTGAACCAAAAACTCAGTCCTAGCCAGCCAAAAAGAAATGTCCCAGTCCTCCAATTTTTGAAGACAGTTCAGGTTATAATTATATTTTACTTTAATTTATTGGAAACATTTTTAACCTATGACCAGAGATAAAAGCAGAAAAGCATTTTCGGGGTGTTTTTGAAATTTACTTTAAAGTAAATTTTACTCAATTAACTATTCAATTGTATACTTTCTGTTAAAGGTAAATATAAATAATGAAAATTAAATTTGTATAGATAATGAATCAGTTGATGATGTTGAAAAAGACATGACATGGACACCCAAAAAAGATGTTCCACCGTCTCCTATCACATTGTCTATGTTAGATGATATGACCGAAATAGATATTCCGAACAAATCATTGGAACACATAATAAGTACACCAATTAATACTCAATTTTCTAACACTAAACGATGTCTGCAGTTTGCTAACACATCATATTCAGGCCATAATGAGGATTTATCAACAACCAAAGGTAGATTTTTACTTAGGTATGAATTTTTTTTTCATACAAACATTGATATTTTTTATTTTTATTTTATACTTTTCAGGTACAGATGATGATAAGACTTTAACTAGTACACCTAACAGTATAACTAGCATACCAATATCACTACAGTCTTCAAATTTAATTAATGAACCAGGTGATTTAAATAGTATGGTTTTAATTTAAATTGTATTACTTCATATACCCAACTAATAATGATTACTATGATATATATTATTTAGATTTTATGAACTTTGTCAAGTCTTCTCTCATAAATCTTAAATATGAAATAAAAGTTCTTTCCTATTCAATCGATTCCATAAAAACAATTTTACAAAGTATTGATATGAATACCTCAAATATGACTTCTGCTGCTATAGAACATAGCAACATAGATATTGAAGAATTGATTTGGCCTATATATAATACAGAAATATTAGATAAGATAGAAAAATTGTTGACAGATCCTCGCTTAAAAAAAAATGAAGTAAGTTTAATAACTTAAAATAGTATATATATATATATATATATATATATATATATATATATATATATATATATATATATGTACTATTATTAAACTTTTATTATAATAGGTTGCACTATTAGCAAGGTTGGTTGGTAAAAACTTAGCAGAATCAGTACGTCGTCGTATTATGTCAAGAATGTTTAATGATTCTTTCCTTATAAATTATTCTTTCCTGGGTTTCAAAGGAAAATCCAAATTTTATGGTTTAAACTGCTGTCAATTGCTTTTTGGTAAGTTTTTATTGTTAGGTACCTATAAATAATTAGTACTTTGTAGGGTGATTCGGTTTTTGGAAGCTTATAAAAATATCTAAAATTTGTAATCTTCCATAATTTATACATTAGTGCATAACATATACACAATTATAACCATATATTGTCAAATGAGTTAACTGAAAATAATATAAATGGTTAAAAAATACATAATTATAAGACGTGTATGATTATAGATTTCTTTTTCTTGTTTATTCATAGATAACAAATCAGAATGAATTTCTACTAACATTTCTGAGCTTATAGAATGAAATATAAAGCAAAAAACATTATTATAGAATTACTAGATACTTTCTAGAATTTTTAGATGTAATTTAGAATCAAAAAATGTATAAATTATAAAGTTGCTTTATGTTATGTCATGAAAACTAAAAATAAACTTTAAATAAAAAAAAAATCTATGGTTATTAGAGTTTCTGGAATTCTTCTTTTGTTTTTCAAGAAGATGCCCTCCCTTGGACTATCAATATAATTATATAATCAGACTACAAGCACTTTCCCCTTCTGACTAATGTACTCTTGGAGTAATTCTTTTTGTGAATACTATTCAATATCATGCTACCCTTTGCTTATTGAACGTGTATTTAAATTTTTAATTGCTATTTTGGAAAATTGTTTATCAAGAATTTTTGTAATATTTTTAGATGCAATTAGAAGTGACAGAAAGTATAGTTGTGTACCAGATCACGAAATTTCCACGATAACTGCAAAGTGGCTTGCACAGGCCAAAAACCGATTAAGCAAAAAAAAAACTATTACTGCTGATGAACCTCAAGAGTCGAGATTATAAGTATTAAAAAATAAATTATTAATTTTGATCAACAAAATTAACAATGTATTCAGTTTTCTTTTACGTTTATTTATATTGTTTTGTAATTGTTTTATTAAGTTCATAAGTACATGATTAGTTTCAATTAATATTTTGATTATTATGTTTTGTTTTTCATTTTTATATTTCCTATTAATATTGTATTTTAATTGTTTTATAATGTCCACAAACACATAATTAGTTTTGATTTTTATATTTAATATTAATATTTTGTTATGTTATGTATTTATTATTTTAAAACAAGGTAGTTAAATAAATGCATTAATTATTTTATTTTTAAAACTAATATTAATATTTTGATTATTAATATTATATTTTTTGTATTTAATGTTTTAAAGCAAGGTAGTTAAATATAAATACATTAATTATTACATTTTAAAAACTTATATTAATATTTTTATTATTATGTTTTGTATTGATTGTTTTACAACAGGGTTAATAAATTGATTATAAATATTTATTATTATGTCTATAAATACTATATTCCTGAATATTCTGGAGAAAAAATCATTGACTGATGGGACTCACTAATCAACAATACAATTAATAAACATTTAGGTGTCATAGAATATCTTAAAAGAACTATATTGATATCAATAATCAAAAATCATATATGATTTTGAAGTCTTCCAAAATGTTTTAAAAAACAATTATCTATATATTTTAAGTAATATTGTAACCACATAATTTGGAAAACAATTATGTTACATTGTATGGGTTATATTTTTACAATGTGTTAAAAAATAATCCAAACAATGTTGTACCCATATTGCTTATAAAGTTTACTACAATATGTCTGTATCAATATTATCAAAATATTTGGAAGATTGTTGTCAACATATGTTTGGAAAATATTATTATTGTAATATAATATTTTCATTGCTGCCATAGGTTTTTGTGACAACATTTAAAACATATTTCTAAGATATAAAAAAAACAAATAAAACTTATTTTATCAATATCAATATATTCTTTGAAAATATGTTTAACATATTTTTAAAATATGAATTTGCTATCTGGGTTATTATGTAGAATAAAGCGTAAATAAAATGCAATAATAAATTACATGTAATAAAGATCTATCGGGAAATTTTTATTTTCTACAACCTATATAAAATGGAAACCTGTCTAAAATGAAAAAAATATCTGGTCCCAACCGTTTCCATATTACACAGGTTTTACTGTATATGTAATATATGTAATAATGTTGGTTACTTTATTCATGCATTCTTTTCGAAAACGCAATTTTAATGATATTTTTAAAATATTGGTGTTGGAATGGCAAACGTGTGAACATAAAATTACACTTAGAATTTAACGCACATAATTTATTTACACTTTTTTCAATTCTTTAAGGCGAAAATTTTTAGTCTTAAAATACATTTTTTTTATAATTATAACTATGTAGATATAACACATTTTTTGTCAACTCAGGAGTGACAAGGATATTGTTAAAACAATGTATATATTTTATGTTTTTATGTATGAATTTCTTTCAGTGCGGTAACACACCTCATCGACCAAATAATATAAAATAAATATAATACCCAAATTTTCTTTTATATAAAATACGATAACCAAATGTTCTCGTTTAAAGTATACATTCCAAATGGTTATCGTTAATGTTCTTACTTTTTTTTTTATTATTACATTTTTCTTTTCTTTTTTTTTTTTTTATTTTGTACTTAGAGCAAAGGACTTATAGCGTTTGCATATTTGTTTTGCACGGTTACAAAAATGGCAGAGTATGAAAAAAATACGTTTCATACTTCTACAAAACTACTTTCGAAATTTTATTGTGCATATAAATGCATATTTTGAGTAATTTTTGTTTTCAGGGCATATTTTACATTTTTACACACTATTTAATACTTTGTGAGACATATTTAAACTTAATTTAATTTATTTCACATCGACCTTTTTATTTCAAACAATACAGTCAAAATGTTTTAGTAAAAATATTTTTACTTTTAATTTTTGTTCCAACGCCGTACACCATAGTCTACATCAGCACCAAAATGAACCACATGCCTACATCTTTAACATGGATATTTTTGTTTAGTGCCAGAAGAAAAAAAAAAAAAATTAAAAAAATTATTATTCATTGTGGTCACGCCGATACTGACGAGAAAGACGGAGTCGTAGTACGCTGCTCTTTTACGATCCCGACAAAGACGGCCGTGTGCAGAACTTGCACAACTTACACTGTGTTCTCGCTATGATATAACAGTAAATTATAACAGCGCTGTCCTTTTTTTCCAGCGATCTGCCATTGCGAACAAACGGGATGCGGACGAGTGAATCGATCGTTGTTATTTTTTTCGTTCGCTTTGACTTATACGCAAAGAATCGAATCGTCAGACATTTTTTTATGCCGTGCATACGTCAAAACGATACGTGGTACGTCGTTGCCGACAAAAACGAAAAAGTCGTCTGAGCGTTTTCCGTCGGTCTTCTACAGTCCCGACGACGACGACCGTGTTGTGCACAACTTTTCACAACGGATATTTCACGACAGTAAAAATAAATTGAGTGTACGCTTGAGTTCAAAATTTACCCTCAAACTGCCACTTATTCGTTTGATGAACAAATAAAAATAAATATATTATTCATTTTGATTACGACGCGAACGGCCAAAAAATGTTTGGCGTGCGGCGGTCATGGCGATTCGTTCTCCATAACTAACGAGTCGTTAGCGACAAAAATCGTGTCACGTGTATGTGTGAGCTCATGCACTGAGCGCTTTCGATCGGTCTTTTACAGTCCCGACGACGACGACAACCGTGTGCAGGACTCGTTGCTACAGTTTTAGCGCGATAATTTTTTTTTTTTTTTTTAATAAAATCGCATTATACGCGTTCAGGCCGATATTTACCCGCGCGTCGCTTAATAATCATTTGAGAAAGAAAAACAAAATTTAAAAAATGATTATTTTTTCATCGACGCGACGCGGTTCGACAAAAAAAATCCTCGCCGTGCAGCCGTCTCGTCGCCACGACAAATGTCACACAAATGAGTACGCGACGTGTTTTCGATCGGTCTTTTACATTTCCGAACACGGCGATCATCGTGTGAGCACGACTCGCCACTGCGAATTCAACCGCGATTATATTAATACATTGTCATATAATATTAAATCATTATCGTGCGGTCGATATTCAACCGCGAGCGGCCACTGCAAACGATGATTAATATATTTTTGTATTACCTAATTTTTCTTTTCTTCGCTATGACCGCGACGACGACTGTATGGGCGATAACCGCGTGAGCACGACTCGCCACTGCGAATTCAATCGCGATCATAATTATAACGATATCGACGCGTCGAATGTAAAACGCGTACGATCGCAACGATCGACCGACACAAAATCTCGGCTAAGTCGCAGCGTCACCAGTCGCCGGACAGAGTCCGTCCGGCGACTGGCCGGCCACCCGGTTCACGTCAACGCGGCGATCGGTCCCCGCGGCACACCTTCCAACCGCTCCCACTCTCTTTCGCTTACTATCGAAAAAAAACTAGTCAGGGACCGTGGCGGTGGACACCGATGATCGGTGGGCCGGTGATCCGAGCGATTCCAAAGACGCTGTACAACGCGCGAAACCCGTACGTCGCACCGCCCGACGTACGACTACTGCTATACCACCGTCCCCGAAGTCCGCGCTCCGTTTTAAACACGCGTAGAAGAGCCGACGAACGTTCGTTCGACGCTTAGTGGTATAGAATCCAAAAAAAGCCATCGAACAAAATACACAGAAAGAAAAACCTTGATCACATTGCCGTTTTTACTCGACGAGTCGGACAACGTACGAGACGTGCACCGAAACGTGATATCTTTCGCGCTACAGTTACAGCCGGATTCCGTGATCACAAGCCAGCTGGCTAAATCGCGAAATATATCGACGGTGTAAAACAGTAGCGACCCAGCCGACGTCGAGCGTCAACATAATTAGTCGGTACGACAACGAGCAACGGCCATTACGTACGATACACACGAAAACACCACTCGGTGTTCATATGATCGGTCGTCGTATAAGACGACGGTACTTCGTGAATGGTATGTTTTTTTTTTGTATTTCACATTACCGTAGCCGGATTCGTGATCACAAACCAGTCGCTAAATCGCGAAATAGTTTTAATAGACGGTGTAATTCGGTCGTGAAAAAATAGCGACCCCGGCCGGCCACACCGTAAGGCCGGAAGTACACATTCGCCGCCGAGACTGACTCGGCGGAAATTCAATCTAGGCGAGTTAGCGCGAGTGCACACAGTTCGTTCTCGGCTTACCTCAGCTCGAGGTCGCTGCTGCTGCTACTCGGCGTATTGTTTGTGCATTTGCATATTATGCTCGAGTGGGCGCTCTCGTGCTCGCGTCTCGCGGCTGGGCCTCGTGTTCTCCGAGACTCGGGCACAAAAATCCGCCTGCCGACCGAGCGCCGCCGTCGAGACGAGGCGACACGAGCGTGTCCAGTTCTAAACTCTCGTGATCGGCTGTACCGCCGGCATAACGACGTTAATCGTACGTTAATGTACGTTAAATATACGTTCGGCACATTGATCAATTGTACGACACCACAACGTGGACACGACAACGAGCAAGCGGCGTGTTTTGGAAAACCGACGTTTTCTCGACACAGTGGCCGGTCTCGATATATTTTAGTGATGTGTAGTTCACGAGTTAGTCGACTCGGTGAGTCGACTCTGTAAAGTGAACTGCGCTAGTCGACTCAGTGTTTCAAGATTTGGCGACTCAGTGACTCAGTTCCACCAACATTTCAATTCATTTATTTAAACCAACAACCTGAACTCTCAACTCAATACTTAACCCCTTAGTCTCACCAACTCAGCTCGACTCGACTCACCAACAACTCAGCTCGACTCATTAGTCACAAACATAGATAACAATTATGTATGGTCATTGGTCACAATACGTAGTAACAGATAACAAATTGTTTTAATTTGCAATTTCAAATATTTTATCAACATTTTAATACTTTAATAGTTATCACTTATCAACGTAACTAATAATTTTCAATTTTTCATCCAGCTTGTTCTACAAACCTTTAATAAACCTACCATTATCATATGTATTCATATTATTCTTAAACGTACGTACACTTTAGTTTGGTACCAAATTATTATCAATATTATCTACAGCCATACTAAATTAGATACTCGCAGTACTCGCACATAATACAATCACCTTAAAATTATCACTAAAATAAGAATTAAAACTTATAGAACAATAAGTTATAAATAATAAACAAATTATAGATACATAGCCACATTATCCTATACCATAGGTACCTATTATTATGGTATTTACTTGTTTGAAGTTTATGAGCTATTGTTTTGTTCATTATAATGAAGTCAATAGGAATTATCTATAAATGTAGCTAACAATGCTATCATAGAAGCATAATCATAGCGTATTTAAAAAAATAGTTAATTTTTTGACTCCTAAATTCTTGCTATTTCAGTAATTTAGTTATATCAAAATATGAAGTTAACTATTTAAGTAGGAGTCGACGAGCTATTCAAGAGTTGAATCAAATTTTCAGGTTTAAATGTAATTGAGTTGTGAAGAGTCGATGAGTCGACTCATTGATTCAACTCATAAAACTGAACTGAGTTGAAAGATTCGACTCGTCAAAATGAGTTGAAATTCCCATCACTAATATATTTATTATATTTTATCGCCACACGGGCGCGTGCGGTCGGTCGGTGCCGGCGACAACGCGTCGCAGTAACGAGACGTGGCCACGTGGGGTCGTACGGACGCGACACCACACCGTGACGTGCTTATCGCCGAGAAATCAACGCGTCGTAGCGTTCGTTTCTTTTTCGTCCAAACCGAACGGTTCCGTTCGACGTCACGACACGATTTCGCCGTCGTGACGTTACGCGGACACGCCGACATATTCTGTGAAATAAAAAAAAAAACAACCACCGAGTCCCGACGACGTGTGCACAAAAGTCGTGCCCACGACGAACGCGGAGCTCGGTCGACGGTCAAATGACTTTCGGCTTGCGGCGGCCGGCGAGCGGTGCCGTTAGCACGGAACACTGACGCTCTCCTCCTCCTCCGCATCCCGTACCCCACCACTCGGACGCGGCGCACCGGAGCGGGGACTTCGAGCGTCTTCTCGGCGTGGCAGTTAGCGTTTGCACGGGTCTTTGCGGTCCGTCGCGCAGTGTGGCCGCGTCGACTGATTTTCTCGCAGTGTGGCCGCGTCGACGGATTTTCTCGCAGTGACCGCAGCCCGGAGAACTTTGCGCGCAATCGTCTTATCGCTCCTCGTCTTATTTACACGGCCTTGTATATTGAATAAATACCTATAAACGTTTTTTTTTTTTTTTTAAACGTACGCAAATCCGGCGTAGTTTTTCCTCACTCGGTTCAAATCGTTTCGTTTATTTTCCAATTATCTTATTACGTTGTACTTTTCCTCTGGAACAGCATATTACGTATTCAGATGACATATACAAGCCAAAAGTATTTTGGTTTGATCAGATGAACAGTTTTATTCGTCCGTTTGTTCAACAGCGATGTTTCGATAGTGACTAAGTCGCAGTCTTGTAAAAGATACTTTAAAAAGTATTCAAGTACAGATACAGTTACTTATTTTCAAAAGTATTTAAAACACGTATTTGAATACTTGGAAAAAAAGTATTCAAGTATAAATACGAATACTTTTAAAAAGTATTTTAAGATACTTTCAAATACTTTTTTTTTAATATGTTTTACCTTTTTACCATGACCTTATAGATAAACTTAATCATTAGTAAACTTAATTAATTTTTATCTCAGCACTAGTTTTACTTTAATTAATTATAATAGTAGTTGGTTCACACACACAGTAGTACAGTACACGTCGATAGACAAAATATGACAAATGACAAATGTGAATAAATAAATAATGTCTAAATCATAATAAGGTAAATACTAAATTCATTTAAAACATTGTTTATACTTGTACTTTTCCTTAGGATTACCTAAGTAATATAGTCAATTTAAATAATAATTATTTATTTTAGTTGTAAAGGAACCGTCTACGAGCCATACTAGTGTCAATAAAGTCAGTGAATCGTCTGATTCAGGAGAGGAACCCCAATGTGCAACAGTTCTAGGTATGCATACAAATTCATTTAAAACATTGTTTATACTTGTACTTTTCCTTAGGATTACCTCAGTAGTATAGTCAATTTAAATAATTATATCCAAATAATTTAATTTAATGAGTAAATTTCTAAATGCCATGTTTTTTGACGCAGAACAAAGACTAAATGCGAATGTTGACATGGTTGAAGCAGAAGAAGCACATTTTTCATCCCGAGGTGTTTTAAAAAAAAAAAAAAGTATTTATATTTTATTTAATGAGTAGATCATTACAATTATTTTTATCTTATATTAAATTTTAGTTTTAAATGGCAAATACAGTAGTACTGAATCTAGTGATGAAAAATCAGAAACTTCTAGTGACAAATCTAGTGATGAAAAATCAGAAGGTTCTATTGAAGACGGTAAACTGAAAATTTCCTTAAATTAGAATGTATATAATTATTATTAATTATGTTTTTGTTTTTCTATGTTACAGAGAATACCTATAAATGCGAATTTCCTGGCTGTATAAAATCGTATAAAAAGCAAAGATGGTGCATAAAACATTTAGATAGCCATTTCACTAGACATGTTTGTAAAACATGTAATAAGGTCCTATCTAGCAGAGGAACCTTAAATCGACACATGAAAATGCACACAGACAAACGGACAAAATATAAATGTGAAATATGCAACCGGACTTTCTTCCATGACAGTGATTTAAAGTACCATCAAAAAACAATTCATGCAGAAAACAGTTCAATAAAATGTACACTTTGCGAGAAAACTTATGCAACCAAAAAATTATTGAAAAATCATCATAACTTTGTTCATTTAAAGTTACAAAAATATCGTTGTCCAGATTGTGGTTTGTGTTTTGGAATGTCAATCTCGTTGCATCGACATAAAAAAAAGGTAATTAATTAACACTTGAGTAACAAAATATAACATTTAAATAAAAAAAAACATATTTCTGTTTCAGAACACTTTGTACGGAAACCTTTATCTTAGGGAGGAGGTGTTGCGAGCTCTCACTTTTAATAGAAATCCGGATGTGTATAGGACGTGTTATTACGTTCTAACTGCCGGCACATGCTAAAAAACCAATAGGTCACCAGTGTATCACAACTGAATTAGAAATATATCAATGGGATGCGAGGACACTGTTTATTATCTAATTAATAGGAACTAAAAATCCTAAGTGTGATTTCTCTAAGCACGAGGCTACTGGTAATGTCTTCATCAACCCAAATGCAACCATATAAAGAGGACCTGTATGGCCATCGAGAGCAGACGGTGGACGGCAATCGGAGCAGACAGTAGTCAAAGGCCAGCAGTGAGACAACACCATCTTCACGTCACAGTTCGCAATCACCTCCCGATTAAGTTTTGATTGTTATATAGTAATTGTTATACGAAGTTTAATAAACACAAAGTTAATTATTCACTGCATTACCTTTTAACAACACGGTACGCAACACTAGATCCATTTAATTATTGTAGTTCAGAATATCACTTGAATAATTGGCTAATAGAAAATAAATTGTTAGCCAGTGTCCAACAAATAACTATTAATAACCAAATGTGTCCTGTTAATCATGGAGGTGAGATTTGTTATAGTGAAAAAGTAACTAAAGGTGCTCTTTTGCCATTACAATTACAATTCAAACAGTTTTTTGAACATAACAACAATTTCAAAATATGTTATGATAGGCTAGAGAATTTCAAAACTGATAAAAGTTATCTTTCTAATTTTGTACAAGGAAAATTATGGAAACAAAAGACATCACAATATGAAGGAAAAATAGTTTTTCCATACTTTTTATACATAGACGATTTTGAAATTAATAATCCTTTAGGATCTCATGCCACTTACCAATCTATTGCAGCCATCTATTATAGTTTTCCTCTGATTAAAAATAATTCTAAACTTTCAAATATATTTCTAGCTGCATTAATTAAATCTGCTGATTTTAAAGAATTTGGAAATGATCCATGTTTATTGCAAATAATTGATGATATTAATTATCTTGCAAAAGAAGGAATATCTGTTACAACAGAACATGGGGACTTTAAGGTTTATTTTATTCTTGGAATAATTTTAGGTGACAACTTGGGGCTTAATAGTTTACTTGAATTTAGTAAATCATTTTCGTCCAATTATTATTGCCGGCTTTGTAAATTGCATAAATCTATTGCAAATGGCCTTTGTGAAGAAAATGCTTCATCCATGCGTAATGTAAATAATTATTTAGAGGATGTGGCTAAAATGAATTTTAGTGAGACTGGAATTTATAAAAATTCTATTTTAAATTCTATTGAATATTTCCATGTAACAGAAAATTATTGTGTAGATACTATGCACGATCTCTTTGAAGGTATATGCCATTATGATATGTGTCATATTATAAAACATTATACTATCACCGCACAGATTATTTCACTGTCAACTTTAAACAAACAAAAAACTAATTTTAATTATGGTTCAATTGAATTTGGTAATGTATCTCCTGAAATTACTGAACAACATTTAAACAAAAGTCATTTAAAGATGTCAGCAAGAGAAATGCTGACATTTGTTCATTTTTTTTCCCTAATGGTTGGTGAATTTGTTCCTGAAAATGATGAAGTTTGGCAATTTTATTTAACACTTGTTAAAATTATTGATATACTCCTTTCATATAATTTTACTGAAAGCAAAATTGAATATCTTCAACTCCTAATACGTGAGCACAACTCTATGTATATAAGGCTATTTAATGATCCGTTGAAACCTAAGCACCATTTTCTGACCCATTATCCCACTGTAATTCGTGTTACATGTAACTGGTGTTTTCGTTTTGAAGGGAAACATAAAGAACTCAAAACATATGCTCGTACAACATCATCGAGGAAAAATATAACACTAACATTAGCTAAAAAATGTCAGTACAAATTTGCTTATATTTTATTGCAACCCATAAGCACTCAGCAGATTAGTTTAAAACAAAAACATAGTATAAGTAGCTTATATTCTGATATCATATGCAGTAATCTTTTTATTAATACATCTGTTTTTAATTGTTACAAACAAATAGAGTTTATGGGGACAATTTACAAAAAAGGATATTATTTAACAAAATTTATTGATGAAATGTATTTATTTGAAATATTAGAATTAGTTGTTATTAATAATCCTATTTTGAAAGTATATGCACTAGTAAGACAAATTAAAATAGACAACTATAATTCACATTTTGAATCATTTGAAGTTGACAGGGATAGAACTGCTGTAAATGACTGTTTAATTTTTAAAATAGAAGAATTTAGTGGACCACCTATTAATATTACACCAACCTCTTCAGGCAGATTAATGATCCGTCTTAAAGAATTTTTTTAGATTTTTATATCTATAATTTTGTATATACCTATTATTTAATAAAAATATTTCCATACTTATTTGTATATTATATTATTTTTTAAAGATGAATTATTATGGATGTGAATGAAGGTGCAGAAATATCCAGCAATAGTGATACAATTATTGACTTGAATAATTATGATAATGCTTTGAATAATGCTGATAATTTAAATTTGATTGATGCTTTAAATAATATTGATAATGCTGCAAGTATCTTCATAATTTAAAAATAAATATAGTTCGCTATTTTTCTATATAGTTTTTAACAATATTCTAATAATAATTTAAATTTACAGTCTCCAATTTCTACAGCTATGATGCCTTTTATGCAAGGTTATAATTACCCAATTGAAGACCTGCAACCTTTACATGATTTGTTGAGTGAATGGAATTTGGAATGTATTTATCAAACATTACTTGGTAATATTATGAAAATGTATTAGTATATGTTCAAAAAATAAATTATTGACAATGAAATATTCCTTTAATATTGTTCATAGATCAACTTATTGATTTGAAAATTATGAAACTTATGAACGATGATGATGTAAATGAACTCCTAAAGAATCACCCTCTTGGTATTAAAATATTATTCTCTAATAACTTAAAAACATGGCAAAAATCACAAATTAAATTACCTACAACAACAATGCTACCAATTCTTTCAAAAACTTATCAAGAAAAATCTGAAGCCATTAACATGAATCTTGGAGACATTTTAAGTGGGTCTACTACCGGATTAATGATCAATGAGTATTATAAAACAAACCACAAATTCAATGACAACATAAGGACATTATTGGTCGACACAGTCATAAGTTATATTATAACTAAGCAAAAATGTATGTCTGTTGGGATAGCTAATAGTATTGCAGATCAAATTGTTGACATGTTTCCAACAGAAATAAAAGTTTGTATTTGTATTTAATATTAATTATTATAATATTATTATTATTTTATATATTTGTACATTTTTGGTAGGATACTTATTTTTTAAAATATGATGCCAATAAAAATCCGAAGGGGAAGTTGTATGCGAAGTATTACAATTCTATGAGGACATTAAAAACTAGTGGTCTAATTTCTTCTAGCACCCGTGCAAAACAACCTGCTAAACCACTGAATCGCAATCATGGTTTACATTTTGGTAAGTTATAAAATATTTTTAATTACTTTCAACTTTAAATAAAAATGTTTTGTATACACAAATATTATGCTTATCTAGTGTCATATCTAATAATAAATATGTCACAATTCACTGAGTTCCAATATCATTTTTTTTTTTTTGTATCTTTATTATAAATTAAACTTTAATATAATAATATGCAATATTTGTATATAAAAAAGGGGAGAAATGTATTCCTCTGTGTGTAATTATGCAATTCATATTCAAATGGTATGTTTCAGAGCCAGAAAATGATGTACAGTACATTATTGAACAAATCAAACATGATCAGAACTGTTCTTTCCCTGAACTTGAAAAGAAATGGAAAGCAACAACAAAGTACCGCTTAAACTACATTCAAACTTCAACATCAACTACAGATATCTTTAACAACTGGAACAATTATAAATTACCTCTAGGATACAGACTAGTAAATTTATTTAACTCTATTTAAATTAATAGTTTTTGGTTTCCCTATATAATATAATTGCATATGTGTGTGTGTGTGTGTGTGTGTGTGTGTGTGTGTGTGTGTGTGTGTGTGTGTGTGTATGATTATATAAATAATAACAGAAGTATATACATTATATTGTAGTATAAACTTCTGATATTATTTTTTTTTTCTATAGTACATATTATTATACATGTTGTTATGTCATAATGTATACCCTATTTTTATAAGTAAGTACTTATTTACTTACTAAGTTTAGTATTATTTTTAGGTTGACATAGACTTCAATACAATGTATCCTAATTGCCCTAATTTCATACTTTCATTTGAAGAAAATTCGGAAAAATTAATGAACTTATTGGATGAAAAAATAAAAGATATTTCGAGTCGACGATTATATGATAGTCTGAAGGAAGCAGCAGATATAAGTCAAAGTATTTATAATTTTATTTTTTAGAAAAAATACTATCATAAATCAATAATAATTTGTATTTATATATTACAAATGTATTTCAATATTTTAGATGGAAAGAATGCAATAATAATATACTTATTACATTCTATATTTATACCAACATCAAAGAAAGTTACCCGGGACCACACTGGCCAGAAGAAACAAATAAAGTACTCCATTAAAGATTCACAGAATAGTTTTATTATATTTAAAAATTCAGTTTGTGAAATAGAAGAATACATTAAAACACGACTTACAGACAAATCTCCAATACAGCCTTTTATCATGGTAGTGGGTACACTTATGCAGCCAAAAGAGATAATTGTATTTTTTGACTATATAAAATATAAAGTTTATTCAATTTTACATGCAATAGATGTGACATTTAAACTGTTTCATCTATTTAACCTAGAATATCCTCCAGAATCAGTTATTGTATGGTTGTTTATTCAAAAATTTTTTTTTTTCTATTAATACTAAATTTGATGTACCATGTCACACTCTTGGACAAATATTATCTGATTTAAAAAAATAATATAATGCATATTTAATTAATTTTAACTGTAATAATATACAACATTTTTAACAAAAATATCTATTTTTTATTTTACCTAATTCCTATTTATTTAAAAACAAAGTATGTACAAAAAGAAATATTTATATTATTGATTTTGTTTGTTATTTGCACTTTATGTGTACTTCCATGTACTACATAACAAATAATGAATTATGAACATGGTAAAATTTAGGTATCAGGTAACAACTATAGTTATAATAAAGAATGGTGGAAAATATTGCTCAAAATTAATAATCATAATATGATTGTGATAAAAAATTTTAACAACTACTAATAATGTATCTACTAATAAAGGCAACAATGTATCTAGGTTGATTCAACATATCAGATGGTGCTACAATGGTATTATCATATTAATAATAATGTTTTGTAGGTCAGTAACTATACTTACAAGAAAATTGTTAAACCGACAACATTCTTTGTTGATCCAACGATATAAAAATTATAAAAAACTTATAATATAGTATTGTCAAATTGATAACAAAATCTTGTTGGCTCTGTGTTAGCAAGATTATTATCAATACAACAATGTTAATTGATGATTCAACGATGTAAAAATTAGAAATAATGGTATTGTTAAATTGATAAAAAATTCTTGTTGGCCCTATGTTTACAAGAGTATTGTCAATCAAACATAGTTTTTTATCAGTATGATTGTGGTTTTTCTTTTGGTGCAACACGGCTAGACGTTTTTTTAAAAACTACGATACATCTGCAGAAATAACTGGTATCGACAAAAACCTTATTATTCGGTTTTATATTATTCTCCAATGTTTATCCAGTGGTTATAATATTAATTTTATCAAATTTGGAAATTATTGTTGGGAAACTGCAGAAATGTATGTACAATTATATAATTGGTATTATATGCCACCTTCCGTTCACAAAATTTTATGTCATGGGTCCTCAATAGCAAAATCATTTATGATCCCAATAGGACAACTCAATGAAGAAGCGCAAGAGGCAAAAAATAAAGACATAAAAAATTTCCGTGAATATCAGTCTCGTAAAACATCAAGAATTGATACAAACACGGATATTTTGAATCGTTTATTATTATCTTCAGATCCTCTTTTAAGTAATTTAAGGGAAGTTAAAAAAAAAAACGAAAATTATATCCTCATGTAAAAGAACTCATAATTTTAGATAGTGATAGTAGTGATGACAATTAATAAAATGTATTTTTTTTTTTCATATGCAATAAAAATTGTTTGAATAAAAAACTTTTGAGTATAAAATGTTTTTAAATGTTTTTATATATATTATATAATGTTTTGGAAAATGTTTGACAACTTGGAGTTTTGGCAACCTTTTTTTAATTTTGAACCACTGTGAGCCGGAACCCGGTACACCACAACGGAACTAGAAACATTGGCAATAGTATACTGCTGCATGAAGTTCCGACAATACCTAATCGGACACACGACAATAATCCAGACCGACCACCATGCGCTCACGTTTTTAAAACAGTGCAAACTAACCAGTGGTAGATGAACAAATGGGTACTAGCACTACAAGAATTCAACCTTAAAATAGAATACATACCTGGGTCACACAACATAGCTGCGGATACATTAACCAGATACCCACGAATTGGAGAAAGACCAACAGAAGAAAAAATCATACTGAACAAAATAATGACCATCCCATTCAGCGAACAGCTGACGAACCAATTAAAAAATTTCGCAACAGAACAGTTGAAAGACCCACACATTAGAAAAATGACCGAAAATGAACACACAACAAAGAAAAACCAAGTCACATTCGTAAGAAGAAAACAGGGAGAACGATGGCGGGTGATACTGCCAACACAGATCGCAAGTAATCTGACAAAAGAACTCCATGAAGCAACGGGCCACCCTGGAAAATATAAAACATACCATGCGCTGGCGGAGATGTGCACATTTCGAAAAATGCAGAAAATAATTGCCGAGACAATAAGAACATGCGACAACTGCCAGAGAAATAAACCACTAAACTACGCGGCAAATGGAAAAACGATATCACATAAACCAAATCATATAATGGAAAGAGTATCAATTGACCTAATGGGTCCCTGCCACAAGGACGAGGGGGGACTCACTATATCCTAGCGATACTTGACATGTTTTCAAAATACATCAGGTTATATGCACTGAAAAAAGCAACAGCCAAGTCAATCATAAAGAAGATAACGGAAGACTACATCCCGTCGACAGGGAAACCAGAAACAATCATCTCAGATAACGGCACACAATTTACATCCAAACAATGGGCAGACCACATGAGAAAATTAGGAGTAAATTGTGTGTTTATCACCAAATACCACCCACAATCCAACCAGGTGGAACGATATAACTGAGAAATAGGACAGATTTTGAGGACATATTTCCACGAACAACACACAAAATGGCCAGACTACCTAAAAACAATCGAACACTATTTAATACTTTGTGAGACATATTTAAACTTAATTCAATTTATTTCACATCGACCTTTTTATTTCAAACAATACAGTCAAAATGTTTTAGTAAAAATTACCTTGTTGATGACTTAAAATCTGATATGAAGATCAAATGTGCAGCAAATACTTATTTAGATATAGCACTACTACTAATGATATTCATGATAATAAACAACAAGGACCAACAAGATGACAACTTCTTGAATATATGAATATTACGTATTCAGATTACATATACAAGCCAAAAGTATTTTGGTTTGATCAGATGAACAGTTTTATTCGTCCGTTTGTTCAACAGCGATGTTTCGATAGTGACTAAGTCGCAGTCTTGTAAAAGATACTTTAAAAAGTATTCAAGTACAGATACAGTTACTTATTTTCAAAAGTATTTAAAACACGTATTTGAATACTTGGAAAAAAAGTATTCAAGTATAAATACGAATACTTTTAAAAAGTATTTTAAGATACTTTCAAATACTTTTTTTTTAATATGTTTTACCTTTTTACCATGACCTTATAGATAAACTTAATCATTAGTAAACTTAATTAATTTTTATCTCAGCACTAGTTTTACTTTAATTAATTATAATAGTAGTTGGTTCACACACACAGTAGTACAGTACACGTCGATAGACAAAATATGACAAATGACAAATGTGAATAAATAAATAATGTCTAAATCATAATAAGGTAAATACTAAATTCATTTAAAACATTGTTTATACTTGTACTTTTCCTTAGGATTACCTAAGTAATATAGTCAATTTAAATAATAATTATTTATTTTAGTTGTAAAGGAACCGTCTACGAGCCATACTAGTGTCAATAAAGTCAGTGAATCGTCTGATTCAGGAGAGGAACCCCAATGTGCAACAGTTCTAGGTATGCATACAAATTCATTTAAAACATTGTTTATACTTGTACTTTTCCTTAGGATTACCTCAGTAGTATAGTCAATTTAAATAATTATATCCAAATAATTTAATTTAATGAGTAAATTTCTAAATGCCATGTTTTTTGACGCAGAACAAAGACTAAATGCGAATGTTGACATGGTTGAAGCAGAAGAAGCACATTTTTCATCCCGAGGTGTTTTAAAAAAAAAAAAAAGTATTTATATTTTATTTAATGAGTAGATCATTACAATTATTTTTATCTTATATTAAATTTTAGTTTTAAATGGCAAATACAGTAGTACTGAATCTAGTGATGAAAAATCAGAAACTTCTAGTGACAAATCTAGTGATGAAAAATCAGAAGGTTCTATTGAAGACGGTAAACTGAAAATTTCCTTAAATTAGAATGTATATAATTATTATTAATTATGTTTTTGTTTTTCTATGTTACAGAGAATACCTATAAATGCGAATTTCCTGGCTGTATAAAATCGTATAAAAAGCAAAGATGGTGCATAAAACATTTAGATAGCCATTTCACTAGACATGTTTGTAAAACATGTAATAAGGTCCTATCTAGCAGAGGAACCTTAAATCGACACATGAAAATGCACACAGACAAACGGACAAAATATAAATGTGAAATATGCAACCGGACTTTCTTCCATGACAGTGATTTAAAGTACCATCAAAAAACAATTCATGCAGAAAACAGTTCAATAAAATGTACACTTTGCGAGAAAACTTATGCAACCAAAAAATTATTGAAAAATCATCATAACTTTGTTCATTTAAAGTTACAAAAATATCGTTGTCCAGATTGTGGTTTGTGTTTTGGAATGTCAATCTCGTTGCATCGACATAAAAAAAAGGTAATTAATTAACACTTGAGTAACAAAATATAACATTTAAATAAAAAAAAACATATTTCTGTTTCAGAACACTTTGTACGGAAACCTTTATCTTAGGGAGGAGGTGTTGCGAGCTCTCACTTTTAATAGAAATCCGGATGTGTATAGGACGTGTTATTACGTTCTAACTGCCGGCACATGCTAAAAAACCAATAGGTCACCAGTGTATCACAACTGAATTAGAAATATATCAATGGGATGCGAGGACACTGTTTATTATCTAATTAATAGGAACTAAAAATCCTAAGTGTGATTTCTCTAAGCACGAGGCTACTGGTAATGTCTTCATCAACCCAAATGCAACCATATAAAGAGGACCTGTATGGCCATCGAGAGCAGACGGTGGACGGCAATCGGAGCAGACAGTAGTCAAAGGCCAGCAGTGAGACAACACCATCTTCACGTCACAGTTCGCAATCACCTCCCGATTAAGTTTTGATTGTTATATAGTAATTGTTATACGAAGTTTAATAAACACAAAGTTAATTATTCACTGCATTACCTTTTAACAACACGGTACGCAACACTAGATCCATTTAATTATTGTAGTTCAGAATATCACTTGAATAATTGGCTAATAGAAAATAAATTGTTAGCCAGTGTCCAACAAATAACTATTAATAACCAAATGTGTCCTGTTAATCATGGAGGTGAGATTTGTTATAGTGAAAAAGTAACTAAAGGTGCTCTTTTGCCATTACAATTACAATTCAAACAGTTTTTTGAACATAACAACAATTTCAAAATATGTTATGATAGGCTAGAGAATTTCAAAACTGATAAAAGTTATCTTTCTAATTTTGTACAAGGAAAATTATGGAAACAAAAGACATCACAATATGAAGGAAAAATAGTTTTTCCATACTTTTTATACATAGACGATTTTGAAATTAATAATCCTTTAGGATCTCATGCCACTTACCAATCTATTGCAGCCATCTATTATAGTTTTCCTCTGATTAAAAATAATTCTAAACTTTCAAATATATTTCTAGCTGCATTAATTAAATCTGCTGATTTTAAAGAATTTGGAAATGATCCATGTTTATTGCAAATAATTGATGATATTAATTATCTTGCAAAAGAAGGAATATCTGTTACAACAGAACATGGGGACTTTAAGGTTTATTTTATTCTTGGAATAATTTTAGGTGACAACTTGGGGCTTAATAGTTTACTTGAATTTAGTAAATCATTTTCGTCCAATTATTATTGCCGGCTTTGTAAATTGCATAAATCTATTGCAAATGGCCTTTGTGAAGAAAATGCTTCATCCATGCGTAATGTAAATAATTATTTAGAGGATGTGGCTAAAATGAATTTTAGTGAGACTGGAATTTATAAAAATTCTATTTTAAATTCTATTGAATATTTCCATGTAACAGAAAATTATTGTGTAGATACTATGCACGATCTCTTTGAAGGTATATGCCATTATGATATGTGTCATATTATAAAACATTATACTATCACCGCACAGATTATTTCATTGTCAACTTTAAACAAACAAAAAACTAATTTTAATTATGGTTCAATTGAATTTGGTAATGTATCTCCTGAAATTACTGAACAACATTTAAACAAAAGTCATTTAAAGATGTCAGCAAGAGAAATGCTGACATTTGTTCATTTTTTTTCCCTAATGGTTGGTGAATTTGTTCCTGAAAATGATGAAGTTTGGCAATTTTATTTAACACTTGTTAAAATTATTGATATACTCCTTTCATATAATTTTACTGAAAGCAAAATTGAATATCTTCAACTCCTAATACGTGAGCACAACTCTATGTATATAAGGCTATTTAATGATCCGTTGAAACCTAAGCACCATTTTCTGACCCATTATCCCACTGTAATTCGTGTTACATGTAACTGGTGTTTTCGTTTTGAAGGGAAACATAAAGAACTCAAAACATATGCTCGTACAACATCATCGAGGAAAAATATAACACTAACATTAGCTAAAAAATGTCAGTACAAATTTGCTTATATTTTATTGCAACCCATAAGCACTCAGCAGATTAGTTTAAAACAAAAACATAGTATAAGTAGCTTATATTCTGATATCATATGCAGTAATCTTTTTATTAATACATCTGTTTTTAATTGTTACAAACAAATAGAGTTTATGGGGACAATTTACAAAAAAGGATATTATTTAACAAAATTTATTGATGAAATGTATTTATTTGAAATATTAGAATTAGTTGTTATTAATAATCCTATTTTGAAAGTATATGCACTAGTAAGACAAATTAAAATAGACAACTATAATTCACATTTTGAATCATTTGAAGTTGACAGGGATAGAACTGCTGTAAATGACTGTTTAATTTTTAAAATAGAAGAATTTAGTGGACCACCTATTAATATTACACCAACCTCTTCAGGCAGATTAATGATCCGTCTTAAAGAATTTTTTTAGATTTTTATATCTATAATTTTGTATATACCTATTATTTAATAAAAATATTTCCATACTTATTTGTATATTATATTATTTTTTAAAGATGAATTATTATGGATGTGAATGAAGGTGCAGAAATATCCAGCAATAGTGATACAATTATTGACTTGAATAATTATGATAATGCTTTGAATAATGCTGATAATTTAAATTTGATTGATGCTTTAAATAATATTGATAATGCTGCAAGTATCTTCATAATTTAAAAATAAATATAGTTCGCTATTTTTCTATATAGTTTTTAACAATATTCTAATAATAATTTAAATTTACAGTCTCCAATTTCTACAGCTATGATGCCTTTTATGCAAGGTTATAATTACCCAATTGAAGACCTGCAACCTTTACATGATTTGTTGAGTGAATGGAATTTGGAATGTATTTATCAAACATTACTTGGTAATATTATGAAAATGTATTAGTATATGTTCAAAAAATAAATTATTGACAATGAAATATTCCTTTAATATTGTTCATAGATCAACTTATTGATTTGAAAATTATGAAACTTATGAACGATGATGATGTAAATGAACTCCTAAAGAATCACCCTCTTGGTATTAAAATATTATTCTCTAATAACTTAAAAACATGGCAAAAATCACAAATTAAATTACCTACAACAACAATGCTACCAATTCTTTCAAAAACTTATCAAGAAAAATCTGAAGCCATTAACATGAATCTTGGAGACATTTTAAGTGGGTCTACTACCGGATTAATGATCAATGAGTATTATAAAACAAACCACAAATTCAATGACAACATAAGGACATTATTGGTCGACACAGTCATAAGTTATATTATAACTAAGCAAAAATGTATGTCTGTTGGGATAGCTAATAGTATTGCAGATCAAATTGTTGACATGTTTCCAACAGAAATAAAAGTTTGTATTTGTATTTAATATTAATTATTATAATATTATTATTATTTTATATATTTGTACATTTTTGGTAGGATACTTATTTTTTTAAATATGATGCCAATAAAAATCCGAAGGGGAAGTTGTATGCGAAGTATTACAATTCTATGAGGACATTAAAAACTAGTGGTCTAATTTCTTCTAGCACCCGTGCAAAACAACCTGCTAAACCACTGAATCGCAATCATGGTTTACATTTTGGTAAGTTATAAAATATTTTTAATTACTTTCAACTTTAAATAAAAATGTTTTGTATACACAAATATTATGCTTATCTAGTGTCATATCTAATAATAAATATGTCACAATTCACTGAGTTCCAATATCATTTTTTTTTTTTTGTATCTTTATTATAAATTAAACTTTAATATAATAATATGCAATATTTGTATATAAAAAAGGGGAGAAATGTATTCCTCTGTGTGTAATTATGCAATTCATATTCAAATGGTATGTTTCAGAGCCAGAAAATGATGTACAGTACATTATTGAACAAATCAAACATGATCAGAACTGTTCTTTCCCTGAACTTGAAAAGAAATGGAAAGCAACAACAAAGTACCGCTTAAACTACATTCAAACTTCAACATCAACTACAGATATCTTTAACAACTGGAACAATTATAAATTACCTCTAGGATACAGACTAGTAAATTTATTTAACTCTATTTAAATTAATAGTTTTTGGTTTCCCTATATAATATAATTGCATATGTGTGTGTGTGTGTGTGTGTGTGTGTGTGTGTGTGTGTGTGTGTGTGTATGATTATATAAATAATAACAGAAGTATATACATTATATTGTAGTATAAACTTCTGATATTATTTTTTTTTTCTATAGTACATATTATTATACATGTTGTTATGTCATAATGTATACCCTATTTTTATAAGTAAGTACTTATTTACTTACTAAGTTTAGTATTATTTTTAGGTTGACATAGACTTCAATACAATGTATCCTAATTGCCCTAATTTCATACTTTCATTTGAAGAAAATTCGGAAAAATTAATGAACTTATTGGATGAAAAAATAAAAGATATTTCGAGTCGACGATTATATGATAGTCTGAAGGAAGCAGCAGATATAAGTCAAAGTATTTATAATTTTATTTTTTAGAAAAAATACTATCATAAATCAATAATAATTTGTATTTATATATTACAAATGTATTTCAATATTTTAGATGGAAAGAATGCAATAATAATATACTTATTACATTCTATATTTATACCAACATCAAAGAAAGTTACCCGGGACCACACTGGCCAGAAGAAACAAATAAAGTACTCCATTAAAGATTCACAGAATAGTTTTATTATATTTAAAAATTCAGTTTGTGAAATAGAAGAATACATTAAAACACGACTTACAGACAAATCTCCAATACAGCCTTTTATCATGGTAGTGGGTACACTTATGCAGCCAAAAGAGATAATTGTATTTTTTGACTATATAAAATATAAAGTTTATTCAATTTTACATGCAATAGATGTGACATTTAAACTGTTTCATCTATTTAACCTAGAATATCCTCCAGAATCAGTTATTGTATGGTTGTTTATTCAAAAATTTTTTTTTTTCTATTAATACTAAATTTGATGTACCATGTCACACTCTTGGACAAATATTATCTGATTTAAAAAAATAATATAATGCATATTTAATTAATTTTAACTGTAATAATATACAACATTTTTAACAAAAATATCTATTTTTTATTTTACCTAATTCCTATTTATTTAAAAACAAAGTATGTACAAAAAGAAATATTTATATTATTGATTTTGTTTGTTATTTGCACTTTATGTGTACTTCCATGTACTACATAACAAATAATGAATTATGAACATGGTAAAATTTAGGTATCAGGTAACAACTATAGTTATAATAAAGAATGGTGGAAAATATTGCTCAAAATTAATAATCATAATATGATTGTGATAAAAAATTTTAACAACTACTAATAATGTATCTACTAATAAAGGCAACAATGTATCTAGGTTGATTCAACATATCAGATGGTGCTACAATGGTATTATCATATTAATAATAATGTTTTGTAGGTCAGTAACTATACTTACAAGAAAATTGTTAAACCGACAACATTCTTTGTTGATCCAACGATATAAAAATTATAAAAAACTTATAATATAGTATTGTCAAATTGATAACAAAATCTTGTTGGCTCTGTGTTAGCAAGATTATTATCAATACAACAATGTTAATTGATGATTCAACGATGTAAAAATTAGAAATAATGGTATTGTTAAATTGATAAAAAATTCTTGTTGGCCCTATGTTTACAAGAGTATTGTCAATCAAACATAGTTTTTTATCAGTATGATTGTGGTTTTTCTTTTGGTGCAACACGGCTAGACGTTTTTTTAAAAACTACGATACATCTGCAGAAATAACTGGTATCGACAAAAACCTTATTATTCGGTTTTATATTATTCTCCAATGTTTATCCAGTGGTTATAATATTAATTTTATCAAATTTGGAAATTATTGTTGGGAAACTGCAGAAATGTATGTACAATTATATAATTGGTATTATATGCCACCTTCCGTTCACAAAATTTTATGTCATGGGTCCTCAATAGCAAAATCATTTATGATCCCAATAGGACAACTCAATGAAGAAGCGCAAGAGGCAAAAAATAAAGACATAAAAAATTTCCGTGAATATCAGTCTCGTAAAACATCAAGAATTGATACAAACACGGATATTTTGAATCGTTTATTATTATCTTCAGATCCTCTTTTAAGTAATTTAAGGGAAGTTAAAAAAAAAAACGAAAATTATATCCTCATGTAAAAGAACTCATAATTTTAGATAGTGATAGTAGTGATGACAATTAATAAAATGTATTTTTTTTTTTCATATGCAATAAAAATTGTTTGAATAAAAAACTTTTGAGTATAAAATGTTTTTAAATGTTTTTATATATATTATATAATGTTTTGGAAAATGTTTGACAACTTGGAGTTTTGGCAACCTTTTTTTAATTTTGAACCACTGTGAGCCGGAACCCGGTACACCACAACGGAACTAGAAACATTGGCAATAGTATACTGCTGCATGAAGTTCCGACAATACCTAATCGGACACACGACAATAATCCAGACCGACCACCATGCGCTCACGTTTTTAAAACAGTGCAAACTAACCAGTGGTAGATGAACAAATGGGTACTAGCACTACAAGAATTCAACCTTAAAATAGAATACATACCTGGGTCACACAACATAGCTGCGGATACATTAACCAGATACCCACGAATTGGAGAAAGACCAACAGAAGAAAAAATCATACTGAACAAAATAATGACCATCCCATTCAGCGAACAGCTGACGAACCAATTAAAAAATTTCGCAACAGAACAGTTGAAAGACCCACACATTAGAAAAATGACCGAAAATGAACACACAACAAAGAAAAACCAAGTCACATTCGTAAGAAGAAAACAGGGAGAACGATGGCGGGTGATACTGCCAACACAGATCGCAAGTAATCTGACAAAAGAACTCCATGAAGCAACGGGCCACCCTGGAAAATATAAAACATACCATGCGCTGGCGGAGATGTGCACATTTCGAAAAATGCAGAAAATAATTGCCGAGACAATAAGAACATGCGACAACTGCCAGAGAAATAAACCACTAAACTACGCGGCAAATGGAAAAACGATATCACATAAACCAAATCATATAATGGAAAGAGTATCAATTGACCTAATGGGTCCCTGCCACAAGGACGAGGGGGGACTCACTATATCCTAGCGATACTTGACATGTTTTCAAAATACATCAGGTTATATGCACTGAAAAAAGCAACAGCCAAGTCAATCATAAAGAAGATAACGGAAGACTACATCCCGTCGACAGGGAAACCAGAAACAATCATCTCAGATAACGGCACACAATTTACATCCAAACAATGGGCAGACCACATGAGAAAATTAGGAGTAAATTGTGTGTTTATCACCAAATACCACCCACAATCCAACCAGGTGGAACGATATAACTGAGAAATAGGACAGATTTTGAGGACATATTTCCACGAACAACACACAAAATGGCCAGACTACCTAAAAACAATCGAACACTATTTAATACTTTGTGAGACATATTTAAACTTAATTCAATTTATTTCACATCGACCTTTTTATTTCAAACAATACAGTCAAAATGTTTTAGTAAAAATTACCTTGTTGATGACTTAAAATCTGATATGAAGATCAAATGTGCAGCAAATACTTATTTAGATATAGCACTACTACTAATGATATTCATGATAATAAACAACAAGGACCAACAAGATGACAACTTCTTGAATATATGAATATTACGTATTCAGATTACATATACAAGCCAAAAGTATTTTGGTTTGATCAGATGAACAGTTTTATTCGTCCGTTTGTTCAACAGCGATGTTTCGATAGTGACTAAGTCGCAGTCTTGTAAAAGATACTTTAAAAAGTATTCAAGTACAGATACAGTTACTTATTTTCAAAAGTATTTAAAACACGTATTTGAATACTTGGAAAAAAAGTATTCAAGTATAAATACGAATACTTTTAAAAAGTATTTTAAGATACTTTCAAATACTTTTTTTTTAATATGTTTTACCTTTTTACCATGACCTTATAGATAAACTTAATCATTAGTAAACTTAATTAATTTTTATCTCAGCACTAGTTTTACTTTAATTAATTATAATAGTAGTTGGTTCACACACACAGTAGTACAGTACACGTCGATAGACAAAATATGACAAATGACAAATGTGAATAAATAAATAATGTCTAAATCATAATAAGGTAAATACTAAATTCATTTAAAACATTGTTTATACTTGTACTTTTCCTTAGGATTACCTAAGTAATATAGTCAATTTAAATAATAATTATTTATTTTAGTTGTAAAGGAACCGTCTACGAGCCATACTAGTGTCAATAAAGTCAGTGAATCGTCTGATTCAGGAGAGGAACCCCAATGTGCAACAGTTCTAGGTATGCATACAAATTCATTTAAAACATTGTTTATACTTGTACTTTTCCTTAGGATTACCTCAGTAGTATAGTCAATTTAAATAATTATATCCAAATAATTTAATTTAATGAGTAAATTTCTAAATGCCATGTTTTTTGACGCAGAACAAAGACTAAATGCGAATGTTGACATGGTTGAAGCAGAAGAAGCACATTTTTCATCCCGAGGTGTTTTAAAAAAAAAAAAAAGTATTTATATTTTATTTAATGAGTAGATCATTACAATTATTTTTATCTTATATTAAATTTTAGTTTTAAATGGCAAATACAGTAGTACTGAATCTAGTGATGAAAAATCAGAAACTTCTAGTGACAAATCTAGTGATGAAAAATCAGAAGGTTCTATTGAAGACGGTAAACTGAAAATTTCCTTAAATTAGAATGTATATAATTATTATTAATTATGTTTTTGTTTTTCTATGTTACAGAGAATACCTATAAATGCGAATTTCCTGGCTGTATAAAATCGTATAAAAAGCAAAGATGGTGCATAAAACATTTAGATAGCCATTTCACTAGACATGTTTGTAAAACATGTAATAAGGTCCTATCTAGCAGAGGAACCTTAAATCGACACATGAAAATGCACACAGACAAACGGACAAAATATAAATGTGAAATATGCAACCGGACTTTCTTCCATGACAGTGATTTAAAGTACCATCAAAAAACAATTCATGCAGAAAACAGTTCAATAAAATGTACACTTTGCGAGAAAACTTATGCAACCAAAAAATTATTGAAAAATCATCATAACTTTGTTCATTTAAAGTTACAAAAATATCGTTGTCCAGATTGTGGTTTGTGTTTTGGAATGTCAATCTCGTTGCATCGACATAAAAAAAAGGTAATTAATTAACACTTGAGTAACAAAATATAACATTTAAATAAAAAAAAACATATTTCTGTTTCAGAACACTTTGTACGGAAACCTTTATCTTAGGGAGGAGGTGTTGCGAGCTCTCACTTTTAATAGAAATCCGGATGTGTATAGGACGTGTTATTACGTTCTAACTGCCGGCACATGCTAAAAAACCAATAGGTCACCAGTGTATCACAACTGAATTAGAAATATATCAATGGGATGCGAGGACACTGTTTATTATCTAATTAATAGGAACTAAAAATCCTAAGTGTGATTTCTCTAAGCACGAGGCTACTGGTAATGTCTTCATCAACCCAAATGCAACCATATAAAGAGGACCTGTATGGCCATCGAGAGCAGACGGTGGACGGCAATCGGAGCAGACAGTAGTCAAAGGCCAGCAGTGAGACAACACCATCTTCACGTCACAGTTCGCAATCACCTCCCGATTAAGTTTTGATTGTTATATAGTAATTGTTATACGAAGTTTAATAAACACAAAGTTAATTATTCACTGCATTACCTTTTAACAACACGGTACGCAACACTAGATCCATTTAATTATTGTAGTTCAGAATATCACTTGAATAATTGGCTAATAGAAAATAAATTGTTAGCCAGTGTCCAACAAATAACTATTAATAACCAAATGTGTCCTGTTAATCATGGAGGTGAGATTTGTTATAGTGAAAAAGTAACTAAAGGTGCTCTTTTGCCATTACAATTACAATTCAAACAGTTTTTTGAACATAACAACAATTTCAAAATATGTTATGATAGGCTAGAGAATTTCAAAACTGATAAAAGTTATCTTTCTAATTTTGTACAAGGAAAATTATGGAAACAAAAGACATCACAATATGAAGGAAAAATAGTTTTTCCATACTTTTTATACATAGACGATTTTGAAATTAATAATCCTTTAGGATCTCATGCCACTTACCAATCTATTGCAGCCATCTATTATAGTTTTCCTCTGATTAAAAATAATTCTAAACTTTCAAATATATTTCTAGCTGCATTAATTAAATCTGCTGATTTTAAAGAATTTGGAAATGATCCATGTTTATTGCAAATAATTGATGATATTAATTATCTTGCAAAAGAAGGAATATCTGTTACAACAGAACATGGGGACTTTAAGGTTTATTTTATTCTTGGAATAATTTTAGGTGACAACTTGGGGCTTAATAGTTTACTTGAATTTAGTAAATCATTTTCGTCCAATTATTATTGCCGGCTTTGTAAATTGCATAAATCTATTGCAAATGGCCTTTGTGAAGAAAATGCTTCATCCATGCGTAATGTAAATAATTATTTAGAGGATGTGGCTAAAATGAATTTTAGTGAGACTGGAATTTATAAAAATTCTATTTTAAATTCTATTGAATATTTCCATGTAACAGAAAATTATTGTGTAGATACTATGCACGATCTCTTTGAAGGTATATGCCATTATGATATGTGTCATATTATAAAACATTATACTATCACCGCACAGATTATTTCATTGTCAACTTTAAACAAACAAAAAACTAATTTTAATTATGGTTCAATTGAATTTGGTAATGTATCTCCTGAAATTACTGAACAACATTTAAACAAAAGTCATTTAAAGATGTCAGCAAGAGAAATGCTGACATTTGTTCATTTTTTTTCCCTAATGGTTGGTGAATTTGTTCCTGAAAATGATGAAGTTTGGCAATTTTATTTAACACTTGTTAAAATTATTGATATACTCCTTTCATATAATTTTACTGAAAGCAAAATTGAATATCTTCAACTCCTAATACGTGAGCACAACTCTATGTATATAAGGCTATTTAATGATCCGTTGAAACCTAAGCACCATTTTCTGACCCATTATCCCACTGTAATTCGTGTTACATGTAACTGGTGTTTTCGTTTTGAAGGGAAACATAAAGAACTCAAAACATATGCTCGTACAACATCATCGAGGAAAAATATAACACTAACATTAGCTAAAAAATGTCAGTACAAATTTGCTTATATTTTATTGCAACCCATAAGCACTCAGCAGATTAGTTTAAAACAAAAACATAGTATAAGTAGCTTATATTCTGATATCATATGCAGTAATCTTTTTATTAATACATCTGTTTTTAATTGTTACAAACAAATAGAGTTTATGGGGACAATTTACAAAAAAGGATATTATTTAACAAAATTTATTGATGAAATGTATTTATTTGAAATATTAGAATTAGTTGTTATTAATAATCCTATTTTGAAAGTATATGCACTAGTAAGACAAATTAAAATAGACAACTATAATTCACATTTTGAATCATTTGAAGTTGACAGGGATAGAACTGCTGTAAATGACTGTTTAATTTTTAAAATAGAAGAATTTAGTGGACCACCTATTAATATTACACCAACCTCTTCAGGCAGATTAATGATCCGTCTTAAAGAATTTTTTTAGATTTTTATATCTATAATTTTGTATATACCTATTATTTAATAAAAATATTTCCATACTTATTTGTATATTATATTATTTTTTAAAGATGAATTATTATGGATGTGAATGAAGGTGCAGAAATATCCAGCAATAGTGATACAATTATTGACTTGAATAATTATGATAATGCTTTGAATAATGCTGATAATTTAAATTTGATTGATGCTTTAAATAATATTGATAATGCTGCAAGTATCTTCATAATTTAAAAATAAATATAGTTCGCTATTTTTCTATATAGTTTTTAACAATATTCTAATAATAATTTAAATTTACAGTCTCCAATTTCTACAGCTATGATGCCTTTTATGCAAGGTTATAATTACCCAATTGAAGACCTGCAACCTTTACATGATTTGTTGAGTGAATGGAATTTGGAATGTATTTATCAAACATTACTTGGTAATATTATGAAAATGTATTAGTATATGTTCAAAAAATAAATTATTGACAATGAAATATTCCTTTAATATTGTTCATAGATCAACTTATTGATTTGAAAATTATGAAACTTATGAACGATGATGATGTAAATGAACTCCTAAAGAATCACCCTCTTGGTATTAAAATATTATTCTCTAATAACTTAAAAACATGGCAAAAATCACAAATTAAATTACCTACAACAACAATGCTACCAATTCTTTCAAAAACTTATCAAGAAAAATCTGAAGCCATTAACATGAATCTTGGAGACATTTTAAGTGGGTCTACTACCGGATTAATGATCAATGAGTATTATAAAACAAACCACAAATTCAATGACAACATAAGGACATTATTGGTCGACACAGTCATAAGTTATATTATAACTAAGCAAAAATGTATGTCTGTTGGGATAGCTAATAGTATTGCAGATCAAATTGTTGACATGTTTCCAACAGAAATAAAAGTTTGTATTTGTATTTAATATTAATTATTATAATATTATTATTATTTTATATATTTGTACATTTTTGGTAGGATACTTATTTTTTTAAATATGATGCCAATAAAAATCCGAAGGGGAAGTTGTATGCGAAGTATTACAATTCTATGAGGACATTAAAAACTAGTGGTCTAATTTCTTCTAGCACCCGTGCAAAACAACCTGCTAAACCACTGAATCGCAATCATGGTTTACATTTTGGTAAGTTATAAAATATTTTTAATTACTTTCAACTTTAAATAAAAATGTTTTGTATACACAAATATTATGCTTATCTAGTGTCATATCTAATAATAAATATGTCACAATTCACTGAGTTCCAATATCATTTTTTTTTTTTTGTATCTTTATTATAAATTAAACTTTAATATAATAATATGCAATATTTGTATATAAAAAAGGGGAGAAATGTATTCCTCTGTGTGTAATTATGCAATTCATATTCAAATGGTATGTTTCAGAGCCAGAAAATGATGTACAGTACATTATTGAACAAATCAAACATGATCAGAACTGTTCTTTCCCTGAACTTGAAAAGAAATGGAAAGCAACAACAAAGTACCGCTTAAACTACATTCAAACTTCAACATCAACTACAGATATCTTTAACAACTGGAACAATTATAAATTACCTCTAGGATACAGACTAGTAAATTTATTTAACTCTATTTAAATTAATAGTTTTTGGTTTCCCTATATAATATAATTGCATATGTGTGTGTGTGTGTGTGTGTGTGTGTGTGTGTGTGTGTGTGTGTGTGTGTGTGTGTGTATGATTATATAAATAATAACAGAAGTATATACATTATATTGTAGTATAAACTTCTGATATTATTTTTTTTTTCTATAGTACATATTATTATACATGTTGTTATGTCATAATGTATACCCTATTTTTATAAGTAAGTACTTATTTACTTACTAAGTTTAGTATTATTTTTAGGTTGACATAGACTTCAATACAATGTATCCTAATTGCCCTAATTTCATACTTTCATTTGAAGAAAATTCGGAAAAATTAATGAACTTATTGGATGAAAAAATAAAAGATATTTCGAGTCGACGATTATATGATAGTCTGAAGGAAGCAGCAGATATAAGTCAAAGTATTTATAATTTTATTTTTTAGAAAAAATACTATCATAAATCAATAATAATTTGTATTTATATATTACAAATGTATTTCAATATTTTAGATGGAAAGAATGCAATAATAATATACTTATTACATTCTATATTTATACCAACATCAAAGAAAGTTACCCGGGACCACACTGGCCAGAAGAAACAAATAAAGTACTCCATTAAAGATTCACAGAATAGTTTTATTATATTTAAAAATTCAGTTTGTGAAATAGAAGAATACATTAAAACACGACTTACAGACAAATCTCCAATACAGCCTTTTATCATGGTAGTGGGTACACTTATGCAGCCAAAAGAGATAATTGTATTTTTTGACTATATAAAATATAAAGTTTATTCAATTTTACATGCAATAGATGTGACATTTAAACTGTTTCATCTATTTAACCTAGAATATCCTCCAGAATCAGTTATTGTATGGTTGTTTATTCAAAAATTTTTTTTTTTCTATTAATACTAAATTTGATGTACCATGTCACACTCTTGGACAAATATTATCTGATTTAAAAAAATAATATAATGCATATTTAATTAATTTTAACTGTAATAATATACAACATTTTTAACAAAAATATCTATTTTTTATTTTACCTAATTCCTATTTATTTAAAAACAAAGTATGTACAAAAAGAAATATTTATATTATTGATTTTGTTTGTTATTTGCACTTTATGTGTACTTCCATGTACTACATAACAAATAATGAATTATGAACATGGTAAAATTTAGGTATCAGGTAACAACTATAGTTATAATAAAGAATGGTGGAAAATATTGCTCAAAATTAATAATCATAATATGATTGTGATAAAAAATTTTAACAACTACTAATAATGTATCTACTAATAAAGGCAACAATGTATCTAGGTTGATTCAACATATCAGATGGTGCTACAATGGTATTATCATATTAATAATAATGTTTTGTAGGTCAGTAACTATACTTACAAGAAAATTGTTAAACCGACAACATTCTTTGTTGATCCAACGATATAAAAATTATAAAAAACTTATAATATAGTATTGTCAAATTGATAACAAAATCTTGTTGGCTCTGTGTTAGCAAGATTATTATCAATACAACAATGTTAATTGATGATTCAACGATGTAAAAATTAGAAATAATGGTATTGTTAAATTGATAAAAAATTCTTGTTGGCCCTATGTTTACAAGAGTATTGTCAATCAAACATAGTTTTTTATCAGTATGATTGTGGTTTTTCTTTTGGTGCAACACGGCTAGACGTTTTTTTAAAAACTACGATACATCTGCAGAAATAACTGGTATCGACAAAAACCTTATTATTCGGTTTTATATTATTCTCCAATGTTTATCCAGTGGTTATAATATTAATTTTATCAAATTTGGAAATTATTGTTGGGAAACTGCAGAAATGTATGTACAATTATATAATTGGTATTATATGCCACCTTCCGTTCACAAAATTTTATGTCATGGGTCCTCAATAGCAAAATCATTTATGATCCCAATAGGACAACTCAATGAAGAAGCGCAAGAGGCAAAAAATAAAGACATAAAAAATTTCCGTGAATATCAGTCTCGTAAAACATCAAGAATTGATACAAACACGGATATTTTGAATCGTTTATTATTATCTTCAGATCCTCTTTTAAGTAATTTAAGGGAAGTTAAAAAAAAAAACGAAAATTATATCCTCATGTAAAAGAACTCATAATTTTAGATAGTGATAGTAGTGATGACAATTAATAAAATGTATTTTTTTTTTTCATATGCAATAAAAATTGTTTGAATAAAAAACTTTTGAGTATAAAATGTTTTTAAATGTTTTTATATATATTATATAATGTTTTGGAAAATGTTTGACAACTTGGAGTTTTGGCAACCTTTTTTTAATTTTGAACCACTGTGAGCCGGAACCCGGTACACCACAACGGAACTAGAAACATTGGCAATAGTATACTGCTGCATGAAGTTCCGACAATACCTAATCGGACACACGACAATAATCCAGACCGACCACCATGCGCTCACGTTTTTAAAACAGTGCAAACTAACCAGTGGTAGATGAACAAATGGGTACTAGCACTACAAGAATTCAACCTTAAAATAGAATACATACCTGGGTCACACAACATAGCTGCGGATACATTAACCAGATACCCACGAATTGGAGAAAGACCAACAGAAGAAAAAATCATACTGAACAAAATAATGACCATCCCATTCAGCGAACAGCTGACGAACCAATTAAAAAATTTCGCAACAGAACAGTTGAAAGACCCACACATTAGAAAAATGACCGAAAATGAACACACAACAAAGAAAAACCAAGTCACATTCGTAAGAAGAAAACAGGGAGAACGATGGCGGGTGATACTGCCAACACAGATCGCAAGTAATCTGACAAAAGAACTCCATGAAGCAACGGGCCACCCTGGAAAATATAAAACATACCATGCGCTGGCGGAGATGTGCACATTTCGAAAAATGCAGAAAATAATTGCCGAGACAATAAGAACATGCGACAACTGCCAGAGAAATAAACCACTAAACTACGCGGCAAATGGAAAAACGATATCACATAAACCAAATCATATAATGGAAAGAGTATCAATTGACCTAATGGGTCCCTGCCACAAGGACGAGGGGGGACTCACTATATCCTAGCGATACTTGACATGTTTTCAAAATACATCAGGTTATATGCACTGAAAAAAGCAACAGCCAAGTCAATCATAAAGAAGATAACGGAAGACTACATCCCGTCGACAGGGAAACCAGAAACAATCATCTCAGATAACGGCACACAATTTACATCCAAACAATGGGCAGACCACATGAGAAAATTAGGAGTAAATTGTGTGTTTATCACCAAATACCACCCACAATCCAACCAGGTGGAACGATATAACTGAGAAATAGGACAGATTTTGAGGACATATTTCCACGAACAACACACAAAATGGCCAGACTACCTAAAAACAATCGAACACTATTTAATACTTTGTGAGACATATTTAAACTTAATTCAATTTATTTCACATCGACCTTTTTATTTCAAACAATACAGTCAAAATGTTTTAGTAAAAATTACCTTGTTGATGACTTAAAATCTGATATGAAGATCAAATGTGCAGCAAATACTTATTTAGATATAGCACTACTACTAATGATATTCATGATAATAAACAACAAGGACCAACAAGATGACAACTTCTTGAATATATGAATATTACGTATTCAGATTACATATACAAGCCAAAAGTATTTTGGTTTGATCAGATGAACAGTTTTATTCGTCCGTTTGTTCAACAGCGATGTTTCGATAGTGACTAAGTCGCAGTCTTGTAAAAGATACTTTAAAAAGTATTCAAGTACAGATACAGTTACTTATTTTCAAAAGTATTTAAAACACGTATTTGAATACTTGGAAAAAAAGTATTCAAGTATAAATACGAATACTTTTAAAAAGTATTTTAAGATACTTTCAAATACTTTTTTTTTAATATGTTTTACCTTTTTACCATGACCTTATAGATAAACTTAATCATTAGTAAACTTAATTAATTTTTATCTCAGCACTAGTTTTACTTTAATTAATTATAATAGTAGTTGGTTCACACACACAGTAGTACAGTACACGTCGATAGACAAAATATGACAAATGACAAATGTGAATAAATAAATAATGTCTAAATCATAATAAGGTAAATACTAAATTCATTTAAAACATTGTTTATACTTGTACTTTTCCTTAGGATTACCTAAGTAATATAGTCAATTTAAATAATAATTATTTATTTTAGTTGTAAAGGAACCGTCTACGAGCCATACTAGTGTCAATAAAGTCAGTGAATCGTCTGATTCAGGAGAGGAACCCCAATGTGCAACAGTTCTAGGTATGCATACAAATTCATTTAAAACATTGTTTATACTTGTACTTTTCCTTAGGATTACCTCAGTAGTATAGTCAATTTAAATAATTATATCCAAATAATTTAATTTAATGAGTAAATTTCTAAATGCCATGTTTTTTGACGCAGAACAAAGACTAAATGCGAATGTTGACATGGTTGAAGCAGAAGAAGCACATTTTTCATCCCGAGGTGTTTTAAAAAAAAAAAAAAGTATTTATATTTTATTTAATGAGTAGATCATTACAATTATTTTTATCTTATATTAAATTTTAGTTTTAAATGGCAAATACAGTAGTACTGAATCTAGTGATGAAAAATCAGAAACTTCTAGTGACAAATCTAGTGATGAAAAATCAGAAGGTTCTATTGAAGACGGTAAACTGAAAATTTCCTTAAATTAGAATGTATATAATTATTATTAATTATGTTTTTGTTTTTCTATGTTACAGAGAATACCTATAAATGCGAATTTCCTGGCTGTATAAAATCGTATAAAAAGCAAAGATGGTGCATAAAACATTTAGATAGCCATTTCACTAGACATGTTTGTAAAACATGTAATAAGGTCCTATCTAGCAGAGGAACCTTAAATCGACACATGAAAATGCACACAGACAAACGGACAAAATATAAATGTGAAATATGCAACCGGACTTTCTTCCATGACAGTGATTTAAAGTACCATCAAAAAACAATTCATGCAGAAAACAGTTCAATAAAATGTACACTTTGCGAGAAAACTTATGCAACCAAAAAATTATTGAAAAATCATCATAACTTTGTTCATTTAAAGTTACAAAAATATCGTTGTCCAGATTGTGGTTTGTGTTTTGGAATGTCAATCTCGTTGCATCGACATAAAAAAAAGGTAATTAATTAACACTTGAGTAACAAAATATAACATTTAAATAAAAAAAAACATATTTCTGTTTCAGAACACTTTGTACGGAAACCTTTATCTTAGGGAGGAGGTGTTGCGAGCTCTCACTTTTAATAGAAATCCGGATGTGTATAGGACGTGTTATTACGTTCTAACTGCCGGCACATGCTAAAAAACCAATAGGTCACCAGTGTATCACAACTGAATTAGAAATATATCAATGGGATGCGAGGACACTGTTTATTATCTAATTAATAGGAACTAAAAATCCTAAGTGTGATTTCTCTAAGCACGAGGCTACTGGTAATGTCTTCATCAACCCAAATGCAACCATATAAAGAGGACCTGTATGGCCATCGAGAGCAGACGGTGGACGGCAATCGGAGCAGACAGTAGTCAAAGGCCAGCAGTGAGACAACACCATCTTCACGTCACAGTTCGCAATCACCTCCCGATTAAGTTTTGATTGTTATATAGTAATTGTTATACGAAGTTTAATAAACACAAAGTTAATTATTCACTGCATTACCTTTTAACAACACGGTACGCAACACTAGATCCATTTAATTATTGTAGTTCAGAATATCACTTGAATAATTGGCTAATAGAAAATAAATTGTTAGCCAGTGTCCAACAAATAACTATTAATAACCAAATGTGTCCTGTTAATCATGGAGGTGAGATTTGTTATAGTGAAAAAGTAACTAAAGGTGCTCTTTTGCCATTACAATTACAATTCAAACAGTTTTTTGAACATAACAACAATTTCAAAATATGTTATGATAGGCTAGAGAATTTCAAAACTGATAAAAGTTATCTTTCTAATTTTGTACAAGGAAAATTATGGAAACAAAAGACATCACAATATGAAGGAAAAATAGTTTTTCCATACTTTTTATACATAGACGATTTTGAAATTAATAATCCTTTAGGATCTCATGCCACTTACCAATCTATTGCAGCCATCTATTATAGTTTTCCTCTGATTAAAAATAATTCTAAACTTTCAAATATATTTCTAGCTGCATTAATTAAATCTGCTGATTTTAAAGAATTTGGAAATGATCCATGTTTATTGCAAATAATTGATGATATTAATTATCTTGCAAAAGAAGGAATATCTGTTACAACAGAACATGGGGACTTTAAGGTTTATTTTATTCTTGGAATAATTTTAGGTGACAACTTGGGGCTTAATAGTTTACTTGAATTTAGTAAATCATTTTCGTCCAATTATTATTGCCGGCTTTGTAAATTGCATAAATCTATTGCAAATGGCCTTTGTGAAGAAAATGCTTCATCCATGCGTAATGTAAATAATTATTTAGAGGATGTGGCTAAAATGAATTTTAGTGAGACTGGAATTTATAAAAATTCTATTTTAAATTCTATTGAATATTTCCATGTAACAGAAAATTATTGTGTAGATACTATGCACGATCTCTTTGAAGGTATATGCCATTATGATATGTGTCATATTATAAAACATTATACTATCACCGCACAGATTATTTCATTGTCAACTTTAAACAAACAAAAAACTAATTTTAATTATGGTTCAATTGAATTTGGTAATGTATCTCCTGAAATTACTGAACAACATTTAAACAAAAGTCATTTAAAGATGTCAGCAAGAGAAATGCTGACATTTGTTCATTTTTTTTCCCTAATGGTTGGTGAATTTGTTCCTGAAAATGATGAAGTTTGGCAATTTTATTTAACACTTGTTAAAATTATTGATATACTCCTTTCATATAATTTTACTGAAAGCAAAATTGAATATCTTCAACTCCTAATACGTGAGCACAACTCTATGTATATAAGGCTATTTAATGATCCGTTGAAACCTAAGCACCATTTTCTGACCCATTATCCCACTGTAATTCGTGTTACATGTAACTGGTGTTTTCGTTTTGAAGGGAAACATAAAGAACTCAAAACATATGCTCGTACAACATCATCGAGGAAAAATATAACACTAACATTAGCTAAAAAATGTCAGTACAAATTTGCTTATATTTTATTGCAACCCATAAGCACTCAGCAGATTAGTTTAAAACAAAAACATAGTATAAGTAGCTTATATTCTGATATCATATGCAGTAATCTTTTTATTAATACATCTGTTTTTAATTGTTACAAACAAATAGAGTTTATGGGGACAATTTACAAAAAAGGATATTATTTAACAAAATTTATTGATGAAATGTATTTATTTGAAATATTAGAATTAGTTGTTATTAATAATCCTATTTTGAAAGTATATGCACTAGTAAGACAAATTAAAATAGACAACTATAATTCACATTTTGAATCATTTGAAGTTGACAGGGATAGAACTGCTGTAAATGACTGTTTAATTTTTAAAATAGAAGAATTTAGTGGACCACCTATTAATATTACACCAACCTCTTCAGGCAGATTAATGATCCGTCTTAAAGAATTTTTTTAGATTTTTATATCTATAATTTTGTATATACCTATTATTTAATAAAAATATTTCCATACTTATTTGTATATTATATTATTTTTTAAAGATGAATTATTATGGATGTGAATGAAGGTGCAGAAATATCCAGCAATAGTGATACAATTATTGACTTGAATAATTATGATAATGCTTTGAATAATGCTGATAATTTAAATTTGATTGATGCTTTAAATAATATTGATAATGCTGCAAGTATCTTCATAATTTAAAAATAAATATAGTTCGCTATTTTTCTATATAGTTTTTAACAATATTCTAATAATAATTTAAATTTACAGTCTCCAATTTCTACAGCTATGATGCCTTTTATGCAAGGTTATAATTACCCAATTGAAGACCTGCAACCTTTACATGATTTGTTGAGTGAATGGAATTTGGAATGTATTTATCAAACATTACTTGGTAATATTATGAAAATGTATTAGTATATGTTCAAAAAATAAATTATTGACAATGAAATATTCCTTTAATATTGTTCATAGATCAACTTATTGATTTGAAAATTATGAAACTTATGAACGATGATGATGTAAATGAACTCCTAAAGAATCACCCTCTTGGTATTAAAATATTATTCTCTAATAACTTAAAAACATGGCAAAAATCACAAATTAAATTACCTACAACAACAATGCTACCAATTCTTTCAAAAACTTATCAAGAAAAATCTGAAGCCATTAACATGAATCTTGGAGACATTTTAAGTGGGTCTACTACCGGATTAATGATCAATGAGTATTATAAAACAAACCACAAATTCAATGACAACATAAGGACATTATTGGTCGACACAGTCATAAGTTATATTATAACTAAGCAAAAATGTATGTCTGTTGGGATAGCTAATAGTATTGCAGATCAAATTGTTGACATGTTTCCAACAGAAATAAAAGTTTGTATTTGTATTTAATATTAATTATTATAATATTATTATTATTTTATATATTTGTACATTTTTGGTAGGATACTTATTTTTTTAAATATGATGCCAATAAAAATCCGAAGGGGAAGTTGTATGCGAAGTATTACAATTCTATGAGGACATTAAAAACTAGTGGTCTAATTTCTTCTAGCACCCGTGCAAAACAACCTGCTAAACCACTGAATCGCAATCATGGTTTACATTTTGGTAAGTTATAAAATATTTTTAATTACTTTCAACTTTAAATAAAAATGTTTTGTATACACAAATATTATGCTTATCTAGTGTCATATCTAATAATAAATATGTCACAATTCACTGAGTTCCAATATCATTTTTTTTTTTTTGTATCTTTATTATAAATTAAACTTTAATATAATAATATGCAATATTTGTATATAAAAAAGGGGAGAAATGTATTCCTCTGTGTGTAATTATGCAATTCATATTCAAATGGTATGTTTCAGAGCCAGAAAATGATGTACAGTACATTATTGAACAAATCAAACATGATCAGAACTGTTCTTTCCCTGAACTTGAAAAGAAATGGAAAGCAACAACAAAGTACCGCTTAAACTACATTCAAACTTCAACATCAACTACAGATATCTTTAACAACTGGAACAATTATAAATTACCTCTAGGATACAGACTAGTAAATTTATTTAACTCTATTTAAATTAATAGTTTTTGGTTTCCCTATATAATATAATTGCATATGTGTGTGTGTGTGTGTGTGTGTGTGTGTGTGTGTGTATGATTATATAAATAATAACAGAAGTATATACATTATATTGTAGTATAAACTTCTGATATTATTTTTTTTTTCTATAGTACATATTATTATACATGTTGTTATGTCATAATGTATACCCTATTTTTATAAGTAAGTACTTATTTACTTACTAAGTTTAGTATTATTTTTAGGTTGACATAGACTTCAATACAATGTATCCTAATTGCCCTAATTTCATACTTTCATTTGAAGAAAATTCGGAAAAATTAATGAACTTATTGGATGAAAAAATAAAAGATATTTCGAGTCGACGATTATATGATAGTCTGAAGGAAGCAGCAGATATAAGTCAAAGTATTTATAATTTTATTTTTTAGAAAAAATACTATCATAAATCAATAATAATTTGTATTTATATATTACAAATGTATTTCAATATTTTAGATGGAAAGAATGCAATAATAATATACTTATTACATTCTATATTTATACCAACATCAAAGAAAGTTACCCGGGACCACACTGGCCAGAAGAAACAAATAAAGTACTCCATTAAAGATTCACAGAATAGTTTTATTATATTTAAAAATTCAGTTTGTGAAATAGAAGAATACATTAAAACACGACTTACAGACAAATCTCCAATACAGCCTTTTATCATGGTAGTGGGTACACTTATGCAGCCAAAAGAGATAATTGTATTTTTTGACTATATAAAATATAAAGTTTATTCAATTTTACATGCAATAGATGTGACATTTAAACTGTTTCATCTATTTAACCTAGAATATCCTCCAGAATCAGTTATTGTATGGTTGTTTATTCAAAAATTTTTTTTTTTCTATTAATACTAAATTTGATGTACCATGTCACACTCTTGGACAAATATTATCTGATTTAAAAAAATAATATAATGCATATTTAATTAATTTTAACTGTAATAATATACAACATTTTTAACAAAAATATCTATTTTTTATTTTACCTAATTCCTATTTATTTAAAAACAAAGTATGTACAAAAAGAAATATTTATATTATTGATTTTGTTTGTTATTTGCACTTTATGTGTACTTCCATGTACTACATAACAAATAATGAATTATGATCATGGTAAAATTTAGGTATCAGGTAACAACTATAGTTATAATAAAGAATGGTGGAAAATATTGCTCAAAATTAATAATCATAATATGATTGTGATAAAAAATTTTAACAACTACTAATAATGTATCTACTAATAAAGGCAACAATGTATCTAGGTTGATTCAACATATCAGATGGTGCTACAATGGTATTATCATATTAATAATAATGTTTTGTAGGTCAGTAACTATACTTACAAGAAAATTGTTAAACAGACAACATTCTTTGTTGATCCAACGATATAAAAATTATAAAAAACTTATAATATAGTATTGTCAAATTGATAACAAAATCTTGTTGGCTCTGTGTTAGCAAGATTATTATCAATACAACAATGTTAATTGATGATTCAACGATGTAAAAATTAGAAATAATGGTATTGTTAAATTGATAAAAAATTCTTGTTGGCCCTATGTTTACAAGAGTATTGTCAATCAAACATAGTTTTTTATCAGTATGATTGTGGTTTTTCTTTTGGTGCAACACGGCTAGACGTTTTTTTAAAAACTACGATACATCTGCAGAAATAACTGGTATCGACAAAAACCTTATTATTCGGTTTTATATTATTCTCCAATGTTTATCCAGTGGTTATAATATTAATTTTATCAAATTTGGAAATTATTGTTGGGAAACTGCAGAAATGTATGTACAATTATATAATTGGTATTATATGCCACCTTCCGTTCACAAAATTTTATGTCATGGGTCCTCAATAGCAAAATCATTTATGATCCCAATAGGACAACTCAATGAAGAAGCGCAAGAGGCAAAAAATAAAGACATAAAAAATTTCCGTGAATATCAGTCTCGTAAAACATCAAGAATTGATACAAACACGGATATTTTTAATCGTTTATTATTATCTTCAGATCCTCTTTTAAGTAATTTAAGGGAAGTTAAAAAAAAAAACGAAAATTACATCCTCATGTAAAAGAACTCATAATTTTAGATAGTGATAGTAGTGATGACAATTAATAAAATGTATTTTTTTTTTCATATGCAATAAAAATTGTTTGAATAAAAAACTTTTGAGTATAAAATGTTTTTAAATGTTTTTATATATATTATATAATGTTTTGGAAAATGTTTGACAACTTGGAGTTTTGGCAACCTTTTTTTAATTTTGAACCACTGTGAGCCGGAACCCGGTACACCACAACGGAACTAGAAACATTGGCAATAGTATACTGCTGCATGAAGTTCCGACAATACCTAATCGGACACACGACAATAATCCAGACCGACCACCATGCGCTCACGTTTTTAAAACAGTGCAAACTAACCAGTGGTAGATGAACAAATGGGTACTAGCACTACAAGAATTCAACCTTAAAATAGAATACATACCTGGGTCACACAACATAGCTGCGGATACATTAACCAGATACCCACGAATTGGAGAAAGACCAACAGAAGAAAAAATCATACTGAACAAAATAATGACCATCCCATTCAGCGAACAGCTGACGAACCAATTAAAAAATTTCGCAACAGAACAGTTGAAAGACCCACACATTAGAAAAATGACCGAAAATGAACACACAACAAAGAAAAACCAAGTCACATTCGTAAGAAGAAAACAGGGAGAACGATGGCGGGTGATACTGCCAACACAGATCGCAAGTAATCTGACAAAAGAACTCCATGAAGCAACGGGCCACCCTGGAAAATATAAAACATACCATGCGCTGGCGGAGATGTGCACATTTCGAAAAATGCAGAAAATAATTGCCGAGACAATAAGAACATGCGACAACTGCCAGAGAAATAAACCACTAAACTACGCGGCAAATGGAAAAACGATATCACATAAACCAAATCATATAATGGAAAGAGTATCAATTGACCTAATGGGTCCCTGCCACAAGGACGAGGGGGGACTCACTATATCCTAGCGATACTTGACATGTTTTCAAAATACATCAGGTTATATGCACTGAAAAAAGCAACAGCCAAGTCAATCATAAAGAAGATAACGGAAGACTACATCCCGTCGACAGGGAAACCAGAAACAATCATCTCAGATAACGGCACACAATTTACATCCAAACAATGGGCAGACCACATGAGAAAATTAGGAGTAAATTGTGTGTTTATCACCAAATACCACCCACAATCCAACCCGGTGGAACGATATAACTGAGAAATAGGACAGATTTTGAGGACATATTTCCACGAACAACACACAAAATGGCCAGACTACCTAAAAACAATCGAACACTATTTAATACTTTGTGAGACACATTTAAACTTAATTCAATTTATTTCACATCGACCTTTTTATTTCAAACATTACACTCAAAATGTTTTAGTAAAAATATTTTTACTTTTAATTTTTGTTCCAACGCCGTACACCATACTACATCAGCACCAAAATGAACCACATGCCTACATCGTTAACATGGATATTTTTGTTTAGTGCCAGAAGAAAAAAAAAATTAAAAAAATTATTATTCATTGTGGTCACGGCGATACTGACGAGAAAGACCGAGTCGTAGTACGCTGCTCTTTTACGATCCCGACAAAAACGGCCGTGTGCAGAACTTGCACAACTTACACTGTGTTCTCGCTATGATATAATAGTAAATTATAACAGCGCTGTCCTTTTTTTCCAGCGATCCGCCATTGCGAACAAACGGGATGCGGACGAGTGAATCGATCGTTGTTATTTTTTTCGTTCGCTTTGACTTATACGCAACGAATCGAATCGTCAGACATTTTTTTTATGCCATGCATACGTCAAAACGATACGTGGTACGTCGTTGCCGACAAAAACGAAAAAGTCGTCTGTGCGTTTTCCGTCGGTCTTTTACAGTCCCGACGACGACGACCGTGTTGTGCACAACTTTTCACAACGGATATTTCACGACAGTAAAAATAAATTGAGTGTACGCTTGAGTTCAAAATTTACCCTCAAACTGCCACTTATTCGTTTGATGAACAAATAAAAATAAATATATTATTCATTTTGACTACGACGCGAACGGCCAAAAAATGTTTGGCATGCGGCGGTCATGGCGATTCGTTCTCCATAACTAACGAGTCGTTAGCGACAAAAATCGTGTCACGTGTATGTGTGAGCTCATGCACTGAGCGCTTTCGATCGGTCTTTTACAGTCCCGACGACGACGACGACCGTGTGCAGGACTCGTTGCTACAGTTTTAGCGCGATAATTTTTTTTCTTTTTTTAATAAAATCGCATTATACGCGTTCAGGCCGATATTTACCCGCGCGTCGCTTATTAATCAGTTGAGAAAGAAAAACAAAATTTTAAAAATGAGTATTCTTTCATCGACGCGACGCGGTTCGACAAAAAAAATCTTCGCCGTGCAGCCGTCTCGTCGCCACGACAAATGTCACACAAATGAGTACGCGACGTGTTTTCGATCGGTCTTTTACATTTCCGAACACGGCGATCATCGTGTGAGCACGACTCGCCACTGCGAATTCAACCGCGATTATAATAATACATTGTCATATAATATTAAATCATTATCGTGCGGTCGATATTCAACCGCGAGCGGCCACTGCAAACGATGATTAATATATTTTTGTATTACCTAATTTTTCTTTTCTTCGCTATGACCGCGACGACGACTGTATGGGCGATAACCGCGTGAGCACGACTCGCCACTGCGAATTCAATCGCGATCATTATTATAACGATATCGACGCGTCGAATGTAAAACGCGTACGATCGCAACGATCGACCGACACGAAATCTCGGCCAAGTCGCAGCGTCACCAGTCGCCGGACAGAGTCCGTCCGGCGACTGGCCGGCCGCCCGGTTCACGTCGACGCGGCGATCGGTCCCCGCGGCACACCTTCCAACCGATCCCACTCTCTTTCGCTTACTATCGAAAAAAAACTAGTCAGGGACTGTGGCGGTGGACACCGATGATCGGTGGGCCGGTGATCTGAGCGATTCCAAAGACGCTGTACAACGCGCGAAACCCGTACGTCACACCGCCCGACGTACGACTACTGCTATACCACCGTCCCCGAAGTCCGCGCTCCGTTTTAAACACGCGTAGAAGAGCCGACGCACGTTCGTTCGACGCACAGTGGTATAGAATCCACAAAAAGCCATCGAACATAATACACAGAAAGAAAAACCTTGATCATATTGCCGTTTTTACTCGACGAGTCGGACAACGTCGAGCATGTACATCGTACGTTGGTCGGTACGACCTCGGTCGATAACTAACGTAAGGCGCACACAAAACCACCACTCGGTGTTGACGAATCGGCCGTCGTACGAGACGTGCACCGAAACGTGATATCTTTCGCGCTTCAGTTACAGCCGGATTCCGTGATCACAAGCCAGCTGGCTAAATCGCGAAATATATCGACGGTGTAAAACAGTAGCGACCCAGCCGACGTCGAGCGTCAACATAATTAGTCGGTACGACAACGAGCAACGGCCATTACGTACGATACACACGAAAACACCACTCGGTGTTCATATGATCGGTCGTCGTATAAGACGACGGTACTTCGTGAATGGTATGTTTTTTTTTTGTATTTCACATTACCGTAGCCGGATTCGTGATCACAAACCAGTCGCTAAATCGCGAAATAGTTTTAATAGACGGTGTAATTCGGTCGTGAAAAAATAGCGACCCCGGCCGGCCACACCGTAAGGCCGGAAGTACACATTCGCCGCCGAGACTGTCTCGGCGGAAATTCAATCTAGGCGAGTTAGCGCGAGTGCACACAGTTCGTTCTCGGCTTACCTCAGCTCGAGGTCGCTGCTGCTGCTACTCGGCGTATTGTTTGTGCATTTGCATATTATGCTCGAGTGGGCGCTCTCGTGCTCGCGTCTCGCGGCTGGGCCTCGTGTTCTCCGAGACTCGGGCACAAAAATCCGCCTGCCGACCGAGCGCCGCCGTCGAGACGAGGCGACACGAGCGTGTCCAGTTCTAAACTCTCGTGATCGGCTGTACCGCCGGCATAACGACGTTAATCGTACGTTAATGTACGTTAAATATACGTTCGGCACATTGATCAATTGTACGACACCACACCGTGGACACGACAACGAGCAAGCGGCGTGTTTTGGAAAACCGACGTTTTCTCGACACAGTGGCCGGTCTCGATATATTTATTATATTTTATCGCCACACGGGCGCGTGCGGTCGGTCGGTGCCGGCGACAACGCGTCGCAGTAACGAGACGTGGCCACGTGGGGTCGTACGGACGCGACACCACACCGTGACGTGCTTATCGCCGAGAAATCAACGCGTCGTAGCGTTCGTTTCTTTTTCGTCCAAACCGAACGGTTCCGTTCGACGTCACGACACGATTTCGCCGTCGTGACGTTACGCGGACACGCCGACATATTCTGTGAAATAAAAAAAAAAACAACCACCGAGTCCCGACGACGTGTGCACAAAAGTCGTGCCCACGACGAACGCGGAGCTCGGTCGACGGTCAAATGACTTTCGGCTTGCGGCGGCCGGCGAGCGGTGCCGTTACCACGGAACACTGACGCTCTCCTCCTCCTCCGCATCCCGTACCCCACCACTCGGACGCGGCGCACCGGAGCGGGGACTTCGAGCGTCTTCTCGGCGTGGCAGTTAGCGTTTGCACGGGTCTTTGCAGTCCGTCGCGCAGTGTGGCCGCGTCGACTGATTTTCTCGCAGTGTGGCCGCGTCGACGGATTTTCTCGCAGTGACCGCAGCCCGGAGAACTTTGCGCGCAATCGTCTTATCGCTCCTCGTCTTATTTACACGGCCTTGTATATTGAATAAATACCTATAAATGTTTTTTTTTTTTTTTTAAACGTACGCAAATCCGGCGTAGTTTTTCCTCACTCGGTTCAAATCATTTCGTTTATTTTCCAATTATCTTATTACGTTGTACTTTTCCTCTGGAACAGCCTATTACAGCATTATTATTAAAGTATTTTGGTTTGATCAGATGAACAGTTTTATTCGTCCGTTTGTTCAACAGCGATGTTTCGATAGTGACTAAGTCGCAGTCTTGTAAAAGATACTTTAAAAAGTATTCAAGTACAGATACAGTTACTTATTTTCAAAAGTATTTAAAATACGTATTTGAATACTTGGAAAAAAAGTATTCAAGTATAAATACGAATACTTTTAAAAATTATTTTAAGATACTTTCAAATACATTTTTTTTAATATGTTTTACCTTTTTACCATGACCTTATAGATAAACTTAATCATTAGTAAACTGAATTAATTTTTATCTCAGCACTAGTTTTACTTTAATTAATTATAATAGTAGTTAGTTCACAAACACAGTAGTACAGTACACGTCGATAGACAAAATATGACAAATGACAAATGTGAATAAATAAATAATGTCTAAATCATAATAACTAATAAGGTTAATACTAACACGGTTACAATGTTATTCAAATATATTCTGCGATAACGCGAAGACGGATTTCCAGGAATAGCCGAATGCGGGTTGCGTGTATAGTGCATAGTGTATAGACTATAATAGGTCTATAGATATAATATAATATAACCAATCGTCTTATCGACTATCGGTATGTTTTATTTTTACATGTACAATGTACATAATTAGAGTAAGGCTGTTTGAACACAGTCCGATAATATCGGACGATATAATCGGTAACGATAATAATATCACAACAAAAACCCTTCGTAAAGTTCGTGTAAAGGTCCGCGCACACTGCCGTGGTGGCGTTGGCGGTGGCGGTAAAATAGATCCCATGTAAAGCATAGTCGGCGCGCACACTGCAACGCGGTGGCGGTGGCGGTAAGAATATCGCAGCGCGGTGAAACCAAATATCGCGTCCGGACCTATTTTCACCGCCACCGCGACGCGGTAAATCTAAGATAAGATAAGAATCAACACTGCTTATAGTATGTATTATATATGTTGATAGTATTCTACAGTATTATATATAATATGCTCATGTAGTTACTGTCGTAGCGTGTCTAGGGGAGGGGTGTTCAACCCCCAAGAAATTTTATATATATGCCAAAATTATTAAATAAATATATTATGAAAATTTCTACGCACACCCCTGGTTAGTGGTTACTGTAGTTACTACTTGCTACTAGTACTACTATATTTACAAGGTTTCAAAAATTATTTTAAATTGTCATTTTAGTTGTTAATGTATGTTAACTATAATTTATCTAGAATATATTTCGTTAGATTAAATGTTACAATATTATAATTTTTCATATTCATTTGATATTATATTTTTTTATTTAATAATCTAAATATTTTTAATTTTACACTGTGTGTTTTATTATATTAGACTATTTCTTCTAAATACTTTGTTTATTTGGGTGTAACCGTGTTTACATCAAAATCATAAATATATTGAAACATTTTCAGATAATATTTGAAATATCAAATATGTGATAGGTATAATTTTATATAATAATTATGACTGTGGCATAGGTAGTTTATTTTTTCCCGGGAATTTAATTTTAGAGACCAATCAACAATAATATAAGCTATGTTGTGTGATTTGTAATCAACGATTATTGAATAGAAATACTTCAACAGCTACAAATGTTCATTGAAAATAATACAAAAGGCCACATAATATTACTTAGATCCTATAGGCATACGTACATAAAACGTTTCTATTACAAATTGTGAAACTTAGTCCATATCATATTAGATAAATTATTCTAATTTAGTGAATATTTAATTAATCAACTTTCATTAGGTATATTTATTTATTGCATTAGTGTACATGAAAATCTTTGCAAATTATGCAGTGTGCGTGTGCCCGTGTGCGTGGACAGTGATAGTCACCGTCACCATCACCGCCACCGCCACCGCCACCGCCGCAGTGTGCGCGGGCTAGCGATATCCGTTATCGCCACCGCCACCGCCACCGCGGCAGTGTGCGCGGACCTTAAAAATGGCTAAGTAAAAAAAAATATTAGATCTTTAAGCACTATAAAGATGTGATATCATGAATTAATGCTAAGTTTATTGAATTTAAGTAAACATATTTTATTTCAATAATTTATTTACTTGGCGAGGAATTATTTAGAATAGTATATAAATATTAATAATAATATGTTTTAAATAATAATAAGTTATATTGTAATAGTTCTTCGCCATTTTATTATATTATTCATCACACTTTGTTTCTTTTAAGAAATAATTCCTCGCCATATAAATAAATTATTGAAACAAAATACGCCGCTTTTATTTTGTGTTTATCACACAAAATTTAGTGTGATTTTATAATAAATCGGGCAATTTACAGTTGTGAAAGTTTTCACGCAAAATCGAATGCATTATTTCACTCGGTACATTCAAATATTTTTAGTGATGTTGACATTCTTCTTCATGATACAGTCATGTACATTGAAAGTGGTTCTTACTCTTTTTAAATTTAGTTGTGCTATTTCTGGAATTTGTTCAAAACTGTAAAAAATAAATTTTGTTATAATTGAATTATTTGAATTATTTTCCTATTAAAAATATTTTAGGTGGGGGCATAGTACTTATTTTTGAGAAATTTAACCCCCATCAAGACAAGTTCTAGGGTTGATCAATTCTTTCAAAAGTACAAAAAAAAAATGTCTTATTGTTTTTAACATGTATTGGAAGTAGCTTCAGAGAACGAAAAAATAACAGTAAAATCGACAAAGTATTATGATTATTTTTTGATGAAGATGTATGTATTGGTATAACAATAATTGCATTGATTTGAACAAATTATATTGATTCTATGCAAAACCCGTTTGTTAAATTCATAATTTTTCTTTAAATTAATGAAGAACATATTTTTATCAATTATTCTAGGTAAAGGTACGTTTTCCTAGGAGCGCGTTTTTTGCGCCGCAGAAACCGATCACGTCGACGTGATAGCTGTATCACGTCGGCGTGAGCGTAAAAGTGTTTTCCTATAAAATATAGTGGTGACGCGTTGAACAATTCAGTTGACTACTGAAAGTGTGATCAGTGTGTAGTGTATTTGTAATAATTTATTAAGTAAGTACAATATCACCCTTAAAGTTAATTATTAATTATCATTATATTATTATAATTATTAATTAATAATTTTGCGATTACAATGAATCGTCTTGAAAGAAAGAAAAAGCTAATTGCACTGCTTATTCTTCGACATTTAACAGTCGATGACAAAGACGAAGAATATATTATGCTCCATGAACATTGGAATTTAAGAAAGAAAGTCAGTGAGATTTATATAATAAACGAGAAAACGAGGGTATTTTCAAAATGTTGAAAAAATAACCACCTTGTCGATGAAGAGCAACGATCTAAAAGTTATTTCCGAGTAACTCGGCCCTAACAACTGCTTTTTTGCATTTTGAAAACACTTTAATGTAATATAAAATAGCAAAATAGAAAACCACAATTTCTACAAAACGCTGCGCGCAACACAATAAACTGCCTCTCTCGTCAGTCGGCGAATCGCGCCGAGCTTATTGCGCTGACACGCGACGTGTTGCGCTCTGTAGGAAAACAGTGTGATTAATTTCAAAAGAATAAATGGACGACGTACTGCGCTAAGCGTAATACGTCATATACGACGCAAAAAACGCGCTCCTAGGAAAACGTACCTTTAAGTATATAAAAATTCAACGATAGTTTTGTTAATTTGACAAATATTGTATTAAAATGACGGTTCATACACCGATTATAATTTATTTTGATCTATATGTAGCCTGGACAAATTGGGGTTTCCGTCGGCTATTGCAGTAATCGGATTATGTTATCATCGTAGTTCAGTATTCTATCATTTGAACAAAATGTACAATGTACATAATTATTAGAGTAAGAACGTATTCACACTCGCCGATATTATCGGTGTCGGTATCGTTATCGGTGTCGGTAGAATTAAAATTGTGTGGTTTTAAATAGACGGTTTTCACATTGACACCGATCCGATAAAAATATCGTTGTAGTATGAGGATATCGGTTTGCATGTCGGACAGACGACCAGTATCGGACGATATTTTTATCTTTCCGATTTAATGACCAATACAAATAGATGGTTGGTTTTCACACATGATCGATAATATCGTCGTACCGAAATAGTTTTATCAATTTTAATGAATTTGTTTATATTATTCCGAGTTCTGACGAATAACGTGATTGATACAAATATAATTATTCAACTTGTTTTATTAACATTATTATTAAAATGAGTTTTTCGTACGATGTTCCAACATTAATTGAGTTGGTGGAATCTAGTTGGTGCTAACCTATTTTTATTGTTATTCATTTTAATTAATTTAAAAGGATACTCATTCAACTTAGGTACTTAGGTAATAGGAACTACGAACTAGTATTTTAGGGACAGTGTACACCAGCGGTTCCCAACCTGGGGTACGCGTACCCCCAGGGGTACTCGAGATGATATCAAGGGGTACCCGAAAAAAAAAATTGAGTAATGGAAATAATTATGTAATGAATTAAAAAGTTAATCAAGTAATAGAATAATTAATAATGAAGAATTCCTTTAAAAAGCTACATCTTTATCAATCGTAGAAAAAGAAAACTTGATAGAACTTTCATGTGACACAACTTTAAAAAGTGAGTTTAAGAGAAAACAACTTATTAATTTTTGGGTAGATATTAAAAACGAATATGAGTGACTCTCTGACAAGGCAATCGAGTTCCTATTGACATTTACTAGTTCAGAGTTGGTCGAAAGAGCGTTTTCTTCATATATCTTTACTAAAAATAAGTATAGAAATAAACTAAACGCAGTTCCAGATTTAAGATTATATTTCGCATCATATGAACCTGATATTAAAAAACTATGTAATTTGAAACAAGGTCAAGGATCTCACTAATTATTTACATTTCAATTTTTTGTTTATTAAATTAAACAATTAAATAAGTAAAATAATTAATTTTTTTTATGTGTCTTATTAATCAAAATAAAAATACATACATTATTACATTATATTATATTATTGTTATTTTTAATGAAATGTTTTAAGAGTGGTTATGTGAAAAATTTTCAAAATTATAAAGAGGGGTACAATCTAGAAAAATATTATGCTTAGGGGTACAGCAGGAAAAAAAAGTTGGGAACCGCTGGTGTACACGAACGATTTGAGTACGAAAATCAGTGATCAGGTGATATCGTTCTCACCGCCGACGATAATATCGGTCGTAATGTACAAGCAATATCCGATATCGTCCTACACCACCTACGACAATATCGGTCGATAATATCGGTGAGTGTGAATACGCCCTAAGGCTGTTTGAACACAGTCCGATAATATCGAACGATATAATCAGTAACGATAATAATATCACAACAAAAACCCTTCGTAAACTTCGTGTAAAAATGGCTAAGTAAAAAAAAAATATTAGATCTTTAAGCACTATAAAGATGTGATATCATGAATTAATGCTAAGTTTATTGAATTTAAGTAAACGTATTTTATTTCAATAATTTATTTACTTGGCGAGGAATTATTTAGAATAGTATATAAATATTAATAATAATATGTTTTAAATAATAATAAGTTATATTGTAATAGCTCTTCGCCATTTTATTATATTATTCATCACACTTTGTTTCTTTTAAGAAATAATTCCTCACCAAGTAAATAAATTATTGAAACAAAATACGTTTACTTAAATTCAATATACTTAGCATTAATTCATGATATCACATCTTTATAGTGCTTAAAGATCTAATTTTTTTTTTTACTTAGCCATTTTTACACGAAGTTTACGAAGGGCTTTTGTTGTGATATCACTAATTTTTATCATCATTGCAAATGCAAATAATAATAATGATAATGTATTTATATTTTTATCTTTAATTAAAAGAGTAAACAGTAATGAGCTTGTATTTTTACGAACACCGGAACACTAATTACTTTAATGCGTAATTAAATAATGACCAATAACGACACGTAACATAAAAAGCATGTACAGCGTTAAGTCCAGCGTCAATAACTAAAAGCTATGAGACAAATAGACAACATGTAATGCACTATGCACGTATTTTAAATGGTTTAATATTAAATAAGACAGACTAGACAACACGCTATGAGAAGCAATGCAAAGAACGGTACGTGCACGTCTACTGCAGGCCAGTGTTGCCAGATCTGTAATGCCTGCGGTTGGGGGGGAATAATTTCCGTATCAGATGTATAATTACCGTACATTTTTTTTCACTAAACAATGCATTACAAACCTTAAAAATGCCATTTCAATTTTACATAATCGAAGAATCGATAGTACCTACCATGTTTATAATTTATTCTGGGAACTCTTTTGTTTAACTAATATGTATATTTATAATGTTTATTACAATATATTTACAATTCCCGCTGAAGACAGATATGATAATGAATTGAGATTACGAGTAATGATGTTGTTCAATCTTCAAGTAATATCTAATAAAAATCTAAATCAATAACTTATTTCTATTTCAGTTATTGATTTCTTATTTTTCATAAAAGAAACATTCATCTCAAGGAGCCTCACTTTAAAAGAATATAGTCGATGACTTCTCGGCATGTATTAATTCATCATTTATATTTTTCATCTAAATGAACAATTTTATGAAAACTTAAAACACTTATCAGAATACCCTACATAAATACATATTATGTATATATATATATATATATATATATATATACAGAGCCGGATTAACATAGGTGCAAAAGGAGCTTTTGCTCCAGGGCGGCAACTTTTTGTGGGTGGCATATAACTTTTGTTATACCAATACTAAATATCGTGTGTATGTTTAATTATTCAAATTTATACATGCTCAAATAAAGTAATATAAGGTTGGCTATTGAAAAATTACATAATTTCATTATAATAATATATTTTCTTATTTTTCAAATATAAAATTATAAGCTATAGCACTGAATAGTGTATCTACAATATTATAAGGATGGACTGGCGGCATTGTATAACCATGCATATAGTGGTATTAATTACAGACAGTCTATAAATTCACAGTTTACATACGATTCTGTAAAATTCTGTTAGAAATAAACGACTCGTGTAGTTTTGTCTAATCGATTCACTGTGCCGCGTCGTTGACTACGCTTTTATCGTCTTGTTTCTGTTGAAATATACATACCTGCGCCTATTGTATATGTATAAATAAAATTTAAAAAAATTAAGGTTTTAAACTTGTAATAGTTATTTACGTAATAATATAAGATACCGAATGTAATTTTTTTTCTATTGTTACAATATTATTCATACGATATTACATGAAATACATATTATACTGCTTTGAGTTTTTAACGACTTGTCGATGAGAAATTTCCTATCAATTATATATTGCTCCAGGGTGACTCTAACCCTTTATCCAACTCTGTATATATATATATATATATATATATATATATATATATATAAATAGATAGAAATAACTAAGAACATTATTATGAAGTATTTGAGCTCTTAAAAGCACATTTGGCAAATAAAAAAAAAAAATTTACAAGACATTACTGTAAAATATAATATTATGGAAGGACAATTTCTACGACCAGCTATTCCAAATGTCTGGAGGCAGATTCCATCTGCATAGGTAGCGAATCCCAGTGGAAGATACAAGCCTTAAGAATACGTGAGTATGTATACTGTAATGATATCGAATGAGAATTTTGGAGCGTTCAGTAAGTCAAATGAACCCTAGGTCCTCCAATACTACTAATGATTTTTATATACCTAAACTCCACTTGCCTCCCAAACATAAATCCATTTAAGTCACCACTTAAGACATGAGTGATGTACCGAGGAAGAATTCTCATCCCCAAAATTTAGATATGTGATCACACACACACACACACACACACACACACACACACACACACACACACACACACACACACACACACACACACACACACACACACACACACACACACACACACACACACACACACACACACACACACACACACACACACACACACACACACACACACACACACACACACACACACACACACACACACACACACACACACACAAATATATTTTATAAACGACAACAAAATTATTAAACTGAAGTTAATTTAAAGAAGACAAATTGTCAATGAAATTTATGACATACAATAAATGAGATAACTTAATATTCGAACTAATTGAATAAATAAGTATTTAATATTCTAAGAGACTACGTTTTTAGGAAATGTCTACTTATATCACTACCTTACCTTATCTTGAGAGCACTTGTTCTTCCCGGCTTGTGTCCCAGACACGCCTCGCAGTACTTGATCATTGCATCATTAGGCCCTGTTGATTGACATGTCACATTTAGAATCCAACTCATATATCAAAAATTGTGTCAGTAATAAACTTAACAAAAATTAGATATTTTACAGCTCTATTTTAAGCCCGAAATTTCAACTTTTTTTCGAAGCTTTTGTAAAGTATGTAACAATTTATCATATAATGAACATTCCAAATTTTTGGCAACATCATTTTGCGAGTTAAGATCAAATAACGAAAATCGATTTAGTGAAAGTGTCGTTTACGGGAAATTCTACCGCTTTTACTCAGTTTTTCTCACACAAATAAAGAGGTGTAAAAAATTAAATTTTAACTACTATTAAAAAAATGAAATGCTTTATCCTATCTATAGAGTCACTCTAAGAAACGTTTGGACTTCTCAAAATTCTTGAAAAAGTGATCATAAATTTTAAATAAATTAAGAATACAACTTAATTGTAAAACCCATAGATCCTTCACTTAACTCAGAATTTAAAAATTAAAGTGGAATTACTATTTTATGAATTTCATAGGAAACTGTGTTTAGTATTTACTCGAATGTCTACAAAGCTTTATCATCTTATAGATAACCCAATTTAAAAAAATGTATTATAAAAACGTATTTTTTTTATTAGGCCATGATGAAATTACATTAAAATGGTAGTAATTTATTTAAACAGTTTTTAGAAAGCACATTTGAAAAAAATTAACCAAGTTTCAAAATAAATGGAATCATAATGATATAATAGTTTATTATTATTAATTATTACATATTTATTTCAATAATTAGAAGCAAGTGTTAGAAATGTATTTTAATGAATGTTTTTGTTTGTGAGAAGTCTAGGATATCACATTAAACAAATATGTTAAAATGATTAATATTAGTATCGAAAGAAATGTTAACTTCATGATAGAGTTGTTCATTAATGTAAATTATAATACAAATATTTCAATAATCTTCAAGAAAGTATTCATGAATTAAATTCTTTATAAATTACATTAAAGAAAGCTTTTATTCGTGAGAACACATTGGTAACGCATTTAAAAAAAAAAAAAAAAAAAAAAAAAATTGAAAATCAATCTGTAAAAACGTTTAGAATAAGAACAAAATTAATGTGGAATTTAATTTAATTAATTTAATTTAATGAATTCAATTTGAAAAAAGTTAACGAATACGAAATACTAAATTAATAATTGTATATCTAACCTTTATGCGATGCCATTTGAATGCATCGTTCTAGCCGTCGGTGCTGTTGGATTGGAAACTTCTTTATTGCATGCTGTAACGTCATTTAATAAATATAAGTTACTATTCATTTCCATCAGTAGTGTTAAAAAATAAATCCATAGAAGAAAAATAATCAATAATATAACGATGAAGTGTATTTTAATCGTCAAATAATGTGGTCGCCTACACAAAGTGGGCCGTAGTTTTTCCGATGAGATTTTTGAGATTCTACACGGATTGTACAAACGTGACATAGAGTATATAGTCGATTTTTATTAACCACAGATTATAGAATATTATGTATATTTTTATTTCACATTCATCGACGTTATGTTAATATGAATCTCATCAAGATTGAATGAACACATAAAAAAAAAGGCGATTAGTAAAATAAACAATTATAATCATGAATAAACGTATTATTTTAAATTGAAAATTAAAATATACTTTGTATTATTTTTTTACATATTTTCTATTTCAAACCAATAATATTATTAAAATATTAATATTTAACCGAATTACGTAATATGCAAATTACGTAATCACGGCACTGAAGTCGCGTCGCACGAGGGACACACACGCACAATCCAATGACCCGGCAGGGTCGCGCTAAGTATAAAAAAAACGCCTTAAAATGAACGCATCGGCAATCACAACGCACGACAACTGCCGGGTATAATTACAGGCAGCATCGGAAAGCACGAAAAAAAATAGTTGTCCATGCATATCTAATTTCTTGTAGAATAATTTAGTTTGACAATGCACCAATCTTATTGGAAATGTTCCGTAGAAGGGAATGCTGCACTTTTTAATCCGATTTGAACATTGTAAATGGAGTTATAGCCAAATATATTATGAATTTTTATGGTAAAAAATAAAATGTTATTCGATAATATTCCCTGCGGCCCGCATGAAGTTCCCCGTCCACTGAGGAGATACACACACGCACTGACCGTACGCGCGTGCTTTGTCATATTTTTGAATATTACAACTTACCGCAATGAGTGTATAGGGGCATGGCCCCATATTTAGAATGAGTTTTCGGGAGGGGGGGCAATAGGGAGATAGGACAAGATATAAGTTTAAGTTTTAAAATCTTCGAATCGGGCATCAAAATAATGTAAGAAATGTAACAAATTTCGGGCCGCCGGCCGGCGAAACGGCCGGTCGTGTGTTCACTCCAATCATTTTATGGGCTGAAACACGACTGGCATTCGCCGGCCGGTGCGCGCCGGCCGGTGAAAAATAAATGTGTTCACACGAGGACTCGCCGGCCGGCGTGTTTCGTATTTTAATCACCTGGTAGAGTAAATACAATGTTTATAGTATTTTTCAAAAGTTTTGATACACACATATATGTGAATATTACAACTTACCGCAATGATACATTTCTGAAATGTTCTATCTTGAACATTCTTTCTACCTTGAATTACATTAAAAATAAACACCAATGAGAAATAAATACTCACAGAAGGTACAGTGAATGATATTTATTTTATGAGAACAAGTATCATCATTTTATTGTTTTAAATTAGTGACGATTTATTTCTTGAAAAGTCACACATAGATTTTAATTATTATGGTATTTTAAAAGCATATTAATATCGAAGGAAATATTAAAAAAAAAAAAAGAAAAAAAGAAAAAAAACAATTATATTAATTAATATTAGTATCGATGGAAATATTGTTAAATTAATGATTGAGTTCTTTATAAATTATATTCTTTATAAATTATATTAAAGAAAGTTTTTATTTGCAAGAATACTACGGTAACGCATTAAAAAAAAAATTTAAATCAATCTGTGAAAACGTTTAGGATAAGAACAAAGTTATTGTAGTATATTACGTATGATTCAAAAAGTTAACCAATACGAAATACCAAATTAATAATTCTGCATTTAACCTTTATGTGATGCTTTTCGGATACATCGTAGTAGTTGTCGCCGCTGTTGTATTCCATACATCTTTATTGCAAGTTGTAGTACCATTGTATAAACAGTAGCTACTAAAAATTTCCACGAGTTATGAATAAAAAATAAATGCGTTGCAGAAAAAAAATAATATTTTAAAGAACTGTATTTTAATCGTCAAATAATTCAGTCACATACGAAAAATGAGCAGTAATTTTTCAAATGAGATTTATGAGATTTGACACGGATTGTAGAAAAATAAATATAGAATATAGATCATCCTTATTAAACCATAGATTATATATAGTTATATATAACCATAGAATATTTTCCATACCTTTATTTAACAGTAACTTTTATATCATCAAGATTGGTAGACTCGAAATGGAGGTGATGAATAAAATAAAGGAAAACAATCTCAAATGAATATAATATTATTTTAAACAGGAAATGAAACTCTACTTGGTATTATTTTTAAACATTTATATTTCAAATCAATTATGTTTTCAAGATAGTAATAATACTTTGTTTAAATTAACTTCGTTGAAATAATTTTCAATTTTAGATTCTGAACGAAGTGAAGAATGTATTGATTTTACTATGATGTGTGTTTTTTTTTTTTTTTTTTTTTTTTTTTTGTTTTTTGTTTTTTTTTTTTTGTTTTTGTGTCTGTGTACACCATAACTACTCGAAATAATGCTTCAATTTTGAACTTCAGGGTATGTTTTCGGTGGCAAAACGAATATCGGAGGTACCTTAGAGAGGTCACAAGTGAAAATTCCCAAAAGTTTTCAAATGCCACGGGAAAAACAAACAAAAAATGAGGAAAAAACGGTACTTTTTGTGCAAAACCCGTTTTCGACGAAATCGATTTTTTTATTTAGCCGTTACTCAAAAACCAAAAATTGTAGATACTTGAAATTTTCACCAAATGTTTATATTGAAATCATCTATACGTGGTAAAATTTTTGAACACTTTTGACTTTTTTTGAGCTTTTTATAGACAATTTAAATTTTTGACTTTTCTTAGTTTTTTTTTCTGAAAAGTGGATAAAAAAAATTTGGCTGGACAAAAAATCTTGAAAATTTAATATAAAGTTCCTCATAAGAATTACTTATCGGTATAAAAAAAAAATTCAAAGCGAAATGCACATCTTTTTTTTTATAAGCATAAAAAGTTTAAATTTTTATGAAATATTGAAAAATCGCGAAAATTTGAACTTATTTTTTTCTGAAATGTGGATAAAAAAAATTTGGTTGGCCATAAAACTTTGAAAATTTATTACAAGGTTCCTCATTAGAAGTACTTATTGCTATTAAAAAAATCAAAAATCGTGAGTCACAATTTTTTTTTATAAGCATCTAAAGTTCAAACGTTTACGAAATAATTACATGATTGCGTAAAATAATAATTTAGCCTTAAACGATTTTTGATATTTGTTCTTATTCAAAAAGTATAAGTCGAAAAAACTTGAAACTTTCACCAAATGTTTATATTGGAATCATCTATACGTAGTACAATTTTTGTAAACTTTAGACTTTTTTTGAGCTTTTAATAGACAATTGAAATTTTCAACTTTTCTTTGTTTTTTTTTCTAAAATGTGGATAAAAAAAATTTGACTGGACAAAAATTCTTGAAAATTTAATACAAGGTACCTAATATGTCGAACTTATCGGTATAAAAAAAAAATTCAAAGCGTAATGCACAATTTTTTTTTTATAAGCATAAAAAGTTCATATTTTTACGAAATGTGTAGAAAATCGCGAAAATTTGAAGTTATTTTGCAGTTGAAAATTCATAAAATTTTAAGTATTCAAAACTAAGAATTGTAAATTCGGTACAAAGTTTGACATACGTTTTCCTTCAATTATCTGTAAAAAAATTTGCACTGGAATAAAATCAAAAATTTTTATGAGTGTTTGAAATTACAATTTTTTCACATAATCGCGTAAAATAACAATTTAGGCATCATTGATTTTTGATATTTGTTCTTATTCAAAAAGTATAGGTCGTAGAAACTTAAAACTTTTACAAAATGTTTAAATAGGCATTTTCTTTACATAGTTGTATTTTCAAAATATTTCGTTTATTTTTTAGCTATTTATAGGCATTTGAATAATTCGATTTTTCTTAGATTTTTTTTTATAAAAGTCGATAACAATTTTTTGGCCCTACCAAATCGCTTGAAAATTTAATAGAAGGTTTTGAATAAGTTGATCTAAGAGTGATTCAAAAATTATTCAAATACATAGGCACAATTTTTTTTTATAAGCAGTTGAAGTTCAAAAATCGACAAAATTTGTCAAAATCACGAATATTTGCAAATTATTTTGTAGTTGAAAATGTATAAAAATTTTTGTATTCAAAGATAAGAAATGAAAATATTATGTAATATCACAGCTGATAAAGATAATTAAATAGATTAAGTTTATTATAATATAATCAGTAGCTGACAGCTGTTCTATACAAAATATTGGTAGATTGTAAACACAAGGTGTATAACGTACCTTTACATGGTTGAATAGAACGTTACTAACTTCCAATTTCCAGTTATTTTAATGTGTGTATCAGTTCCATAAACATGCGGATTTTATATATTATTATTAATTATTAATATTTAAATAGACGTAGCCACGGAGCATTCAGCATATATGGACGGCGGGGTCGGGTGGTACCGTCACGATAGTGCATTTAGGCAAATAATATGGTATTTACCTACGCCCTATCTATGCACATCCTGGTTTGTCCAATGCTCACGAGCAGAAGTCACATGAATAGACAAATGTAAATTTAACCCAATCTAGGATATTAAAATAAAATATATATTACAATTTAAGGCTGACATCTTCATCTTCGTTCAGAATCGTTTTTTTTTTTTTATAATATAAAATAATTCCAAAATCTATCCAATAATGCCTAATCTAGCAATGCATCTCGTGTATCCCACCCAACTACTGTATCCTGTACTCAACTTACAATGATTTATCATTGCATTCAAATGTAAAGTACCATACAACTAAACTATCGTAAACCAGGTGATCCCATGATAGAAAGTGCTATACACTCCTCACCATTATCTTGTCCGAGGAGCGAAGCGACGAAGGACGAACTTCCACCACCATTATCTTATCGGCTTTTTTTTATTTTAAACTTTTATAAATTATGCAATAATACACAATTAATATTTAAAGTTTTTAGCAACATGACTCCGTGAGTTAAGATCAAATTACGCAAATCATACGGCCAGTTTTACCGTGTTTACTGTTTACTCGGTTTTTCAGCAGTTTTCCCTTGAAGCCGGAAAAAATATTCAAAAAGATAGAAAAATCACCTATGCAAAGTACAATCTAAATGACATATCCTATCTATGAAGTTGTATGAAATTTTTGGATTACAATAACTACCTGAGAAAATATTCACAGAAAAAAATAAAAAATAAACATCATTGTAAAAAAAGTAGACTTCACTACACTCAGAACCAAAAAATCACAGTGGGATAACTATTTAATGAATTTTATTGAAAACTGGATTAAGTGCAGTTTACTTAAATGACGACTAAGATTTAAAATTTTATTGAAAAAGCAATTTTAATATTATTTTTTTTAAATATAAAACGTTATATTTTCATTAAGTCACAATAACATTATATCAATGGGTGTGAATATTTTTAAACAATTTCATATATTAATTAGTATGGTTATATTTGAAAAAATTTGTCATGTTAAAAAAAAAATGAAATCATAATGATTGAATGGTTAATTGGTTTAATTCTAATACAGTTATTTCAATCATCTGATTCAAATATTTATAAATTATTTTGATTGTAGATTTTGTTTGCGAGAGATGATATCAAATTACAAAAAAAAAAGCTGGTAAGTGAGATGATGGTGGTACAAGTTCGTCAACATCGTTCTAATCATCAACGTTGTTGGATTGCAAATTTCTTCTTTGTAATTTATACAGTAAACACTACGTACTAGTGATTTCCATCAGTTGTGTTTGAAAAATAAATGCGTCGAAAAAAAATTTTTAAAAATATATAACAATAAACTGTAATATAATCGTGAAATAATTTTGCCACGTACATAAAATGAGCCGAAAATTTTCTAATGATATATTCGACAATTTACACGGATTATACAAAAGTGATTTGTAGTATAATTGATTTTTATTTAACCATAGATCATAGAATATTATGTACACCCATAGACCTTGTACTAGTAGTGTTATGGCCGCAAATAGTTGTATCTTTGTTTAAACGGCCCACCGGTACGGTCCGTAAATTTGTTCATTGTTTTCGTGTATTTTTCATAACGGTTGGTATCGTGCGTTCGCTGCAGTGCTGTCAGCAATGGCATCAGCTGTTGTGTGTTGAGTGTTGACGGCCCAGCTCACGTCCGTGCGTCCGTGCCGCGAAATTTGAAAACATGCTACGGTCGGATCATTTAACCCCCCTCTTAAACTGCTTGTACCATAGCATTGTACGTTCAATTTGATAAGTCATGAATCATGATCATACTGTTATCGTTTGTTATCAATTTGCATTATTTGGAAATAGAAATGTCCCATACGGTAATACGGCATACGGCCATACCTTAACATAAAATAGATCTACATAATATATAATATATATATGCCCATACATTATAAATAAAAATACAAGAATAAAATTAAATCGACCATGGGTATTCTTTGCTTCTTGCCTAGAATATTGATGGGTGTAGATTAATTTAAATTGAAATCAATGATAAATCATTTGTATAAAAAAAAACAAAAAACTTTTAAGAGTGAAGAAAAAATTCTCTGTAGAGAAAATGTCTGTGACAAAACAATTCCACCAATCACTTTTATATGCCTTCAAAGTTGAATTTCAAATTTTCCCAAAGTGAAACACATTATGTGTGTCGTTCTACCACACCACCACGTTCTAGAACTTACGTTTTTCGATATTTTTTTATGGTCGTTACTCGTTAGTAATTCTTATGAGTAGTTTCTATTAAGTTTTTAGACTAGTTCTTTTTATCAAGATACTATCTATTATTTTAAGAAGTAAAAACTTACAAAAAACGAGAAATTTCCAATATTTTCAAAGTTCTATATTTAGTTCAAAACTGGTTAAATGTTTTTGAAATTTGTATGAAGTACACGCGTATGCATTTTTTAGTAGTTAGTAAAAGTTTCAAGTTTCTTGCTTTTTTTTTTTTGATGAAGTTATAGCTAAAAACTAAAATAGATTTAACGAAAATCGAAAATACATTTCCCCGTTTTTTGACAGTTTTTCGGTAGTTCTCGCCGACGCTTGGATAAACTATTGAGAAATTCGAAAAATTACCTCTCAAAAGTACCATCTTGGGATTTTTTCCCTTTATAATTTTTTTCCTTTTATAGAGAATTTCTGGATGAAACTTTTAGTCCAGTATATCTACCTGAAAAGTTGTTACATGCAAAATAAATAAAAACAAAAACACAGAATTGTAAAACCAATACATTTTTCGTTTCACTATATCTTAAAATCAGTGAAGTACCTGTACTTAACATTTCTGGTTTAACAATTATTTATTTGATTTAATAAAGTTGTTTTTTGTTTATAATTTATCATATTTTTTATATTAATGATTGAAGTAATAGTGTAATTAATTTATATTTACTAAAATTAGTCACTGAATTATCAACAATATTTATGACTTAACGAGTATTAAAAAATATGGATGGGGAATATGAGAGTAGCCTCTCCCCTTGACTAATGTTAACTTAAAATTGTTTTGTCTCCTCTGTGCTACATTTCTGTGGGCGTCCCTGTCAAAAAGTTGTGGAAGCAATGGAAACAGGGACGAATTTGAAGCTTGTTTGAGGGGGGTAGCGCCGATCTGTATATCTTAATACCTATATCAAAAATATTTAATAACTTAGTAATAAATAAAGCCCAAAAGGGGAGGGGTCGAATTTCAAAAGTACTGAATTTTTTAATGAAATTAAAAATCATATTCAATACAACTTTGAAACATAAAATGTACAACAAAAGAGAATGCTTAAATTAATTTTTTTGTGAACCGCAATGGTATAAAATTATGACAGCGGATATGCATTCAGTTCATTCCATTCACTGGTACCAATTAAATGATTATAATTATATTGTACCTAATTTAAAGCATTTCTGTTCATTCTATTACCTACCTATTTTTGTTATCTAATTTATTATAAGGTGATGTATATTTGCTAGCTGTTGGTTTGTCACTTTTAGTTAAAAAAAAAAATGATAAAAAAATAGTTCCTTTAATATTTGGTACACTACTAGTTGTGAAATGCTATTTACGATTGTTTAATTACAACAATTTGTCCTACTAATTTAAGGTACTGTATGATAGAAGTTTAAACAAAATGTTTTATTCATAATAATTGACTTTTAATATTGTCAAAACTACTGGAATGATCCTATTAATGGTAACTACCAGACTCAGAGGTGTTATTGGAAATATTTTATTTCTGCATTACTAGATTTCTATTATCCATTACTTACTTACATAGTAACTGTGCATCTTAGAGGTCTGTAATAATTTTATATTAAGAAATATTTAGTAGAATATATACATTTTTAATTTTAATAGGTACTTGGGGTAGAAGACTATAGACTATAACTAACTACACTAGAGAGATACAAAAGTAGGTACCTTATAAAATTATGTTACATTGAAGTATATTTGCATTGACTATAATCACAATTTAAAAAAAAAAATAAGAATTTCTATTTTTAGTACACTTTTTTTCCATTTAATGTTTACATATGAATGTAATAAAACACATGAATACAAAATTAAATCTATTATATTAATAGTCACATGCTGCAATCATTTGTTATCAAATTGGAAAATAGGAATTTCAATTATAAGTTTGAATAATTTAAATTATAATAATTTATATTTATTATACCTAGGCACTTATAAATTTCATATTTAATTTTTAATCATGGACAAGACAGGTATGTACCACATTAAAATATTTTATAATTATTATATTCTTAAAACTAATATTAATTTGTATTAAATATTTAGGTGAAGAGAAAAAAGAAAAAGTAAGTCATTTGAAAGGTTTTACTTTTGTACATTGTTTTAATTTATTAACTACTACTATAACACACTACTGTTCCGAATGTGCAATACTTAAATACTTTTATTCTAATAAACAGATTCAAGGTATGACAAATTTAAAAACTAATTAAATATTATATAATATGCAAACTGATGTATACAATTAAAATTATAAAAATCTCATTGATACCCTTGTACAATGTATATTAAATATATACCCAGTAATAGGCAATACTTTTTATAATTATACAAAACCTATTCATAATGTGATGAATAGCACTTAAATTAAATAAGGAAATCAAAATGTAACTTATTCAAACCATATACATCTATTAAAATCATTATTTTTATTATACGTATATAATATATAATCAAAATTAATTAAAAAAAACATTTTATCATTCAAATTCTTAATAGTTATTTTAAGGAATATTACTGTTTCAGAATTAAGGTTAAAAGGTTAAATTATCAATTATACTTATGAATACGTAATAAAATTAAAATCAAAATGTTCACCACCCTAAAAGTTGTGTGACGCAATCAGCTGGTCAAATAGCAATATTTCAGGGAATCCATTTCAACAGCTCTGGCAGATGTATTCACTGGTTCAGTTACGACCATCTTCACACCAGTTATTTGCATATATTATGTTATTTGATGTGTTAACTTAATAAAATATTTTATTAAATTATGTTGACATTTCTTTTTGTACACTAACACTCAAACCACCTCATATGTATAGTCTGTTGAGGAAACAATTGTTTTAATTATATAAATTTATAATTTATAGATAGATTGTAATTTACTTACTAAATTGTGAGTATGTAAGTTCCATTTTAAATTACTGAGTATTTTTGAATGGAATAACAAGTAAGATCATTCATTCTTGAGAGTCCTGGGACACCAGGGATACTTAAACAACTAAATGATTTATAAAAAAAAAACAATATTAAATAAATAGGTAGATAAATTAAAAAAAAACACAGACTAGAATTAAAAATAATTAAATTACATTATTAAATCTGAAATTTAAAAGTGGTTTCATAGGTTCTGTTATAAATTTGATGTTTTGCATATTATTCTGACAAATTCTAGTTATTTAAGACAAATATTTTACAAATCACCACCAATTAGTGAAAATTATGTAAAGTTTCTGAATTAAAAATCTTCAAAGTATAATTGTCTATTTTTTATATCTGTAACTCTTGCTTAAAATTTGTTCAGGTATAATTTAGAAATAACTTTAGTTTTAGAAACTAGTTGTGGTAGGACATATGACTTTTTGCCAGATGGGATTAAAAAAAAAAAAAAAAATTGAAATCAAACGTAAAAAAAAGGTATAACATGCATATGTTTATATTTTCATGTTTATTCAATGATTTATATGAGCATTTTTAAGTGATATTTATTTTCATGTTTTTAAGTGTAATAGGTTCCAAATTTCTTATACGTAAACTAGTTTAAAAAAAAATTATAATTTTTCTAAAGAAAATTAACTTAACTTACACTTTATTTTATTACAATTTAATTCATTTAGTTATTTTACCAGTTAACTACATTATGTAGTGTGTTGATTAATAATATTTTATTTTAACACTAAATTTCATATCTTTTACTTGAAAGTTAAAGTTGTATATTTTATAGGATTTTAATTGTGATGATTGTGGAATTAAGTATAAATATTATCATACCCTTAAAAGACATCTATCAGAGAAACATAACATTCAAACTAGCAATGCTAAAGTGAAACAAATCAAATGTCAAAAATGCAGCAAAACTTTTACATTAAAAAAAAATTTGATACGCCACATGAAAACTTTACATTCAGCTATAATTAAAGAAAATAACTTGAGTTCAGAAGTAATTATACAATAAAAATTTAATAATCAAACTTGTTTACAAAATTTTAATTTACAGCCTGTAAAAAATATCACAAATATCAGTTTACTGAAATCAGAAATGTGTCAAAGAACAAGTGAACCAATGCATTATAATTTAAAGGTATAAATAATTTTAATTCAAGAATAAGTTTAACAAATAGATCTTATATTTTTTTTAAATATGTTTTAATTTGGATACAATTTTCTCTTTTCAATAATTTGTTTTATTTAAATATATTAAAAAAATTAATTTTAGAATATAGTTCCGGACGGATATGACTATACAGTAACTGACTATAAAAGTTTAGGAGAGTCACAATTCATTGCAAAGTTTAATATTCACAGTTTTGGAGTTGACAATATAAATTCTTGGTTACTGGCTATGAGAGAAAAGAGTAAAATAACATTTTTGACTACAAGTGTAAGAAACTCTAAATCTTCTGAAATTATTTATAAGGTAAAATATTGAGAAACTATCAATACAATACATAACTACATCTGTAATTTAAAAAAAGTAATATTTGAGTAATAACCTTTAAAGTGTCATATATCCTTGTTGTATTGTTAAAGAAACGTTTCCGATGCCATCATAATACAAGACCAAAAATAGGTACTACTCCAAGTCAGAAACATTATAACTGTAAAGCTACTTTAGGATTGAAAATTGTTGAAGACATAAGGTTTGTAAAATATATAAATAATTATTAATTTTATAGTAACTTAAAATTTCAATTTTTTGTTTTTATACCTATATAGAAATGATGAACTTGATTTAAAAAATAACCTACAAACTAAAGCAGTGATTTTATTGAACCACACACATAATCATGAAATTTTAAGGGCTGATGTTCTTAAACACAGAATCCCATCAGATGAAGTAAAATCTAAAATTTTAAAATTATTTGAAGAAGGGAAAACACCATCTAAGGCACTTTTTTCTTTTAAATCACAATTGAGAGTTGAGAAAGGTAATAATTACTATGTATCTGCAGGTGATAGAGGAGAATTGCCTGACCCTCAATGGGTCTACTATTTGTATTACAAAATGTTTAAAAAAAATTTTGGAGTAGCCCATGGTAATGATATGATGATATCTCTTAAAGAAGCTATTGATGATTATAATATGGAATGTAAATCAGAAGTAGCTGCAATGAAAATACTCGAAGATGGTAATTTTGCTATAGCAATAGCAACGCCCTTAATGAAGAGAATCAGTGTAGGATTGGATGAATGTGGAGAGATACTTTTTATTGATGCATCTGCTAATGTGGATCGATATGGATGTAAAGTTTTTATGATATATACAAATAGTTGTACTGGAGGTCTTCCTGTCGGAACAATTATATTGACAAGTGAATCGACATCTGTAATTTCAGTTGGTCTAGGTCTATGGAAAACTTTATTTCCATTAGAAGCATTAGGAGGAAGAGGTTTAGTCGGTCCTAAGATTTTTATGTCAGATGACTCAACTGCCGAGAGAAATGCATTACATGAAGAATTTCCACAGTCAAAACTTCTGCTATGTATTTTTCATGTCTTACAGGCAGCATGGAGATATTTATGGGATTCTGGCCATGGTGTGCCCTTACATGATCGTAAAACACTTTACCTGGAAATAAAGAATATGGTATACTCAAAAAACAGAAATGAATTAGAAATTATATTTCATAAAGCACTTCAGAAACCATTAGTACAACAATTCCCAAAATTTGTTAATTATCTTCATAATTTATATCAAAGAAGACAAGAGTGGGCACTTTGTTTTCGAAAAAGTTTAATTACACGGGGACAAAATACTAATAACATCAGTGAAGCTGGGATGAAGATAATAAAAGATGTTATACTTGATAGGACAAAAGCATATTCTCCGGTCCAGTTATTTTTTTTCATAGTGAACGACTTAGATGCCTTTTATGAAATGAAACTATTAGATGTCGCCGCAAATAGACCACCTCAATATCTTAAAAAAAAAGTTTATATTAGTAAAGCACTCAAAACTAATATGACATACAAAATAAGTGATACAGATTGCTCACTTTTTGAAGTGAATAATAAGCTGCGTAATACTCAATACACTGTGGATCTTGACCATGGAATATGTTCTTGTCCCCAAGGGAATACAGGTTTTCCATGCAAACACCAAGTTTACATTGCTAATGATTTGAATATTGATCTTAATATTTGTTTACCAACAACTGAAGAAACAAGAAAAAAACTTCACTTTATAGCTACAGGTTCTTCTGACATTGAATCTGGATGGTATGGTCCATCAAAAAATGAAAATTCTTATACTAACAAATTGGATTTAATCGAAACAAATAAAATAAATAACGATACTATGTACAATAATAAGAAGTTAGATTACCAAGAGACCGATACATACCAAGAAGACAAATTAATAAAAGAAAATCAACCGCACAATTCTCAAGAAACACCACCCGCTGAAGACTTTGAAAATGCTATAAAAGATTTTAATGAAGTTATTGAAAAAATGAAACGAGCTTTTGAATCTGACAAAAATTACTTTTTACCTTCTATAAAATCTTTTGTCAATTCATTTCAAACAAATGTCTGTACACATGCAAGTCTTAATTCTGCAATGAATACATTTGGAAAATATTCTGGATTAAATCCAAGTTCAAAAAAACCCAAATTAATGGGCACTAAGCAAATAGGAGTTCAACCTACTACTAGAGCTAGACGCAGAACAGAGATATGTGGTAGAAGAAATTTAGCAGCAGGAAGAAATCCAAAATGGAAAAGAACAATAGAACATGGATATGTGCATAAAATAACATCTAGGCAATTACCTCAAATTAAAAGGAAACCATTTGATCCTACACAATTACCTTCAAAAGTATTAAAAAACCCTCATTCTCTATCATATTGTGTAGAAAATAATAAGTTATTAGGAGCTACACACAGTGCAAAGTAGTCATATACTTATAATAGCTAGAGATACATAAAATTAAAATAAGTTAGAAAACATATAATGAATAACTATAAATTCAAATTTTATATTTGTATAGTCTCAATCGTGTAGAAGTAATACTTAAATATTTTAATTATATATACCTATTCAAGTTTATATCAATACTTTTCAAGTGCTTAACTAAATTAATATATAAGCATTAAACAGATATTTAAAAAAAGTTAATAAAAATAGAAAGTCCTATTTCCTCTAAATAAATTGTAATCATTTTATTGGTGCTTACCTAAAAATAATTTCCTTCCCAATTTATACATTCTGCATTCCAAATGCTTCAATATATTGCCTATTACTGATTTGCTCATAAGTCATAAGCAAAGCTCGTAAGTAAGGTACAAATAAAAATCCGTTACATAACAATAGTAAATACTATTTAGTATTTACTAAATAGTAATAAAAGTATAAAGTTAAATAGGTAATACAAAAAAAAAAATGCTTTATTCGATTAATTTGTATTATTTTCCTCGGATTTTTATTTCATATTCTAACTTCTAGGTATAGACGTAATAACTAGTTAATAGTTATTAGTTATTACTTATCTACACTTTTCTATAAAGTATAAATACTATAAATCCATCTTGTTAGTGGGTTTACCGTTTACGATTCAAGAGAAGAAATATATAGTGTATACAGACATACAGTATACAGTATACACTATACATTATACAATTCAAAATTAACTATTCTATTTCCCAAATTGATAACAAAAGATAACATCATGACCGTGACTTATCAAATTGAACGTACAATAGGGCCTGGGACAGTCTTCCCGATTTTGATAAGAGTGAACATAACCTAAAAAAAAAAAAAATGTTTTTTCTTGAGATCAGTTACGCCAACCTTAGAATCCTAAAGTTCTTTCCACCTAGCCACTACTGCCCATCTTGCAATACAAAAATCTGAAATTGAAATTGCTAAAAACCTAACTAACGCTTATCAATAATAACTATTGTTGATTATCAATACTAACTACAAATATTACGTAAATTGTTTAAACTTTAGTTGAAAATTTTTGTTTTGCCCTTATGCGATCGTCATTTCACGTGTAATGACCACCAACAATTAAATTGTTTGATTTTGATACTTTTGACATGCCTATAGTTAATATTAATTTAATTTTGCACTCGTAAAATTCATTTAAAAATTTTACCACGTATACGGTGGCGGATTGAACGGTCGTATAGTCGGCAAATTCCGACGAGGCACCTGCTTAATTGTATACTGAGGCCCTTGGCCCATCTAAATTATAATTTAGATTTTTTTTTGTTTAATTTTGACAAAAAAAATTGTATATTGTAAACTGGAATATAATTTGCATATTTTTTATTAAGAAAATTATTTAAATATATAAGGATACTTCAAAAGTAGAAAATCTTATAAACTGTAATTAAATAAAGTAAATTTTAATTTAACAAAGTAATATTATCCACTTCTCAAGAAATAGTAAATCTAAAAGGGAATTAAAAGGTTCATGACAGAGATATTTTGATTCCAATAACTATTGCACTATTGTCATTTCTATTTGACTATTTGTCATTTCAATAAAGAAAATAACTCATGACTTACTTCAAGTCTACAATGTACTTTATCTCAACATACATCTTGATTTCTTGTTTATAACACAAAAACATAAACTTATAGAAATAGTATTCCTCAATACTACAATAATAGTATTAATATAGTATAATATATATAATTATTATATAATAATATAATAATAGTACTTACATATACTTATAAAATCAGATTTCATATGGTAGTCTAAAATTTAGAAGAGAAAGCCTTATGATGAACACAAATACAAATGTTTTGGTAATAATGCAATTGAAATTATATTTATTCCTATGGGACTAGTAAGTAAATAGATATGCAATTCAACTTTAAATTTGTATTATGAAAATAGATAACAAAACATACAATGTACAATGTATATATTAAATATCAGAATTTAATTTATTTAGTAATAATATATAGAATTTTAATTACAAGGTGGGTTTAGTTTACATATACATAAATAAATTATAAATATACAAAGGTAAAATAAAAAAATTAACGGTCCTATCCTTAGAATATTGTATTCATATGTTGATTAATTTTTTTTTTTTATTTCGTGACAGCTTCAATCAAGCCAATCATGACCTATCTATGTATTCCTTCATTGTGCTTATTGGAAATATATTTTTACAGATTGTACAAATTAAATAAATATGACAAAAAAAAGAAAATTTCATGACAGAAAATAATTTTACTAAAAAATGAGAACCAATATCGAGTATAAAATAGGATTGTGGAAATCTGTATTTTTTTATTAATTTCATTAGAAATATGAATTCATAGGTGTTTTTTTTTTTTTTTAGTAAAATCTACATATCTACAAAATACTTATAACAGAATAATTTGAAAATTGGAAGTGTTTTTGAAGTATTAAAAGATTTGGTCACACTAATAGTAATTTATAGAATTCTGAGATGCTGTTTAATATTATTGTTAGTTATATTAGTGTTTATTACCTTTACTTTAAAAAATTATTGGGTTATTTAATTTTATTATTTTACCTAAGTTAGCGTTCACAACATAAATCTTTACAACAAACAAAAAAATTAAACAAAAAAAGAATATAAAATAATAATTTAACGGCTGTCTTCAATGCTGACCATATTCTGCGATTTCTCTCTGAACGTATCCATCATTGAAGTGACCAACACTGCGCAAAAACCTCAAGACGTCTTGATGCTCATTAAGTCTTTGGACATTCTGGGCGATTTGAAAGGTGGCATTGACTCGTTCAGATCTTGAAGTAACATCTCTAACCTATAAAATTTAATACGTAACATTATAATTTTAATTCATAAAAATAAGTTAAGTAATAACTAACCGTGAGATGATATTTAGTAAGTTTTAAACCGTTCTAAAATAATAAATATACAGTTGGTCTTAAAAAAAACCTTTTAATAGAATTGTAGTAGAACACAAGTTGGTCGCTGGTAATTTTTAAGTCGTAAGTAAATCTCAAAGAAAGCAAATCGCAGGAAGGTCAATCTGTAAAAAAAAGTTTAAAAATTTAGTAACTAAATAATTAATAACAGAAATATGATAAAATGTCTAATATAATTTTTAATGGTTACATGTTTATAAAACATGAGTATTATTGATTTTAAAATAATAGGGTAACAATTTGTTTAGTTTATGGAAACTAAATTATTTTGGTTGTTTACTATGATTTTGAATAATAAACAACAATGGGTAAAAGTAAAATTGTCCAAACAGCAAAAAATAAAAAATTAATATTGCTAAACATTATCACTTTTAATCACTTGATTTTAAATAATATTTATTGAAAAATTGTTTGAAAAACAATAACACTGTTCCTTATTTTTTTTTATTTTTTCTCGCCTTCATTTAAAATCAGTTAATGATATTTTAATGATATTTTTTTGGTTTGAAATTTGTCATTTTAAAATTAACAACTCTTCAAATTTCAAATAGGTGAATGAAAATACAGTCACATTTTTTTAAAGATTGTATAGACTTCAACAAAACTTAAAACACCATATTTGAAACTGTGCACTGCAAAACTTAAGCATTGCATAATTGTGTCATCAAAACAGCTTCATATCTTAACACAACAAAGTTCATGTTTATTGACAAGTATTTTGACAAGTAGATGGGTACTTCTTATAACATCATGCCAAGCTATTTAATCCAATAATAGGGTCCCTACATAAAATGCAATAGTATTAAAATATTAATTTATAATATATTTGCAAGAAAAATGTCTGTGCAGTGTATATATTTAGATAAGCATGTTAAATTTCAGTTTTTTAGTTATTTCTATATCATTATGTTTATGTTCTGGTCAAATAATAATGTAATTGTTCTTCTGAAAAAAGTAATATTTATATTTTAATTGTATAGATTAATTAAACATATGTTAGTTATTATTAAAAAATTATTTATTTTACATTAGTATTAACATCACTCATATATAGACATTAGACTTTACTTAAAATGTTTGGAATTATTTAAATGTGTTAGAAATTAAAAAATGATAACATTTTGAATTGTAATACTAAGAAATAAAAATCTTTAAATTATAAACTTGCAATGTCATCATTTAGCAATTAATATTACATCAATCAATTTTAATCAAAATATATACTAGAGAATAAACAATTATCAATAAAGTATGATGCTAAAAAAAATTGAACACATAACTAATTCAGTCAATGTACAAAAATTAGTAACGGTAAAAATGTATTTTAATTAGAAAAAAATATACTTACTGAGAAAAATTGATTTTATTAATTACTAAGTACTTGTTTTTCAATGTTACAAATTATAAGTCTATATTATTTTGAAGGTTAATCAATTATCATTAATGATATGTAAATCAATAAATGAGATAATATCATAATTCATATTTTACTCTCAGTTAATTTACAATGTAAGTAAGAGGTATATTAAGTTCTCATTAATATCTACATTATTTACTATACTGATAATGAACTAGTTTCTTTATTTAAGTCCCAAGAACATAAGAAACATCATGAGATCTTTAGTAAATGAGCAGAATTTAAGCACTTAAGGTTACAATATTCTAGAAAGTAAAACAACTAAATTCTCATTCATATGTTTAATCTGAATACATAGTTTGGAATTTTTTTTAATAATAATTAGTTTTATAACATAAAGTTACTCGTGATTCACTTTTAATAACCTAACCTTAGTCACTCTGAATTAATTGTGTAATAATAACTAATAGACTAATCACTGACCCAAACTAATATTAATATCACTTGGTTTCCTCCTAATTTGTTTCTATTCATATTTTTGGTATATTAGTTATTTCATATACAGAAATAATACTTATTTATTTAATAACTGTAAGAGTGAACTTAATATTATATATAAAATAAAATTAAAATATAAGTCTGGGAGACACATTTTCAGATGAATTTTTAATTAAAAATTATTATTCTTTAAACATGTATAAAAAAAAGTAAAATAACAGGATTATTTTAATCCATAGCGAGTGTTTTTAATTTTTATTGTTATATTCATATTGAGTAACTCAAAATGAATGAAATATATTATAAAATTACTCCCTTTTTAATCATAATTAAATATTATAATTAGTAATTAATTGTAATAACTCAAACATTATAGTAAATACATATTTTAACTAAAATAATTATAATCACCCCAATTAATTTATCATAAGTATTAGATAAAGTTAATAATATTAATTTCAGATAATAGTAATAAATTCAAGAAGTATTTTACCATCAATTCATGTTAATCATTTTGCTCTCATTATAAGATTCAATCATTATTGTAGCTTTTATATAATTCAATGCAACCGTTTTCTTAATGCTTAGATCATCCCTAATATAAAAATAACTGTATTAAAGAAATAGATTAATATAGTTTTTAATTAAGTTAGCACTTCTATAACCTGTAAGAGACACTTACATTTTCATTCTGTACATGGTCATCATTAAGTCTTCTCGACAGCAAAAAATCTACCAACAATAAAGTAAAGTAAATATATAAAACTTTCTCACAACACCATCATGATTTTACGTTATCTTCTGCAAGGTCAATGTGCTTTCAGGTAGGTACCTGTAATTTAAATTTTTCTATGAAATCATCTCCTAAAAAATAAAACTTGTATTTAAATATACTACCTACCAAGTATTAATGTAATATAGTCTTGCATATGTACATATCAATACATTTGTAATTAATTTTTGAAATCCATACATATTTTAGTTTAATAACATGACAATCTTTAACAAGAAAATAAATTAATTAATTTTAAAGAAAATAAACATAATAAGCATAATATCGTAAGAATAATATAAAATCGAACACCTGGAAGTATAAACAACAAAAAGTAACCGTTAACAATTAAGTAAACGTGTCGTGAACTCGTGTGGTGAGTGATCAGTGAACTATAGAGTTATAACTTATAAATAGTATATAAATTCTAACTACTCCGATTAAATCTAACTAAACAGGTTTTTAGGATATAGAAAATAAATTTCTCTATAGAAGTTTATGGAAAACTCAGTTTGGCCTCATTTACATTTCGATACGGACTTCGGATTTTCGTTCATGTTCGAAGGTTGGTACGAGATGGTTGTAATTACATTTTTTTTTTTTAGGTTATGTTCGCTCTTATCAAATTCGGAAGACTGACCCCATCCCATGATCCGCATTGAGGCGAGAAAGGACTCCTTTTCACAGTGATACCACTTTTAATGAATCAAATTACTGTACACATATATCAAATAATATTTCATGGGTATTAGCATTGATTAAATATATATTTAATATATTTAATCAATGGTATTAGATAATACTGATAATAGGTTGTGGTAGTAACTACAAAAATAGTTTATTAATTATTAATTAGTTTATTTTATAAAAATTTTAACAAAATTATTCCACTTTTGTCGAACCGATGGTAAACCGACAGGAAATCTAATTCAAAAGAAGGAAATAAAAGTATATTTATTCACATAAACGGGTTATTTAATATATTTTACCTATGGAATGTTATGTTCTCCGATTTACTTTTTTTGTTTTTTGTTCTGCCACAAACATAACAACTAGGCATTATTTATATAATAGAAAATAGACAAAATCACAAAAAAATAAAGGTACCTTAAGGCTAACTGAAAATTTTAAATTTTTAGGACAGGTTCGATCAAAAATTTAAATTCCAAAAGGTAAGTCATATCTTTAGATTTTATCAATGTTATCATAATGACGATGTTTATCACATAGAGTAACACTATGGTGTTTATAGTTTATACTGCTACCTAGCGGTGAAACATATTGTGAAAGGACGCGGCAGTAGGGTCAATGACCGATATCTTGGCTTCAATTTAGTGTACAGGCGATATACGGAACGGCGCCTCTATGTTACTCTATGGTATGTACTATGTAATATGTATGCCTTGTGAAAGGTTGTGTAAATTCGTACAAGTACACCACGAAGAAGGGTAATCGAATAAATAATTCCTTGGTCCATATGTTGGGTAAGTGATGTCATGTTAGCTGGAAGCCACGCTAAAAGAACATTTGATAAATTTAAATGCGGATCGCCGATATCGGTATACTATAGTTACTAATGATAAAATGAATTTAGTGTATACCTACTTTTTGTTGACGTATAATACCATACTTACTTCCAGTTGGCTGAAAAAACTTTGAAGAAACGGCATTGTCAGGGCCGTCCCGAAAAAATAACCATGGGGGGGTGTAGACTAACTATTTGCCAACTCGTGGTCATAAAAATTATCTCTCTTCGCTCGAATATTTTCATGTTATAATATACTTCATTATATCATTTTTTTTTCTTATTGTTTAAAACACATTTTTTAGTTTTATAAATTTGAAAAATAGTTATTATTCACTTTGGTATCAAATTAAAATAGAAATAAAAAACCTATAGATACCAAAATATCTAAATATTGTAGGTATTAAGGTATTTATATTATTGTGCAATATAATAAATCTACATTTTAACCAAAGCTTTTATTTAAAACAAGGTATGTACAATAAAATTATGATGGTCAGGTATTCAAATACAGATCTTTTAATACACATTATACCAAGGCCGTAACTGAGGGGGGGGCCCTCGAAATTTTTAAAAGTGGAAACATTTTAGCAGTGAATATAAATTATAAACTATAAATTGTATTAAATAATAATTGTATATTTTTGTTAAAGCAGTAATTTAAAATAAGATAAAATTTATCATTTTATTTTATTTCAACGCCGTAATAAAGATTAGGATCAATAGATACGATTAGGTACTAGCATTTATAATCAATGGTACTAGTTACAATAAAATGTGATTGTCACAACTCACAGATGATATAAACTTATATATGAAAGACGGTCGCTGAAAATCCAAATTATTTAAGATTATAAAACAAGAATATAACAATATTGTGTGTATTGTAAAACATTCATTTTATTGCTGTTCGTGCTCATGTAAACTGTATAAAATGAATAAAAGAAACCAAATTCAAAATTATTTTACAAAGAGACAAAAGGTATGTTAAAAATTTACTATTTTATTTGATTATAATTATATAAAATGGTTATAATACAAATGTATTATATTATGTATTAATAATTATTAATACGTTCAATGCCAAAGTCGACACGTAGATTGACTTTAATGCCTCATTATTTTTGCTGGTGTTGTGTGATTGTATTATTATTATTATTATTTTTTTTTTTATAATTGAACGTGTTAATTACCATACTATAGAGTATATTCTACTTTATTTATTTTAGACTAATGATATCCCCACTGTCCAAACACAAGTAGATATTAATTTATCATCTGATCAGGAAAGTTATAGTATTGTGCAAACTAAAAGTTAAGAATCGGAAACAAAACAAAATAATGAGTTAAATTCAAATTATAACGAAATAATTGAGGTTGAAAACAACGATATTAGTTACTGTTTAAATAAAAATGTGTGTGATGAACTAAAATTAAAATTTTTAACTTCTCCTTGGATGCAAGATAAAAATTATGTATTTCCAACATCCACAACTTCAAAAAAAAAAACTAAAATTTCAATTTCACTGGTTTAAACGTTTTCCGTGGCTTGTTTACTCTACAATTGATAATGGTGGTGCCCTATGTAAATACTGTGTAATATTTGGTAAAGAATTCGGAGGCAAAGGCAATAATCAAAAACTTTCCTCTTTAGTCTTTAGTATTCAAAATTTTTAATAATTGGAAACATGCAATTGAAGTATTTAGTGAACATTCTAAAAAAGATTTTCATAAAACCAATGTTTTACGAGGTGATAATTTTATAGCTATCTATTCAAAAAATCAGTAAAATATTGCGCAAAAATTAGATTCAGTGCGTGCTGCACAAATAAGTTTAAATCGAAAAAGATTAATACCGATAATTGAAACTATAATTTTATGTGGCCGGCAAGAAATAGCTTTTCGTGGTACTAATGATTCCGGACCACTTTCATCAAAAGATGTTCCCGAAGACGTCCTGAATAAATTTGCTCTTCAAAAAGATAGAGCTATTTTACTAATATGAAATAGTCGACATATTGCATGCTCATAGACTATAAATTAATAATTATTTTGTAAATTTAATATTGAAAAATTGTATTTTATATTTTATCTTTTTTTAATTTGTGCTTTTAAGTAATGTGAATAATAGTCTGTATGTATATATACAATCAACTATTATGTTTATGTAAATTTAATATTATAATAATGACCTATGTTTTTAATAATGATAATAATAAAATTTTATATTTTTAACGTCAAAATGAAAAGTGTTTAGTATCTATATTTAAAAAAATGTTGGACCCTCCCCCGAAATTTTTTGCCAGTTACGGCCTTGCATTATACATACAAATATATATTATAAATGTACAAAACATAAACGATTTTTTTTTATATTGTAAACAAATGAACAGTTAAATACTTAAATCTCTATTCTGCGTTCTTTTACTTTTGTTTTATTTTATTTTAGTTATCAGTTAATACTATAATAACAATATTATAGTTATTATGTTATTTTTATAAAATTATAAATAAAGTAGAAATATTTTTTTTTTCATAGGAAAATACTTGAATATTCATAATTTTATTGTGTAATATTAAATTTAAATACTATTTATAGGTTAAATATTAAAATACTTAAAATATTATTAAATTGCCGACTCAATGTATTGATGAAGCTTTGTGACAACTGGGCCCCAACTAGAACGTCATGGGGGGGTGTCCCACCCCCTACACCCCCCTCTCGGGACGGCCCTGGGCATTGTTATTTGCGACCTGACGTAGGTAATAATTTAATGATGAAAAAACTGTTTTTTTTCGAATGAACTTTTAGAGTTCTAAATTCACGCGTATACTGCCCTACTAAAGAGAAAGGTAAGTATCTCCAAAAACCAAAATATTGGGAAAATGAGTTTTTAGATTTCTTCATCTTTTACCTTAAAATAATCAGTTTTCATTAATTTTTTTTCATTTTATACGTAAAATCAGCATACTGTGTATAATTATTGTTATTATTTTTTAACTAAATTGATTATTTTGATCTTTAAATTGACTTTTTAGGAGATACTGCATTTTACTTTAGTATGACAATACATAAATAAAAAGTTAATTTTTACAAATGCAGTATCTCCATTACATTTAATTTTGATGCTAGTTGTACATTGAATGTTTTTAACTACATTTATATATTATTTTTCTATTGATGATGATTAATACTTATAATATGAAGAAAAAAAAATACTGAATTATTACTTTTAAAATATGTTTTTTAATTCATAGACTACCATAGAATTTAATAATTTATAATAGCTATTAAAATGATATTGAATTAGACAACAGCCATAAATTGATATGTTAATCAAAACAAAGCGGTTAGGCAGAAGTGGTTAAGCAACTTAATAAAGTTAACATCATACAAATAAATTTTTACATCACATTTCTGTCTTGAAATAGTTTAATATCATAAACAAATAATAATATAATTATTATACTTTTGTAATAGAAATAACATTGTATAGTTAAATATAGCCAATAGGTAAAATTTCTTACTTGTTAAAGTTAACAGCATATAAAAACTGATTTAGCAAGAAAAATACACAACGCACACGCTATCGCTACCTTTGCCGGTAAACAAATATCCTACATGTGGATCCCCGGCCACTGCAATATAGAAGGCAATGAACAAGCTCACCTTGCCGACAATTCTTTTACGTCCCAGAATTTCACATACCAGGACGTTAAGAGAATCATAACCAAAGATGCACACAACCAATGGGAAAACAAATGGGCAGAACAGACAAAAAAAGCTACATGAGATTAAAAGAACGACACTCCTTCGGCCGTTCCCCGCAAACATACCCAGGAAACAAGAGACAGACATTACTCGCCTCAGGATAGGACACACTCATATCACCCACAAACGTCTCATGAAGAGAGAAGAACCCCCCTATTGTATCAATTGCGGCTCCCCTCTAACTGTCAAACATATCCTCACGGGATGCCGAAGATATGAAAAAGAAAGGAGAGAATTGAACCTCCCGGACCAGCTATTCGAATCACTCAGCCCTGAACCGAGCAATCTCACAACGACCCTGAAATGTCTCCACAACACAGGACTACTCAACAAAATTTAATTATTAATAATAACTCTATTTTTCTCTGTTCCGTTTCTAGAGCATTTTCTTGTATATATATATACGAGGTGTGATCAAAAAATACCGGGATTTTTTTTTTTTAATTATTTAAATGTACAAATAATATTTAAAATATTAGTCTCCTTCAAAGTATTCACCGCCCGATGTTATACACTTGTCCCATCTCTCCTGCCACTTTTTGAAGCAGTGTTGGAAGTCTTCAACTTAAAATTGTTTGAGTTGATCCACCGCATTCTTTTTTATTGTTTCAATAAGGTCAGTTTTAATTTTCGGAAATAAAAAAAAATCACAAGGAGCGAGGTCTGGCGAGTAAGGGGGATGAGGTACAACTGGAATTTGTTTATCAGCTTGAAACTCACGGATTGATAAGGCAGAATGAGCAGGCGCGTTGTCGTGGTGTAACAACCACGATCGATTTTGGAACTGATCTGGACGTTTCTTACGGATTTTTTCTCGTAATTTAATTAAAACTTCTTTGTAGTAAGTCTGATTAACCGTTTGACCAGTTGGAACAAATTCGTAATAAATAAGGCCTTTAATATCGAAAAAAGTAATCAACATGGTCTTCACGTTAGAACGAACTTGTCGAGCTTTTTTGGGTCTTGGTGAAGTTACCGATTTCCATTGTGATGACTGTCGTTTAGTTTCTATGTCATAACCATAGACCCAAGTTTCATCACCAGTTATTACATTTTTAATGAACCCTGGGTCATTTTGTGTTCGTTCTTTCAAACTTTGACAAACTTCAATTCGATGATTTTTTTGATCTTGAGACAACAATTTTGGGACCATTTTTGCACAGACTCGTCTCATGCCTAAATCTTGAGTCAAAATAGTTTGACATGATCCAAAAGAAATGTTACACTCACTAGAAAGTTCTCTTATCGTCATTCGTCGATCTGATCGAATAATTTTTCGTACTTTTGCCACCATTTCCACATTTCTTGATGTTGAAGGTCGTCCAGCACGAGAGTCATCATTAATGTCTTCACGACCCTCAATAAACCTTTTATACCATTCAAATGTTTTAGACCTGCTCATCGCTTCATCTTCAAATGCTTTTTTAATAATTTCAAAAGTTTCAGTCGCTGATTTACCGAGTTTAACGCAAAATTTAATGCAAACACGCTGCTCGAGTTTATTCGACATGACAAAAACGGCGGACACAATAAAAGTATTTGATTTTAATGAATTTTCGTTCATCACTAACAGTTAATATTAACTCGCGGCTTGAATAATGTAATTGAGTGTTATCTCTACTTTTATTTGATGTGTGTATATTCCCCATTCGATTATTTTTAGCGCAGATATAATTTTAGTCCCGGTATTTTTTGATCACACCTCGTATATATGTAAAAATGTCCAATCAAGTATAATATTGTATAATATGTTCGTCCAATGGCCATAGTAGCCGCGGACTTTGTTTCGTTTAGTAAAAAAAAAAAAAAAATTATTAAGTTTCATTCTATCAGATGCTAATACAGTTAAACATACTACACACTGAAGCCGTTCTTCGCCATTTATAGTAGTTTCAGTAAATCCGAGAGATAAATAGTTTTCGTGATACCTTCTTAATTTTTTAGATTTTGAGTTCGATACTGGGCCTGAAGTACCGGCGGTGTTTACACTACTGACGCCATCCCTCTTAATTTTATTACTACTGCTTGTCGTTGAAGCACTAGTTTGATCACTTATCAAAAATCTTTTCATTATTAATTGTAATACGAATAACAAGTAGATCTAATATCAGAATAAGGCCTAATTTGATTTCCCTTTTAGTGTTTGTTTCTTCAAAATATAGGTAAATACTAATGGCTTAGTAATGTTTTGAGTAGATCTTATAATAATTTACTAGTGCAAATTTCCTCACCACCTTAGCTAATTAAATAGCAAATAATATATTAACACCAATAATCGGGAGTTAAACAAGGGTGGTACCTCTGATGGTTGTCCAAAAAATCTCCTATTACAATATTTCTCTTAAAGATACAATTTAAGTCTTTATTTCAGTAGGTACATAAAATGTTTTAATTCAAATACCTACTTCTTTATTAAGAAACATAAAATTGAGATTCACGTTGTGTTTAGGTATATAAAAATGCGTTCATGTTACGCTTATTAGTGATAACTTGTAATCATATCGAGATTGAAGTTCCCGTAGGATCTCATTTATAATTGGGAATTAAACAAAGATTTCAATTTATTATGTGCTATTTAAAACATGAGGTATTGCACCCGGCGCGTTTTTTTTATAAGTGGTGTCCCCAGTGAGCAAATAGGAAAATTTGCTCACCAGGCCTAATCCACTTTTCGAAATTTAGGCATACCATTTAAACATAAAAAAAATCAAAACAGTTTTAAGTCTTAAACAATTAACATACTCACTCAATACATACTATCAGCCAAAAATGAAAATAAATGTTAAACACTCCATACTATGAACCGCATAAAATAATTTCAACACAAGTAAAAATGTTGTTTAACGCCGAGCGGAGAGGGTCAGTAATGTGATAAGCAAGGTCCGGATTTTATAGCATTTGCTAATTATAGAATTCAGATAAAAATAGCAGGTTGGGCTATAAATTTGCTTTATACACCAGGGAATTTAAATATAAAATTTTATTTTGCTATTTTTTGCATATTTGATGCATTTTAGATTTTTAGTGCTATTTTTAAAGTTTTGGTACTATTTTTCTTATATAATGCTTTATTTAGTCGTTTTCATAAATATTGATATCGAGAAAAAATTATTATTCATTTATGTGAATTCATACGAAAAATTACCACATTTTTGTTTCGTAATTAATTTATAAATAATATTATAGTTGTAGGTATACAATATTTAACTTGTTAGTATATTTTGAAGAAGCTCGGCTATATCGAATATTCTACATTTTATGCCCTCTAATCTGTTTTATTTATATATATTTCATTATTGTTTAGATTTTAAATTTTTCTATAAGTAATAGAATACGTATTATATAATAAAAATTTAAACCATCTGTAAAAGATGATAATTTCAAAAACATTTGTTTTTTGTTGCTATTTTTGATATTTTTAGGGCATATTATAGCGCATATTTTAAGGATTTTTCGGTCATATTATAGCACATATTTTAGTACTTTTTGGTGCTATAAAATCCGAACCCTGGTGATAAGTGAAAGTTATAGTGATAGCCACATGAGAGAACTAAAAATATAAAAATGACGTAAATAACTAATAATAGAGGTATTTTTTTTTTTTAATTGAAGAAATTAGTGATTTAATCTGTTAATGAAAAAAATTCTATATTGATGTAAACGATATTGATTAAAAATCAAAGAAAACATGCTTAAAAAGTCAACTCAAGATAAAGATAAAAATAATAAAAATATAGGTGAGTATGCAATAATAGTACTTGTATTATTATTAGTGTTGGCCAACGATATAATTTTCAATATCGATATCGTATTTTTTTCCCCGATATCGTAATGCGATATCGGAAAAATACCGATATCGATATCGAAGCATATAAAAACATTAAAAGTATAGAATACATATTGTTTGAATATAATATTATGAGTGTAAATTAATAAACAATATTATATATTATTTTGTACAAACTGAAAATTATCCAATGTATTTAATCAACAAATTTCTTCTTCGAGCAGTTTTCTTTTAATCTACTTTTACAGATATAATAAAATACGATAAAATATTATTTTATTTTATACTGTTTGCTCAATTTAATGTTTAATTATCCGTAAAACCGCAAAATTCCGAGCCCCGATTAATCACACCGATATCGCGATATTTTCGATAATTATTTTTAGATATCGATATCGAAATTATTAAGAAAAAACCCACGATATCGATGTCGTATCAAATTATCGTTATCGTTGGCCAACACTAATTATTATTGCAAAATAACAATGATTCATTATTTTTTGTATTTATATGATTTTTGAAATTTAGTATTTTTCTTTGGTACCGAAAATGACTTATTCAATATTATGAAATCGGATTATTTTTTTTGAAATGTTGAAAATTAAATTTATGTCACTGAACTAATAGTTAGATCAATGCATATCATTAGCTTACTTATATTAGCTAAGAGCAGTGGAGTAGTGATTCAACTTTTGCGGTGACCCCTGCTACTCCTTCACGCTACTTTACATTTTAAAATTATCTTAAATAAAAATAAATGGATTTAGTTATGCGTATAGTGATGTATACATACACTATACATACATGTATACATACACTATACATACCTGATATGAGCCTGTTAAGGAAAATTCATGAATAGTGATTACATACGGCTTTGTAAAAACGCCGTTTCCCGTAATCCTCGGGCCACGTCCTACTTGGCTGCCGCATTCTTCTTCTCGACGCCGGTCTTCTTCTTGCCACCACCAGCCGCCTTTTTCTTGTTTTTCTTGTTTTTCTTCGTGTCCTTCGCTTTCGGCTTTTCCGGCTCCTCGACACACTGCGTGCCGGCGTTCGCGATCACCGAACCCCGGTCCTTTGGCAGCCTCACCTCTATCTGCAGACGGGCCTTCTCGTCGGGCTCGTCGTCCCGCTTGTCCAGCCACATCGTGAACACGTGCTCGTCGCTGCCGACCGGCAGCCCCGTGACGGGGCCCACGGCGACCCCTTTGGACGCTGGCAACGCGGGCAACATCTGCATCACGTGGTTCTTCGGCCGCCAATCCGGCTCGTCGTCCAGGTCGTCGTCCACGTCGCCGCCGTCGACCTTGTCGTCGCCGCCGTTGTCCTTGTTGTTGTCGTAGTCGTCGTCGTCGTCATCGCCGCCGTAGTGGCCCACACGGAGCGTTTTGGCATTAAGCTTCGCGGTTCGACGCTTTTCGGCCTCGAGCTTCTTGGCCGCGCGTTTTTCGGCCTCGCGCTTCTCGGCCACGTCCGACGTCATGTGGTAGTACACGGCCCCCGCGGCCAGATCCCGGCCCGTCGGCCTCCAGCCGCCCGTGGCGCTCGCCGTCGGGGTCGGGCCAATGTGGAACGTGGCCCGGTCGCCGCGCAGGCCCACTTCGCCCGGCCACAGCCGCATGGCGTTCCGGTCCGATCGGCCGTTCAGAGGCATTGCCGGCGAATCATCACTGATGTTTGTCTTGCATACTATCCTGCGCAGCATCTGCACGATAAAAACACGCGTTCAGTCGTCACGAAATATCATTATTGACCTCATGACAAAACGTTGTCTACTTTACCACGCCGAGCGCGATTTTTGATTTGGGAATGGTTTATTTTTTGTTTTTGTTTTTTTATTATTCTCAGTTAATGACGACGGTATTAACTCAGACTTTGCCGGTCCGACTGGGTCGAAGACCCTTTATAGCATTTTGAAGTTCACTGACATAGTGTTATATACGTATAACCCACGAATCGCAATGTTGTGTTGTACTTAGGCGTATTATAGGCGATAAGTTATAAGGTGCTCGGAAGGGTTTTTGAAACTTTTTAAGTAGATTTTCATGCTGTTTCGAATTCGCTGTATGAATCGATCAGACATCGATTCGTTTTTAATAACGGGTATATTATTATTTATTGAAGTATAAATTAATATTAAAAGTATAAAAATATAAAGGTTTTATGGAGAGAAAAAAAAATGACCACAATGATTGCATTGATATCACACAATGAGCGTGCTATACTCCGTGCCACGAGAGAAGTAAACCGTGGCTCGACCGAAACGCGTTCGATTGTGCGCATTCCCACCAATTTTAAATACCGATATAGTACGATCACAACCGTTAATGGTCGTGCCGACCTGTACAGTGTGTATCATAATATAAAACATTAAGTTAGTAAAATGATATTATATATCATATTGCTCTGTATATTGCTTTTGTTTCACGCTATACGCACGCCGCAGATACTGAACGACGCAAAGTGGGAGAAACGGAGCACGTTACACAGTCGCTGCCGTCAGTCGGCATGCGTGGAACGATTTACTTCTCTCGTGGCGCGGAGTATAGTTAAAATTTATCATGATAACTTATAGTAATATGCTCTTAGCGTGTGAATAAAATAATAGAAAACCGCAAACTTCAAATGATTGTTTAAAATGTACAAAAAAGTCAGACTGTCAAATTTTGATTAAGCCATTGTCCTTAACTCAACAAGATGAGTTTAAAAAATGTCGTGAGTAATGTGGTAAACTACATTTATTAAATATTAGTATATTATAAGCTAATCGTCTTGTTTTTAGTTAATTTCGTCGTTCATTATCGATCGTTCGATTTGAGTGTAAATAAGATTAGAAATTTGTCAGTTGTCCGTAAGTTGTTAATACCTGTAGTATTTGACAACTTGAATAAATCGTATAGTCGTGTGGTCTGTTGTTAAACTTTTTACAATAATTATTTGAGTGTAACATTGTCAATGGCTACTTATTGAACAACTTTATACGGCTAAACCCAAGATTTAAAAATTTGAAAATGGCAATTTTTTTACATTGTATTTGCACGAGCAGGTAATAATATTAATCGAAAAAAAGAGGTGTAATACTTCGTATATAGGAATACGCAACAGTGATTTTTTTGGATACCATCGTTTTCAAAACGTTTAAATACCTAAGTTTCGAAAAATTCACGTGGGTCATAAACCAAATTTGTTTGCGGAGAGAAATTGTTGCAGTGATTCACATCGACCAGGAGCTGATTTTTCTATTCCATACTATATAGTCTGACTGACAATGGGCTTATTTATCAAACTGTATATAATGATGAACACTTCTTAATGGAAAATATTGATGCTCGTAAATCCGAACTATAAAATTACTGAGGATTCAATTATTAAAGACCGAATTATACCAGAGTTCTTGGCCAGGTCGTTTTTAAATGCCGTAGTTGGTAGATTATATTTTCAGGTCGATCACACGGTGGACACCGAATTCGTCGATAAATCACGTATAACGGTCCCGTAAACGTTATATTCGATGCTATACGTACATTGGATTCAGGCACTCCTGCTCCGTGGAAAGGACTTACTTGTTCATTAAATTTTGAGTCTGCGAAACGACCCGAAGCGCAATTGTTTGGTTTGGTAGAAGTGCCCAAGGCTTCTTTAAAGACGTCTTTGAGTTTCTCTAGTGCTAACATTGCACATCGCACCATTTTTTCTTCATCCCGGCAACACCTATCCTTGACATTATACACCATTTTAGTATGTTGTCTAATTGTATATTGTATTATATGTAATTTAATATTTAAAAAAAAATTTTGATTAAAATATATATTTCTTTGCTAACGTTTTTAATTATATAAAATAATATTAGCATAGTTACTAATAGCAATAAATTTCTTGATTATAAATTATCGCCCAGCATAAAAACATTTATAAACAAGTTAAGAGGACGCCACACCGGTCATTTTCAGCTGTAAAAACACGTCCACGGAAAACAAACGAATCGGCATCAAAAAGTGGTTTTAGAGTAAAAATACCTATAATGAAACTTATAGAGAACAATATTTTGGAGGGAACCTCATCGGCGTTTTTTTAAATATTAACTATTAAAAAAGTTGTGGTTATTTAAACAATTAAAAAAAAAGGGTTGTTCTGCCTTCAATATCTAGCTGTGTATTTAGATTAATACAAAACCCCGATGAGGTTCCCTCCGAAATATTGTTTTCTATAAAATGTATTATAGGTGTTTTTACTCTGAGACCACTTTTTAATGGCTTTTCGTTTGTTTTTCGACAGCATGTTTACGTCGTTAGAATTAATTTATCATTGCCATCATGTGCTGCCACCTGCATGCCGACTTGTCGTTGTGACGGCGGTCGCGAATTCCCCCACTACGCCAGATAGTTAATAATTTAACCAAGATTATCTCGTGCGATCGGTGTTGGTCGGTTATCGGCGACGACACACGCTTCCGAGAAATGAGAATAGATTATGCGCCGATAGAATTGTACCTAATATGGATTACTGACATTGTAGAAAATATGACAATAATTAATAAATAAAATTATTATAATCATCAACGGCATTCCATCACTGACCGATCTGGATAACTCTTTAATTTGTGTTCAATCATTTTTATTATACAATTACAAGGGAAATTCACATTTTTTTAGTAGGCACATACATATTACATATGGCATATTATGTCATATTGATATCAAACTTCAAAGTATGCATGATTCGTCCAGCAATAATAAATTAAAATACCTAATTATATAAAATAAATAATCAAACAAACTGAAACAATTATTATTATAGGACAAGTATGTCTATGATTATCCCCCACAAAAAAAATTAATTTTAAATATACACACCGCACCATACTTATTAATTAGTTATTACGAATTGGGGACAGCGGAAGTAACAATATGAGACTACCTACTAATAGCTGTATTTCCAGAAATGTGTATAAAAATCAAAAATAAATATTCAAGTATAATAATTATTATTATAACTACCTGCCTAATGTAATACTGGAAAAATCATAAAGTAAACTCTGAAAAATAACCATTCCTTCCGTATGATTCAACGTGATCACATCAGTCGTAAGTTTGTAACTGAACATTTTCTGACTTTATTATACAATTATACGGTCGACGGTCGCTAACAGTGTTGGGAAAAGATAAATAAAAAATTATCTAGATAAAGATAAAAGATAAAAGGTAAAAAATTATCTAGATGAAGATAAAAGATAAAAAATAAAAATATATCTAGATAAAGATAAAAGATAAATTAATTTTTATCTAGATAAAAAAAAAGATAATTCATTTTATTATTTTAACTCATCACTAATTTTATAAATAAAACTAAGTTAATGATTTTATTTAAGACTAACAGCCATACATTAGGTACATTGATATTGATAAAACTATAAAATAAAATAATATTAAACATTTTCTATTAATTGCGTTGAAGTTAAACGTAAGTGTCGAATGCGAACTGTCTAGTGAGTACAGAGTAGTGGTCGTCACTCGTCGGTACCTGCTCTGCGTTATCTTTCGTCAAGACAATATTTTGTAAAAATAACTATAATTATGGACTGAATTGGAAATATATCATTGGTACAAAAATATATCTATAAAAGTATAATACGAGTGTAATATCATGCATATATATATATATAGTATATGTCCAACTTTGTTACCCGTAACAATAAAATGTCCCCATGTGTTCAAATACGATAACGATAAGCATTCGATAGTGCACCGTTGTTTTATTTATTAATAGGAAAGTATTCAGACATAATATTATATAGTATTATTATTGTTGACGATAATATATGGCACCAAAATTTACACAAGTCAAATTTCTATTTTCAAGAAAAAAAAAATTAAAAATAGCTTTAAGCCGAATAAATCAAACAATTAAATTCTACAGATAACATTTGGCAATTAGATTAATTTTTGTTTGATTTATAGTTTATACAAAAACATTTCGAGTAGGCTAATGAAATATATGCAATTTTACAGACAAATTTATCTAGATAAAAATGTTAAGATAAATTAAATTTTCATCTAAGATAATTATTTAGATGACTTACCATTATTTATCTAGATAAGATAAAAGATAACTAAATATTTATCTAGATAATTTATCTAGATAAATTTATCTAGATAATTTATCTAGATAAATTTATCTAGATAAATCCCAACACTGGTCGCTAAACATATAGTTCGTTATGGCAAATAAAAAAAATTTGCTAAAACGTAAACGATCGACAAAATATATGGTCACTAAGACACTCTCGCTGAGACGATCAAAAACTCCGAGGTAAGTGCCCTAAATTACATATGATTATGCCACCCTAAACATCTTGATAAAATGTATATATATATAAAATATAAAATGTATTGCAAAGAAATTATTGCAATAATAAAATGCGTTTGAAGTTCATATTTTAATGCATCCGTCAAAGAAACCTATGACTCAATGACGAAGTCAACTCGATGCCTACTATACAACTGAGCGGTTATACCTAGGTACTTACTTTTTTTTTTTTAAATAAATGAAACTTTAGAGATGATGCTGTGGACAGAGATCCTGAAGGGCCTTCAGAACAAATTCAATTCAACGATGTTGATCAAAATTCGAGGTAATAACATTATTTTTAAATAGCAACCATACATTGTTCTGTTTCTTATAAGTTTATAACATTATAGAAACAATTAAATCTAACTATAATAAAATATATACTATTAATAATTTTGCCACAATATAATTTTAAATTCTGAGCGGAGCGATGACTGTATTGATGTTACAATGATGTGTTTTTTTTGTGTGTACACTGTATCTAGACACGATAATTTGTCGAAATAATAATGCTTCGATTTTCAACGTCAGTAGCTTTCCGGTTGTAAAGTGAATTTAGATGGTGTATTGAGGTGGTCAAATTTTGAATTTTCCAGTAAATTTCAAAAGCACCAGGAAAAATAAAAAAAAAATAGGAAAAACGGGAATTTGTATGCAAAATAAATTTTTGAGAAAATCGAATTTTTATATTGGTTTAACTCTAAAAAAATCTTATTCGTAGGGTAAAAAGCTTCAAAATTTAATACAAGGCTCCTAATATATTGTCACAATGATTATTAAAAAATATTTAAAATACATAGTCACAATTTTTTAATTTTTTATATATAATAAGCTTAATAAGCATTGAAAGTTCGAATTTTGACAAAATCGTAAAAATAACCAAAATTTTCAATTTATTTTGAGTTAGAAATTCATAAAAATTTATATTTTTAAATCTAAGGTCTGAAATTTCAATACAAGATTCTTCATGAATTTTTCTACTTTTATCAAATAAAAAATATCTTCCGGAAAGTCAAATTTAATTTTTATGGGCATTTAAATTAGAACATTGGATATTCACTTAATCATCCTTGTACCGATATTCTTATCTTGTTGTTATTCAAAAACGAGTATTTGTAAAAACTTGAAATTCACACCATATGTTTTTTTTATTAATTTCTATACTTGATAACATTTTCAAAATATTTCAACAATTTTTAAGTCATTTATAGACATTTGAAATATTTCATTTTTTTATTTTTTTATTCTATAAATTTCGATAAAATGTTATTCATTAGGTTATAAGACTAGAAAATGTAATACAAAGTTCCCAATAAGTTGATATAATAGTTGGAAAATATTAAAAATACATAGGCCTTTTTTTTTTATTTTTTTTTTTTTATAACCATTTAAAGTTCAAATTTTGACAAAATGTATTTAATTGAAAATTTACAAATTCTTTAGTTGTTTAAAATTTATAAAATGTTTAACTTTCATAGCTAAGGATTGAAAATTTGAAACAAGGTTCCACGAAGTATAGTTAATTCTGCCCCTACCCGGCGGCCTACCACTTTATTAGACGCGAAATCGTCGATTTTATCATCATAATTTATACTTCGAAGCATCTCAGATGCTATGTGTAATTCTATATGATTTTTTTATTTCTTACAAAATTTGCCACCCCAACAAATTTTTTTTTTTATCTTTAGAGAACCTATGCTAACTAGTACGCCAAAATCCGATGTAACAAAAAATGTTCATGAAACGTTTTCAATGGATACAGAAAAAGGAAATAGTTTAATGTTTGGTGCACCATTATTTAATGTGACTGAAGTTGAAAATCACCAATTATGTGTAGATTCGTCATCTGCAGACGCTGATACATTGATCTCGAGGTATATTAATTTAAGCTATTGTGTTGTGTATATTTCACACTAAAATATATCTATTGTTATTATTATTATAAAAGTATAACTATCTACTTTATAGCACTCTCGAAGGAAGAAGGATAGTGGGCATTTATCATTTATTTGACCAAATAAAAAACACCATTCACGATTCAGCTTTTGGCTGTACTTTTATTGACATGCAATTTCAGTCGGAATGTAAAAAAGGATTTAAATCTGTATTTATATTTCAATGTAAAATATGTGGTAAAAGTAGTTCAATTATTTCAGAAAAGGATGAATCAGAAAATAACTACTTACCAATTAATAAAGCGGTAGTTAGTGGAAGTTTATCTATAGGCATGTAAAAATTAATAGTTATCCCCCCCCCCAAAAAAAAAACATTTTGCTAACTAATTATGAATTTAACTCGATAAGTTAAAAGTTAATATGGAAAATATATTTTCTCAGTTTAAAAAAAGTTAATCCATAGGTATATTTTTTAATTAATATGTTAATCACATAAAGAGTGACTGAATTATTTCTAATTTCTAAAATTATAAAAATTACCTAATTTTATTGAATTTTCATCTTAATATAGGTACAGTAGGTAGCAAATACTTTATATTGGTTAATTTAGATAGGTATATATTGAAACACTTTGCAATTCTGAATATAACATAATCTCAAAAATTATATAGGAATTGGATACGCACAGTTAAACGAACTTTCAGCTTCGCTCGAAATACCTTGCCTATCAGCTAATTCTTATTCTAAATATCTTATACAAGTTGGAAATGCAGTTCAAGATACGGCATGGGATGAAATGATTAAAGCTGGGAACGAAGAGAGGCAATTAGCTATAGAATGTGGAAATATTGACGTCGATGGTACACCAATGTGTACAGTGGTTGCGGATGGCCAGTGGTCAAAACGCAGCTACAAAACTAAATATGACGCGTTATCGGGAGCGGTAAGATAATAATAATAATTTGTTCAATAATTATATAACATACAGATACAATTAAAATTGAAATAATTGTCTAAATAGGCTACAATAATTGGATACAAAACTCGTAAAGTTTTATTTGTTGGCATTAAAAATCGTTATTGTTCAGTATGCCAAAGATCGAAATCTATAAACAAAGAAATTCCAAAACACAATTGTTTTTTAAATTGGAAACAAGCGTCTACTGCAATGGAGGCCGATGGTATAGTGGAAGGTTTTTCAAAAAGCGTTGTAATGCATGGGCTCAAATTTAATAAGCTAATTGGTAATGTTTTATATTATTACTGTTTATAAAATGATGATGTGTGTTTTTTATAACATAATTAGGTAACTATAACTTTTTTAATACATTAAAATAGACATTACATTAATTTTTATACATCATATTATATTATGATATATACGCATTAAAATTACAAATTGTTAGGAAATTGGTCAATATCACTAATTATTTCATAAACATACTGGTCGTCTTCGCTTAGAAATCATTTTTAATTGTATACAATATGACAACGACATTTTTTAGGGTCATTTGAGATAAATATGGTGTACTTACATTTAAGACATGATTTATCAATACAATTCCAATTCAACTTTCTGAGTATAGCAGAATAAAATAATAAATTATGTTATTATAATTATTATTTTTTAGGTGATGGAGACAGTAGTGTCATGAAACGTCTTAACGAAGTGTTACCATATGGCCCTAGATTCAGGATACAAAAGATCGAATGTCGTAATCACTTATTACGGAATTACATAAGTAAATTAAAAATGATTACAACAAAAACTGAGTATCCAGTAGGAATCAGAAAGTTCATCGGAGCTAATATTTTAAGATTTCGATCAGACGTTACTAAAGCAATTACTTATCAAAAAAATATTTTAGATAAAACAAAGATTCAAAAAATTGAGGGTAATTCAATTTTTATACTCATTTATGCACGTTTTTAAAACTATTCATACTTGATACAAATGTTTTCAGATCTTAAAAAAGATTTGAAGAATGCACCGTACCATAGATTTGGACAACACCAAGAATGTAATTCTTATTTTTGTAAAGGGTCAAAAATAGGTGAAATCAACATGGTACCAGAAGCATTAAAATCTAATATTTTTCTAGAAATAGACAAAATTAAGTCTCGTCTAGTAAATAATAGCTCCAGTTTAATTGAAAACGTAGATAACAATATATGCGAACAATTTAACTCAATTATTAATAAATACGTGGGCGGAAAAAGAATTAATTTTTCGCAAAGTAATAATTACTCGATCAGGGTAAAAGCAGCTATTATATCATTTAATTCTAGAACATACCTACGCACAATCCATAAAAAAATGATGAATTTTAGTCCAGGTAATTAAAAACTTATTATGTTAATGTAATTTGAAAATGTGAAAGTATTTTAACACATTACCTATATATTATAAACATTTGTTATTTTAGTCTTTAATTATTACTATTTTTTTAATTTTGTATTGAATATTTTGTTTTGTTACTACTTACTTAATTATAAAAAAAGTACTTAAAAGTACTTAAAAATTCTAAATTTAAAAGTTTCCAAAATTTTAGGATATACTTCACATTTATAAATGTTGATATCTATTAGAAAACTCAGACTATAGTCTTTATACTTACGTATATAATAATATATTATAATATTATTCTACATACATATATAATATATTATATTATTCTACATACATTGCAGGAATAATTGGTAAAAAGTATATAAAAAACACGGATCGAATAAGGTCAAATACTTTAAACAGACGAAAATTATATAATAGTAAAAAATGCATCAGAAAAAAAAATGTTAGTGCGCGATCAGGAGGTCCTGACAATCATTATGGGTTAGCAGAACCTCTTATAGATACATTGGACGAAGAAGAATTAGAGAAAAAGAAAAATGAATTTATTCAATACTTGTATTCAGTGGACTTTAAACAAATTGAGAACGATACAAGAGATCAAAACCTGAACCCCAATTGGTATCAAGAACGCAAAATTAGGTTGACAGCTTCGCGGTTTGGCGAAATTTGCAAAATGCGACCAAACACCAGCTGTAAAACCAAAGTTCATAATATACTGTATAAACCTTCAGTTACATCAAAACAAATGACTTATGGACATAATATGGAGCATGAAGCTAGGAAAAAACTGGAGGAAATCATTAAGATGGATGTTCAATTAAGTGGCCTGGTTATAGATTCTGAGTTTCCATACTTAGCAGCGAGTCCAGGTATTTTTTTTATTTATAACTATGTCATCAATCCATTAATTTAGTAAAAACTACTTATGTTATTATTAAATAAAAAAGCGGGTAAATGGGTGTCGCTCTGCTGTACAGTAAGGTTACAAGCCACGTACAAGTTGAAATTCAAACACTCATAAAAAATTAATTTGACTTTACGGTGGACATTTTATTTTTGATAAAATTAGGTAATTTTATGAGAAGTATTGTATTGAATTTTCAAATCTTAGATATAAAAAGAAAATTTTTGATGAATTCCTAACCAAGTAATTTACAAACTTCAGATGCTCATAAAAAATTATTGTGGATTTACGCTTAGTTATTTTTATTATTTCCTCTAATACAACAATGTACGAGGAACGTTGTATTACATTTTCAAGTTTTTTTAACTGAAACCAAATTTTTTATCAACATACATTAAAAAAAACGAATAATAATCGAAAATTGCATATGCCAATAAATACGAGTTCAACCCCAGTCAAAATATTTTGAAATGTTTATGGTGTATAGTAAATGCGAATATTTAATGAACATTTCTTATATCTACGGTTATCTTTTTTGTAGTACAACAAAACTTAAATCGATTTCTTGAAAACCAATTTTTCATAAAAATTTCAGATTTTTCTTAATTTTTTGTTTTTCCTGAAGCTTTTTAAAACTATTGGAATATTTTCCTTTTGAAAATATGGTATAATCGATGAAAATCGAAGCACTTTTACTGTTCCAAAAATTAACGACACTAAAAAAAAACCCATTGTAAAAGTAATATATTTATCGCTCGACTATCAGAATATAAAACTGTATAATATAATATTTTTATTTGTTTAAAGATGGTTTAGTTGGAGATAAGGCTATTGTAGAAATTAAATGCCCATTCATAGCAAAAGACAGTGAAAACTGTATTGATGCCGTAAATAATAAACTCGTAAGTCGTATAATATATAGATTATAATTACATATAATTTTGTTATATATAGTAGATACTTATTAGTTATTAATTTATTAATAATATATAATATAATCATCCATTATTTAGTTGTCATATTGTAATATAACTCAAGGAAATACATTAAAGTTAAAAACTAACCATCAGTATTTCTATCAAATTATGGGTCAACTTCATATAACACGCAGGAATTTGTGTTATTTTGTTGTTTACACAAAAAATTGGATAAGTGTAGAACATATTTATTACAACGAGTCATTTTGGGAAGAGAAAATGATAAACAAGTTGAATTTGTAAGGAATTATTTTTAAATTTTAAAGTTTTTTTGAAAAAGTTTTATACTTGTATTTAAATAATATAATAACTATAAATTTATGATTTTTAGGTTTTATACACAATGCATTTTACCAGAAATTGCCGATCCGCTGTACGGGAAAAGACTTCTAATATCTGACATACGAGAACCCACATATATAAAAGAAAAAAAAACTAGTGACTAATAAAATAATTAATAAATAAAATGTATACTGACGTGTTTTTACTATTTCATTATGTTCACAATTTTTCGGACCAATAATTTATGATTTGATTTTAGGGACACAATTAGAATTTGTATATAGATTACAATGATTAGTGATACTTCTGAATATATTCAGAATTCTGAATATATTATATATCCGGTATACCGGATACTCGTTTGCTAAAATTTCGTCCACTATTTGAAGATGTCCGCTATTTAGAGTGGAAACAAAATGAGTACCTACACGTGTCACCGTTTCCCAAAATTAGCAGTAGCAGTATAATGTAAAATAATATAATATTCAATTAAATAGTAATAAACTTGTTAAAAAACTAATATTTAAATATTTATGTTATATTAGCTTAGGTTACTGTTATAAATTAGATATTATTTACTATATTAGTGTATTGAATATATATTTTTTATCGAGTAAGTATCTAAAAATGCAATTAATACAGGCCGCGTAATTTCGTGCGAATATTAAAAATATCACGGGCGGCAATGTGACGTCATAATATACGTGTAACGTGTACGCATTTTATATTTATGCGATCAGCAACAGACGAAGGTTGAGAAAATAATAAACGTCGCTCCCGAATGAGTACAATCGTCGGGCCGTCGGCCAGCCGCCGACTGTGATTAGTGGGCGCGGCTTAAACGTCGCGTGCTTGCGGATCGCGAAAACACCTAACAGCGCGTTCTCTCGGTCGTTGTATACGTTTCGCTTTCGGTGTGGCGTCCTCTTAACGTTAAAACTTAGATTACATAAATGAAACTTTAAAATTTTCATAAATCAAAAAATTTAAAATATCATGTCAAATATAGAATGAAATCTAATTTAATTCGATAGATCAGTCATCAAACGTGTATCATAAAAACATTAAAACGTTAAAATGTATAGAAAAGTTAATGTACCTAAGTATTAGTTTATGATATAAAACAACTGATGTGCGAACGCCATGGGATATTCAACGCTCCTTGGATAAGATAATTGTGATGAGTGTATCAAATTTTAAAGAAATGATTTTGAAGTGTTCTTGTTTGAGAAATGAGAAATAATAACTGAGAAATAATGTTTTTTAGGTTATCACTTTTTTTTAGTTTTTACGTTATCGAGTTTCAGTTTTCACGTTATCAGTGGCGGCTCCTCCCCGGCTTATCTTTCCCGCCGACCACCCACTCCATTTGTTTGCTCATAGTGATAATAGTACGCGTCGTCGTATCAAGAACCGTTTAACAGCTCGAGATTTCAACGTGATTCTCAACTCGAGTAGGTGGCTAGGTAGGTTTAGACGTTAGGTAGGCACAAATACCAATCGTTGCAATGCGATGCACACCGATTTCGATACCGGGCGACATATTCTTAATTTTGCTTTTTTTTTTCGTTTATCGTCTCCTGTGATAACGCTGCACGTCCGTGCATCATCATATAATTAGACTTTTTCAATGTAATTTTATTACATAATTAATATTTGTTTTTATCTCAAGTCATAATTTAACTAAAAAACCAGCATCTAAGACTTCATGAAAATTAAAATACAAGTTTTTACATATTTTGGTTAATAAAATGCATAATATATTACAATTTTTCATTGCATACAAATCTTTGTCCAGGTGATGAGTTTTAATAAATAAATAAATAATTCGTTGATTTTTATTATACCGTATATCGCCAATCACTGATTTCAATAAATATTTTTTTTGTAACTATATTTTTGTGTGTATTTTGGTAAATAAATTTTATTAGCCTAGGTGATGAGTCATATTTAAAAGAACTTATTATTACAATCTACATTAAATATTACATTTTCTAACAAACACAAATTTCATAGTGATGAGTGTCTGCTAGACAGCGATCGCCATTTGCCGCCATAGGCGGCATCTCCTACGAATCCGATACGGTATCATCAATATAAAATTGATTACAATCTCAGTCTGCCACCACCAGTATCTCATAAACCAAGTGATTTTCTTAAATTATTGTATACATTTTTTTTTTAAGTCTCCATAGTCACTCGGGTCTTTTTTAGAACGAATCTTGCATTTAAATACTTTACAGTTGAAATAATCTACGATTCACCTGTATCCCACCGGTCAGCTAGTAGTATTTATAATCAATGCTTCTACTTAGCTAAGCTTTAGCTTAAGCCTTTTAAAGGTCTATTTACACACAGCAGTGACGTGACAGTGACGTGACAGTGCCGTGACAGTGCCGGGATTCCCCCGACGAAATTATAATATTCTTAAAGGAAAGATAAGCATGATGTTCTCACTCGTCCGGCGCGTGACCGTACCGACGATAACAGTGTTGTCGCCGTCGTCGTACCGTGAATTTGCGATTACTTGCCGACGATATTTTTCAAATTTCACGGCAGTGATTTTTGTTATTATTCATTGCTCTCTCAATTTTTGTAAAAATGAATGACGAAAAACTTATAGAATTAGTGCGGAAATATCCCGTATTGTATGATTTATCTCATGCAAAATACATGGACACAGATTATAAGAATACTATTTGGAGTAAAATAGCAAAAGAAATGGAAACAACTGGTAAGAAAAACATTATTTATTTATATAAATATTATATGTACATTATATCATGTTTAAATACATATTATATAATAAGAAATACATCAAATACATTATTAACTATGTTATGATTATTAATATTGAATATAAATGGAATATCGTCTTAAAATGTAACTTATAACATATTTTTATAATAACACGAGTAATATTTTTAAATCGTCCTTTAATTTCATACATTATTTTCTTAAATTTAATTATTTTATATCCAAGGTAGAGACCCAACCTCAGAATTAAAGTATTCAGTGAATACTTCCCTAACACGAAATGCGTCTGTCGTTGCGTTCCCTCCTTGAAAATTTAAATTTTGTAGTGTATGGCCGTTACTTCTAAAATCCACTTGTTGAGTTACGTAATTGTACGTATACGAATCATATTTTTTAATGAAATTATGTAGTAAACAAGTGGCCAAAATGATGTAATCTACATGTTTAGGAAATGCCTGAATTCGTCTATTGTAGAGTCTAAATTTTTGTGTAAGTATACCGAATGTGTTTTCTGATGTCCTCCGGGCACGACTCAAACGATAATTGAAGTTGCGCTTCCGGTCATCTAATTTGTCCCCTGGATAAGGTCGCATCAAGTAAGGTTTTAGAGGAAATGCCTCATCACCTACAATTACATATGGGACTTGTGTATCCGTGTTGGGTATGGTAGAATTAGCTGGAATATTCAAAGACCCGCGATGAAGTGCTTTACCTAAATTTGAATTAGCAAAAATACCCCCATCACTACTCTTGCCATATGCCCCTACATTAACAGCAATAAAATTACAGTGAGCATCCACAAGAGCTAACAAAACTATAGAGAATGTTTTTTTATAATTAAAAAACATTGTTCCTGTATTTGGAGGTGCTTGAATGGTAACGTGTTTTCCATCCAACGCCCCGATACATCCCGGAAAATTCCACATGCGAAAAAAATCATTAGCTATGTTCTCCCACATTTCTTCGGTCGGTGTAGGCATTAACTCGTTCATAAGATTTTCACAAATTATTTGACAAGTTTCTCGAACGATCTTGTAAATTGTACTATGCCCCATGCGATAGCTAAATGAAATTGTTTTAAGCGAATCACCCGTGGCCAAATATCTATGAAAATGACAATAGAAATGAACAATTCAAATAATTGAAAACATTAATATTCCTAATAAATGTCGATTTATTTTCACTCAAAATACGCAAAAATTATTTTCTAATGGATTAGTTTTACAAATTTGTTTAACTATTTTTATTATATAAATATTTAACTGTTTATTATTATAATATTACGTATATGAGTATTATATGTGTATGTATAATGAAATTTTTTTTAACAATAGATATCATTTTAAATTTTATAACATGCTTTAAGAGTATATGTAAGGTACACAATATTATATGTTAAGTGAATATATTATGTGAATATAAATGTTTTATAGGTATGTATTATTATATTTTTGTCTATTTCAGGGCCTTCGGCTAAAACTAGGTGGGGAAATATAAGAGACAACTTCAGAAAATCTGTGAAGAAAAATAAAACTGTGAGTGGTCAAAAGGCGAAAATAATAAAGCAGTACAAATATGCACAGCAGTTGAGTTTTATAACGAAATTCTTTGATGAGAGGGACACAATGTCAAACATTGATGACAAAGTCGCAAATGAAAATATTAATGTTGATGATGACGTTAATGAACCAAAGCTTAACGAAAATGAAGAATACTCTCGAAACTGTACAACAGAAGAAGTTGATAATCCTGAGATTGTGGAGTCACAAAATATTCGTCCTTTGTCAAGTTCAAAACCATCAGATTCCTCTCAAACTTATACACCACGAAAGAAAACAAAATACTCGGTACCAAACGCTCCTCCTTCAAAGACAGCCGCTGCTACTGTTATGGAGTACCTGGTAAAAAAAAATGAAAGTATGGTACCATTGGAACCACAACATCCTGTTGACGCTTTTTTAACAGGAATAGCTCCAGTTTTGAAAAAATTAACTCCACGCTATTGGCATTATGCTAAATCTGATATATTTGCTGCCGTTCAAAACTACGAATTGAAAATGATTATGGACCAGGAACAATTTGCGCAGCCATCTCCTATTTCAACGTACTCTACTTCATCATACTCTGAACAACCCTCTCCTGCAGCCCTTTCATCACCAAACGATCATCCTACTCCAGCAACTTCTTCTTTCACTAATACATTGAGTAATCAAAACCAAGACTTCACTGCATATTTTCAGTAATATGGAATTGAAAGAATGTGATTGAAAATTTTCAAAAATTATATAATAAATATTAATGTTAAAAACTTTAAATTCTTTTTTTGTATGTTAAAAATAAATCAGTTTGTATTGCATTAAATAATATTCATATCTGTTATTACCTTAAACAAACTGCGAGCCGTTCTTTTGGTGTAATAGCTTTTCTCCAGTGTGTGTCTTGTTTTTTTAGATGAATTTCTAATTTGCCTAACAGTATGTTAAATGAATTTTCCGACATTCTAAAGTATTCAAAAAACTTAGTTCCATCATCCATCAATTCCTTATATAGAGTAAAAAATTCCCCTTCTGTTGGCCTTTTCTTCCATGCCTGATGAACCCACATTCGTTTTTTTTTTTACTACTTCTCCCTCCTCTTCGTCCAAAATCAAAGCAATCATCAAAAGTTCATTTTCCGAAAACAAAGTCATCGTGGCACTTACGATGCACACTACTCAACGACGGATGAATCACTGACCAATGTGAATAGAAATCACGGCCGGTAGAATCATGGAACGGGTACGGTACGGTCACGTCACTGCTGTGTGTAAATATACCTTAATGGCTAAATTGTTTATTCTTCCACGGCTAATCAGTATACTATTACGCACGGTTTAAGATAATATGGTTGCCCAACGAGCTATGATAAGATGACCATGGAAATAAACGAGAGCTTCGCAGCAGCAAGATTTTTGGCATCCTTATCACGAATATGAGCGCGCATAGTGGAGTAATACGGAGTTACTATCATGAATATATTTCTCTTTCGATTTTGGCGGTTTTTAAACATGGATATTTTTCGAGTGAGCGCATATTATCTATAACAAGAATAGTCACGCTCACGCGCTGTGAATTTTTACAATAGCCCTAATATGAGTTATAATTGCATGTTGTGATATTCGTACAAATTTCGAATATTAATAAATTTACTGTATACATTATGTAGATTAATAGTTAAGTCAGTAGAAGTAGTTATAGGTAATTCGAAATATAATGCAGATGTTGAGGTCTGGTTTTTTTTAAATAATAAATATTATATTTGACTTATTTGACTAATAGCCTATACCATATACCATATATAGATCAAGAAAATATGATGCAAATTAATCTACCATATGTAAGTGAAAATAAAACTACACCCAATAATTATAATAATGATGACATTTTTAGTCAAACAAAGGTAATTAATACATTATGTGCAAATAACTCATACAATGAAGAACAAAAAGATCTGGTAAAAAAGCACTTGGCTAAAGTAATAACAATATTGAACGGAGGAAATAAGATTGAATTTCAAACAATAAATAACATAAATATACAACAGAGTATTAAACCACAAATCCGTCTTTATTCTACAAAAAGAAAAAAGTTATCAAAAAATCATATTTCAAAACCTTCAATAAATGAAACAAATGCTATAATAACTTCACTAGAAAATAAAAGTAAAGAGATCACAGTGATTCATAGTGACTTTGATCATACTTATAATGTATAAATTAGTAATGATAATGATTTATAGGTACTTACATTAATTTAACTTTGATTATTTTTATATACTTTTGATTAATTTTTGGACTAATTGACTGTGATATTTAAAATATAAATATTAAATAGTATTTTTGTTACTTTGAACTAATTTAAAACTATTAATAGGTATATAAAGTATTTACTTTGATATTTTCTTTTATAAATCAAATAAGTAGTATTTTGTACTCATTTAATTGTATATTTAATGTATTCACTGTGATATTTATGATATAAGTAGTATTTTGATTTTTGATGTACTTGGAGTACTTCCCAAATTTGACATTGACAATGAATATTCCATTATATTATCACAGAATAATCTGTGCTATAATCACGGCCATATATTCATGATAGTAACTCCGTATTACTCCACTATGCGCGCTCATATTCGTGATAAGGATGCCAAAAATCTTGCTGCTGCGAAGCTCTCGTGGAAATAAATCCAGTTATCAAATTTAAGTGTACTAGCGCTCGTAGTGGACTATTTATTTATGTGACTGCGGCACTGTGCACTCGCCACTCTGTGGCCTGTGTAAAGATTTAATAATTCCTATTTCCTGATCTGATACTTATTAATTATTATTAACTTATTTAAAAAAAATTAAAATATACCATATAGTAGAATGGTTAATATTTAGTAAAGAAATAACATTTATTTAATACAAATAGAACTATTAGGAAACATTTTAACAAGTTCTATTTTGTATTTATTCATTTATTATTAAAAACCAAAAATATTTAATCTGTAGTCAAGAAACAAAGAATTTAAAAATATTAAAGTAATACTCCCACTTTATTGGATTATTTGAAGGATGCACCTACAAATTTGAATTAATACATAACATATAATACCTTTTTATAATTAACTAATACATACTATTAGTTGTTTCTTTTCATATAAACGATTTCTAATTGTTTTTAATAAATGTGGTGCATCGGAAAACACAAATACTTTTCTTGAGCTCTCGTAAGGATTTTGAAAATAATTTTTAAAGTTGTCTAGTTTTGCGCTTATCTAATAATTATAATTTTAAATAAAAATGATTTTAGTAGTAAATCATATATTATTAACTATTAAGTATGTATAAATCTTATGGAAAATAAGAAGTCCCGCTAGGTATAATAAATTTAATTTACCCCTAATTGACTCCACATTGTCCTGTTTGTACTTGCTCCATCACATGTTAGACCAACAACTTGACCACCTGCATCTTCCATTAGCATTATAACTCTTATGGTAAGTTTTGCTAAGTCAACTCCTAAATAAAATTATTTAGAGGGATTGCACCTTCACGAAGCCTAGGATTTTTCAAACAAATCTAAAAACAAACAATTATTTTTCATGTTTAAACGAAATAAAATAATAGGTTAGAAAATAATTTTAATTTAATTCTTACCGTATATTTACTGATAACTTTGCCAGATTCCCAAGTATCAATTATATCTTCCTTTTTAAAGTGATTAAGGCATACTTTTGAATGAGCTTTAAAAGTAATGCCCAAAACTTTTTCCCACTCAAGTCTTAAAATGTCAGTTTTAGGTATACTGAACAAAGATATTTTAATAGCATTGGAATTGGATGGACACAAAGGTACACAACAAGGCATTTTTATTATAGTTTTAAATAATAACAAATACTTAAAAAACAAAATAATGTGAAGCACGTTATATAAAAACGATTTAAAAAGCGCTTATGAATCGTGGTTTAAAAGGCGGGAAAAATATTTGCTTTATATTATTTGATTAGTTTATATTTTAACCACTACGGGCGCTGTAGCCCTTAAATGTCACGTGACTTTTGGATTCATTTCTTATGCCATGTGATAAGGTGTTTACAATGGGTCGATGGGCAACCATAGACCTTACACTAGTAGACGGAGCATATATGGTCGGCGGGGTTGGGAAGTGCGGTCATGTCAATTTGCGTTACAGTGATGCCATCAAAATTTGTACGATCACGGTTATCAACGATTTATCATATACACGATTATTATAGATAACCGTATATACGATACAGGATGCGTATTTACAGACCGTAACTGAATTCGGCCAAACGGGTATGCACATCACCCAATGCGCATGCGCGTGACACATCTGTGTCAATTAGATACGTTATCACATTCTTATCAGGTGCAAATATTAATCCAGTTGAATTGGAGGACCAGTCCGATACGTCAGAAGAAATGAAATCTGAATTAATTGTATTGCAGGGTGAAATTGACCGTATTAAACAAATGGTAGATGAAAATAGTATAGATCCATATCTCCTGAAAAATTTAAAAAAATTCAACAAAAACTTAAAAAATATCACAACTTTTACTTCGTTTGTTAATGTAACTAACCATTTTATCAGTCATAAAAAACAAATTGGAACCCAACCTACATCTCGGTCAAGAAGGAAAGTTGGAATATCTTCTGGAGCTAAACGTATTCAAGCTGGTCGACCATCTACTATGAAAACAAATTTATCAGTTAGGCAAAAAAAAAGATGTTTAGGTTTAAATATAAAAAAACAATGTGACAAATGCAAAATCGCATTAATTTTCATTAGTATTAATTAATTTTACATTTTATATACATTATTGACTGTACCTACCTTTTTTTTATGATATGAAGAATGAAATATGAATTAGTTTTTAAATATAAAAATTACTTAGATCATAATATATCATTGTACATTAACTAAGGAAAATTATAAGAATGTAAAAATATAAAGAATATAATTTATATAATTTATATAGATAAGAATGTGATAACGTATCTGACACAGATGTGTCACGCGCATGCGCATTGGGTGATGTGCATACCCGTTTGGCCGAATTCAGTTACGGTCTGTAAATACGCATACCGGATACATCGTACAATATTAATGATATGGAATTTATCGGGCGTCACTAGTGCGCATGTGCGCTGTGCATCCGTGCTTCGTGAGACGCCGTCTGTCGTGACCGTTGTGAACTACACAATGCTCCGTCTGCGTATTACCAAACACTATAGAGCCCCAGCGCCGTATTTTATCCCAGCACTGCCATTGGTCCGTTTAAAATACGCGCCATAATCATATCAATATTAAATTAATATCGTTATCAATTTATAATGAGCATTTTTAATTTGTGATATTATACGTCTTGAATATTGTATATTTCTTGTGATATTTCTGAAAATAATTTTATAATATACATATGAGCATTTTTATTTTTTAATTTGTGATATTATACGGAACAAATGCACTTTACCACGCCCCTCACGAATTTCGATTTTTTTTTTTTTTAAGACGTGTTTATTAACGCTGATTTCGGAACTGTTTTAATTTTTTTGCGGAAACCATTATTTTGGAAGCTATAGCCTTCCAAAGTTTGTGATTTTTTGTTTATACGCATTCGCGCCACACTACTTCCGCGCGTATAATAATTATTATACGCGCTCCGCGTATACTATAATTACATTTATATTTTTTATAGATTGATTGCGCTATTTTGACATTGAGCGTCGCTTCGCTCCGCAGCTACGTTCGCTCCGTAGCTACGTTCGCTTTGCTCACTTCGCAAAACTCCCCTCACTTGCTCCGCAAGCTCGTGTCGCGCCCCGAGCGCTTCGCGCTCGGCATTCAAATCGATATCAACCCTCGACTTGCTGTGCAACGTGGGGACAATTCGGCTTGATAATCGACTTGTTATGCAACTTGGGTATTATAGTAATCTGTGGTATAATATCACAAATTAAAAATGCTCATTATAAATAATTGATAACGATATTAATTTAATATTGATATGATTATGGCGCGTATTTTAAACGGACCAATGGTAGTGCTGGGATAAAATACGGCGCTGGGGCTCTATAGTGTTTGGTAATACGCGCTCCGTCTACTAGTGTAAGGTCTATGTGGGCAACCTATTATCTTAAACCGTGCTATTACAGTATTACGTAAAGCGCACGCGATAGTGTACACAACAGTATGTAATAAGTGATAATGTGATATAATAATTATTAATATGATATTGTGATCATTTAAAATTGCATTTGTGAAACTGTTTTAAACAGTATGTAAGTACATTTTTTAACCCGATACGAAATTGTTAAATGATAAATATAATATTAGTTGTATATAGTTTTTTTAGGGAAGAAAGATGGCAAAGAGAAGTACTAATTTTTCATCTGACGAAATCGAGTTGCTAAAAACATTAGTACATAAACGATCGGAAAAAATTAAATGCGAAAAATCAGATTCATTAACATGGAAACAGAAACAGTCCAGTTGGGAAGCTTAGGTAAAGAATATAATTGCAACAGTATGTCTCTTGAACACCGTCCAGTGAATGTATTAAAAAAGAAATGGGATAATATAAAAAAAACACTAAAACAAAAAGTGACATCTGAAAAATCCTATATTAAAGGAACGGGTGGTGGACCAGCCAAAAATGTATCGGTGTACAGTGTATCTGAAATGGAAACGCTTGGTCATCTTACCACTCAAGCAACTGGAGATTATGCAGTATTTGATTGTGTTGAAAACAGTGAACCAGGTTAGTTGTATTTTATAGCTATATATTAACAAATATTTTGTAAGGTATAATGAAATCAAACATTTTTTTAAAGATATTTCTCATTACAATGCTAATGAAATTTCAAACAACCCATCAACATCAAAAATATAATTTAATTCATTATCCAGTAATCCTGGAAAGCAAGATTGGGATGATTATTCGCCATCATTATTAAAGACTCCATTATCTAAGCAATTACAATATAGTATCTTCACTATCAGATCCTGTACAGGTTATTATTATTATTAGTATTATAACATTACATTTTGTAATTTAATATTGTAGTTTTTACTCATGTTAACCATGACAAATTTTGTCATGATGTTAACCTTTATAATCAGCCAATATCAAAATTGTTTTCTGTTGAACTTCAATAAAAATTTGATGTAATGAATCAACTAAATGTAGATATAATTTAAGGAAGTACATTTTACTGTTATAATTGTTTTCTATAGGAAGAACTTGCTTTTGTATATGAAAAGACACCCAAAAAGTACACAGGCTCAACTACCAACAAAAAATGGTGCAATCTTGCAGATGAAAAAACGAAAATTGCATGCTTAAACAAGACTAAAATTGAGCTTGAAATTTCTCAAATGAAAGAAAAATATTTAGTTGAAATGGAAATATTAAAAGTTGAGCTTATTTGTTGATAACTCTTCAAAGCGAATTGTAAAAATACCACAGTTTGATCAACACCTCTAATATTACATTCGGCTCCTCCCGTCATATTATATCTATGATATGCCTCCCTAACGACGTATAAAACCAAAGAAACTTGTACCTAAACCCAAGTCTAATTGGTAAGGCAATTTCATGAAATCTGAACCTCCGAAAATGGTTTACAATCGTCGGAATACAACCGCGGTTTAATCGCGAAACGGATGTCACCGGGCGTTCTGTTTGGCACGAAAGCGAAGTGCGTGGCGCGAACAATATTCTAACATATTTTTGAAGGGTTACGGGGAAGAACGATAATAGTCAACAAATATTTTAAAAGTCAATCTCAATAATGATATTTAAAACCTGAACCGTATTTTGTTATTTGTTGGAAACTCTTCGACGCCGAATGTAAGAAAGCCACAGTTCCATCGACACCTGAAATATTGTACTCACGGGCGCGTCGGGGTCGCGGATGAAATTTATCAACTGGGTAACCGCGAACCGCTCCTATATCAGTGAGTTTGACACTGGACACGACAGTCCTCATGATTGATTGACTCCTCTTCCGTGGGCTCCAATACGGTGACTGCTTCGGTCCTGGGGGTTCGCGTTCGCGCCAGGGCCTCAGCACCCTCGTCACGTGTCCGACGTCTTCGGTTAGCAGGCTGGCCCGTGGTTGGCCCATTGGCATTCTCTAACCCCTTCGTTTCTTCTCTCCTCTCATTGTTAGATCTTGCGCGCTTCCCTCTTTTGCCCACTTCTGTCCCAAGCCGGCGCACGGTAAGAGGGTTTTTTTTCTCCTTATTTTCTTCTACGCCCTTGACCCGTCTCCCGCGACGGGCCACTCAGCCTTCTCCTCCTCCGACTCGGTGAACCGCCGCCACTCCAGATCGCGCTCGAAGTCGCTCATGGCCAGGATCCGGTACTGCGCGGGCGGGTGATACATGTATCGCTGCCACCGGAATAAGCCAAGCCGGCGTTCCCAGAGCTCGAGTTTCTCCCACAGCCGACGGCCGGCGCTCGGGTAGGGGCCCGCGGCCACGGCAATCTTTAGCCCCATGCGGTCGGCGCGGTACTCTTTGTTCCACTCTAACATTACTTCGTGATGAAATTGTGACTACCAACAAAAAGTGGTGCAATCTTGCAGATGAAAAAATGAAAATTGCATGCTTAAACAAGACTAAAAATTGAGCTTGAAATTTCTCAAATGAAAGAAAAATATTTAGTTGAAATGGAAATATTAAAAGTTGAGCTTATTTGTTGATAACTCTTCGAAGCGAATTGTAAAAATACCACAGTTTGATCAACACCTCTAATATTACATTCGGCTCCTCCCGTCATATTATATCTATTAGAAAAAATAATAAAAGGTAGACTTGTTGGTAAGAATGTTTTTAGAAGATAATAAATTGTTGTCCAAAAACCAGTATGGTTGTTATTTAAATAAAAAAAATTAAAAAAAAAAAAAAAAAAAAGGAGGAATTTTATAAAACAAAGAAAGTGATTGACGTGAAAAAAAATATAAATTTCCAAAATTCTAAAATGAAGAAACGAAAGTCTCATCTCACAATTTTTCCCTACGAGAACTTATGCCTTTCAAAATCTTATCAAATACATTATAATCTTTATACAGATTTTTTTTATTATTAAATTAAGTTATACCTAAAGAACTTTATTAAAATTTATCTAAGAATTTCTAAGAAATTTGAAATGACAAAAATTGTTTAGCTCTGAGGTAGATCGGGTTTAGGTATGTAATGTTGTCTTATTGAAATAACGCAAATGCTTATTTGGTCATCATAAATATTTATGAATAACACAACATACAAAGAATATTAGAGATTACAATATTTTCTTTTTAATATTTATTTACTGTTCGGATTCGAACTATAATCAAAAAAAATACATATAGCAACGAATACTATAAAACTGATTGTGCGGACAACGGCGTTAATACTTGGAGTAAGTATTCCATATACCAACACAAATAGTAAAATTTAGCTAGACCATACTTGAAAATATCTTCGGGGAGGACAGTCCGTGCTCCGACTAGAAGTATAATGATAAACGGTGAGAATTTCCTTAGTAGGATAATTCCAATAGTGGGGTGATGACTGGCACGAAAACTCCGCTGCGCGTAAACACTGTCCGTCGTGTGGGGTACGAGGTTCCGCAGTGAGGGTGTTCCGTCCGCCGAGTGGTGGATCCGAAGTCTCCTTCTTGGGTTGGCTCCGTCCGGCGAGTGGTTGTGGCGCTCTGGGTCCGTGTGTGGAGGAGTCGTCACGGGTAAACAGTATAGACCTGCAAGGGCCGATAATTTTCGGCCCGACTCGATCCAATAATTTTTTTCTGAAGCCCGGTCCGGCTCGGTCCAAAAATGTACTTAAAAAATAAGCCCTGCCCAGTCCAACCCGAAAACATTGTGAAAAAAAAGCCCAGCCCGGTCCATTGATATGTTGTCTAAAGCCCATACCGGCCCGGTCCAAAAAATTTTGTAAAAAATAAGCCCTGTCCGGTCCGGTCCAAAAATATTGCTAGATAGAAGCCCGGCCCGGTTCATCGATTTTTGCTTAAGGCCAAGCTCGACCTGTTCCAAAAATGTTTGTTATAATGATAACGTATAGTTGTCATACACTGGACCATCTTTACACATTCTTAATGTAAGTAGGTGAAGTGAAACCTCTTTTAATGGACATTGGACACATAGGTACTAGGTAGGTACTTACCTAATACAATCAAAGACATATAAATTGTATTGTTAAATATTCAAATTAGAATATTTTCAGTTGATAATGAATAAAGGTACACCTATATTATAAGTTATAACAATGATCTAGTTTAATAATTTTGGCAGAAATGTGTGTTATTAATTCAATTAAAAATTTGTTGTATTAAATGTTTTTGTTTCACTAATACATAAAATACTAGTGTATGTTTTTTTTAAAATTTAAAATTGATTGTGCTATAATACCTAGTTAAAAATAACTTAATTATTTTATTAAATTTAAGCTTAAACTGGAATGTAATATAGTTTTTGTCAACAAATTGCAAAACCTAACAAGTTTCATGATTGTAAAATGCAATTATTTCACAATTTTGAGTACCTAATTATTGAAAAATAAGGATATTGTGTATTAAATTATATTTTTTTATGATAACCTAATGAATTTCTTAAATTAATAAAATAGATACATTTTTTTTAATATTAATTTAAACTGATTCTAATTTTGAAATTCCTAGTATAGTAACAAGAAAAAAATGTTAAACTTAAATACAACTACATTAAATAGAGGCACCATCCAATTACTATAAAAACTTTTAAGCTAACAGTGCAGTTTGATTACAATAATGAGCATGACACCTTTTTTCAATACTAATAGCTATAAATTAAGCTTTAATACAATTTAAATTCCTATTGTAGAAAGTGTAAAAATGTTTTCATAAAATGAATGACATGAGGAGGTATTCAAATTAAAATTTTTTTATAAGTTTCATACTCAGCAGTGAGATATACTGCTTATTATATTTTTACAGCATAATTTATTTGAGTTTTAAAACAATAAGCAAATGTGATTGGAAAACAAACTTAGACAGCACAATTAGTATGAAGAGGAAGGCTGTCCAGTGACAGAATTTTTTAATACTTACATAACAATGATTCAACAACTTTATTATTTAGTTATTTATTAGATTTATAAAAATCATGTAAAAACATAAGGGAATCTACACTACTTCCTTTTAAGTTTGTACGACGTTTTTCAATGACACGGCCTGCTGTACTAAAACTACGCTCACTTGATGCACTTGAAGCAGGTATCGCTAAAATTTTACTTGCCAATTCTGCCATAAGAGGAAAACGTGAGCTATTTTTTTCCCACCACTCCAATACATTATCACTTTTATCGAAAACTTCATTTTGGTAGGCAAATAGTTCCTGTGTTGAATTTCTCACATTAAATTCAACTACATCATCTTCCCAATCTTCAAAATCATTTTGATTATTTTTTGGTAATTGATCAGTATTTGCCGACATTATCTGTTCTTCTTTCCGAATTAATTCATACTTCTTTAAAGCGGTAGACACTTGATTTATAATTCGCAACTTGGAATCATCAGATACCATTTTAAGACCTTTAAATTTTGGCCATAAGAAACAACCCATTTCATGGATAGGATCAATTTTGAATTTTTCTTCCAATTTTTGTAAGGCCCACTTAGCCAATCTACTAAATATATTCTCATAGTTGAATTCTAAAACAAAAAATACGCAAAACAATTATTAATAAGTAAAATCAAGAATATAAATAGTTTTTATTATTACCAGTATCGTTGACATTGGTTCTACAATATATTCCGGGCATAGTTGGTTCATTTGAGTAACTCAATAAATGTTTTTCTATTTTAGCTTTGTGTAAAATTACTTTATGAATAGTTGGGTACTGATCACCCTCTAATTCATCAGACGCAGTTTTAAATGGTTTCAAAAATTGTATCATTTTCTGTAGAAGTGTTCTGTCTATGTTATTAAATCTTTGAGGTTCATTTTCATATAGTTTCATAATTTCTTCAAATTGCTCTTCAATTGAAATCAACATTAGCAATCTGGTATTCCATCTGATTTCAATTTCTTGAACAACGGTTTTTGATAGTTTATTTACATCACCAGTTCGCTTCATGTATCCAACTAGAGACTTGGATGCATGTATCAAATTAATTATTGGTCTAGTGACACAATTTTCATCTTCTCCCATTAGAAATTTAGAGTCAAATGTATGTTTAAGAGTGTTACTTAACATATGAGCAGAACAGTTGACACGTTTAAATTCTTCTAGTGCGCTAGAAATGTGAATTTTGACAAATTATTAACATGAAAAGAATCTATTTTCCATGAAATAAAAAATGTTTGAAGACATTTTCTAATGTTTTCACCAGTTTTTTTTTCATCAATAGGGAATTGACCAGTGTATACATTATTCATTTTTAATTTCCAGTCTTCTATGAAATGTAATGTTAATGATAAATAACTTCTTTTCTTATAGTTATCTGTCCACATGTCAGTTGTAGCAGCAACTAACCCCTTTTCAATAAATGGCCGAATATGATCTATTATAACTTCACGTTTGTTATCTGCTATTTTCAACATATTTCTTTGAACTGTTGTAGGATGTGGTAACAAATTATCTGCGGAAACCTCCCCAAACTTGGAACCAACTACAATTAAAAAATTTGCCAAATTCTTAAAACCAGATCCAGCTACAATGTCCATTGGTCTAATATCTTGACTACAAAACTGTATACACTTTTCTTGACATTCTTTAATAACATGTGGTGGTAAATTTGTCTTTGATTTTTTATTAAAATAATGGTCGATTGAAGGTGATGAAGCCAACATTGCACATTTGTGCCGACTTAAATGAGAACTACCTTTAGACTGTCTATATGACATCAATTGTTAGCATTTGTTACAAACCACATAATTTGTATTTTGTTCCGTTTCTGTATACACTACCACTTGAAAGCTTTTCCAAAATAAAGCTTTTCCATTATGTTTGGGAATAAGTTTACATAAACCATAGGATAATTTTTTTTGAATTGTGGCTTTTGATTCAAAATCATCATTGTTGAATGAAGAATCTTCTTCCATTATTTGATTAACAAAATACCTACAATAATAAAATATAAATATCTTAATAATTTATCATATTTTATTAAAGAATTATAATTTATTATTTTGTAATTTTTAAATACATAAATAATGTAATATAATTATGGTGACCAGATATAAAAATTTAAAAAGAAGTACATTTTAAAACTTTGCCTTTTTATCACAAAAAGGTTCTACTCTTATAGAATTGACTAATGTCTATACTATTATACCTATTTTGACTATTGGCTAATAATCTCTAGCTATAAAATGTGTCTTTTATTTAATTAATTATTAATTATAAGTAATATATTTATATTTATTATCAATTATATAAAGTATTTATTAAAAATATCAATTTCATTAGAGTGTCAGCTTATGTGGTGTGTGTCTTTAAAAGAAAATAATTTGTAACTGAATACATTGAAAGAATTAAAAATATGCATGTAAATATAATAAATTAAAAATTAAACTTTAAGTACAAAACTTGATTAAAATGTTTTCTACAAATTTAATTGTAATACAATTTGAAATTTGAAATTATTTAAATTAAAAAATAAACATGTGTTCTACATGTTTAACTTTATAAACATTTAATATTGTATAAAGTATAAAAAGTATAATATAAAAAAACAAAACATTAAAACAAAAAATAATAACTTGTTTAACTTTATAAACATTTAACATTGTATAATAAAAAAACAAAAATTTTAAATTTGATAAAAATAACATGTTCCTTACATGATTAAAATATAATTTTAATTTAATTTTTTTATTTATTTGCCTTTATTTACAGTAATTTTAATTTAAAAATGATAAAAATGTTAAAGATGTTTTTGAGAACCATGAATTGCTTTCAGCAACTTAGTAGGTTATCTGATTTTAAAGTTTTAAACATTTCATTACAGTTTTCATCAAAGTTTTTAAAAACTAACATTAATGATTTCAATGTTGAAACAATTAATTGAGATTTTTCTGATGTCCAACATTTGTTAATTTGTGAAAAATTCATATATGGTATAAAGTCTATAAAGGTTATTACCTATTATTTCCTCATTATTTATTATACAAGTATAGAACATATTGTTCAACTGAGTATCATTCATTTTTAAATCTTTGATCATAATCTTACAGATAAATTAATTATTGATGTAGTACCTTTTTTGTTAGATAATATCTTAATAGTAATATTACTATTTACTAGTATTACATTAACATAAGACATGAAAGTATTTTTTTATTTTAATTCTATGATATTCATTATTCAGCATTCACTAATCACTAAGTAAAGGTACAGTTGGTACCTACACAAAATAATTAAAATACCTTAATTGCCTATTAAAAATGTGTTTTTGTTTGTTTAAAACATCCTAATAAAAAACATATGTTGAAAACTATGTTTTGTATTAAAGTAAACATTTTTTAACTGTTTAAAGCATATTTTAAACGTCTTTTTAAAACAAAACGTTTTAAACATAACAACCCTGCAGTACTACATATAATTAAACATGATTTAAAAACACTTACCTTAAAATATCAAGTCAAGTCGATGCCACAAATCAGCATACAGCCATGCAATACAGGATAACGAACAGTGTTGCCATAAAGTAAAACCAAAAAAAGTAAATATGTGATAAAAAAAAAGCTAGATAATGCTAGATTAAAACTGTTCCAAAAAAGCTAGAAAAAATTTTTTTTGGTTATAAAATATTTCATCTATTGGTGGATAATCAATACAAAATTATTTTAGATATTTTTTTTTTCATTAAGTATATAATATGGTGATTGGTGTGATGGCTGCATAGACATACTATAATATGTATTATATTATATAGCCCTAACCTAACCAATTTTGTAAAATGTATACCTATAAAAATCACTTATTACTAAACTTAAATATAATTGTCTTAGTAATAGCAGTAACAAACCAGTAGAATAATAACATTTTTTGTTTCAATTTATTAAAATTACTTGCCAATTTCAAACATGATTAATAAAAATTGGTTACATCTAAAAATGTCATAACGCTAGTTGTAACCATGTTAATAAAATAATTGTCTTTCTTGACTAAATAATTTTTAACATTATAACATTATTAATAATTAAATAAAGATATTATGTAATACCTTAAAAATATAATAATTATTAGGTTAGGTCAGTTAGATCCATCTAAATCAGTCTTCCTTGACTAAATAATAAAAAAAATAACATAAATAGGTAAAACATGTTAATAAAATATAAAATAATTGTCTTTCTTGACTAAATAATTTTTAACATTATAAGTTATAACATTATTAATAATTAAATAAATATATTATGTAATACCTTAAAAATATAATAATTATTAGGTTAGGTCAGTTAGATTCATCTAAATCAGTCTTCCTTGACTAAATAATAAAAAAAAAAAATAACATAAATAGGTAAAACACTTATAAAACTATGTCAAGATCTAAAAAATCAGTCTGGCCTTCAATAACTTTGTCAGTCTCATTTGATTTTGCAGGGTAATAATTTGAGTGAGAAATATGTCTTTGTAAATCCTCGGGTAAAATATAGTCAGCACAGCACTTTCCACTTCTTTTCAGCCCATATCGTACCGTTAAAATTGAATCCAATAATGTTGGGCCCATACGATTTCTTAACTTTGTTTTCACAATATTCATTTGACTGAATAGTCTTTCAACATCTGCATTTGACCATGGGAGAACAAGGATGCGTTGACTGAGACCACATAGCTCTGGAAATGGATTTATGTCTGATGCATCCCTGTAATCCCCTACTTCTTTCCAGAACTTTGTAGTGTTAGAAGTTTCCATCCATTTTACGTTGGTGATGTTTTTCCACTGATGGTTGATTTTATCCACTGTATATTTGTCATACATAAAAAGTTCTGTTAATGGTGTCAGTGGATCTTTAATAACATGCAAAGCATTTTTTATTGAAATTAGTGAAACTTTTTCTAAAATATGTATATTTTTTGGCAATCTTTGTTGGAATTGTTTTAACAATACTTTTAAAAATTCCAAACATCTACTTTTCAATATTTCTTTTTCTTTACTGGTTTCTACTAAATCTTCAAATTCTTGACTAAAATGCATAACTGGTACAATATAACTGTCCAAATTAGAAGTCAGAGGGTCTAGCCGGCAATGAGGATTAATAAAGCGGTTTGCAATTGAACGTACCAATAAAGATAAATCGCTTAACAATTTACAGGGATCAGCATTGTTTGATTCAAATGATTTATTAACCATTTGAATCTCTAGCAATATGGGGTGTAAAAATATAAGGTATGCAAAATTATTATTATCATTGTACATTTGGTATAAAATTTCAGCATTGTAACCAGGGGCGTGCCTAGGGGGAGGGTTTTGGGTGTTCAAACCCCCCCCGAAAAATAAAAATAATTGTTAATAAAAGTTTTACTTAATATTATATATATATATATAATATATGTGGAATTTGATTAGGTTTGGTTCTTTTTGGTTTTTTTTTTAATATTACTATTGAATAATATGACTCGATCTGACATATTATGTATGTTGTTTGTATATATGGCCAATTAATATCTATTATCTAGTAAAATAAATGCACTTATACACTTAAAATAGGTACGTGTTAGTAAAAATATTGAACCCCCCCCCGAAAAAAATTTCTAGGCACGCCCCTGATTGTAACACTTTTCTCTATTCCTAACAATGCTAAAAAGAGTTTTTAGTTCAACCCATTGGTTTATAATACGATTTACTGCAGTCTCGATTGATAGCCATCTGGTATTACAAGACCTGACAATCTTTAACGGATTGTGATTGTCATTGATTGCCTTATAGAAGTTCTTATATTCAGCTTGGCGCAACGTTGAATGTGCAAACCAGTTATACGTTTCCTTTATGAGGTATTCAATATTTCTGGGAAGAGTGTCATTGGCTGCTGCTGAAACAGCTAGCTGGAGTGAATGACAAACACATGGTATGTGGATTAGTGTAGGTACTTCAGATAATATCTTTTTAAATACACCATTATTAATACCTACCATAACTGAAGCATTATCACTCCCTAAACCGACCATATTTTTAATGTTGAGATTTTTGTCCTTCAAAGTAGTTAAAACTGCATGTGTTATTGCATTAGCATCGCAAGCTTCTAATTCAACAAGAGATAGGTATGTTGAAACTATTTTACCCATACTTTGGTTAAAGTACATAATACTTATACCCAGGAATTTTAAAACACTAATATCTGTTGATTCGTCAATCAACAGACTGAATGGCTGATTGCCGATTTCATTTATTAGACTTTTCTCAAAGTGTGGTGCTAACGAATTACATATTATATATGTGCACTTACTTCTATGCATTTTAATTCCCTTACCAGCTTCTGAATCATTGAACTGTGATTTACATAGGACACCAAGGTGGTCACAGCTAAGTATAGAGCAGTGAGCAGCAATAAATAAACACAACGTACCTTCTGCACAAGCCGTTTTGCTTGACGTAGGTTTTACATAATTAGATATGGTTCTAGATAAAGAAAAGTCTTTTGATGATATAATATGTTTTTTTGTTTTAGCATGCTGAATTAAATCAAACCGTTTTGCATTAACATCACATTTGCAAAACCGGCATCTTCCTTTAGAAGTATCAACATTTTTTACCAACCAATCCTTGAAAATACTGTCTTTAAGCCAGTCATCTTTAAATTTTTGAGGATATTGAACTTTTCCCATGTTCTTGGTGAATAATAATAAATTAAAATTAAATAAATAATTAATGAATTATTAAAACAATTTATTTCAAATTCAGACTTTTAAGTTTCAGTAAACACTAAACAGTAGACTAGTAGAGGAAAAGAAATTGGAGTTAAGAGTAAAGTTAACTAATAACACTTTAACAGCACGAATTAAAAACTATATTATAAATTATAATTATTGGCGACGGCCTTTGTCTTAATTCGTTTACGTGGTTTACACCGTTTAGTGTTTACAGATATAGTGATAACATAAATCATAATTTGTATTGTTTATCCATCTCAATTCTCGATTAATATTATAATTTATAAACGAATGATCAATAATTACCATAGAATATAGACCACGGTATGCATCTGCAATCTGCAGTCTCACCTTTCGTAGTTCGTTATCGTTATCGAGATATCATATCAACTTTGGCCGTGACCATAGAGTAATATAGAGAGGGTCTAGCATAGAAAAGAGATTAATACCACAGAATCTAAAAAACACACATCATTGTAAAATCAATACATTCTTCACTCCGTTCAGAATCTAAAATATAGAATTACTTTTATATTTGATTAAACTAATTGATGATTATTAATTGATTTCTTTGTAAAATATTATAATTTGATTGATTTTGTTTATTAGATTCTGAACGGAGTGAAGAATGTATTGATTTTACAATGATGTGTGTTTTTTTTTTTTTTTTTTTTATTTATTTATTTTTAAATATAATTATAATTTTATTTTCAAAAGATTTCACTCATTTTTAATCAATTTATAGGCATTTGAAATATTCGATTTTTTTTATTTTTTTTTTTTATAAATGTTGATAAAAAAAATGTAGCTCGGACGAAATACTTGAAAATTTAATAGAAGGGTCCACATAAGTTGTTCTAACTCCCATTCAAAAATTATAAAAATACATAGGCACAATTTTTTTTTATAAGCAGTTGAAGTTCAAAAATCGACAAAATTTGTCGAAATCATAAATTATGTCGTAGTTGAAAATGTATAAAAAATGTTCTACTCAAAGTTAAGAAATGAAAATGTATTACAAGGTTGTTCATAAGTTTTGCTTGCAAAAAGTATAAAAAATCTCACGATCGGTTCAATGAAAAAATTTTAACGGGCGTCTGAAACTGTAATTTTTACAAAAATTCAAGCGATTTACTATAAACATATTATTCACTGACAATTCATCTTCGTTCAGAATCGTTTTTTTTTTATAATATAAAATAATGTCCTAATCTATCCTATAATGCCTAATCTATCAATACATCTCGTGTATCCCACCCAACTCCTGTATCTCTACTCATCACCATAATCTTGTCCGAGGAGCGGAGTGACGATGGACGAACTTCCACCACCATTGTCTTACCGGCTTTTTTTTTTTTTTTTTTTTTTTTTTTTTTTTTTTTTTTTTTGTGTCTGTCGACACGATTTGGGGCAGTAAAAATGCTTCGATTGCCTTATATAGCAACTTTTCTGAAAGGAAATTGAATCTAGTTGGTACTTTGGGGGGTCAAAAGTTAAAAATTTTCAATATTTTTTTAACGCGCCGGGAAAAACCCTTAAAAAATGAGGGAAAAACGGTATATTTTACGCAAAACCAGTTTTCGACAAAATCAAATTTTTTATTTTGCTATAACTCAAAAACTAATCGATGTAAATACTTGAAATTTTCACCAAATGTTTAGATTAGCGTTCTCTATACACCGTTAAATTTTCAAAGTATTTTGACTTTTATTGAGCTAATTATAGACAATAGAAATTTTCAATTTTTTTAAGTATTTTTTTTTAAAATAACGATAAAATTTTTTTTTTTTGCCAGAAAATCTTGAAAATTTAATACAAGGTTTCTTATAAGTTGTTAAATAACTGATAAAAAAAAATCCAAAATCGTAAGTCACAATTTTTTTTTATAAGTGCTCAAAGTTCCAATTTATACGAAATGTGTAAAAATTGCGAAAATTTGCAAATAATTTTGTTGTTGAAAAATCGTAAAATTTTTTTCTTTTATAACTAAGTTTTGAAAATTTGTTACAAGGTTTTTCATTAGTTTTTTTTCAATTATCTGCAAAAAAAACTCTACCGGATTCAGACAAAAAAATTTTATGAGTGTTTGAAATTTAAATTTTTACAAAAACACGTTAAACAACGGTTTAGCCTCAAACGATTTTTGCTATTTGTTTTTTTTTTCAAAAAGTATAAGTTGTAGAAACTTGAAAATTTTATCAGTTGTTTATATTGGCATTTTCTTTATATAATTTTATTTTCAAAAGATTTCACTCATTTTTAATCAATTTATAGGCATTTGAAATATTCGATTTTTTTTATTTTTTTTTTTATAAATGTTGATAAAAAAAATGTAGCTCGGACGAAATACTTGAAAATTTAATAGAAGAGTCCACATAAGTTGTTCTAACTCCCATTCAAAAATTATAAAAATACATAGGCACAATTTTTTTTTATAAGCAGTTGAAGTTCAAAAATCGACAAAATTTGTCGAAATCACAAATTATGTCGTAGTTGAAAATGTATAAAAAATGTTCCTATAATCATTATAATCTATCCTATAATGCCTAATCTATCAATACATCTCGTGTATCCCACCCAACTCCTGTATCTCTACTCATCACCATAATCTTATCCGAGGAGCGGAGTGACGATGGACGAACTTCCACCACCATTGTCTTACCGGCTTTTTTTTTTTTTTTTTTTTTTTTTTTTTTTTTTTTTGTGTCTGTCGACACGATTTGGGGCAGTAAAAATGCTTCGATTGCCTTATATAGCAACTTTTCTGAAAGGAAATTGAATCTAGTTGGTACTTTGGGGGGTCAAAAGTTAAAAATTTTCAATATTTTTTTAACGCGCCGGGAAAAACCCTTAAAAAATGAGGGAAAAACGGTATATTTTACGCAAAACCAGTTTTCGACAAAATCAAATTTTTTATTTTTAAAAAAAATGCCAACATTTAGGGTGTCCCGTAAACTAGAAATATACCAAATTTTATCGGTTATGCTCATGTTCAACTGAAAGGTTTTAAGTCAACAAAATATCCTATAGCATTCCTTATATCTGACTAACCTAATATTAATATTATTTAGATTAGACTCAAATATTATAGTTTTATAAGCATTGAAGAATTAGTTAAGAAATAAACATTATAAGAATTTATGAAACTGATATAAAAACATACCAATTTATAACCAGTCGGACACTGAAGAGCAGGCCAAGATTCAAATAAGTCTGCTAAATATTTTTTGCTGGAATCTAAAATTTCATGTTTTCGTAGCTCATAAGTCAACTTCCATTTGGACAAAACAATATCAAAATTTTCTGTCAACCCTTCGTTCGCCAACCATCGCTTAATAGCCAATGTATCTTCTACAGCGTGAAAATTAAAAATATATATTATTTATACCTAATAAAATTAAAAATAATTTATTTGTATTAAATTATAAATACCAGAAAATGAAATATCTGTAGCTGAAAGTTGTAGGTTCTTTACTACTGAAGAAGAACTTATAGCACCAACTGTCCTTAAGCGCCTAGCTACATTCTTCCACCTTTCTATAAGTTTTCCTTTTGCATGGGTTTGAGTAGGTCCCTCTGACCTTGCTGGTATAAAGTAAACACTCTAAATTTAAAAAAAATAAATAAAAGCTATTTATCTGAGGTAAAATTAATTGAATCTATAAGAAATTATTGTGTGTATACTATTTATTACCTTATGCTCTTTGGGAAATACTTGCACTATCAAATCAGATATTTTACATCAAATTACACATTTAAACACACGTAAAAAATAATTGGTGCTTCCTAAGTTGATAAAAATGCTATGCAATAGCTTTACCGCGACAGTTCCCGAGTGCCACACGTATTTTTTTTTTAAATCTCGGTATAAATAATAAAGACAGACATATCAATATATTAATACGAAAAATTTTTTTTCGTTACAAATAAGTCCACCTAAATTAATGGAACAGAGTGAAAAAATAGATAACCTTGCGACTGAAAAGGTATTGCTGACTAGATTTACCAAAACCATTTCTAATATAGATATTACCGTCAGAGCAAGTCAGGACATTTTAAAATGTATATAGCCCGTAGTGGTCTAATAATAAAAAGCTTGTCACATGTAATGCACAAGCTGTGATACCGTCATACCAACTGATAACGATCCAATCGAAAAAAATTTTTACTATTAATATTCATATTATGACAATGACGTATCATGATTATTAAGTTATTTTAAATGATATTATAAATAAATTTTCAATAAATTTTTAATTGAAATATAAAGGCATGAATGATTTTTCCGATTATTGCAGTTATTATTATCTACACATATTTGTTTAATTTCATTCGACAATGCTCAATAAACTTGTATATTTAAATAAATTGAAAAATTAAATAATGTTTACTAGTCAAGTTTTGGCCACTATGCGATACTAGTTAAAATTAAATACTCTTCGTTGATTCGGATCCGTAAAAGTACTAAAAGTAGCTGGCTAATACCTATTATCCGTCAATTAACCGTCACCAACGACGTCGAGTTTGTTTACAATAGTACCTACATTCGATATTTCGTATTCCAATGGAACACTTCGTGTAAACTCATCAAATTCGCTCCAAGTGCAATCAACCACATCGTTAGTAATTACATTTTTTACCTACGGTATACCACGACCATTGTGTTCTGTACATAACTACATAAAGTGATCCCGCAAATTCACTCATCACGGCCAAGCGCGACTGCGGTACAAGTGCCGATAATATCATTGCTCGCGCCGCCAACCCGTCGTCATAACATTAATCGCCGACGTCGCGATGATGTTCGTACTGGCGATCGTCGTTCTCCTGCAATGCACGGCACACACCATCACCGCGCCGATCACGTGGAACTCGAGATCACGGGCTGTAGACCACACCACTGCCGCCGCGGCCGGGACGGACGAAGCGACTAGAACGGCGGGGACGCGAAGCGAAATGGTCACAGCGCAGAGTCGCGGACGACGCCAGGCGTGGCGGCGTCCCGTGGCCGGTACGAGTGCGTCCGACGGCACCAAGGCGGCGGACGGCGGCTGCAAAGCGGTGTACATGCCGGTGCACGTGATACCCGACGGATCGCCCGTGGACCCTTGCGTCACGTGCCGGCCGCGCAGGACCACGCCCTGCCGGAGACGCTCGAGCCCGTGCGACGACACGGTCCCATGCGTCACGAAGCGCTGCGGCTGCAGGTCGTCAACCGCCGCGACCACGAAGACGCCGTGCCGGACGACCGCCGCCGCGGCCTCCGCACGAGAGGATCGACAAGGACGTGCCGCCGCGGCCGGGACGGACGAAGCGACTGGAACGGCGGGGACGCGACGCGAAATGGTCACGGCGCACAGTCGTGGACGACGCCAGGCGTGGCGGCGTCCCGTGACCGAGGTTCCCGGGTTTGGGGCTTTCGCCTTACGGTCGCACGGTCCGCCTATTAGCGCTAGGCGCTACTCGCGGGCCGCGGACGTACACGAGCGACGCCGGCATGCCGGACGATCGGTCGCGGGTCGTCTAAGGACCACCAGCACCGGCCGAAGCCGTATACCTTTTCCGAGGGCGGAGAAGCCGAGGCCTCTTTGGGACCGCGCCTCCAACTAGGTGCAGTTGTTTGGGGTCCACTATCGTCACGCTTGTCCCGACAGCCACCACGTTTCAGCCGCAGTAGGCACCTCAACCTCGAGGGGCACTGCTTCCCGGACAGCGAGCCGGACGGGCGTGCGGTGGCGCTCCCCTCTCCCGTAGTACGACTAGGTTTTTAGTTGACGTCGGTGGGTCAACCCCTCCCACTATTTTGGCTTCCCGGGCCGGCTAGTGGTGGGCCTGAGCGTCCCTTGGCCGCTGTACGTGATATCCGACGGATCGCCCGTAGACCCTTGCGTCACGTGCCGGCCGCGCAGGACCACGCCCTGCCGGAGACGCTCGGGCCCGTGTGACGACACGGTCCCATGCGTCACGAAGCGCTGCGGCTGCAGGTCCTCAACCGCCGCGACCACGAAGACGCCGTGCCGGACGACCGACGCCGCATAAGAGGATCGACAAGGACGTGTCACCATACAGCCCATGAGTACCGTGTCCTAAATAATTCACCGCCGAGTCGGTGTGAAAAATCACCAGTTTTGATACCACGAAAAAAAAGCCAAATTTTTCCAAACGTTTCTCCCCTCGCATTTTACAGATTTGAAATTATCAGTGTACAATATGTTACAAAAATTTAAGGGAGTATATTCTCTATAGGTACTAGCTGTATCTATTACTCACACAATTTGATTTCTATCAATAGGATTTTCTTATCACACAAAACAACTCGATATGCTTTTCATCTATCCAATTAAACCTATTCAACATATGTTCCTCATAGCGATCATTCACAGATCCATAATTTGCCTAAACTGCTCAACCTCGCTCACTTCAACATCACTTGTTTTCACTACCTACCTATCCCATTTCGCTCTGTGTGTCCTTTCTCTGCAATCGAAATGCATATACTATGTTTTATTCCTACTAATCATTAATCTTTTATCCTTATGTGCTTCTCTCCACTCTTTATGTCTATCGTTCACTTCCTCTGGACTCTCTATAATTGTGTGTAGATGGTTGAAATTTGAAAACCATCCAAATAAAACTAAACATAAAATGGTTTGAATTAATCAGTAGATACATTATATTATTTATACATGGGTTTTATTGACACACATTAAAACTATGTATAACGTGACACGCTTAATTTTTGCGGCACTGTCCTTGAATTAATATTTGGTTATTTAACACAAATTTGAACAGTCATATTTATACACTGAAAGAAATTCATACATGAAAACAAAAAAAATATACATTGTTTTAACAATATACTTGTTACTCCTGAGCCGACAAAACATTTGTTACCTATATCTACATGGTTATAATTGTAAAAAATAAGAGTTTATTAAAAGTAACAAAAACTATGTAAATATAACAATAATTTTGTTGTTTTCAGCTTAAAAGTAGTTGTTACTTTAACACAGAAAATTGTTACTTTGAAATGTAAAATTGTTCCTGTTACAAAGAAAATTGTTATTTATAATTATTATTTGTTAAACTTTTTAGCAATATCTTTGTTGGTTTAACAAGTATAGTGTTGAAATGAATAAAGATGCATATTGTTAATACGAAAATTATTTGATAAAATAAAAATGTAATTTTATCAATACAATATGTATACTTTGTTAAATATACCTTTTACCAATTCAATCTATTGATACAAAATCAATAAAATGTATCAATCTCTTTCACCAAAATTTTTATTTACTGCACTAGATTAAATTAGTCTATATGTAATTAAACCTAATTAAGTTACTAATATGCATTAAATGTAAATTAATAAAAAGAATTATGTAGGTACAGAACATATTTCTATATTTTTCTTTTATAGAAATCAACTAATAATCTTTAATCAAATATAAAGGTAACTCTGTATTATCAAATATTAACTTTAACTAAATTATAATTACTAATAATTATTTATACAAATTATAAAAAAAAAAATGGTAATATTATTATAAAAAAAAGCCGGTAAGACAATGGTGGTGGAAGTTCGTCCATCGTCGCTCCGCTCCTCGGACAAGATTATGGTGATGAGTAGAGATACAGGAGTTGGGTGGGATACACGAGATGTATTGATAGATTAGGCATTATAGGATAGATTAGGACATTATTTTATATTATAAAAAAAAAAACGATTCTGAACGAAGATGAATTGTCAGTGAATAATATGTTTATAGTAAATCGCTTGAATTTTTGTAAAAATTACAGTTTCAGACGCCCGTTAAAATTTTTTCATTGAACCGATCGTGAGATTTTTTATACTTTTTGCAAGCAAAACTTATGAACAACCTTGTAATACATTTTCGTTTCTTAACTTTGAGTAGAACATTTTTTATACATTTTCAACTACGACATAATTTGTGATTTCGACAAATTTTGTCGATTTTTGAACTTCAACTGCTTATAAAAAAAAATTGTGCCTATGTATTTTTATAATTTTTGAATGGGAGTTAGAACAACTTATGTGGACCCTTCTATTAAATTTTCAAGTATTTCGTCCGAGCTACATTTTTTTTATCAACATTTATAAAAAAAAAATAATAAAAAAAATCGAATATTTCAAATGCCTATAAATTGATTAAAAATGAGTGAAATCTTTTGAAAATAAAATTATATAAAGAAAATGCCAATATAAACAACTGATACAATTTTCAAGTTTCTACAACTTATACTTTTTGAAAAAAAAACAAATAGCAAAAATCGTTTGAGGCTAAACCGTTGTTTAACGTGTTTTTGTAAAAATTTAAATTTCAAACACTCATAAAATTTTTTTGTCTGAATCCGGTAGAGTTTTTTTTGCAGATAATTGAAAAAAAACTAATGAAAAACCTTGTACCAAATTTTCAAAACTTAGTTATAAAAGAAAAAAATTTTACGATTTTTCAACAACAAAATTATTTGCAAATTTTCGCAATTTTTACACATTTCGTATAAATTGGAACTTTGAGCACTTATAAAAAAAAATTGTGACTTACGATTTTGGATTTTTTTTTATCAGTTATGGAACAACTTATAAGAAACCTTGTATTAAATTTTGCTCTTCAGTGTCCGACTGGTTATAAATTGGTATGTTTTTATATCAGTTTCATAAATTCTTATAATGTTTATTTCTTAACAAATTCTTCAATGCTTATAAAACTATAATATTTGAGTCTAATCTAAATAATATTAATATTAGGTTAGTCAGATATAAGGAATGCTATAGGATATTTTGTTGACTTAAAACCTTTCAGTTGAACATGAGCATAACCGATAAAATTTGGTATATTTCTAGTTTACGGGACACCCTAAATGTTGGCATTTTTTTTAAAAATAAAAAATTTGATTTTGTCGAAAACTGGTTTTGCGTAAAATATACCGTTTTTCCCTCATTTTTTAAGGGTTTTTCCCGGCGCGTTAAAAAAATATTGAAAATTTTTAACTTTTGACCCCCCAAAGTACCAACTAGATTCAATTTCCTTTCAGAAAAGTTGCTATATAAGGCAATCGAAGCATTTTTACTGCCCCAAATCGTGTCGACAGACACAAAAAAAAAAAATAAAAAAATAAAAAAAAAAAAAAAAACACACATCATTGTAAAATCAATACATTCTTCACTCCGTTCAGAATCTAAAAATATCAATCTTTATAATATTCTTTCTCTTATCATTCTTCTTGTCATGGTTAATTGTGAATTAATCACACAGCCGCGTTTAATAAATATATAGTACAACCATTGATTATAGAATAGATTACTTAATAGGTTCTTGATGCACCTGCTTGGCCCATTAATGACATTGCTAATTTTATTGGAAAACAGCAACTAAATGCTAAAGAAATAAATAATTGCTTGACGCTTGAGTGGGAACCTCCTGCTAACTATGTTTTTCCTGAATGTGTTGAAGGGAAACATAAAAGGAGATTTCTACACAAATATTTAACAATGTTCCCATGGTTAGCTTATAGTAAATGCAAAGAAGGGGCTTATTGTAAATATTGTATAGTGTTTGCGTTTTCTGGAGCTGGTGTTGGCCATCAAGTAATTATTTTCTGCTTAAATAACTTATACCACCATAATAATATGAATAGTTTATAAATTATATAATTTGTTTTTATAGAAACTTGGAAAACTTGTTAAGTACCCTATGGTGAAGTATAAAGATGCATTAAAAGAATTACAAAATCATCAAAATAATGACTATCATTGTTTGTCCACACAAAGGGCCAATGACTTTTTAATTAATTTTGAAAATACAAATAATAAGTCAGTAAATGTGCTTCTAGATAAACATAAACAACAAACAATTGAATACAACCGTAAGAGATTGATGCCAATAGTTAAAACTATACTGTTTTGTGCTCGACATAATATTCCATTACGTGGGCACCGGGAAATGGGTTCCATGGCATCAGGTGATGTCAGAGACGTTTGTTTAAATGGTGAGCAAGGAGTGTTTCGTGGTCTTCTTGCTTTTAGAATTGAATGTGGTGATACTGATTTATTGAATCATTTGGAAACAGCACCTAAAAACTGTACAATGATAAGTCCTCAGATTCAAAATGAAGTAATTGAAGCCATTGGCAGTGTAAAAAAAAAATTGTTTAAAGAATTAAATCTTCAAAGTTTTATTCTATTTTGTGTGATGAAACCACCGATTTAAGTACAGAAGAACTAATGACCGTTTGTATTCGATATGTAGATTTAACAAATTGTGTCATTTAAGAGGACTTTTTGGGTTTTGTCAAAATGACTTCTACCACGGGAGCTTCAATCAAAAACGCTATTAAACAAAAGTTAGAAGAACTAGGGCTTAGCTTAGATAATCTCAGAGGTCATGTCTATGATGGTGGATCAAACATTGCAGGCAAAAACAATGGTGTTCAGGCTCTAATTTTAAACGAACAGCCATTAGCATTTTATACCCATTGTTTCAGTCATTCACTTAATTTATGTATAACTAAATTGTGCGAAGTGTCTTCAATAAAGCATATGATGGGAGTTATTGGTGCTGTTGCATCTTTTTTCTCTGCTTCTGCAAAAAGAGCAGACAAATTAAAATCTGTTATAGAATCAGAAATTTCAAATACAGAATACAGAGAAAGACTAAACTTAAAACATTGTGCGAGACATGTTGGGTTGAACGTCATGACTCCTTGATGACATTTAAAGAATTGTATGTTTTTATACTTAATGCACTCGAAGAACTACAACATGATTCAAACATTGAAACCTCAAGTAAAGCATTACTGTACTTAAATTCTATTACTAAAAGTGAATTTCTAGTGGCTATTGATGTTGCGGTGCTTTGCCTTGCTTATATGTACATTACAACTTAGTGTTGCTTTACAATCTAAGCAACAAGACTTATCAAGAGCATTATCCGATGTCATGGTAATAAAAGAGACATTACAGAGTCTTCGGGAAGATGCAAACAACCAGTTTAACATAATTTTTAAAAACGTAGTAGAATTAGGAAAAAAAATTAATATTGAAATACGCATGCCTCGAATTTGTAACAGACAAATAAATAGAGTAAATATTGATTCTGAAAATGCTGAAATATATTTCAAACGATCAATATTGCTGCCTTTTCTTGATTATCTCATTCAATCAATGGATACACGGTTCGATAATAGACTATCTAGCATAATCCCTCTAGAAGGTTTGATTCCAAGTCATTTTGATGAGTATGACGAGGGAACTATTTTAGAAGCTGCCAAAATATATAGCAATGATTTATCTAACCATTTAGAAACTGAAACAGAAATACCCGAGTGAACGCGTTACATTCGTCACGTTACCGGTCGCATCATACTACCATTGATTATGTACACTATATTCATAATCAATGATACTACCATTGATTATTGAATAGTATCGATGGCACTATCTATAATCAATGATTCCACTGACCGAAAATACGCCTATATAAACGCGTGTGTGTTGGTGCGTGCGCGTACGACCGCAATGTCGTCTCATTCACGGAACGACCGGGATGCGTGCGAAAATACTCGCCGCGTGCGGAAAACGAGCAACCGTGTGTGCCTGTGATGCAGGGCCGGATCAAGCCATCCGTAGGCCCTAGGCATTGAAAAAAAAAGAATTTCATAACGGCCACTTTTGAATATTATTATTTCATATTATTTTAAATTGCGTCATGAGTTTACAATGGAATTATCAAATATTTAATTTTATCTAACACATAAAATTAACGAGCACTAACATATCTAGATTACATTTTTTTTTCGGCATTTTGCGTTGGCGAATTCGTCAATCTTTTCTAATTTCTCTCAATAGTTCTGACTCTATTGATAACAGTGCTAGAGATCATAATTTTCCTTGACTGATAGTATAGATCTTTGCCAATTTTTGATTCTTTTTAACACAGAAAATTACCGTTCACCTCCGTAAGAAGATCCAAATATCGCTAAATAAATTCTAAAAGCAATATTGAAATTTGGAAAACTTGTCATTAATTTTTTTCAATTTGTTTTTGAAGCTATGTCACTTACATGCCTGGTTCACGAAAATTTACAAAAATTAGAATTTTACTACAAAAACATTTTCCAGGTCTAATGAATATAAGTACCTGAACTAAATTAGTCGCTTTTATTTCGATTTCACTTTTGGTTAATTTGTCATCAGTTAAACAACTAAACCTTTCATTTGATTTTGTGTATGCTTCTTTTCGTTTTTTAATTTCCACAATTAAGGAATCTATCATAACAAAAACTGTTTTTATTTCAAATTCATCGCGTACATTTGTTTCAAATTCAGGTGTGATATACTGTAATAATGTAATAATATACTCTTGTAATAATTTCCGTATCGTATGGCCATCGCAAAGCTCATCGTCTAAATAATATAGGTATTGCGCTCATGTAAACAATTTGATTATATATTTTAGACTGTTTTTAGATTTTGAGTGACGCAAAAGATCTTGTTTTTATAATGTTTATTATTTTTTTAAATTTAACCATCTTTCGTAGGCCCTCCGTGCGTCGTAGGCCCTAGGCACAGTGCCTACAGTACCTAATGGTTAATACGGCCCTGCTGTGATGCGTTATTATATTTCGAATGGGGTATAGGCGTGTGTAATAAATAATAATAGTAACAATTAATAATAATAATAATAATAATATCGGCGCCGGTACCCCTACACTAGGGTGGTCCTTATTTTTTGGCTTTCAAAATTATAATTTGCTACCTCCCCATTTCTTTCATTACAATGAGTTAAAAATGTATGCCAAGTTTGTTCATGTTTACTTAACTCTTTCACGTGCCTCAAGAGGGATGAAAAATGACCAAAAAAGGTATTTTAATAGTGTTTTGAGTTTATAACTTATATTATAGCTTAAGCGAAAAAATAGTGGAACATAAATATGTATGATATAAAATATAAATATAAAATTAAAAATAGTCAAAGCAATTGTAAGACATTATTGTACTATGGTAGTTACTAATATTCTTTTTCTAATGTTTTTCGCTGGGCATCGGGAAACCGTCGGCGATAATCGTAAATGGTTTGCATGAGAAACTGCTTTTGATCTTCATCTTTTGTTATTAAATTATTAGAATCAGAAATCAGTTTAACGCCACGCTCAGCTGCATCATTTACTACTTTCAAGTTACTTAATATTTCTAATCCTTTTTGATAATTTAAATTTGCATGCCACTCATTAGGATCTTGATCCAAAAAGCTGTCATTATGTTAAATCTTTGAAACAGTTTCATGGATAAACTGTTAATAAAATTGTTAACACTTTTGTTTTTCATCGAATTTACATTATCCAATGAAATAATATATCGTTTACCAAAATCATCACTCATGTTATCTGTATTTTTAAGAGATTCTATTTATTCTGTGATTCTACCATTTTTCTTTTAATCTTTAATTTAATTCTCTATAATCAATGACACTACTGACCGAAAATACACCTATATAAACGCGCGTTTGTTGGTGCGTGCGCGTACGACCGCAATGTCGTCTCATTCACGGAACGACCGGGATGCGTGCGAAAATAATCGCCGCGTGCGGAAAACGAGCAACCGTGTGTGTGCCTGTGATGCGTTATTATATTTCGAATAGGGTATAGGCGTGTGTAATAAATAATAATAGTAACAAATAATAATAATAATAATAATAATATCGGCGCCTGTACCCCTACACACACGTCCCCGCGCATTGTGACCATTGTCATCTGCCGCGGAGACGACTACGACGATGAGATGTGCCGTACATTGTACATGGTATTATGCTCAATTTTATACAAACACACACACACACACACACACACACTATATCATTATACATTTATATATATATATACTTGAGTACGAGCGCTTCTGTGTGTTTTGCCGACGAAAAAAAGGCGAGGAAAACACATCAAACACCGCGGCACGAGAAAGATTGAGGGTGTGTGAGAGAGAGAGAGAGAGAGGACCGATGACGATAACGACCTCGGTAAGTGTATACAAACGTATAATGTTATATACACACTCGTACAAGGGTCACGCCTACCCACCTACCTAGTCTTCGTCACATGCGCGTGTGTGCGTGCCGAAAAACCCATTCATAGCACACGTACGTGTGTGCATGTGTGTATGTGCACGGACATATTAAATACGCGAGCGTGTATATAGGTTATTTTACGCTTTTTGTCATCGTCTCCCCCCCCCCCCCCCCCCCGTTAAACTACCCGACGTGCGTGCTGCTGCAGCTACCTACTCGCGCGAGAGGAGGAGACAATAAGATCGTCACGGTCATTATCGGACGTTCCGATCTACGCCCGGCGGGGATTATCGCCGTTTTCGCACTCGGAGGCGGCGGCCTTTGTAAACTTAAACGTCGCCGATGCGCTGACCCGCGCGGCGTACACGCCGATTTAATCCGCGTCGAAAATAACGCATCATACGTTATAACGTGTCGCCGTCGACCGACGTGTCCGGTTCGGGTACTGAGGGCAGAGGGAGTGAACCAGGAGCAAGTCTTTCGCACATAATACGCACTTGTACACGAATACGTCTTGTGCGTGCGTGCGTGTGTGTGTGTGTGTACGTGTATGTGTGGGTGAGTGTGGGTGTGTAAACAGTGAAACGACCCCATTGTAGTGGGTACGTCTCTGTATGTATGTATTAATACCTATTGATAGTAATAGTTTTTAGTGTGTTCGTGTGACGATGAGTAGCTGTGGCACATAGAACAATGCAATATGCAATAATATGTGATCAAAGAGATCGAACGAAAATTAAGTTTTTTTCTTTTAACGGGAGGGAGGGGGGCGTTTTGAATTGTAATACACATCGACATTGCAAACATAGGTTTGATTTCTAGAAAACCTGCAAAGACTTGCGCTCGATGTTGTATCGGGTTCTTAAAATTGCAGGCTAGATTTCTAGAAGACCACTGTGACTTTGCTCGTTTCTGATTGATTTCACAACGTTTGTGTCGATAATATCTATGAAAACATTGTGATGTATCGTGCACAGAACAAACAATGACGTTATGACGCGATGAAATCGCTGCTTTTAGGAAAGCGTGGGCGGCAGAGGAGAAATACATATCACGATTTCCATTTGTATTCTTCGAGATGAATATCAATACAAAGGATCAAGGGGTCGTATGCTACAGGTCAGCCGCCAACTACGTTTCTCAAACAGAGTTTGTTTTATATATTATCTTATACATACGTAGGTACAAGGTAATTTTTTAGATTCTGAGTGAAGCGAAGGATCTTATGGTTCTACAATGATGTTTATTTATTTATATATTTTTTTAATTTTTTTTCTAGGGACACTTTTTGGTCAACTTACTTCGTCCAAAAGTTTCATCCAGCCATCCAGCCAGATAGGAAATTCTATGTAGACGGTACTTTGAGGGTTTATTAAGCTCTCATCCTAATAGTTTTCCCAGGAAAAAACAACATTATATGGGCCAAAAACATCGAAATTCTACATAAATGACGTTTTCGTTAAATCGACTTTAGTAATTTCGTCATTACTCCAAAAGTAATGTTGCTAGAAACTTAAGCATTCACCATATACTAGTAACGTAACACAATATGTTTAAAAAAAAAGTTTCAAAAAAAAATTTGACAACTTTTTGGCTAAAAATAGAACTTTGAAAATACCTTGTTTTTTTAAAAAGTTTATCTGTAATAAAGTTTTAAATATTTGACAAAAGCTTTTGAAAATGTAATATGACTTTACTCATACACTTCTCTAACGATTCTGAAAAAATTTCAAAAATCGTGACACCACATTTTTTTTATAAGCCTTTTAGTAAATTATATGATACGATTTTTACGTAATAATTTATTTTTACGTCGATCCAAACATGACGAAACTTTGAATACAGATAGAACGAGATGTCTTGAATATTTTTTATGAAAAAATTGTCTTTTTTGTCAAACACAAAAACTTAAGATAATATATTTCTTTTAATTAGTAGAAAATTTATGAAATATATGAACGGTATACATTCAATAATATTTTATGAAAACTTCTGAAAATTTAATATACCTTACTCATGTACTTTACTAAACACCATAGGCGTGTTACGATGGCAGCCTAGGATACCTAGGCAGCCCTGCAATTTTCCAAAGGCGCCGATCAGCCGAGTTTTGAGTCAGATGGGTTCCAAATTTTATTTCAAATCGAGTATCTTTATTTGCTAATAAGTAATAAGTAATAACATACTATAGTATTATGATGTCCATATATGATCCTTATTTCAAAAAAAAAAATAATATGTACATGGGTAACTCTCAACTAAACTGTCTCTGCTGATATAATTTATTATTTGTGTAGGTACTATTTTTAAAACTATTGATAGCATCAATTTATTATTCTGTAGTCAGTCTAAGGTCTATCAAAGACATGGCATGGAATGGTGGTATCAACTTACCAATACGAATACAATATAAATTAATGGAAAATAATTAGTCTTCACAGTTCATAATAAATTGATTTCATTACTTTAATTATTATTCTGATAAATTGATAAATTGATATAATTTATATTATGTTAAATTTAGTCTTAAGTATTATGATTTTATGATTTTAGTTTATATTGACTATTAATATATTATTTATATTTTGTTTTCAATTTGCTCTTGATTTTTCTAGTGAGGGGGGGGGGGTGCAATTGATAGATTCTTATGGAATAATGCCTCTCCTGTGTTTCTATGGGTGGTGTAAACTAAATCTTACAAATATGTCATAAGAAAGCTACACCCCCCCCTCACACAGAAAAACAAGTGTGATGGAACTGGTCATTAGCTAGGCTGCCACTGCGGATGAAGTCTAGTAACGCCTATGCTAATAACTCTTAAAAGATTTAAAAAATCGTGACAAAGGATTTTGTTTTATAAGCGTTCTAGTGAATTATTTTACGATTATTACGTAATAAACTGTTTTTACGTCAATTTTGAACTTAAACAGTTTATTTGAAGAAATCCAATCGGTATATTTCAAATCTGAAGCTTTGCTATGAATCGTTTAACTAAAGAAAAGACTTGTCGTTTCTTTAAAATTTAATACACCCATCCCCATTAACACGTCCGATTAGCGAAGAATATCCCATGAGGCAAAGTACTTTAATACTGTCATTGCATTTTTCACTCTATCTGATGTACAAATTCGAATACAATATAACGAGTTTTCAAATAAAAACACTTTAGGATGAAAATATGTTGAACTACATTTTTACGAAAAAAAAAAAAAAATTAAAAAAATGTCTGGTTGAACGATTCTGAGCAAAGCTTCAGTGTGAATATATACCATTTATATATTTATCATGTTTGGTCAACTTGTTTAAAGTTTTCTTGTTTAACAAAGGAGACATTTTTTTCCAAATGATTCAAAACATGTTCTATCGGTATTCAAAGTTTCATCATGATTTGATGGTCCAATAATTTTTACACACATTTAAAATTAAAAAACTAATATAAAAGCATTTGATTTCGTCAAAACCATATAGCCATTTACTTGTAAAAAAAATCCCGAATCACGGTTTTTAAATTTTTTCCAGTATCTTTCTTATAATGTATACATGAGTATGGTCCTATTAAATTTTCCGATTTTTCGGTTAAAAATAAAAAATGTTATTTAAAACAAAGTTGTATTTTAGGCCAAAAGTTGTCGGTCTATAGTATATTTTGAAACTTTCGTAAAGTATATTACAATATGCCATGAATATATGGTGAAAATACATATTTCAAGTTTCTCGCAATATTGTTTTCGGTGTTATGACTAAACAACTAAAATCGATTTAGTGAAAGTGTCTTATTACGTCGTTAACGGCAGTTTTTCCCCACGCTTGGAACAGCTATTGAGACGGGAGAAAAACGAACCCTCGAATAACCGTATGCGTGCGATTTCCGATCTATAGAGACGAAACTTCGGGACAAACTCAAGGTTAGGTTAGGCAAGGTCAAGGCCGGAAAGTGTATACAGAAAAAAAAAATCGAAAGGAAGAAAAAAAAAAAAAATTATTTTTGTAAAACCAACAGACGCTTCGCTTCACCAGGGATCTAAATATTTATTATCTGTACGTAGTTGTGTTTGTGTGTATACCTACGTGATTCTTAAGACTTTACAGCCTGTCACGGGAAACCGTCGCGATGTAGCGCGAAAACAATTTATACGATCGACGATCAGAGGAGTTGTCCGATGATATTCGACGAATCGTTATAAATCGGCGCCGCGAACAATTAATGGTAATGACGGCAATAATATAATATAGCCCAGAGGTATTCAAACTGTGCGTCCCGGCTCCTAGGGGCGTCGCAGAAGTTGTCGAAGGGAGCCGCTTAATTGAAGACCAATATATTTATATATTATATATAACTAGGTATATATTTATTTATTTATTTTTTATTTAAGGCATTTATACCAAATTTATTGTATATTAGTAAATTACTAGTAACTAAAAATGGCGTGTTTATCTAGGTTAGGAATATTCATGTAAAATAAAATTTAAATTTTATAAACATTTTTACTATTGACATTTTACGAAAAACGTTTATTATTATCATCGAGGTACACCAGTTGGGAAACGCTGAATTGTCTTCAATATAATCATTCGCATTAATTACTTATTTAAAAACATTCACTTTTTGTTATTTATAATTTGAGAGCCGTCGACATTTTGTGAAGACACAAAGGAGCCGTGGGATGAAAAAGTTTGAATACCTCTGATATAGCCGATATGTGTCTATAATGATATTGCGGTGCTATAGCGGACAGGTACGCCACGCCGTGTGGTAAACGGTTCGGCCTTCGGAAAGAGTTGACACAAACACGAAAACCGTGTAAAACACACACACACACACACACACACACATAACGCTGACGAATACACGCAAAGCCGACAGCAATACAAATGTTAAAATAACGTGTGTGTGTGTGTGTGTGTGTGTGTTATACGTGTAATATTATGCTCGGCTCGCGATTTTGTCCGTCGCGAGGAGTCCACGAGTGATCGTTTCAGCGGTTTTTTTTTCGCACCGTTCTATATTATTAATTAGAATATACTTACGTTTTACTCGCCACGGTATAAATATAGCACCTAAACAATAACCATAACTCGGTGGCACGGCTTTAACACGTATAACAATTAATAAGAGTCGGCAAAAATAGGTGCAAAATATATTTTTAGCCAATGCGATGTATACAGTTATTATTATTTTTTGTCGTAACAATCGAGTCCAGCTGATTCGGCTGTTTTTTAATTTTTCTTAGTTTTTTTTTTCGTTTTCAAAACATTTTCGAAATAACGTTTTACACAATGTTATGACGTGGTGCAAACTCACAAAATTCACTGATCTGCATATTAAACATTGTATGTGGATTCGCTCGGCGATATCAAATGATATTCAACAGCTAACGCGAGGGCTAAATAATGGTCATATCGGAACACGCCTTAGCGCACTTGGTATCAAAATCAAAAAAAAAAAAACGATAAGGGTGGCATAGCAAAATTCTTTTAAAAAAATAATATGATACATGACACGTGTTATGTATATTCATAGAGTCGTGCAATGTCCAAGGGGAGCCAACAGGCCAAAAGACTTGGAACTAAGTAATAATAATCGAGTTATTACTAAAAATTACGTTTGAAAAACGTTAAGGGAATCGTCGTCTTGAATTTCGAACAATCGAGTTATTAATTAATTTATCGAGTTTAACCTTATTGCGACATGAATGTAATATTATGCTTTACCGGCGTAAATAGTCGTTTTTTATGATTTTCTCCGAATGTAGATAATCTTTAAAAACATTAAAATTTATCAATGCCAGTGATACGAATTAGTCATTATGATTTTCATCACAGTATTGTAGCGTCGTAAAAAGTTGTGTTCTATAGTAAACGGTTTTTACGGGTTTTGTGACGAGAGTGTAAACATTTTGCAGTTAACTGACAAAGTCTAAAAAAAAAAAAAACCAAATAAACAGAAAAATGTAATTAAAATATCACCTTTGACTAATTTATATTTTCTTTATGTTGTACACGTAAAAATCGCAAATGGTTTTTGTTTTTACTGATTTAAACAAAAAAAAAATGATAATAAAAAAAAAAACATAAATAAATCGCAACATAATTTAGACGCATACACTTACATCAAGTAAATAATACAACGTCATTGAAAAATAATTTAAACACGCATTATAATGGCGTTTAATCATCTCCACGGTGCATTGAAAAATTATTTCCACTCTATGGTATGATCGGAACGTGGTCCGTGGCGCTGTACCCAGTGTGCGCGTGTGTCATTCAAGGTGTTCGTCGTTTAAAGCTTTACGGTGGTGTACGGTGTAGCTTGCACATTTATTGTTCGTACACCAATGAACGACACACTATCCATTTTGTATCTTTGTACAGTGTTCGAACAACACGGACCGTTTTTGAAATGAAAAAACGAACACCGAAATCGACCACACGCTATCAACATTATTATCATCGTACTAGTATTTAGTCGTATTTACAGTCTTATTTAATTGTACGTATATTATGGCTCCTGTTTCACGCACCGTACATTTAGCTTTGGCAGCTACTGCCATGGCATTGGTACTCAAAACTAAAGGTACTGATTATTCAATACCCGATTATTTATTATCTGATTATTTAATACCAAATTTATATTGTACAATAATCTATTGTTATCAGTACAAAAATAACATCTTCAAAATGTTATTTATAGTTTTTAAAACTGTACGGTTTTAGTTCGGACGTCGAATGTGATGGACACACAACTTCGGTTTTTTTTCATTTCGAACACCGAACGCGGACAAAAAATCAAACTCCTCAGTTTTTATTCCGTTTCCGTGTACGGTGTTTTTCATCCATTTTATTGCCCATACACTATCGGTGTAGGTTAGGTAAACGTTAACCTACGTTGTTCGAACTACACCATACACCGTACATGGACAAATTAAACCGTAGCGTGTGACCAGCTTATGGGACAAAGTTAAGTTGAGCAAAGTGTCTACAGAAAAAAAAAAAAAAATCCAAAAAAAATAAAAATAAATAAATAGATAAACTTCATTGTAATGTAATAAAATTCGCTTCACTCAGAATCTAAATGTAAATGAACCAAGAACATTGCGGTACACGATACGATCGGTCTCGAATCTCTGGTTTTGGCTGCGAAAAAACACCATCGTCATATTTTCTCAGATCACGACCGACGTGCAGTGTAGGACTTTGGCGGTAGGCTATAATAGTAATAATATGACGCACGAATTATATATATACACCTGTATTATGATATACCATACTCGCGTAATGGTCGCAAGGCGATCAAAAAACTGGCCCATCGTTAAAATAATTTAAAATCAGCCCTAAATTAGTTTTTCGTTTTTTCTGCAAAATTCCATGACCCAAGGGCTTACCTTATTACACACACACACACATATTCATTATACATGTTATACCGTATTCTACCATTGTACCTACGTGTTTACGATTTCAAACCAGATTATTATAATGTCGTATAACATGATGATAATAATTAATAAAAACCACACCGGAGGCCAACCCGCTGTTGCCGACCATGATATTGTGTACGACCACCAGAACTGCGACTGGAAACCAGCTCGGACGCTTCGATGAACAGGCAGCTATTTGCCCACTCTAGTCTTTTCACGTCAAGAGTCTTGTACTAAAACTAATGCCGATCGTCTTAAATATATCACAACACAGTGGTTTCTTTGAAATTACATCGTTTTATCGTTGACATTAAATCAATTAAACCTACTCGATAATGAACGATTATTTTGTCCACTGTAGCTTAATCTATGAAATATGATAAAATATTGCAATGAACACTTAGATATCGTATTATGCACATATTATATTAACTGATTAAAGTAAATTTGCTTAAATCGGCCTTAATTAACTGTAATGATATTCAAGCGATCAATGTCATAAAAATTGTATAGGTATTTAATAGAGCTGTAGATAAGGAAATCAGGAACAACAGTAGCAATTTTAATTGATTTTATTTCAACGAAAACATAATTTTCTTATCTTTTAATTTTTTCATCTTATCTACATGCAAAAGATAATCGTGATAATTATACATAGCAATGATGGATTAAAATCACTATCATTAAATTTAATTGAATCCACGATTTTTTTTTTCAATTTTTTATAGCAATAGAAGTATTTTCGAATGCAGACATATTGATATTAATATAAATATGTTGAAGTTTAAGGATGTTTTATTAAATATGATATAAAAACATTAAATAAAAAAGGGTTTAATATTTTTGAATACCCAATGATATAATTTAGTAATAACTACTCGAATTTTGTTTCATAATGATTTTTTATTGCAATGAACGGATTCATAGATGTAAATAAATGTAATAAATTAAGTACTATCATTGGGGGCCATAAAGGAAAAATATAACTTTTAAACGTTTTACCTATTTGCTTACACGCATTAAAAAAATAAACAGAAAACTTATTAAAAAAAAAACCATAAAGAGTGCTGAACTCTCGATCTTTACTGAATACATTTTATAATAGTAAAATAAATTTAATAAAAAAATAAACGACGTACAACGCTCATCGAAACAAAACCTCTAAAAGGCTGAAAACGCGGTGCAATAATTTATTACGGACACGCGGTTGATCACGCACTTAATTCACCGAAAAAAAAAGTCACTAGGCCCGCAGCTCGTTGATCATACACCCTTTCACCCGGATCCGCGCGATCCGAACGCACGTTATATCGATATACAATACATCAGAGGTAAGACTTCCGAGCCGCATAATAAAGTGAAAAATATAAAAGAGCCAAGACAAAAAAAAAAAGAAAAAAAAAAAAGGTTGATATTGAAAATTTAGTATTGACCGTAGTCCTATAATTGTTTATATTGTTAGAGTTAATAGTAAACACTAGAATTTTATTGATCAGATATCAAAAGTTAGTGAAACGTGTACAATTTATTTTAAACGAGATATTGACATCGACTTATAAAAAAAAAACGCGAATACGATGATAAAAAGAGACACATATCTCACAGAATTGTTTAGAGCTGCTCATACTCCGGGCTTCAAAAGCCATAAGAAATAAAAACCAATAACCCAAATTATTTACATTCAAATCAAAACGATTATTTAATATCGTATTTTTAAATACAAATTTTTATAAAAGCATTTAAAATTTTAATCTGTTACCTGCTAAAATGACTTTCGTCATACGGGATAAGTCGCTAGCCGCATGAATCTATGACAGAAGCCGCACGGTGCTCGCAAGCCACGATCTGGCCTAACCGTCGATATCTATTATACGTTTATCGATAATACACTTCTAGCCACACGTCTATGTCCGTCTATCACGCGTTCGCTGATATATCGTATGTTATAATTAGGGTTCGGAAGTTATTGCATTTGCAACTTTTTTCCTATTGTTTGGATTTGTTGCAAAGTACGTTTTAAATTTGTTTCTCAATAGTAGGTACGAATTAAAATCTAAAAGTGTTTAATGCAATTTTGTGCATTTTTAAGTTTAATTGCAATTTTATCGATTTTTCTCATTTATAGTACAATTTTATATACCTATTTGGCAATTATTAGGAATAATTTTTTTTTCGTTTAGAAAAAAAGAATCGTTTATCGTGCAGTGCAATCATTTTTAAGGTATACAATTTTTTACTGTAAAAAAGAAAAAATTGTTTTTAAATTTTGATAAAATTACTTGCAGGTTCATAAAAATCCGGCCAAAGTTTCGTCCAGTTTAACCTAACCTTCCAGTTTTATTTTATATTTAATATTTTTTCAATCACATTTTTAATTTTAATTTTTAATATTTTAAAAATCGTATTTATAATTGTACCTAATGTCATTTTCTAATTAAATAAATAAGGCATTATCACTACTTATACCATTAGTATTTTGTTAAAGTTAAAAGTCAATTTAAAAATATATTAAGTGCAATTTTTAAACACAATTTCGGGTATTTTTTAGTGCAATAATGCAATCAATTTTTAAAGATTTTTAGTGCAATAACTTCCGAGCCCTAGTTATAATAATTGCTATACGTATTACCGTACCTATATCTCCGAAATTAATATTACTATTATTATTATTATTATTATTATTTATTATTGTTATTTTTTTTTATTATAATTCATTCAGAACCCGTGTGCGGGAGCCTGTTGCCGGCGAACAATATAATATAATGGCGGAGGAACCCGTCTCGGTGACGTGTTCATTGTGATGACAACGGAATGTGTGCGAGGGCGGAGGGAACGGGTCTAATATAAATATATATATATATATACATTATACGCTATTTATCGGATCAACGCCTTTTTCACACACGCATTTCGGTACACACGTTTACACACGTACACGCACACAATGTGTTTACATCTCCGAAATTATTGTAACAAAAACCGTCGCCGCGCGTATAACATTTTTGCGCCCCTTCGTTTGAGTGGCGCCGTCGCGTCGCCAAACGGTGTTCAAACGGATTTCGATGCGCGCACGATAATAGTAATAATATTCCCTCGCGCCCGCTGGGATCTTCACACAATGCAACGAGACACGCACCGCCACCGGAGCACCTCCAACGATGCATTTTTTGAATATTTTTACGATCGCGTCTCTGTCTGGCTTTCTCTCTTTGTACCCACCCCCCCGAACACACACACACACACACGCTGCGTTACCGTAGCGTTACTCATGACGTACTTCCGGTACACTCGTCGGCGGTAGCTATACACACACGACCCATACAACACGTCTTACACGCGCATTGTGTTTCCGACGAGAGTTTCTCGAAAAGAAGTAAAACAGGACGTTTATTATTGTCCGTAAGTCGTTTATATTTACGACGGCGCGGAACGCACTACACATTGTGTCCCCCGAACGAGTGCAGTCCACCTCGTAAATCGCACGTACACACAAGACCGTGTTTAATGATGATGACGTGTTGTCCGGAGCATTTCGCCTCGAACTTAATGCCGTCCCACCCCCGTGCAGTTGTCGTGCCTGCCCGCGTACGTATTGTCCGACAGATTCGGGCGTGTGTGTTCTACACGTTCGTTTGATCCGCAAACACTCGATGTGTTCATAAATACGTAATATGTCACGGTCGTTGGCAAAGTCGTCCTGTTCGTGAAAATTGACGTAAGTACTTTACGAAAGTCACAATTTCCTAAACACTCAAAATCAACAAACGTATTTACATATGTTTATTTTACCATTTGGTCGGTAAATATAAATCGTTAAATAAAAAAAAAATCCTCTTGGATAGTTAATATTTTGTATTTTATGTTAACACGAATGATTTAAAAATAGTTCTATATCGTTTATTCTAAAGCATGAGTACACTTTAGGCTTTTAGCGAGTTAAAAAAACTACAAGTTCAAAAGTCAAATTTGATCATACCTTAAGTCATAACACGTACATACCTACACGTGTGATGATAAATGATAAATAATGTATTATTTTGCCATTTATTTTTATTATCCATTTTACATGATGATTAATGATTACGCACTGATAACAAGTAAAATATCCATTATTCAATTGATGGTGATACATAATATTACATTTTAAGATCAAAACAAAGTTGTTTTATATAGACTAAAAAAAAAGATTTTGTTTGTTATTACTAGATCATATTTCCGAGTTATTTTGGTAAGCATTCAATTGAAAAAATAACTAAATATATTGATATTTTACACGCACAAAAATAATAATTAAAGAAAATTACCGAAATCGTGAAAATAAGCGCAATTGTTTTTTTTTTTTTTTTATTATTAACTGATGTGTTAATAATTGAGAAGTATAAATGAAATAAAAAGTTTTTTTAGTTGCTTCACTAAGCAATTAGGTTAAAATTCAAAAAGATCCATTACCGAGATATTATTTTATTTGTCTAGAGATTAGATTAATTTTATTTGGAGAGAATCATGTGGATTGGAACGAAATGAATAAAAATCTACCAATGATTCGATCTATAAACGTGTCTGTTGATTTTTCGATAATCGAATATTTATTATAGATACAAGGTTCCTGATCTTCTTCTGAAAAAACGTTGTTTTTAATGTTTAAATTTTTACTCGAGTAGAGCCACCCTCATCCGATTCCGGGTTTAAATATCAGATTTAAATAATAGGTATTAACGCCACGCACGTACAAGAACAAAAAACTCCAAACAGGGTATGATGTACAATATTTCAGCACGATCGTCAACATATCAGGTCGAGCGTTCGTACGTGGAATACGTCCTATTGAATTTCGGAATTCAACAACAACGATATAACAATATAACGACGAGATTATTACGTTTTTACGTTTCAGCATAAATTGATGAGATCAGCTGCGTCTACTTTCCGATCCTAAGCAAGGCGGGCTATATATGTATCCACCTCGGGCCTGATCAAAGGTCGCCCGTTGTATGATTCGCACAGCCCACGGACGGGTTTAAAATCGCAGCTCGAGTGCCGTAGAAGAAAAAACAGTAAAGTTCCACCACGGGATAACGTCGGCACTCAATAGTGCACGATGTCGGCCGTGCAGTTTTTTTTTTACAGCCGCGCGTAGAGCCGTTATATCTCGGCGCTTTCTAGCTCCGCGTGGTCACAAATAGTTATCGTCAGCCACCGGACCGATAGAAAACGCATTCTGTTTTCAGCTCTGCGTCTCTCCTGCCCGTGTGGAACACACCGTCGCAGGAACGGGCAGAGGCAGGCCTCACACATCATATTTTTGGCCAGGGTACAGAACTCAATCCGGGCCCCTTTATCATAACAATTAATTTTTCGAGATGAATCGAAGGGCTTGCTGCAACAACCAGATAAATCCATTTTTTGAAATTTTTCAAGACAATGTAAATTTAGTATAAAAATTATTATTTATGCTAAAATCCTGTCACCAAAATATATTTGAATTCTATACTCATTTATACATACATCTTTGAAGTTAGAATTGAAAAAAAAAATGTTTGTTATTGAAATATTGTTAGTCAAAGTTGTAGGGAACATAGATTTATCTGGTTGTTGCACCGAAAAGCACGTTAATTTTTATCAATTCTCAAATAAAGCTAATTTGTCTGCGGTGATTTAACTGCAGGTTGTTGCGTCTGATTTTCTAGAAAAATTTTCTTTATATATTTCCGCAAAAAAGTGAGTTTTGGGAAAAAGTGGATTTATCTGGTTGTTGCAGCAAGCCTATCAATTACTTCAAGACCTTAAATATTAGTTTTATGTATAGATTATATGAGTAGTTATAATTAAAAAATAAAATATCAACAAATTGTTGGGTATCCTTTATAAATTGAAAACATGTGTAATATTATATACATGTACAAACTAAAAACGTATGTTAAAAAATAATATCTTGAAAAAAAGGTATAAAAAATTTGTTAGGTAAAAATAAAATAATGTGATAATTATAACTTTATACTGTATGATAATTGAATGTATGTGTATATAGTTCTGGTAGTCTTATAAATCATAATACTTAATACACATTATCATTTAAATTGTAATTTCTGCTTTCTATATTAACTAAATTTTGCTTTTCTTGCTTTTTTCTGAGAAAAGTCATGTATATAATGTCATTTGAAACATTTTTCTATTATATATTGTAGTAATTATTTGCATGAATGCCGGGCCCCAGTACCACGGGTCCACCTGACCCCCCCCTTGTGAGGGCCATGGGTAGAGTTACACGACGCGTGGAAAAACTGCATCTCGTCCGTTCTGTGTTATAATAATAGTATTATTTTTTTTCGCCGGTACTTTTCTTCCCCTCGGGTTTCCAGTATTGTGCGCACGTCGCGTTGATTTTATCGATTATCGATTATCGTCTATGAAACGTGCCAATACACAACCACGGTCATAATAATATCACCAACGCCGTACGCGTCAAAGTGAAACGACGTAGCCGTGTTGTCCGTTACCATCGGCCGCGTATCGGTAAACGTGTGGCGCACGCGCGCTGTGTTGTCTCAACACCCGACCGATCGTGTGGGCTGCAACACAATACTTACCCGCTGATCAAAAACGTCATCGAAGCGCCCCGAAAACCGAAATACGGTTCAGCGACAAACGCAGTGTCGAACACGTCGCCATTACGTGGTACACGAGAGATGGGGAAAAAACGACAGCCCCGTCTCGACTACGTCGCTTATATGATTAAAAAAAAAATAAATAAAAAATTACACACGTTGGATAAATAACACAATCACATATCATCATTATTATTATTATTATTATTATTAATATTTATGGAATATAAAAAGACAGTCTGTTTGCGTACACAATTGTTAATGTATTAAAATTATATACACGTAAAGGTGCAGGCTACACACGTAACTGCAAGCTTGTCAATCGTGCAGGTACAATCTTTTTGTACAAGCGTGCATGATTTTCCTTTGTCACCACCACACGGCACGAGCATGCTTGAAAAGCCAGATCGGTTTACGTTGCAAACGTACCGAGTTCGGATGATGACGCTCTCGCTCCAGGTACATTCGCTATGATTTTAAAAAATAAAAAATTTAAGAAAAAACGCGCAATATGGTGTAAAGACTGGTCGATAAAAAGAAAAACTTTTTCTCGTATCGATTTACTAAACGAATTAAAAATATATATCCACGAGATTGGCACAATTATAACCTTCGAAGGGACGAATAAACTCATTTAAACCTTTTGTCCCTAGAAACATGCAGTTTAATTAAAAAACAAAATTTTCGACTTTATTACTGTATGGTTGTCGTTACAAACGGTGCAGATCGTTCCGATTAGCGGTACGACTTACGCGCGACTTGTGCAATCGTGCAGATAAAAATGTCATCAATCTTCATTCCACTTGCACAAAACGATTGTATCTGCACGACTGACAAACTTGCGGTTACGCGTGTAGCCACCTTAATAGGTATAGTAAAAACTTGCGATTATTATTATTATTATCATATCACCCACACGTCCCGGACGTGATGTGCGCGAGTGAAAATCTTACATTAGAAAAAAATAAAAATGATAATAATATAAATAAAAATACACATACAAGTACAAACGATAGTAATAAAACAATAATACCTTAATTCTGTGGCTTGGTGCAAGAAGGGCCAATGTCACATTTTGACGAAAATCAGATTATCGGTCCATCGTAACTTGTTATCGATTATCTTTCTTCTGTTAAAACGACCAATTTCAAAGATGCAGTATGGCCAACTTAATACATACGTATAACAATACAAATACATAAAATAAATACAAAAATGACATTTTAAAATTCGATTTCCCAACAATCACGAAAAGTGACATTGGCCCTTCTTGCACCAAGCCACAGAATTGATTGTACGGACCACCGCGCGAGTGTCTTTCGTCGTCGTCGTCGTCGTCGTCGGGAGGACGAAAAGAGTGAGAGAGCGAGAACGGTGAATAAATAAATCGAACGTGACACAGTGTCGAACAGATCGAACCCGCCCGGCCGACTCGTGTGTGTCGTGCACGCGCGCGTCTAGGTGACGAAGTCGGTCGACTTGCGACGACGCTTGTGCTTAGACGAACCGCCGCCGCCGCCGCCGCCACACTTGTGGTGCCTGATGCACGGATGCTGCGGTGGCGAGGGCGACGGGGGCGAGGGCGATGGCGGCGAGGGCGACGGTGGCGAGGGCGACGGCGGCGGAGGGACGGCGAAGGAGGCCGCGTCGCGCGTCTGGTCCCGCACCATTTTCCGGCTGATCTGCAGCCAGTCCTTTAGGAACCTGTAGTAGATGGTCAGCACGCCCCAGTCCTGGATCAGCATGGCCGTGTGGTCCGGGTTCGGGTCCCAGCCCGGGCCGCCGACGATCACGGTCCGCGCGCCCTCCGGTATCTTCTGCTCGTGCCACAGGCTCATGCTCAACAGCGCCGTCTCCACCTCGCACAGCACCTGCGAACAACGTGGCCGTGATACGACGTGGTCAGGGAAACCTTTTAAAACGTTTCACGGAGCAATACATGATATTATGTATCTTGATTTTATAAACGTTAAAACTATCGTATCGTCCGATCAATGACTTTTATACACAGTCACAGTGGCGTATTTACGGGGGGAGGGGATCCTTGGATTTGATCCCCCCCCCCCAAAGATTTGAGACGAATACTTTTTTTTTTATTTAAAACTAAATTTATTTTAGCTCCATATGGCTCTTTGACATTGGTAAATAGTAATTTGTGAAATATTTAGATTTTCTCACTAGCAAGTTGTGGACGAGTTATCTAAAAAATCTAGGAAACTAAATTTTGTTCCGTAAAATAAAAATAAAACATTATTCAGATTGAAATACGTTGTTGCTTTTTAATATCTGTTAATTATTAAATATAAATTATATCAAGTTTTTCAAAACACATCTACTTTTGTTTTATATTTAATTATTTAAATGCAAAATTGGAGTAAAAAATAATCAAAATTTTACGGGGTTTATTTGTAATTTATCTCATTTGAATATGTGATCTCATAGTTCCATGTATTTTGTAACTTTGTTGTTGTGTCGTGGAGCTACGTCCTCAAATTTATACTATTGCAGTACCTAGGTATATAAATCATACATTTGTCCGGTAGTCATTAAAGCGTCATACTAATTAAGGGGTCCCTATTAAATTTTTTATTTTGATCCCTCCTCTTGGAAAAATCCTAAATACGCCACTGATACGTCAAGATAAATAACGCATCAATCGAGTTTATGTTACACACGCGCGAGTAATTATTATTCGTCTGCAATTGTAGCGTAAAATCCATGCACTTTCAAGACAGAATAATCAAATATTTTTCTTCGTCGGTTTTCCAATACACTTTAATATTGTAGCTATGTTTTTTTTCTTTGTTTTTTTTTTGTCTCATATTTAAAACCGAGCGAAAATTAAATTATGTAGCGCATGTAAAAAAAAAACTTATTCGAGGTAATACGAGACAAATCGTGTGTGGCTACACGGGGTAGTCCCATGATACAGACATTATGCCCCAACCTATTTTTTTATAAAAATTGTATTACATGTATTACGTATGAATATATAATATTATATATTAGGTATACTCCGAGCGGCGGAATTCGTTTGCGAATACAATTTTCTTTTGACCTGAGATCTGATGACTCGAAAACGCATAAAACCCTGTTTTAATTTTTACCTCATATGTAACCATTTGAAAACGTACGAATCAATAATAATTTACTATCATTAAGTTCAACTATCAATATGCAAAGATTCTATATACCATGGCAGATCAACAGTACGTTCGGTTTGTCTAGGTATGTGATTTTCAAGTTTTTATTTTTATTAATTGATAACCTTCATCTATTATTGTCGCTTATAATCTTACTATCAATTATCATTAAATTAAATGTCGTGACAATGAAGACATTATTGCAGATTACATTATTATCGTTGTATACACTTTATTTTGTTATATTTCATAAAAATATGCCCGTGCATTGAAGTCGACATTATACAATAATAATATGTAGTCACGTACATAAACAACGACATTTGGCTAATCGATTTTTATTGCCGATTTTTAGAGCGCATTCGGGTTGTATAAATTTGCGCAAACGAGTAATTTTTTCGGATAAATGTGCACCAAATGAACATGGCCACCATGAGTACCTTGTTATGATATTGTTTGAGACCTCGGGGCGTCGATCAATGAGTTTAATTAGTGACGTCGAGAATTTTAGTAGACTTAATTTAAGAAATTATCGATTATAATTCTCTATCAAGCCGACTTTTGACTTGATCAATTTGTTCGTGAATCAACTGGATTTTTTCGTCAATTGCGTTGATTCAGAATAATTCACGTCGTTAATAATATAATATTGATTTATTTAACAACTTTTAAAAATATATTATTTACTCTATTTAATATCATCATGCATTTTGTAAAAACAGCAATAGAGACTATTAAGTCTTATTTTATATAATAATTTTATAATTATATAAAATATTTATTAATATAATAAAAGTTAAAATTGTATACTTGATTCCTAATTCTTGTTTTCAATGAGTAATAAAATAATATTGTAAGTGATGTTCCTATAATTTTCTATTAAAGTAAACTATGCTGAACGGTGCCAAAATAAGGATATTAACTAAAACGAGAAGAATTCTTCTTAAACCGCAAGTGAAGCGGTCAGTTTTTTTTTTTTAGTGATATGTGCTTATCAAAACGTTTTCCCATCTCTAAAAAAAAACTGAAATGACACCAGGTCACGGACGGATCGGTAAACAACTACTGTCTTTTTATTTGCCAGACGAGCACTTACGATATCAAACAGTATCAATTGTAATATTATACTATAACAATTTAGAACTATCAAGTCAAAAGTAAACCAACATTAAAGAATATAAACATATTTCTTCTTTTTATAGAATTCGTTTGAGAGTATACGGCGTGTATAGAGTATACCCTATGGGGGAACACTACTGATTATTCTCGGAGAAAATATCTCAGCCCCCTGTCTTCAAAAAAATAAATAAATATAATTATGCCCCCGCAACATGACGTATTGTTGTTGAGGAATTCAATATTCACGGATATAACTTTCCGAAGAGGTAATAAACACAAACGTAACCGTTAAACGCAGGGTCATCGTATTCGAGCAAATCGTAGTTTGATTAGTCGTCAAGGCTGCCGGGGATATTATTATATTGTTTTTTTATTGTTTGAACGACTGTTCATTAAATCACAACGACCGCCGATTATATTTATAGCCATTCGATGTAATCAATGTTTTTAATCTTTGTTTTGTCTTGTACCTTTATATTTTATGGTGAATACGTCGTTTATTTATTTATTTATTTATTTTTTTTACTAATACTATACATAGTACATGCATTTATATTATTCAAATATGTCGGTACCTATACCTGCCTAACGCATTCGAACCGATTAAACGAATTGTTGACCAAATTAATTTGTATTAAAAACGACGTGAAGGATCTGAGCACAGCAAATATTTCCGTCTAGTCACATTTTGATTGTACTGTTAATGTTTTTATACACGGTGTCCCACTTAATTGTTATACCCATCGTGATATCTCCTGAGATGATGGAGACAGTAAAATCGATTCTTTTTTTCATACGAATAACAGGAATGGGAACTAAAAGTTTTCTCGTTTTAATTAAATTGTTGAGTTTTTGTGAAACATTCAAAACGATCGTTTTTTAAAATTAAAATTACATTTTTGAAAATTTTAAAGGTAGATATTTTGCAAACTCGGATTTTTTCGAAAATTGTGATTGAAAATGACTAGTTGCACGGATGATACGAAAAAATACGGACTTTCATTGGTGACTATGTTGAACATGTTTCACTTGAATGTTGGCTTGTCGTTTGGTATATTTCTTGGTTCATATGTCGTTCAAGTCATCGGTATACGTGGATTTCAAAGGGTGTAGTTGTGTTAGCTTTTTTCCAAACGATTCGATGTCGAAGTTAGCGAAAAACTTTTTGTAATTATTTTTGGATTCACACGAGGTACCTATCCGAGTATCGTGTGAATATCAGAACGGGGTGTTCGATTGGAAACGTTTTCTTCCGCTTATGTAATAGCACAAAAATAAAATTGTTTTTGTTTTTTTTTTTTTTATCGTAAGGTTTGATTTTTTGTTTTTATCCGGGCATTTTTTTTTGTCTGAATTTTTAAATTCGGCGACCATTTCGGTCGCTTACGAACACGTGACTTTGAAAAGCGAACGCGAGTCGGTCAATCCATTACATTGTGTGCCATCTCGCGGCGTCGTCCATTGTCAGTCGTCGACTCGGCGACAGATGAAACTGCACCGCGGACTCAACGAGAGACGCAGCCGCGTGCGGTCATGCGTTTTCGAGGGGACAGACGTGTGCCGTGCCGAGCCGCATTACAATACACATTGCGCACATGATTCACGTAAAATCGTAAATAACGAGGCCGCGCTGACATTATTACAGAGTAGTGCGCGCGAACCGTCGGACGGACAAGTCTCCGGCGGAACATCTTGCACGTCGTTGTGTGTGTGTGTGTGTGTGTGTGTGTGTGTGTGTGTGTGTGTGTGTGTGTATTAAATTATTTGTTTACGTACACGCGCGGACGGCGTTTCGAATCGATTGTGGCGGCCGGTAACGTGTTATAATAATATCACGTAGTGTGAATCCGATTATTTATCGGTTTTAAATTCGACGCGGCCCCCTTGGCGGACCACGTGATCGTGTGTCCCCCCCGCGGGGGCGTTTATAGAAACGACGTGTAGATCGTATCGGCTCGCGGCGTGGGCGTGTGATTTCGTCGTATAACGATCGATTCGCCGCGGTCGGCGTGGTGATTTCCGTCGGATCGCGAGCCGGCCTCGTTGTCTGCGATCTATATTATACTGTACACTCAGTGGCGGCCTGGCCAGGTCGACGATATACGACGATCGCCTTTCTAACGAGGCCCACTGAAACTATGTTCTTTTTTCTAATACTACTGACCGAATGAATGTAACAATTCAACTTGTAGGCAATGTCGACCGTGTGTCGTGAAATTATTGTGCAAGTATGACTTTCATACAGCTGCGTTCCGTACTCGACGTTTAAATTTATATTGACTATTTTCGTGCACGCAAGTACATTTTGAAAAATCGTTCTCCAAACTAAAAATAATAAAAACAAGATCAAGTTCATTAATTAATCAAGAACTATTGGAACCTTTACCACTGATTAGCAATGAAAGTGATAAAATTTCTAATTTAGATGAATTAATAATGCACGTTCATTAGCAGAATTGAAAAATTTGTTTTTATATAAATTACCAATATTTCTTATTTTTTGTGTTTAAATTTCATAAAAGTGTTTTAATTATTTAATTTTAATTTTAATTATTTCTAACCAAAAGAACCGTCTTTACAATTTATTTACGAAAAAAATGTGTTCAAGGCCTTATGTTTTTCTAATTGTACATGAATGGAAGGGTCCTTTTTTATCTGGCCGACCAAGTCATGTGTGCCTAGACCGCCACTGTGAAAGCTCGTGTTATCACGCGGCAAACATACCGATACACCGTGCGCGGCTGCAGATATATATATATATATATATATATATATATATATATATATATATATAAATATATATATATATATATATATATATATATATATATATATATATATATATATATATATATATATATATATATATATATATAATACTGTCAGTGTTAAATGGTAATACCGTGTGTGTGTGTGTGTGTGTGTGTGTGTGTGTGTGTGTGTGTGTGTGTGTGTGTGTGTGTGTGTGTGTGTGCGTGTGTGTGTATGTGTGTGTGTGTGTGTGTGTGTGTGTGTGTGTGTGTGTGTGTGTGTGTGTGTGTGTGTGTGTGTGTGTGTGTGTGTGTGTGTGTGTGTGTGTGTGTGTGTGTGTGTGTGTGTGTGTGTGTGTGTGTGTGTGTGTGTGTGTGTGTGTGTGTGTGTGTGTGTGGGCTACTCATCCAGTGCAATATCATACATCATTTTGAACGGTCGCGAGTTTGTAATTCTTCGATAACCATCGCAAATCATGAGGCGCAAACCTTTGTTTGCCACTTGCGATAACAAGGAATAAAAATTAGACGCCACCGCAAAGAGATTTATCTCTTTGTCTCTCTCTCTCTCTCTCTCTCTCTCTCTCTCTCTCTCTCTCTCTCTCTCTCTCTCTCTCTCTCTCTCTTTCTCTTTCCCTTCCATACCGCATTTTACCCCTGGTCCCTGTCGTATATACTACGCAGTAGTGAAACTCCCCTACGCTCACGCAGTCACATGACATAATGGGCAGAGTCAAAGGTCATCCCGCCTTTGAAAGGCGCCACAAGAGAACGTAACACACGGTGCATACTACACTGTATAATTTTATTTATGTACTGCATAAACTGCACGCACACTGATGCGAATAGCGGCTCGGCGCTAGTGAATGAAGACGAGGACGGGGTCTCGTTCGTTTGTTGTATTGTGATGTGCAGCGTGTTTTTCAAATCTGGTATGCATCTCACCCTCCGTGTTTCTGAGGCCCATCGATATTTATTATTTATCATACATCGCATATGATAGTTGAAAAGCTCAACCCAAAGAAGTGTTTTTCGAATCACTCTGTTTATAAAAAAAACGTATTTACCATGCCAACTCTTTGAAATACAGAGAAATATCCAAATAGTCAAGGGGCGAGGGCTAGAGTTCAGGTTTTTAGTCAATTTTCGAAACTTCGTTGTTTTTTTTTTTCATTGCTGAATCAATTGACATCTTGAAATACATCCTCTTACGATTACCGATTACCGGTCGGTTCAAATGATTTTTAGTATGAAAATATCAGATGCGAATAGACATAGTTTGATAATTTTCACAGATTTGATACGTGCGAAAAATTGCTATGAAATCGTATACCTACTATGTGAAACGAAAGCGAACCGTTCAATTTTTCCGACATTACAATAAATTGTTCAATTTTTTGAAAAATCTTTTGACGACGGGCGGGATTCGGTGAAATTTCGCGCTATCGAAAAAAACGGAACGTTCGGTGATCCGGAAAACCCGTTTTATTTCTTTTTCCGAGCCGCCGACCGCGTCCGTCGTCCGGTCTGGATTCCGGTCCGAACGCGTTACCGGCGGTCGCGTTCGATCGGAAACACTGGCGCGGAGCCCGAGACCTTTCACGCACACTGTACATACGCGCGCACGCATATAAAGACTCCCGGGGGCAGATGTTTCGCGCTGCAGACGGCCCCGGCGAATAAATCACCCGGTAAATAATAAAGGCGTGAATGTTTGTGCGGTCTCCATTGACGCGCCTCAGCGGGACGCAAAAGGCAATAATCAACGTACATAACTCGGCAGTTTTTATCTATTCAACTCGGAATTATTATTATTATTATTATTATTATTATTATATTATTATAACGTAAAAGTCAAGATGCGCCGCGGTGAGACACCGTTTTCCCTCCTGTTTACCGCCACCCTGTCGTCTCTCTCTCTCTCTCCCTCTCCCTATATATATATATATATATATATATATATATATATATATATATCACATATGTATTTATATATATATCATATATGTATTTAGGTACATGAATCGCACCGTCCCCGTTTTGTTCGATGGGCTCGCGCATTTCAACAGACAGATCGCGCGACACAGAGAGGTGGCGATCATGTGCAGATAGTAAATTGTATCACGGACATTTGACACAGTGCTCGAATCGGGAAAGAAAATAAGGGGGACTCTAAGATTTCAAAAAATTAGCACCCCTTACATTGGTTTTACACGATGTAATCCGTGGGGGTCTTTGCCCCCCACACTCTCCAATAATCAATTCTCAATAAATAATCACTTTACGATTTTTCGATAATAACTGTTTATAAATAATTACGGTACAAATGTTTTTAAATAAATTTCACTTATATAGGTACATACAAAATAATTATACGATTAATATTATAATGAATAAAAATACACGATCGTTGTATTATGCGTTGCCCGATGCTATTATACATTGATAATGAATTTATAAGGAATTATTATGAATTTGGTATCTTCGTTATTATCACATTAACGATATAATTCTATTACAGAAGTTCCCAAACTATTTTTTCGCGTACCACCCATGTTACGCATCAGTTAATTACATTACCACTCATGACTAATAATAGACTGGTCAATGTTTGACGCATTCATATATTAAAAAGACAGGACAATAAAAATTGCTATGTAAGTTTCTAGACTTCTAGCGTATCTGTCATTTATTCATAAAACGACGACGACATTTATATATATATATATATATATATATATATACATACATATTTATTTATTTATTTTTTTAGTTTTAATTTCAACAGATATTTGAAATAATTATTGCAAGTAAAAATAAATTATAATGATTCTGAAATATTATTTTTCTTGATTGTAAACCAATAATTGAGTTTTGTAAACCCAATAGATAACTAAGATTTAATAGATTATCATTAAACGACAGACTGTTTTATAATTGCTTAAATACTGTGAAAATTATTCAAAATGAAAATGGTTATTATTCATGTTTCTATAGTTTTATACACAGAAGAGAAAATTTAAGTGCAAAAGTGACTTTTGTTTGCTTCCTAGTACGCATTTCTATCTCACCATATTTTTTCCAATTATAAATAAACGTGTTAGAAATCGTCACGTAGACGAAGTCCGTCGTCACATTTTTTTTTTTTTTTTAATCAAACCGGACACGTGTTGGACACCTACCAGGAAATGATCTTTACTCGTTTTCAATGAACATTATTTGTACACTTTATCAATAACTAGTTGAACGCTTTGGAGAGAAAAAAAACCAAAACTAAAAGAAGTTTACGGAAGAATCGCGTATTATGGCGAGAAAGAGACGTGAATTTACCGCGGTAGAGACGAGATGACGCGGAGAATACACCAGTAGCCATTTCTCTCGTGCGTGCTCTCGTATACACTTCTAGCGGCTACGCGATCGCGAGTTTTTATTTGTGTAATTTTTGAAAATTTTTGGAAAAAAACCAAAAATCAAAGAAGTTTTTACAAGTACACGTAGCAGTAGTAGTAGTAGTAGCAGTAGACAGTAGTAGTAGCAGTAGACAGTAGTAGTAGCAGTAGACAGTAGTAGTAGTATTAATTGACGGTAGTATCCAATATCGTATTCATCGATTAAAAATCTATGTAGACCGAGTTCATCTTTATATTTTTTAATCTGACCGGGCACGTGTTGGACGCCTACCGGAAAATCGTATTTACTCGTTTTCAATGAACATTATTTGTACGTTTTTATCAATCAATAGTAGGACGTTTTGAAAGGGGAACAAAGGAATTCGACCAAAAAACTACGTATTTCGGCTAGGAGGAGACGTGAGTTTACCGCGCGTAGAGAGCGAAGAACGTAGCGGCAGTCATACAGCAACTGCCTATTGGTGCGCACACTTCTAGCGGCTCGGCGATAGCGTGTTTGTATTTATATAGGTAAAGGCAACAAGCGGAACTACTTCTATGATTCAGTAACGTGTTTTAATATGGGCCGCAGCAACGTATTAAGGTCTATATTGATTCTCAATAATTGAGAAGGCAAAGATAATTTAGCGCCTCAAATTATGTCGATTCATATATACGTTAATATGAATAGCTTAAAAAATTTTCCTCGCTTCGCTCGTTTTTTACCGCCCCCTCAAAATTTCCACCCGGGGGAAAATGCCCCTTATGTTCCCCTTTAATGCGACCATGGTGAGCCAAACGCCAAAATAAGAGGGATAGCTGATAAGCTCTCCTTTTTTTCGTAGACCGAAGCTCTCGAGAGCCTTAACATGTAAACATTTGAATTTTCAATAAACGATACGAATGTAGCTGGAAGGACGGCCACACATAGGTTTATAGGGGGTGCTGCAATTAATTAATTTATGTATATTTTATATAGTGTGTCTCATGTTGTTTTGCAAAATAAATAAATAGTATTATTATTATTAAATGCTTGAAATGCCCCGCTACTGTGCCGTGATTCACACGAAAAAAAAAGGTACACGTAGAAGGCAGAAGCGTCTGTCGTAGTAGTAGTAGTAGTAGTAGTAGTAGTATATAAAAATATATATAAACAAAAAAAGTAGTAATAGTAGTAGACGGTCGTCACTGTCGTGTTCATTGAGGCCGCGGCCAAGATGAATAGGGGACGGCCGACCGACACGTTGCGTGCCGTTTAGACGTCTCTGTAACACGCGCGCAATACATGTGTGTGTGTGTATTATGTTTATAATCAGCCGGATCGGCACGCTCCGTCGTCGGTGTATTATCGACTATACCGTCCGATTTTACACGGTCGATTTTTTTCCCCCCGACGACGACGTCGCGCAACACACGCGTATAGTAATAATAACAATAACACCGACATTGTGCTAAACCTAGTACGATATTATCACTATTGTACACGATATTTTATTTGTTTACACGGATGTCATTTTTTTTTTTTTTTTTTTTTTGTCTATTTTAGGCGGCTCCCACACCATAGCAATAGCAACGAGCAACTATATCAATTAACAATATTCAACAGGCAATACGTATTGCCCCTAGCTCTCAAATAGAAGAAACTCTGTAGCAGCAACACTCAGTACTCACAATGTCATCATCTGATGAGGACGATGTTTTATTCTGGTGGCATTTATTAAGAAGAAGAAGAAAAATAAAAAATAAAAAACGTAAATATTGGATTAACCCAAAATATAAACGTGTTTTATATGAAAACAATAACTACCAGTCGTATTTCAAACGAGTGTTTAATTCGAATTTCCACGGAAATTCTTTCGGTAAGTCATGCAAACACGTTTAGAGAAACGAAAAACATCGTTTTTTACGTATATATTAATTAAACTCTTCTCGAAATTGCTCGTTTAATTTGATAATAGTTTTCTCTTTTAAAATAAATAGAAATACTACTCTGCGATGACTAGACCGCGATACAGGATTCGCAGTGGTTTTTTTTTATTATCATTTAAACACAAAGTCCTTTCGCCAATAGGTTAGTCATAAATCATAATATCTGTACGGACATTTTCCTTCGCCAACTTCCTATTGATGTTACGTTAAAGTGATTAGTTTCATTTACGACGAGTATCAATAATGACGACATTAACAGCACGGGACGTCGTTATTGTATCATTGTACTCATTAATACGTGAATACATTATTGTTGAAGCTAATTTATATATGTACAATATATGGGTTGACCTTGAATAATTATCGCGAGTGATTAATTCGGCGAAAAAATATAGAATGGACAGATGTGTTTTAAATACGGAGTGGGCGATGTAGCTGACCTACCGTAATTTTTTACAGGGTAAAACTCTTTCTCCGCTCGCGTTCAGTAACGCGTCAATCGAATTTGACGACGCGAAATCAAATGACAAATCACAAAATCGCCTAGCCGAAATCGCTTCAAATAACTGTCCGTAATAAACGACTAAATTCATCCGTGACGTCGGTCGGGACGTTTCTCTCCGTTCGTTTTTGTTCCGAGATTTTTATTTTAAGCGACACAAGCTAGTGACCGCGCTATCTAATACACAGACATCGAGAAACGCTCGAGCAAAATAATAAGCGGCTAGAATTCCGATAAAGTCGGCGAAACAACACCGACATCGATAAAAACAAGCGATCGCGTTTACTTCAATGACACAATTATTATAAAAACGATAAAACACACTGTGATTACGCGATAATCACTGAACGTATGCGGCGGGAAAAAAATAAATCAATCGTTATACAAAACGATACAACGGCCGTCGAGAGGGAAATTTTCTCACGAATCACGCGTGGAAAATTCTTGGGGTGGGAGTTGAAATTCGTCCGAAATCAACAAGAACCAATCGCTGTTGTCGGTAAAGGTAAATGATTTACGTGTCCGCGAACACGGCACGTCTGCACAGTGTACATATTATTATTATTATGATGCCGTCGTTACGGTTTTATCATCGACACTTCTCGCGGTACGAAAATTAATAAAAGTACCTAAGTACGAAGTACGTGGTCGCGGCGAGTTCGTCCGTTCACCGCAGATTCGGTACTTGTAAATAGCCAATACGAAAAAAAAAAAAAAAAAAATTGTAAAATCATAATAAAGAAATGACGTCACATAAATACGACATTACCACTCAAGCTCGGATCGTCTCCATCGCTCCCTCTCGGTTTTTTGGACACACGACTGTTACCACGAACATTTTTCTAAAAATCTGATTTAAAAAATAGCTGTTTCGGGTTTTTTTTCAAATCGCAGAATAAAATTTTAATTTTCAAATCCGGATTTCGGAAATAAAAAAAAAAAATCTTTTAACGCGTTTTCGGCAGTAGCGCGTTACTATGATGTTAATGAGACAAAAAAAAAATAAAATGTTTAAAACGACTAATGGAACAAAAGTTTTTGCGTCAATCAAACAATCTTGAGACATAATATCGTATTGTCGTGTCGTTACAACGGCCGTAGATCGACTGGTCTCGCGGGTATGTAGGTAGGCACGAGAATAAAAATAAAAGTAAACACGTCGACGCGGTCGAGCAGTTTGCCAATAACAATTACATTCTACACGTTATTACACCGTCGGACGCGGCGAGATCTGTTTTACAGGACTGCGATCTCGTTAAAAACGGTCGAAGGACACGAGAAGACGCGCGCGGCGAGCCGCCCGGCCGTCATCGCGCACCACGACGCGTAAACATAACGTCATCGTCGCGCACTCGACCGTTCGTCCGGCGGCGGCGGCGGCAGCTGTGGGCGTACGTAACGCTGCGCACTTTACGACGAATAATAATTTTAATGACAAACGATAAATAATAATAATTATTATTATTATATGCACCACCAACTATATACGTAATAAACCTGTGTTCAGGATGATGCGCATAGCCGTCCCAAGGGAGCGGCAAATGGGACAAGTGCCCCAGGGCGTTCAAAGTACTATGAATTTAGGGGGCGTCAATATATCATAAAAGTTAATGAAATAAAATTTAAATTAAAAAAAAAAATTGCTGTTTCATATTGCAATTCATTTTTTATACCTACTGTAATATCTAAGACATTGTTTATATAAAATTATATAAACAATGAGTAAGACCCGAGGCGGTTTGAATGTATTATACTTAGTGGTGCAAGACAATTTATAGACACCCACCCACCCCTTTCATCCTAGAAATTATAAATAAATATTTTTTATGAGTTTTTTCATATATCTAATTTTCTTCAGTATAGTTGTTTACACTTTTTATAATAACAATGATTGTGCAATGATTTTTTACTTACTTTTTTAAGAAAAAAACATCGTATTATTGGAATAATTATTATTATCTTATCTATAAGATTACTTTATCTAATACGATAGTCCATAGACTATAATATGAAAATAAAGTCTATGCTAGTACCTTATATTTCTAACTCTACGCTTTCAACAGTTTCAGTCACGATTATCAAATGTCATTGATTAGGTACTGATTAGATACTTCATTAGTTTATTGAACATTGCGGTCAGCAGTCAGCACATGCTGAATGCTCAACCAAGACCACCCACCCACCCACCACCCTAATATTGGTGGTGCAGTGCACCAAAAACAGACTACTCAAACCGCCTCTGAGTAAGACTAGTGTTACATACCTTCAATAATGTATTATAAACAACAATTACCAAAGGATAGAGATAGGTACCTACTGTATATAGCCTATGTAAGAATGATTTATACGTGAACTGAAACTGAAACTACGTATTGTTTTGAGAAAATTGTAATTTTTTCTATAATGTAGCCATAATAATGAAATCGGCGTCAACTTTAAAAAGGTCATAAAAAAAAACATATTTATATATATAAGATTACAATAATTATTAATAAGCAGGGGAACCTTTAACTAATATGTATTTAACATATTTATGGAATAAGGTCTTATATTTTTTAGAGGAGTGGGCGTCAAATATTTTGCCTCAGGGCGACAATGATGGTTAGGACGGCATTGATGATGAGCATTGCCAATGAATATTCAGCCACCTCTTTTAATAATATTATGTAATAACTTCTACAATTATACATATCTATGTGTATTGTGTACCACTGTACTTTGGGCCACGGCCCGTTCTGTGTATAAAATAAATAAATAAATAATTTAAATTAGTAAAACGCGTGGTACACACTTCAGATGAACGGTCATTAGGGGAGGAAAGGGCGAATAAACAACAACAACAACAACAACAACAACAACGACGATGACGTTAATAATAACAATAAGGAAAATAATAAATAAACACGAATACCTATGTTATTATATTATGATTTGGCATAGGCGCGGTCGATCGATTATTCCTTTTATTGGAACGTTAAAACCGACAAGATATTAAATCGCGTATATAAATCGTGCACAACACCGAGGCCTGACCTTTTATTATTATTATTATTATTATTATTATTATTATTATTATCATTATTATCATTATTATTGTTCGCAGGTAGCGTGGCGAACCGAACACCACGGCGGCGCGTACGGTCGATACGACATGGGTACGATCGAAGAAAAAAGATAAGGGCGGCGTGTACAGGAGGCGTCTCACGTGTGCGCGGACGGATACGAGTCGAAAACACCCGGGTAGTATTGTCGTGACGTCTCTTCGTCATACACAGCCCCCGTGCGCCCTTTCTACGCGTGATGCGTGTGTACCGTAATCGGTCGGTCGGATCTCTATGCGCGCCGGACACGACTCCCTGCTCACACCCCTAAACCTAACCGCACCATATTCGCGGACGTTTTGTGACCGCGGCGTTACCAACGAACGATCGAGTCTCGAGATCCCTCTGGTCCCCCCCCCCCAAAAAAAAACCGCGCCCCCTACTATACTCGACTATTAATTTATAGGCGGGCGTCGGGGGAGACTTAAAGGAGCAAAGATCTCTTGAAACACCACGAGCCCCCTGGAAAAATCAGACTTCGAAATCCGCAATCCAATTCACGAAATAATAACAAATATTTTTTTTTTTTTTCTAAAATATTTCAGATGTATCTACTCAGGTGTTTGGTTTGCGTATGATTTTAATTGTTTCGTTACCTACATATTGTGCATAATACGTTCGTGAACGTATGAAATACGTAAAAATCAATTAAATAGAAGTAAATTTCGATCCGCGTGAACTATACCACGCAGGAAATGAAAACTAATTTACAAAAACGACGATAAATAGAAAGTCACGTGTATTCTACTCGGGGGGAAAAAATCAGTTTTATACTGAAATCTGCCGGTGAAAATTTGAGGTGTGCAAAAGAAAATAGGTTCAGTTCGAATAGAGATACGAACGATTCGAACACTATAATGATAATTTGTAGTCATTCGCATAGCAGCTGTAATTGTAGCAAATGTAGCAGCTACAAAGTACACGGAATTTGATAAAATGAGAACTGTAACACGTTTTGTATTTTTCGCAACTTCGGCGCGTCCGAGTCATTTTCCCCAGTTTTACGTCAGAAGATCGCGTATGATGAGAAGTCATGACTTGATAATTATTAGGTAATCGCGACCAGGGCCGCTCTTTGGGGGGGAGCTTGAGGGGCTCATGCCCCGGGCCTCGCGTACTGTAGGGGCCTCGCGCTTGAAAGTCAAGTGGTATATTTTATTAGTTCATTAGATATAGGTTTATAAAACTTTTTTTGGACATTAAATAGTAGAAAAGTAATATTACCTATATAACATTTTTTTTTTATTACGTATATTTCCATAGCTTTGAGGATTATGCTTACAATGCCCATAACTACGGCTAGTGCTGCAGAAAGAAGTTTTTCGAAATTAAAAATTATTAAAAACTATTTACGGATTACTATGGTTCAAGAAATAATTTCCGATCTCGCCATTATTTCAATCGAAAATAAAATTTGTGAAAATCTATATTGTGGTGATTTATTGGTAACATTTTCAGAAGCAAAAGCTAGAAAAATTAACTTTGTTTAAATTGTTGTATATTAATTTATTTTGCTTATAAGTATAATAATAATAATAATAATAATAATAATAATATTAATTGTATGATTTAATTTTTGAGTTGTATTATAAAATTAAAAAGTGTAGTCAAAATAAAACGATTTATTAATTTTTTATTTAGAAAAGTGAAAACTAGAAGGGCCTCGCAATTACAATTTGATTCCCGGGCCTCGTAGATCCTAAGAGCGGCCATGATCGCGACTGTTGTCTTCGAGACGCTTACTCTGTGCAGTATTCTGTAGCCCGCATTCGCGGTGGAAAAGCTCTGGGGTACAATCAGATGCGATCGTGTCAAAAAATATGTTTAAGCTCCGATATTCGAAGATCTTAGGGTCGTAAGCTAAAGATTTCAGTGGCATATTGCACGTGATAGTAATATTACACGACACCGCCTGTGATCGATCCGCTTTCACGGTGAAAAAGTTCCGAACTTAGGTGGAGAATGTAAATACGAAATCGGATTTTAGTTCAAACTTTGAAAGCGCACAACTGCGCAATACTTGAATACTTTTCGGAATCACAAATTAAACACGGCAACGTCGTACTTGCAGAGCAAATGACGTGGAATCGCGTCGGTACATAAATGGTTTTTGAAATCTATAAACGAATCCGCTCGTTTTGCAGAGCCGCCGAGTTGTAGTCGTTTTCCGTTTCGCTCGCGGACGAGGTCCTCTTCTGGCGCGCACCGTGCGGTGTCCACGGGAGCCGGGATCGCACCCCGCCGCCGTCCGCGCGCGTCTGACAGGTCGGACAAACAGCAGCCCCGAGGAACGGTCCACGAACGATTTCATTGTCACCGCCGCCGCCCAGAAGAGCCCGCTGCTCCACATACAAATAATGCTCACCCACACCACCGACACTCACACACACACACACACACTGCGTACACACGTTTATGCGCATTTACGCGTCGTACAAAAAACACGTGTTCCGTTGTGCGCCCAGCGGGTGGTGGTCGCAGTGCGCAAAACGTTATAGTTGTACACACACACACACACACACACACACACACACACACACACACACACACACACACACACACACACACACACACACACACACACACACACACACACACACACACACACACACCGCCGTCTTCGGACCGACACCGACATACGCATGTGCGACGTACGTATGTATATAATAATAATATATTATTGTATTATACTTTTTTTTTACGTCTTTATCATTGTTATCAAGTCTTTGGCGGAAAACACTGCGACAGTCATAGCCACCGCACCACACTTTGCAGTCGCGGCCACGACCGGACCCGTCGTAGTCGCAAAGGGTGGTTTGACGGTGATGATGGAGCGCGTTCGCCACTCGAATATTTTATATATATGTAATGTGTTTTCGTATATATATATATATTGTAATATTATTATGTACCAGGTGCAACGTAGGAGGTCCTTGATCAACGCACTATTGTCCGCGCCATATTACAAAAAGTGTACACAGGGTGTCCCACGAACATGTATGCGAATATAGAATATCCCCTGATAAATCGAATTCTGTTTAATTTTTGTATGCGATCAACAGGGATAAAATGTATAAATATTTATATTTTAATTACATCTACCTATATGATCTGGTAAAAAATTAAAAAAAAAAACTTTTTATTAGTAACGTGAAATTGATCATTTTATATGGAGCTTATATTTCTGAAAATGAGTTTATTTTGAGTTTTTATCGTCTCTAATCAACCTATCGTAAATTTAATAATAAATCATAGTGGTAAGTCTTGTTGGGAATTAAAAAAAAAAAAATCCAATTCGATTTCCTTTATCGACACCGAAGATATGGCTCGTTATGAGTAAATCTTCTTGGGACACCCTGTATGCACTCATACATATATTGTGTAAATAACGCACGCACACGCGTGTATTGTAATGTACATGATATGTATTATCTGTATCGATTTTGTGTATTATATTGCGTACGCCGCTGGGTAGCCGTCGTGACCGTAAAATAAATCGGACGCGGCCGGTTGACGAGTTTATTACTGCACTCCGGGTAGGTATGTGTGCCCATATAAACGTGTACAATGCGAGTACGCCAAAAGGATTTTACCGAGTCAAACGTTTTCGGGAGATGCCCGTCGACTCCACGGCGAGCTATTGTGAGCGGAACACGGTTACGTTTTACCGACGCCGCTGTCGGATAAATGCGCATTTTTATACGAGTGGAAAAAAACCACGGTCCCGTCAACGATACCGCCACGCGGTCTCGTCGTGAATCGTCACGCCTGTTACCCGTACTTCTACCGCGACCGACGCTAATATTCGAATCGGTCATCAGACCGTTACTCACTGCGATCAGATGTTTGGATAGATCGTCCAATATCAGTTTTCTCAATGTGGAATTCGACATGTAGTGTGTTTCGCTGAATTGACGCATTTGTTCGAGCGTCACTGAAAAATTGTGCAACGAATCCCGCAGCATGGGCAAAAGTATGAACACCTGAAAAAAAATAAACAGAAAACGATAGTCATTAAAGTCGATGGACAATTTTACCGAGAGAAAAGGAAAATTTATTGATTTAAAATATTTTTTATTTTTTTTTTATTAAGGAGCTTTTACTATATAAGATTTAAAACCTCTCTGGACTCGGGAAATACTTAGATTGATATTTTGATATTAAGCGCGGAAAAAAGTAAAAAACTGTTCAAATCGAAATGGTTGTACCAGCTTGACTATGCCAGTTGCTGATTTTCTTGAAAAAATTCAACGTTTATAATTTTCAGTAATGAAAGGTTCACGCGAAAAGCGTCTTGTTGCCTACTCGATGGACTCGAAAATGCAATTATTATATCGTAACCGTCATTTACTGTATGTGTACAGAACGCACGTGTATTGTATTATAATTATTAAGGTCCCCACACACTGCAGTGGTGGCGGTGACATAATTTTTTTATAAACTTTAAATGTTTAAATTTGTTTAAATTCTTAAAAGTTTTTTCTGATAATCGTAACACAGTATTGTAACAAAAATTATAAATAATATAATTAATTATTATTTGTTCATTACTATAATATAATTACGAGTATACGACGTATGGCCGTATGGGCTACACTGCAGCGGTTCTCAAACTGTGAGGCGCGCCTCCCTTGAGAGCCGCAAGCATTGAGCAGGGGAGGCGTGAAGGATCCATAAAGGATAAAATTTAAAAGAAAAAGGTAAGTTTAGCCCAAAAATTGTCAAATTTATTTGAATTTTTTTATAGTAAGTAGTAATACGACAATCATATATGATGGAAATTTCAAGTTCCTAGCAACATTACTTTTAGAGTAATGACGAAATTACTAACGTCGATTTAATGAGTGTCGTTTACGTCGAATTTAGCAGTTTTTTTTCCATTTAAGACTGTTTTTACGCACGCCTGAAAAAACTATTGAGACAAGAGCTTGACGAACCCACAAAGTTCCATCAACATCGAATTTCCGATCTATTGCGTTGCTGGATTTATTTATTCGCGGGAGGCGCAATTGATTATTTTTATTTTTAGGGATGCGTGAATCAAAATAGTTTGGGAACCACTGGGCTATAGGTATAAATAATCATAATAAATATATTAGATTGGTTAATAGATATGTAAGCCATTACTCATTAGGAAGTCGCTTGTACAGTTAGTATAGCTAGTATAGTAAAATAATAATAACATCATTGACTGACCCAAAATAAAAAGGGTAAGAGGAGAAGGGTGAGGAACAAGAATTACCATAAGCTGTGGGTAAATATATAAATACTAGCTGATCCCGTGCACACTTCGTTGCCAGTTAAATGTACCAACTCTATATGAATCAAACTTTGTTAAATTTGTTGTTTAATATTCGGTGTATGGTATTCAGAACTTATCTTAACTTTTCCGTAGCCCGGAAGAAAAATTCTGATACGCAGCAGTATATTATTATCAGGTAACGCGGCCAATATGTTTTTACCGCCAGATCCACCGCAGGTTTTACCGTGGCGGTGTGTGGACCTAGTACTAAATATATGTGTATAATTTTACCGCCACCGCCACCGCCACCGCTGCAGTGTGTGGGGACCTTTATGGTGAACAGTCTACAAGTGGGCCCACCCCAAAATATTTTTGTCAAATACTGTTTCGAGCAGTACGAAATGAAAAAAATCAAAGAGATCGTATTTTTGACTTATTTCGCTAATGTAATAAATTATTGACACATTTAGCTGTTTGGTTTTGATATAAAACATCTGTGATTAATAACTATAGTTTGTGACAGTATAAAATGATGTTGACCTCCAAAATAATTTGTTATAAAAGAATTTAACACGAGTTGTAATTTATCAATATTAGGAATATAAGTGATGCCCGTTGTTGGTGTTGGGATGATTTGTTCGCTTTATCGTAATTTAGTCGGTTGTAGCAATAAAAAATATTTTCTATAAATCGTACGAATCTTTCGTATTGGTTTTTGGCTATCAGCATTATCCAGGATGAATTAAGGTAAAATCCCCTCGCTTCACAGGTTGTGTGATATGTAATTATTAATTATCGTGTAAAGTGTACGAAATACGAATACAACGAATGTTGTGGGAATTTCGGTTACAATTACAAAATCGAGTGTTCGTCTGGCACAGGTTTCACAGCGTACCATATTATATAACAGTCGTGTCACGGTCAATCAAACGATAATAATATTTTTATTATGTAATGAATTCAGGTTTATAATTATAGATATTATGGTTAATTAAAATCATAATAATATACGAACGTATAGTTTAATTTTAATGTAATGTGTGACATGTGAATATGTCGTACACGGTGATAACAAAAAAACATTGTAATTGATCCGATAGCCGACAGGACATGACGGGCGATTGGTTACTTGCTCGATTCCTAAGGGTTTTGCGAGAGAAATTAATGTTTTCACCGGCGATCGAGTGCAATAGAAATGATTATCGTCGTGAGTATATAAAAAAATAAAACGAATTAAAAAAAAAAAAATCAATAAACTTATCGTCGTTTCATCGGCTTTCGGTATTTGGTAGAAAAATTCCACGAATACGGCGCGTAAACGATGAGTGACATATATATGTTACACGATAATGTTTAATTATTGATAATACAAGCCGACAGCGAAAGAGAACAATACTAATCTATTATTCCGTTGTGTTCGACTTGTGAAATGGCTTATGAGCGAAAAAAAAAAAATCGACTACACGTCTTCACTACAGTACTACTCATCGTGGCACCTCGTGTCGAATTACACGGAATATTCTCCCAGAGGAGGGTGTTATTAAGTGAAATATTAATTCGTTTTGCCGCGAGGTTATAAATTTTCGCCCCCCCCCCCAAAACAGTCCGCCGACATTGCCACGCAGCACACACGCTCAGCGTGATCTCGTCGCACGCCACACATCTAACCCACCCTCTTATACCGACCCTAATTTACAGACAATATGGTTTGTTAGTCCACCGACGAGATCGTTGTCGTTTTGATTTAACAACCTTTACATAGTATTTATGGTGTTATTTTTTTCGATTCCTCCCCCAAAATATTTAGAATCGGGCCGCGACGATTTAACGACTTTATCTTCGACGGGAAATCGTAAATATCTATAATATTAAATATTTATCGCGGTCCGTGGATGTGTGTATTTATTTTGACACGTTCAAACAAACGTCACAGCGTGTTACGCAACTGATTTGGGTGATTCGTTTCGAAATTGATATTCATAATTTTATTGCGTTCTACGGAAAAGGGATTTATTAGCGTCTACGTCAATGTACAGGATGTACGCCGGTTATTATTCATTGACGATGTGATTTTTTAATAGTTCTGACAATGTCTTTATCTTTGATAAACATTCATTTTATGTTATAACAATAATGTAATAATTATTCATAATATTACATCATAAAAAAAATATATAATATATATTTATATATACACATATAAATTGTGTTCATCGTGTGAGTACGTGATGAGCACGATTGTGATCAGATACTTGTGTTAGAACTGTCCCGGTAGTTATTATTGTTATCGGTTTGTGGCTATGAGGGTTTTGGTCATATTCATGATTACGCAACACGCCATAAATTGTTTATGCTTTTTTGAACAGCAAAACAATCCTAAAATTGTGTATTTATACTTTGTAGTGTACAGAGAGAGTATCCTATAAAATAATTATGACCAGATTTTTTTTTCACATTAATTATGATTACCTCTGTATATTACATTCAATTAAGTAATCATGCAGTATTCACCGTTTCTGCAAAGTATTTAATATTATTGTTCATTTTTAACAATTTCGTTTTCATCGTCCAATTTTGATAAAGTACGATCGTTGGTAATCTTTACTTTAATTTTTAAAATGATTATTTGTGCGATAATTCTAATTAAGTATCATAAGTATTATTTATTTCTATGAAGAAATCACCCAGTGGTGGTCCTCAGTGATAATTCTAACGATTATTCGACGTGCGCGAATCGACAAAAAACCGTTTTATCGTTTAATTTAAATAAAATATAATAGGTATGATGACGCATACGCATATGGAAAGCAAAATTATTGCGCGTCGGTCTCTACAAATGAAATAAAACATGTGTTACGGTTTTAATTGATTGTGCTCACCTTGGCGTCCTTGTCCAGTTTTCTCGCATGCTTCTTGTACCAAATCAATGGTTGAGAGGGTAACCACTCATAATGATAATCCGTTTGCATCACGATCTTTACCTATAAATGTATTGGTGTTTATTATCTCAGGATATATATATCATCGATTGGAGAAAAAAAAATGCAAATTTGTATACTATTTAAGTGCAAACATTTTAACGTTGATTTATTATTTGTGTTACGTTTGAAACATTGTCTAACGAAAGATCTAAAACAAAACTGACACGATTTAGTGTCTTATAATGAGTTTGAAAAACGCATACGAATAATTATCAGAGATTACTTCTGAACTTGAAAACGTGGTGAAAATTCGTGTTTATTTATTTATTTCTCGTGTTATTTATCATCATCATGCAAAACAATTATTCAATGTGTTATTCTTACACGTGTTTTACGTGTCGTGAGATAATAGCTGTACCGACTGAAAATCACACGTAGAATAATATTGATAAAAGATAAAATTAGACTTTAAATTTAAGGTACCAACTATTTATATATGACAGCGCTATTCAAATATTTACTATGAAATAATAATCAACATGGACTTCAAGCATAACATGGGCATAGACACTAGAATCGGCAGGTAGTATAAAATTTAATTAATAAATCGTAAAACGTTTAATAATTGTCATATGATAAACGTATAATAACTGTAGTCTAAGGTTAATCTGTTAAGTCTTAAGGTCGTGGAAATAAAAAAAAATTTGATTTATGATAATTCGTATTGAAGAGATTGCATCGCCGAGGAAGATTTACGGATTTTTCAAATATTTCACACGCATTCAAATTGTGAATTATTATTATTGACTACATTATATTATACAATATATATATACTTACATCCGAGTAAAGCCGCGCGATTACTTCCCGGTTATTTCGAAAGTGATTTCTAGCGACTTTTAGCTGCGTACGCACTCTTTTCAATATTTTTATGTCGTTTTTTTTTAACGCTCTCAAATCTTTGTTGGCATTGCGTAATTTCGAAGACATGCGTATTTCATTGTTTTTCGCGTTTGTAGCTAGCTAAACAAAATGTAAGTTTTAGTCGACGACCAACGACTAAACAACAGTTTACGTGTGCACTCTTGTTATTTAAAAAAATTAACGCACGCCGTAGGTTTACGTTATAAAGAAATCATCTCACCAAAACATGACCACAGTGCCTTATGTTTAACGAGGTAATGGTCACGCTCGTGAACTCGATATCTTCACTCTTCGTAGCCGCTGGCATGGCTAAACAGACCAATAGCAAAAGTAATACTCTAGTTTTAAGTATTCGATTTATTTTACGACTGGCTGGAATACAAATACAGATTCAAAATTAATTACAAAGACGAATTAAAGACAGGTTTTTACTGTAAAGAACAATAAATATACACACACACGTAATAATAATATTAATAAAAAGCCTGTAATGATTTAGACCCAAACACGTTATGACATTATCGAAAGCATTTCACGTAAGTCATACAAACGATGAAATAGACCCAGTCGAATTCAAAACCGTTTTACCGTCGATTCAAAAGTCTCGGTCGTGTTTTCTAGTATTGTTAGACCTAGCGGGGCCAATCGGTTTCGAGCGGTAATAATAATTGTGTCACTCGTTTCTGTGTATATTTTTGCTTGTTTCGGCGGCCGGTGAAAGAATGCCGACGGTGCGTTTAAGAGTGTCGAAAACTCAGACACGACGTTTTTCATCGAGTTCTCGAAAATACGTTTCGTAACCTAACCTAAGAATCGTAAAAGTCAAACAATCGACATTCTTATCGATTAAAGTTTTTTTCGGTAATAGTTCGGAATAGCCGTTATCTTTTTACGGAATCCACATGAGGTCATTACAAAATATGTTTGTTTTAATTTCGTGTGTTTTATTGGCCGTATAATTTCGGATAAGACGTCGTCGTCGTGATCGAACAGGCAGGTACCCCCGGTCGGAGTCGACGCGTAGCCTATAATAATACTCGAATAATTGTGGGATACACGTGACGTTATAACAATAACATAACGTACGGACATAAAAAGTAAAAACAAAACGCTGATCCGTCGGGTTTACGATCCACGGGACGGAACCGTTAAAAAGCAATAATGATATTATACGTTATTATCCGAAAGGACAGAAAAAAAACAAACAAACAAAAACAAAAAAAAACCGTAATCGGTGGTACGGCGTAAGGGCTGAACGTCGTGTCCGGGCGGTCCAACACGACGTGCCGTAAGACTGTGAGACGCGACGTGGTGTATAAAATATTATTCACTCGGTGTCGTTCGAATACGTACGAACGCGGGCAATAAAAAAGCGTGGCACACCGTCGTCGTCGCCGTCGTCGCCGCCGCCGCCGCCGCACACGAGTGCGTGGGCATCCGCGCGTATGCGCCGCCGAGTCGGACGGACGGGGTCGCGTTTTTAATTACCTACCGCTTTTGTTTACGGTCACGGGCGCGTCTTTCTTTTTCTTCTTTTTTTCATTTTTTTTTTTTTTTATCGAGACGACATCGCATGAAAACCCGACGATCGACTCGGGGCCGTTGTCTGTTGTATACGTTGCCGGCCGGCGAGTCGGGCGAAAACGATAATAATACTCGACGAGGTGCTCGATGCACGAGATAACACACTCTTTACCTTCGAGGCGCATTCACACGCAAACACGCGCGCGCACAATGCGAAAACACACGCCGCCGCCGCCGCAGCTGTCACTGGAGTGTATATTATAGGGACGGTGCGACACCGAGCTCACCTCCAGACGTGTACAGCAGCACAAACACGTGTACGGCGGCGATTTATGCCTCACGTATATAATTCGTGTACACACGTGCGTAATGAAAACGACTCGATAATATTTTTATCAACGGCCGTGAAGCTCGCGGCCTCGCAGAGGTGACGTCAGGGGACAGTCAGGGGCCGTTTTCTCTCGCGACGCGTTTCGATCACTCGGCAAGATCGTTTCAATTAGATGTCCGATCGTCGTTTAATAAAACAGCCCTACAACTCACGCACACACGCATACACACGCACACACGCATACACACAGGCATGTTGATATGGCGGGAGGAAAGGTAGGATTCCTCCCGGGCCCGAACGTTTTAAGGGGGCCCGAAAAAGAAGGACCGTAATTAATTATTTAATTAAAAAAAAAAATATTTTTTGCTTATCTACAAACTTTAGCTGAGGGCATTTTAACCAAATGATAAAATAATATCAAATATGTGTACATATATTTAGTTTTCACTAAAAAGTAATTGGTGTGAAATTATTTGTTATCGTGTCATTCGCGTCAATACTCTGTATAATATGCTGTATTTACGGTTTTACCCAGCGAACAAGGCAACTGGATTTTAAAGAAATCATCGACTGCTTTGCTTCGGCTAAAGCAAGAAAAGCTAATTTGTAGTAATTAATTATAATTTTTGTATTTTATAACTAATGTGTAGTGTATAAATACACGTAAAAGATGTAAAATTATTTAAAAAGCAATGTTATTAAAAACCCTGGTAATATTGTTTACAAATTTGTGCTTTTACTTTGTTATTTAAAATAAAAAAGGTATAAATAATATAGGTCGTATTGTTTACAAATTTGTGCTTTTACTGTGTTATTTAAAATAGAAAAGGTATAAATATTTGAAATTTATTTGGTCTTGGTAGGGTGATTGTAGCTCCTGGAACCACCACTAATAAGGGCCCTAAAGCATTTTTCTCCCTGGCCTGAACTTTTCTCTCTACGGCCCTGCATACACACAACAATACGTTTACATGTCTAGTTTCCGAGCCAATCGTCTCCGTCTCGTAATAATCAACGGCCGACGTGCGGTATTTACTTGTAATCGTACAGTCGTGTTATATTTTTATCGACTTGTAGCGGAGGCTTGGAGGTCGAAAACTTCAGACAAAATTTAAATTAGTCGACAAAAAGAAGCCGGAACCGATTAAAACAGCGAAAGTTCGTGGTCGAAACGATTTGGCTACCGAGTTATATACGATACACTCGTATCACACATATATATATATGTGTGTAGGAAGTACGAGCGCTTATAATATCTGTCTGTCGCGTACGAATTCCTGTCTAATCGGACGCGTGATAAAGCCCAGTGTTCGGACGTTATCTTTCAAGACCAAGCGCGCGCCACCGGGTGTACACTACGTTTATCTGGTTTTTTTTCAGTCGAAAACTATAATATTAGCATAACGATGACAACGGGTGCAATAATCGGCGGACAAACGTTCTCTGTGACGTGTGATTTTGTCCGAAATTCTTTTTAAATTACGATTTTTCTCGAAGTCGTGTACCGTACCATCTCTCGACGAGATACATATGAAAATTCGAAATATATCAAAAAATTACGAATAACGTAATGTGCTCAAAATCCAAATTCAAGTCGGCAAGGGTTGACCTTGATAGCTCGACCTAAAACTTTTTGTAGCTCATTTTTATAGGCATTTACATAAATTTAGGGGGCGAGACAGAAGAAATATTGCGGCGATTGATAAATATAAATAACTCCCTACCGGCTATCGTATACATTGTGCTATGTCAGTTGCGAATATCAAATAAATATAAATTTTTTCGTTTTCTTTTCTATTATAACGTTGGACATTTTCACTTTGTGTGCGGCCCGTGAATTTTGTTCAATCTACAAACTCGGCCTCGTGAGTTCAAAAATTCCGATTACCACTGATAAAAGTATATAAACAATTAGTAAAACTTAAAGAAAAATAATAGCTTAAACCGACACCAACACCGAAGAAGATATCAACTATATACTATATGAGTACGCGTGGGCGTGCAGTATTTATGTGTGTGTGTGTGTGTGTGTGTGTGTGTGTGTGTGTGTGTGTGTAAAACAAAGACTCTCACGATTATCTTATATAGAACAACATGATGTACGTAAGACACACCGACAAACCACGCACACAAAGTGATTAACGGACAATACGGTCTTTGCATACTCTGCACTATCGGTCTCACCTGACCCCACATCTCCGGGCGATCCACGATGATCAATAATTTATAACCGTGTTTCAGTATGTACGCTGTGGGACTTTCAGATCAGGCGCTCGCGATATCCTTCCAGTCGACTCTGAAATTTCGAGCACGCAGTCAGTATATAGACATACACGTAGGAGAAGATTTCAAACCACGGGACGTTCGCGCACACATCGGCATTCCAACGAGAAATGTAGTATTTTCTATTGAAAAACATTAAGATATTATCGAGTAGGGAGAAATACGTGAAGGCACGTGAAGTTCACGAAGAAATATTGAAATAGCGATGGACAGGCCGATATTCGGAGGGCACAAACGCCAAAGACGAGAGTATCTAACCGTCACTGACGTTGGATGAAGGCCATGACTTCAGAAAAAGTGATGAAGATATAATGATAAAATATAACATAATACACTATACGACATTAATCATAATAGCGTTTACGCACATAATAATGTCATATCGATTAAATTAAGTTCGTTTTGCGTTCGCGTGTGCCAGACTCACTTACAAATCCTCCCTTCAAATATAAAAGTAAAATAGGCATACGGGGTTGGATGGCTTCAAATCTTTCCGCCGGACGGATGATCGTCTCCTTATCGTTTTGTGATTCTACACACACACACACACACTCGCACACAGAAACGCGTGCATTCTAACGGACCCGGACGTCGGTGACGCGTATAAGGGTAGATATAGCACATAACTCTCGGGATATTTCAAGGTGCTTTATGCACCTGCCGAATAACAAATATCACATACGCACGACATCCACTCACTACGATATTACACGTCTAACGCGTATTATTATAATATTTACGTACATATAACGTTTAATAGCTCGCCGTCTGCACGTGCTATGGCCTCCTCGACGGATTTACAGCCGCGGGGAACGGTTGAGTCGAGTAGAACGCTGCCCCACCGGTCAGATTTTCGTACACACACACACACACACACACACACACACACACACACACACACACGTGTTAGAAGCAACGAGAACGGTAAGTCGTTTTTTTTTCGACTTCACAATAATTTATTCCTGCGGTAATTGTACAAAAATTTACATCATTGCTCTCAAGAGTCCGGTCTTTTTGTGGACGGCCGCTATTGCGATTTCGTAACACGCGAGTTTCGATAATTTCATTCCGAATCGTACGGAGCAAAAGCATCGTTTCGTTGGAAAAAGTTCGTTTTCGGCGTAGACTAATCTTCGGTTTAACACATTTCGGTGTCTTGCGTATATCTTTATACACGATAGTAGTTTTGAATGTGAATGGTTTGACAACATGCAAATTAATACATATCTTTTGTAGACTAAAAGTGTATCTAAATTGAAAGTAGAACCCGGATTTCATATAGCATATTTATTCTTTGATGTAACAATTTTAAAAGTGGTCATTATTAGGTGACTAAATTATTATTATTAACTATAACCTACAATATTGGTTTTTTAAATAATTTTTGTTTGTGTTTTACGTATATTTTAAGTTTCAATTCTATCATTTATTCAGAAAACATTTTTTCCTAAAATTTGAGTAATTAATTCGTTATATATATAAAAAAAAAATATATCAATTAATAATAATTATATTCTAATATTTTGACTACTTTGTTTACTGAAATAAATACTTTAAATTTAGCGCGATACAAAATTACGTACAAATTATTGTATATAACAACAAAGAACACATCAAATAGTCGGTTTAATATATAGGGATAAGTACTTTAAAAGAAATGCATTGATTCGTATCGTATTGTATGATGCTTTAATTCATAAAGAAGAACCATGAATAGAACATGTGTCACAAATTAATTAGCTCGCGTATTATGTTCAACAATAAACAACGACAACACTGTTTAATCTTACGAGATGATTTCTTTGATCAGTTTCAATAATTAATTTCGTCAATGGCCGAAACATTATTTTCAAATAGGTGACGATCCGTAATCAGTACGATATTACACGAATATTATGCCTTCATTGAAGCGTCGTTGAGATATTTTATTGCAATAAATTTATTCGCACGAATCAATAGGATCTTTGTAGTAATACTGATAATATTGAACTTTGTAGGACCAATTGCAAACTATGGTTATTGTATTTTATACGAAATCGCCAAATGATTTCAGTTATTTAGATCATATTGAGTTTTTCCTATCGATAAACAATTTATAAACTCTATCGTGTTAAAATGCGCATCACACGTTCACACAAGGGACGGCTCACAAGAGTAGCAAGGAAAAGTAGCCTCTTGTTTAAGTTTATGATGTTTAAAGCGATTCTTAGCTAGGGAAACTAGACAAAGTGCTATAAAAGAAGTAATACAAAAATATAAAACGATTAAATCAAAAAAATTCTTTCAAGTATCTAAATTTAAATGTGTTAGAAATCAATACGTACAAACACACTCGTTTTGTATGCAAGCTTATTAAATATTTATATATATATATATATATATATATACGTGTGCATGTGTTTCAAAATCCGAGACTATCCGACAGAGTTCTTGAAAACGAAGTGTTAATGATTAATGACAAAAAAACGGTTGTCTGTTGAAAAAAGTGAATTTATTTACTAAATTATTGCCAACAATACGAGTCTAAATTTAGTACACGTGTAAAACGCGAAAGATGTTTATTTAATTAAAGATCGAAACGATTATAAACATCAAATTATATAACGTTTATCACATTACATACACTTGTTACAGGGAAATCAAATGAATCACTCGCCTCGCGAAAAGATTTGTACGAGTGGGCACAAACGGTTAGCACATTAACGCGTATACCAACGTCGAGATTACAATACGAATTAAATGTCACTAAATAATACGGTGCTTATCGGAAACTAATTAAGAACGAATAAGACGTCGCAAATGAGTTTAAATGTTTAAGTTTCTGATAATATTCGAATATCGTATTTGAGGCAGTTACGAGGTAAAAAAAATCTATCCGAAGAAACAAAAAAAAGTCACAGTATTTTAATTGATGTTTGATTTTTGACGACCGACGAACCGACGGTACCTTAGTACTTGATACGATACACTCCTTTCTGAGGTTATTGAACGTCGATCTGTTCCTCGTGATTTTTGGGGTCGCAATTATTTTCATCTTAATATAATAACGCGAAAAAGGGGACGTTTGGACTTTCACATAACACCCTTTAATACGGATTTTGAACATATTAGAAACTACCTAATTATATTTTCGGAATGGGACGTTACATGACAGAATTTTTTCGAATCAAACCTAAGCGGCCGTTAATTTCCGTTGGTGGAATCACTAGAAAACGGACGGAAACATTCGTCCGTAAAGCCTCTTCTGTACTCGGCGCCCTAATTTATACGTATACGGCGTATAGTTTTGCCAATTATAACGTACGATCGATAAAAGGCGATAATTCGTAACTGATCATGACGATTACATAAAATATTACATAAAACAACGATCGAACACTAATACGATTTATTGTTGGACAAATTTAAACATCGGACGCGAATTGTGCGCGGAAGAAGTCCGCTCGTTCACTGACGATATAGCGATCTTGATACAATAACGATAATGATTGAATATGTAAAAAAAAAAACCACCAGAAAAGTACACCTACTTATTAGCCCCGGGGTATTCCCGACCTCGAAGTATATAACTCGTTTTATTAACCGCATACTATTAATTATAATACCTAATAATAATAATAATAAAAATTCGAATTTTACGCACGTCGTAAATAGTAATGTCGTCTAACCGATCGGTCTTGGTCGAAAAGGTAAAAATAAAATTCATCTTCCTGCCCCAGTGAAAATGCATAATCCGTCCCGAGTTATTTACCAGGAAAAGCGAGCGATCGGAGTGCACAATCGATGATTACGGAAAACCCATATGATCTGATCGACGGGGAAAGCACTACAGTGACGTCTGTTGATCGTAAACGAGCGTCCGGTTGAAAACCCTTCGTCTGTCTGGACGGGTCCGAATAGAAACACTCGCGCGAACTGCTGATCCGTTTCGAACCTAATGTTACGCTTTATAAAACACAACTTGGTGCGTTGTGGAGGTACCGTAACGTTTAAGACAAATGGGAAAATTAAAGTTTAAACACAAGAAAAAAACTAGTGTACAAAACGGAGCAACACGCGTACGACAAGCCGCGTGTACCCATACAATATTACACCTATAGACTACATATCATCTGACAAACATTATATCGTGTGTGAGCGAGTAAGTGTGTGTAATAAGTGGAATTTCGTAAATAACACCCTTACGCAGGCGCGGGGTCGATATATAACGTAACGTCCGGAAGAGAAAACAAAATCGGATCGTTTTCGTTTATGCGAACAAAACGAAAAACAACCGGTGAGATAATGGCGGTGGAAGTTCGTCCATCGTCCCGTCGCGTCGGCCCACGGCAAATATTATGACGATTAAGCGGTAAAGCGGCTTGGATAAGCGAATTCGTAGATTTTATTTTGGCCCGCACAGGCGTGCCTTATGGTGTACGGTATTATAATAATTTAAATTATTTAAATATGAACACGGTGAGATAAATCATCAGTTTTGGAAACCGATTCTGAGCAAAATTCTGCAGTTGACAATTTTCTCACACGCTATGGTTTAGTTTTCTTATGATCGATGATAAATTTTATTGAATTTTTCAAGTCTTTAGCAAAAACAGTTATGCTAATAAACATAATAAACCATGTCGTTCGGAAAATATTTGTAAAAAAAATGATCCAGTTAGATGTCTATCTAAGTATTGAGATTATTAAAGCAAGAATAAAAATATTAATTGGAACCGATTGTCACGAAAATTTAAATGTGCTTTGTCTTGAAAAAAAAACTTGTGTTGAAATTCCCGGTCTTATTACCAAAAATTAAAAACTTAATGAAATTAAAACTTCAAAAAAATCTGTCATTTTATAAAAATACTGGCTTGAGCTTTAATTCCAACTTTGAATGTGAATAAAAAAATAATTCAACAAATTAATTATTTTAAGAATTGATAAAACATAGAAAAATTCGTGGCAAGTTTTTGATGAAAAAAATTAATCAAATTTATAAATAAAAATTGAATAAATCTTTGAATGAAAAAAATCGCTATTTTATGTAGCAAAGATGATTTTTGTGAAAATTCTTACTTAAAACGAGTACAGAAAAAATCATACAAACGAGTTTTGAGATTTTTCAGTGCTGTTTATTAAACACAATTGACTGAGAAAATATAAGATTTTTAGAACTTTAGTACAAAAATTAAAAATATTATTACACAAAAACTTTTGAGAAACGAGGTAGGTATATGCCCAACATATTCAACGTTTTATACTTGGCCCAAAACTCATCAACACAAAACACCGATTTCACTACATTTTACATAAATGTTCGGTAGTTTCCCTCACGCTCGACGAAGTTCATTCGAGGATTATTCCGAAAAACGTCCGCTCAAAGGGCACCGGACCAGACGCGAGATTTCATATGCGACCGAACCACCTAACCACAACGCACTACCACGAGCCGAAAACGTGCAGACATCTACGAACGGTATGAAACAAAAATAAAAACAAATAAATAAATAAAATAAAGCAGTACCGCGTGGTCGTCCGTTTTCTGTTTCCTCGGAACCCGAGAGAAATAATAAACAAACGAACGAGAAAATGAGAACAGAGAGAGAAAAAAAAGAACAAAATCACTCGCGCTTTTCCTCCGAGGCAGAGGAGAAAAACAATTACTACGCGGATGGGGCGGCGGTAGTAATAGAGTGAGGTGATAAAGTATGAAATATAATTAGTGGAAAGAAAAAAAAAAAAAAACAGAAAAAAAAAGGGCTCGCCGTCTTCCGGCCGGTCGAGCGCACGTGACGGCGCGACGGAAAATCGTCGCAGTCCGACGGGAAATCGCCGCGGCCCGAGAAAACGTCGTCGTTACATAATATCGACACGAACGGTAAAAATGACAAAAAAACATATACACACATATTATGTATTACGCGTATTATTATTATTATTATTATTATTATCACGTCGGTAAAAGTCTCGCGGGTTGCGCTCACCTTTGAACACCATGACGTCTCCTCCGTCGGGTCGTGTGCGAGTCGGTGCGTCGACCGCGCTGTCTGCAGCCCATCGTGTCCGGCACTAGTAAAATAAAAAAACACACTGCGCGCCGGCCGCGTCGTCGCGCGCACACGGCGTGCCGCCGCCGCCGCCACCGCCGCCGCCGCCGCCGTCGTCGTCATAGTATTTCCCTCCTACGAGTCTCGTGCCCGGTGCCCCCTCGCGGCGGCAAATCACTGTGATATTATCATTATTAATCGTCACTGTGAATATTCTACTACTATATCTATCGTACGTATACACCGACACTCCCCCGACCACGATGTTATATTATTATTATTATCATTATTATTATTATTATTATTATTATTTATACGACTAGACATCGTGGAATCACACACTCTGTGTGTGTGTGTGTGTGTGTGTGTGTGTGTGTGTGTGTGTGTGTGTGTGTGTGTGTGTGTGTGTGTGTGTGTGTGTGTGTGTGTGTGTGTGTGTGTGCACGACTTTGAGAGTTTGAAATGCTTCAAATCAAATCGATTACGTATACCGAATTTTAATTTGCGTGTTCGAAGGGTTGAGGCGTGTTTTGTTATTAAAGCATAATATGATTAGCACTTTTTATTGACTTTTGATTATTTTTGCTCTCGTCTGTCTTCTACACACGATTGCTAATTCGGATTTTGTTACTTTCTTTATTTCATTCATTGATTCATATATACGGAGAGTTCAATGTTTCGAATTTTTTTTTATGAAATTACATAATGCCGAGTTACTGTTTTCATTGAATACATATTGATGTTTATTCGTTCAAAGCTAATTATTGTCACTGTTGAAATAAGTTGTGATTTACTTTTAAATTGTATTTTATATTTTTGGTTTAAATATTAAACACTTTCTAATAAATATAAAAGCGATTTTGTGAAAATTTAAGTTTATTTTATTACGTCGATAACTCGAATACGTAGACCTAATTAAAAAAATAAACACTGTGTAGTTAAGATTTTTTTTAAAATAGCATGATTATTAGTAGGGTAAAAAGGGGGCTTCTGGCCCCCCCGCAAATCCACCCAGATCCACAACACCCCCCTGCCCACCCAAATCCACCCACTAATTGCCCAATTAAAATCCACTAATTGTCCAATTAGAGTCTACTAATTAGAGCTTATTGCTCTAGTAAAATCCACTAATTTTCCAATTAGAATCTACTAATTGGACAAAATTGCCCAATTTGCATCCACTAATTGATCCTAATAGGTCCCAATTGCTTAATATACATCTGCTAATTGATCTGCGTTCCTCACACTCCATCGTTTCCGCTCCACTGTAGGAATCCTCCGCTTTCCCTCCACCCTAGGAGTCGACCGCTTCCTCTCCACTGTCGCGTGGTCTTTACCACGTCAACCTTACTACTATACGTCTGTTCTATAGTTATCTATCCCCCCCCCAAACGTGAGTGTGTGTGTGTGTGTGTGTGTGTGTGTGTGTGTGTGTGTATGTGTGTGTGTGTGTGTGTGCCTCACAAATGACTTGACTTATCCTACCATCTTCACCTGGACCAGCCTTAATCGCTAATGCTGAGATGATGATTTATACCTCTCCTCCTCTTCAAACTGTATAATATGTGTGTGTGTTATAAGACCACCGCAACGTAATCCCGCCAGACCTGTCTTCCTCATTATCATAATCATAAACGTTGCTATACGATCAAATGCAGATCAGTGCCTGAGACCCCCAGCTTCCGCACTATTATAAGATAAGGTCATTAGAATCTTACCCACCACCCCTCCTCATAAGGTCTATATTATGTGTGTGTTATAGGACCACCGTAACCTACCACACCACCACCCTACCTGACTTGTCATACTCTTTATCAATCAACGTTGCTATATGATCAATCGAAGAGCACCATCTCAGAAACTCCCAGCTTTCGGCTTACTATAAGGTAGTGTTATAATATGTATCTAATCCCCTCCGGTATTATCTCGTACCGTATGGTCTCATATCCCCAGGACTCTCCGAGTCGTATACCTCTCCCCCGCCTCTACCCGAGTGTCTAATGGGTTGACCGATACTTTGACTATATTTGATTATATTTAAGACCGTTCACACGCCGCCGCCGCCGCCGCGTATCATCTTTTGCTATACCATTGCCGGATTTGAATGCGATTACATCATAACAATAAAGCGATTAACGCGTGATAGCTATTCGTATACGATTAGAAAGTAATATAACAATTAACCCTCGCGCTAATTGTCAACGTTGCTATATGATCAATCGCAGATCACCGCCTCCGAACCCTAGCCTCCAGAGTACTTTAAGGTAGTTAGAATCTAAACATTAAAAAAGATATTTACCCACTCCAAATATTTTCTCGAAATTGTTGCGAAGTCCACACTAGTTTAACACTAATAGTCTAAGCTGATGCTGGCGAGATGTTTTACCCCCTCTTTCTCTGCTCTAATATCTGATGCTCCACTCTACGCCTTAATCGTCGACTCATTGACTGTCTATAATCGGGTTATCATAGGACCGATCAGCAAATACTATCATGAACGATCCATGCTTAATTATTGTGTTGTCACTCGCCGACAGACTAATGTTATCACTACATGTGTATAATATAAATTATATTGTTACTTAACATTAAAAATAGATATTTAGCAACTCCTAATATTTTTCGAAAGTGTTGCAAGGTATTCGGTAGTCCGACGTTAATAGTATAAGCTATTAGCTTAATTATGACCTGACAGGGGACCCGACTTAGGTTAAATGATTATTTGTGCGAAAAGTGCCACCCCGCCTGACTTGTCTGCCTCATTAGCATAGTCATCAACGTTGGTATACGATCAATCGAAGATCACCGCCACAGAATACCAGCTTCCGGAGAACTATAAAGTAACGTTATTAGACTCTAACCCCCCTCTCCCTCTGGTATGAACTCGTATCATATGGTCTCATTTCCTCTGGCCTCTGCCCGTATCTATGCGTCATGTACCTCTCCCCAACCTGTCCGATGAATGTTATCATTGACTATCCATAATCGTGTTATCACAAGACCGACTGGCGAACGCTATCATTAACGGTCTATGTTAAATCATTGTATTGTCACTCGCCGACCCACGAATGTTATCACTAATTGTGTATAATATAAATTGTATTGTCACTAAACATTAAAATAGATATTTAACAACCTGCAGTATTTTTTCGAAAGTGGTGTAAAATTTACAGTAGTTTAACGCTAATAGTCCAAGCCAACGTTTACGAGATGTTTTATCCTCACCTCCTCTGCTTTAGAATTTGATGATTTCCTCTAAGCCTTACACGACAACTCATTGATAGTCTATAATCGTGTTATCAGTAGGCCACCATCGAATACTATCATTGACGGCCTATGTTATATTATTGTGTTGTCCATCTCCGACCGGCGAACGCTATCATTAACGGTCTATGCTAAATCATTGTGTGTGTTGTCACTCGCCTACCGAGGAATGTTATAATTAAACGTATATAATATAAATTATACTGCGATTTAACATTAAAATATATATATATATATATATAACATTAAAAATAGATATTTAGCAACTCCCAATATTTTTTCGAAAGTGTTGTAAAGTCTTCAGTAGTCCAACGTTAATTGTCTAACCTATTAGCTTAATTATTCGATGACCCGGCGTGAGTTAATTACTTTATATGATGCCATACACATATACACAAAAAATATCAAAAAATTAAATATACGCGGTGATATTTGCACTAAACAGTTGATATATATAAAATTTATATGATATAGTTTCATCCTCCGCTCGTCAATAATATTTAAACCCGACTCCCCCTCCCACCCCCGCCCCTCTAGCCGGCGATTGGGATCAATGACGGTCTATGCTAAATTATTGTGTTAACATACGCCGGCTGGCAAATGTTATAATTAAATGTGTACAATATAAATTTTATTGTCATTAAACATTAAAATAGATATTTAGGGAGTCCCAATATTTTTTCGAAAGTGTTGTAAAGTCTTCAGTTGTCCAACGTTAATAGTTGAAGCTATTATCATAATTATGAACCGACCAGACTTAAGTTAATTGATTATTTGTGATATACATATATGTATATAGTTTGAATAATAAATTATTGACATTATTAAGTAATAAAATGTGATATTTAGGATAGTTTTACACTTTTCCGTTATACTTTTTTATGAATAGCCTATAGTATTATACCTGCAACAATGACAAACAAATTAGTAATCATTATTATATACCTGCAAACCCAACTATTCCTATTACTGCTCTTCGTCAAGGTCGTCCGAATGTTTGCTTAAAACCACCGAGTTTATAGCATATTGTTGACGATAGTGATGACCCCTCCCCGCCTGACATGTCTTCCTCATAATCATAGTCGTCAACGGAGTGATTAGCTGTATAATCTATCAAAGATCGGCACCTTAGAATCTCCGCTCTCATGGGTGACATTCTATCGGTACTAATGAACACGCGGCTTAAAACCAAACCCTCCGCATTTTTAGTCGATGATACAATGAGGCTGAGCAAGATAACGTGTCGCGGTGAGAACAAACTCGCTTTTCAATCTATCTCGGATGGCAATAAAGTGTTATTGAGTCGAGAAAATTTAATCGCTCTACAACATATGGGATGGAGAACTTTTAATAGCGTTGTACTGAATACGAACGTTATCAGACCTGTGGCACTGAGACAGCTGGAGCAGATCGTATTCTATCTCAAATCCAATTTTACACAGAACAACACTACTGAAGACATGATTTCCGTCATCGGAGATGCTTCAAATGAATCGCTCGCGTCACAGATACCTAAAGAGGAGGAGGAGGAGCGTTTCGTGAGTCAGTTAAAGTTATATTCGGTCAGAGAGATTATAGAAAAAAATGGATGTCGGCTATACATAACAGGCCCATTAAGGTAATTAAATACATTTCTACATGATTTGCGCATGGATTATTTATAGTATCATAAAGTATTTTTCATATGTAACCAGGTGGAGTCATTACCCTCGCCATTATCACTGTCACCTGAAAATTCGGTTGAAGAGACTTGTCAATACACTCCTCGAGAATATAATATATCCAGAGTGTCTGATGAAAACGATGGTCCTATATATATATATTTCAACAGATATCCATCATCACCGCCATCGTCGCCAACCTTTGCGATACGCCCATCTGCGACGGGCGCTATTGATAGCGGTCACTGGTGGAGGGGACACTAACCTCGAATAATATAAATAAATTCGTATAATGTATTATGTATCTACTCATGTGTCAAATAAAAAAAAAAAAAAAAAAAAAAAAAACATACGAGATATAAACTAGAATTATTCATTTATTTATTAAAATGGATCTATACTATCAATCGAGGATCACCATCCCAGCACCCTAGCTTCCGGAGTACTATAAGGTGACATTATGAGAATCTAACCTCCTCTGGTGTGAACTCATACCGTATGGTATCATTTCCTCAGGACTCTACCCGTCCTATCCGAGTCATTTACCTCCCCGCCCGCCTCACCGCCCTGCCCGAGTGTCAAATGTGGTAAAGACGACCGACACTATGACTCATTCGTATTGAACATGATGCCCCCCCCCTCCTCTAAGCCTTAAACGGCGACTCATTGATTGCCCATTATCGGGTTATCACAGGGCCGACCGGTAAATACTATCATTGACGGTCTATGCTAAATTATTGTGTTGTCACTCGCCGGCTAATCGCCAACTCATTGACTATCCATAATCGTGTTATCGCAGGACCAACCAGTGAAAGTTATCACTAAATGTGAATAATATGAATTATATTCCCACTAAGCATTTACATAGATATTTAGCGATTCGCGATATTTTTTATAAAGTGTTGTAAGGTCTACAGAAGTGTAACGATAATAGCGCTTAGACTTAATATAAGAGTCACTATTATATAATAGTGATTATAGCTTAATTATAACCTGACCGGGTTTGATTGAATATTCGTGATATGCGTGTATATATATATATATATATATATATATATATATATATATATATATATATATATATATAGTTTGAATAATGAGTTATTGACATTATTATGTAATATGTGTGATTTAAGAGAGTTTAACATTTTTCTAGCAAACATAGAATCGTCACTTATAATTAGACTATGATATTATAGCTATTAACGTGGTGAAGAGACATTACAAGAACGTTGTTACACTAATGTGCGATATAGTGTGTGATATCCAGCTCTAAGCCTTCTCGTCAACTCCTTGATTGTCTATAATCATGTCACCACAGGTTCCACCGGTGAAAGCTGTCATTAACGTTCTATGCTAAATTATTGTGTTGCACTACTAAATGTATATAATATAAATTATATTGTCACTGAGCATTAAAACAGATATTTAGCAACTCCTAATATTTTTTTCGAAAGTGTTGCAATGTCTTCAGTAGTCCAACGATAATAGTCCAATGTGTTGGAGAAAAACGCTGAAAATATTAAAGAACTAAAAATATTCATAGCCGGAATAAACGCAGTCATCCCTAATTTACTGTCTCGCGTCAACACGAATGAAATTTATTTTAAAGATAGACCTTTAGCATCCCCGTAAAAAACACGTTAGTGGCGATGAACGCGTCTAATATGTCCTCGACGGCGATCGTTTTACAACAAGTATTTAATCAAAGAGTTATCCGTTATCGATACCAGTAGTTGGGCTACACAGCATTGGATTTTCAAACACTCCATGAACACTCAAGACATGAAAACTCGTAGCGTAAATAGATGGTTAGAGCGTCACTACCACCGTCTTACTCTCGACTATGGGGACGTTGAGTTTGAAGAAATAGATCGTATTTTAAACTCAATAAAATTCGATCGTATTTTTGTAAAAGGCGAACAAAAGCAGCATCTAATCAGTGAATATATTCCGCATGTCTTCGTTTCAAACATAGAAGAGTGGGGTTGCCCACAGCTGGATCGCCTGTGTTCCAGAGACAATGTCACGACGTTGCTACCGCATTGTATATTTCATAAAGACTTGAACCCAAAACATTGTACTTTTTTCAAGGTTTTCGCACTACGTAAATGGCTTACCGAAAATATATGTGCGGACGGTGTTATTTAAAAGAGAAATTATTGTTAAATTCTATACTATTATGTAATACCTTTATTAACATACGGTAACGTTAACGTAATTGTTATTAAGCAATGTTAATATAAGGCTGTCATGTAGACGGACCACCGAACCGTGAGCGTGGGGTCAATGGTTGATCGACCCGCGGGTAGGCTGCCATTGACCCGGACGAGAGCGTCCAGCGTCCTCTTTAAATCGATCACCGCGAAGCCCACCGCGGCGGTTAGGTTAGGTTAGTATAGTTGTAAAAAATTACCGGCAATACCAGTCGCCGGGCTTATATTTAACTGGAACAGTCTTCGACAGAGCTGGTTGCCAAGCGTCAGTCATACGCCTCCGGTTCCCAGATGGGGCCGCCACGGACCGCGAGTAGTGCCTCGTCGCTAAAAATACGGTCCGTTTGTGTGTAAGGGGGGGGGGGCCTCTAAAATACGGGTACCTACAGCTTACAATAATATTTTTAACAAAATAAATAAACAGTGTTTGGTAGAACAAGATGTTAAACTCTCGGTCGAAAACGTTGATCTACACTGTCGGATATGGAAACGGGGTTAGAGACACGGCGTGCTTTCGCCGAATACAATACGCGCGCTTATCGTTGAACGTTCTTAGTATGGTATGACCATTTTGGTTCTCACACTACCCCCCAACGTTAACGGGATAAGATTTCACAACGTGTATATATATATATATATATATATATATATAATATATATATATACTTGAAGACACTGGATCAGCCAAAGTATAAAGTGCTATGTGATATTTTAAAAGTCGTAGAAGGGGTCAAGTTGTTTACATTTTACGATAATGAACAAGTTATCCGGCCTGAACGGGCTTTACCTAACTCGGTATTCATTTTCGACGATGTTATATATGTGAAAACCAGAATATCATACGATCATATTTTCTCGCGTGGACGGTATAACCTGATCGACGTGTGCTACCCGACCCAATCTTTTACGCGCGCACCCAAATAGCTGCTGCGCAACAATAGTAATCTCATAATATTATTCAAGTCGGACAAGACTAATTTAGAACACGTGTATATGGATCATCATTCGGGGTGATATGAAGTATTCGGATTTCAGTGATCGTAGAGTGCATTATCGCGATCAACAGCAAATATCTGATAAAAGAGTTATCTGTCATAGGCACTATCAGTTGGGCTACACAGCATTGAATATTCAAATACTCGCGTAAAGACAAAAAAGAGTCGTAGTGATAACAGATGTCTGGAACACTATTATTACAGTCTTTGTCTCGACTATGACGACGTCGATAAGGAGATCGGCCAGATTTTGAACTCGTAAAAATTCAATCGTATTTACGTGAAGGGGAGAATACAAATTTATTAGCGATTTCATTCCACACGTTCGAGTATTGAACCCAGAAGAGTGGGGTTGTCCACAGTTGCATCAGCTGTGTTCCGGCGACGACGACGACGCCATGACATTACCACTAGGTATATTTCACAGATATCCTAAGCACTATACCTTCCATAAGGAGTATACATCACGTAAATGGTTGAATGATTTATAAAGTTCGGACTCTTTCACGAAAGCGAGAGTGTAAATTAGAAATATTATTATTATTGTTATTACTATTACACGTCGCTGTTGACGAGTTAATCGTCATAAGTCTTTAATTATCGTCGTTTGTTTAATAGTTTTCTTTTCTATCTCCTGTTAATTGATATTGTATTCAGAAGCAGTTAATTATAATGCTACCCGTTATTGTAATTAAAGACTATTAATATAAATTTTATATTATAATTATTGTAAGCTAGCTAATTTTAGTCACATTGAATAATAAAATATTATTTCATCTCATTAACCAACTGTTTTTTTTTTTTTTTTTTTTTTTTTTTTTGCCGGAATCGAGAAAACTTTTATTTTCTAAAATTATAGCACAAGCATCGATTAGTGAATCGTTTTAGAAACATTACATAATGATGTTAAAGTGTTATTTAACTTTGTTGTTACGCGGAGGCCCGACGGCCTTCCTCAATACTATGGTTTCTAATCGCTATCGTGTAATTGTAACCAATGATATTATAACACTATTAAAGATTGGATATTATGGTTAAAAGATAATTGATGCGTGTTATCGCCTATTTATTTTTTCAAAATATATTTTAATGTAAACCTTACACAATATATTCACATAAAGATTTTTCTTTGTAAATGGATCTTTTTCCGTAAATAAAGAATATAATAAATAATATAATATAAATAAAAAAAAACAGCACCTCTTAATCAATTATTGTATTAGCTACTCGTATTGTATAATATAATTAATGTTTTGATAATTTATCACAGCTCGATGCCGGAATAACATTGAGTGAATCATTTGTAAAGTAGTAATTAACCAAACTCGGATTAGTACTAGTAGTAGTAATAGTTGTGTTTACTAAATAAAATAAAATTGCTTATGTTTCACAAAAAATTATAATAATAGCTAACAGTACAATATTTCTTAAATTTATCTACATTTTAAAATATAATCAAGTATTATAGTGACCATGTGCACTCGTAAGAATATTATTCTCATGAATAACACGTTTATCGTCAAAACTATCTAGTGTTAATTTATTACTCCGTATAGTTTTAACATTATGTTTATACGAACGAATGGAAACGTTATCTCTACACAGGGTATCCTCCTTAATATGTTGTTTATCTTCATCATCATCCTCACTGTCGGACGCCATCAAACACCGCTTATGGTCCTCGAAGGAGAGATGATTTTTAACAACGTGACGGCGTATTCCTTTAGATTTGATGCCCGTTTTACCCTCTAGTATGTACGCGTATGATTTAGCACGGAGTGCTATAAACTCGTACATGGTACCACCCTTTGTTTCATCAGTAAAGAAACCCGGAATCTTTTTGCGTTCAAGGGTAAAACACGGATGATCTGACGGCAGGTTACTCGTGTCCATCCGATTAAACAGCTCGGGTGATGTGAATAGGTCTTGGTAAAAGTCCTCCGTCTTCACGTGATAGACCAGTGAATCTTAAATAATATATAAGCTTACACACTCACACACACATATACATGAGAGACAATAGTTAATTTACGTAAACGATTACCTGTATCGGTGTACATTAACTCGATGTCTTGCTTATAATGTTTCTTCATTACGTTATAATGATAATCGTACATTAAGTGTTTGCTCAAATCGAGGACCGCCTGACCCACGTAAATGGGTTTACAGAACTCAATCGTTTTTTTGTGCAGGGATACTAATGCAAGATTTTCATTATAACTAACACAGTCTTTGAAAGTAGGAAGCTTGATTAGTTTTAGCATGCGCTCGGGGGAACTGACCAACTCCATTTTTTGCCGTTTCCGCATTGACTCCATGGTTTTACCTGAAATAATATCAATTAGCATATATTGGTAAATTGAAATAATGTAAATTATCGTTTACAAGTTAATGCAAAATGTATTATAATACATACCGAACATAGCGTTATTCATGAGTTTGAAAAAGTCTTTCTCAAACTCATTGCGGGCTTTCTGTCGCATCTCGGTATTGAGTTTAATGTACGGAGCCAAAAACGGTCGTTGTCTGAATTCTAAGACACGGTGAACCTAAGGAAATAATAATAATAATAATAATAATAATAATAATAATAATTAAAGATATTTTAATCACCTTGTCAACTATTAACCCGTTGGCGATGGCTTGCTTAAGATTAACATAATGCACTACATATTTATATTTTGTCTCCAAGGTAGCCATCAGTTTTTTAACGGTAGAGCCGCGTGGTACACTGGCGTGAGGTAAAAAAGGCATATCATTGTGTGCATCATGGAGCTCCCTCGGATACGATACGTCGACTTCGTACAACCTACCGACGTCATCGGTTTCATGCATGTAATCGAGTTGAGCTAAAGCGACTTCGGGATTTCCCTCGAACCACTTGAATCCACCGCACGGCATGTACTGGCTCATGGCCCAGCCATATAAATTATTACCTGAAATTGAAAAAAAAATATATATAAAATATCTCGATAGTCTCGAATAAAAATAAATATAATTACAGTCCTGGTAGATGATCCATGTTTTAACTAGATCGTCATCGAATCCGGGTGTTTTCGCGTTGTTCGCGCGGGCATAGCGCTTGCACGCCTGCACCAGTCCGCCCCGTATACCCGCCTCGATCATCAATAATTGGTCGTAGTCACTGACCAACTCTAACTCGGTGCGAGTGTATTTCAGCATACAATCAAATGTGAATCCCGGCGCCGTATAATAATAGGCTGGGTCGAGAGAATATGTTGAAAAACAAACGCGTCGGAAATTTTCAAAAACATCGGCCAACAATAACACGTCGATCTTTAGATACAAGTCGCTGTAATCGCCCAGTGTGCGACAGCCAAAGTGCTCCCACACACGTTGAGCATGCTCGTAGTTTTTGGGTTTGATGTGTGATTCTTTGAGCGTGCTATAAAAATCCTTACAGGCAGGCAACGCCGTCTCAGATAATTTTGACCAGTCATCGGTGTACTCGTATGGGTAAACCCCTTTACGCGTGACTAGAGCCATGTCCTCGGAAGAGAACACTTTACCCGTCTCACCGAACTTTGCAAAGTCCTCGCTAACGAGGTTCTTCGCCAAAGTGGCCAGTTTCGACGCCATGAACCGATAGGAATCGACAAACCTAATAGCGAAGTGCGTGTCTATATATTTAGAGAACGAAATAAAATTCTCCTCGCTATTAGGGATTACCGAAATACGATGCTCGTCGTAGCCTAGTTCGGTTACTATGAAATGAGCATCGTATCGCGACAGATTGTGTAGGAAACACGGTACAAAGTTCGGTGTCTTCAACTTTAAGTTACAGGTATTACAGAGAGTTTTCAAGAATGCACCTCCGATGTGATCGTGGTGAGCAGTCCGTTGGTTACTATCAGTGAAGGCAGTCTCACACAATTGACAATGGGTAGTTTTCTCGTGGGCGGCCCGCTGTTCCTCACTCATCACAATCGCGACGTTAGTAGTCTTGAGGAGATCATAGATTCTCCCCACCACACCGACCACCGATAAAACAAAGTGTTTGGCCACCTCGTCTTCAGCGGCGGATCCCCGGTAAATTACCGGTAGACGAGGAATGTTAAACCGTTCGAGTAACTCGATAGGTACGTGGTCGGCCGCTTTGACGAGAAACGCGTAGCTCATCGGGTGATGCTGATGAAAAGCGTTAGTGTACGCTCCGTGTTGTTGATTGATCGGCTTCAGGAGAGCCTCAAAATCGGCGTAAATGACAAAAGGAAGGTTCTGGGTTTTACACCAGCCTTCGAATTTGAGGGTCTCTCCCTCCCGCGGCATTATCGGTAATATCGGTTTGTGCTCGCCACACAATTTCACGTGCGCGTCGAGGGCCTCCTTGCCGCACAATTTATATTTTTTCGGTCGGTCGTCGAAACTGGTGAAGCATCGTTTACACGTAAATATTTTTTGTTTGTGTGAATTTTTTTGTGCTCTTACGAGCCGGGAAAAATTAGCAATGTACGCGTAATGAGTTTTCCCCGAATCCAACATATCGTCGATGAGTAAAAGATCAAAGTGATTGTTCTTCTCCTCATCGGTGACACGTATCGGATACACCACATCGCGTGTCGTAGACTTTTTATTTTTGCACACCGCGTACACGTTGACAGACGTGCCGAGGTTACATCGTTCGAATAAAACGATCTCCGACACGGGTGTGGGCACTGACAACGAGGAAAAGTCATAACGGTATTCCTCATTGCGATAATTTATCCCGACCCTTTCGCGATGCTTATGTGCAACGTGTTTCGCCAGGATCGCCCACTTAAAACATTGTTGGTCGATGTTTTGAGGGTTTATAACGGCTCGCCGAGAAATTATATTTTTAGGTAGCTCTATGTATGATGTACCAACCAGTGGTTTGTACTCGTACACACCCAACAGCATACCGTCAATGCGCGATAAGGTGAATCCGCTCCCTTTACCCGTGTAAACATCTTCCTCGGCAAGAATAGTAGAAAAATCCTCGTCCACCATCGCTACGATATCACTGTGGGTAAACACCTCTCTCGCCGACGTTTTAAACGCCCTGTTCTCGATAGATGTTTCTATACTCGGAATAACGTAGGTGGCTTCCAATTTAAGATTATACTTAATCGGGTGAACGCGCACGCTTTCGCGTAATTTTTCAATCAATTCCGATTTTATAGAGTTAAGAAAAACCTTATAACTGATGCTGTCCTCAATGTTTTTCCTATAATACCACACTACCGAACGGCGTAGTGAGGAATCGATTTCGGTAAAGCCGGGCGTATTCACCGTTTGCATACGCACCTTTTTGGATTTCATGTTGACCGACGAACTATCGGTATCCCGTTTACGCGGTGCTGCAGGTGTATCGAGGATGACCGTAGAGTCAGCCCTCGTAGTCGCATGAACGGTCAACGGCTCAGTAATGATAGCAAATCCTATACCCATAGCCTCGTTATACGCATCGCTAAACTTAGTCATACCTAACAGAATAACATATATATTTCAAAATGTATAATATTTTTATTTTTATTTACGAGTAATATGACTCAGAATATTTATTTCAGTTTTTATTTTAATTATTTATAATATAACTATGCGTTAAACATTATAAAATAATAGTACGTACCATGTTTTCCTAAAACGTGACGGACTAGAGCATCTTTTCGTGTGAAGTCTTGTGAACAGCGACCGCATGAAAATTTCGAGCCATCGTGCGATTTAGTATGCCTTAATAGGTTTGAACGCGTAGTAAAAGTTTTAACACACTTATTACAATTGAACATTATCGATTTTTATTTTCAAAAATAAAACCGAAAAAATTGAAAACCAGGAAGAAAATACGTAAGGCAGGTTATTTGTAGTGTATTTTAGAGAACATTAATAACGCGAAGATGGATAGCATGAGCTGTAAAAACACTGTGACTATTTTGAAGGAAAGGCCGTTCTTTTATATCAATCGATGACCATTTCCATAACTTTTCTTGTATTATATATATTACTATACATTTTAAACATATTGGCGGTATTCTCTTAATATATCTACGTATTTAGTTAATGCGTACACATAATATGTTTACATTTTCTGTATTATTTCTGTGATATATTATATGGAAGACACGTATATACCCCAGGTGCTAATTACCTTGTTTACATAATTGCACAATAATATGAAATTAGCCCGAGGGCTTAATGCTATATCACATTCTAATCGTATACGAATAGGTATTACGTGTTAATTGTTATAATGTCATACAAATCGGACAATGGTATAGCTAAAGATGATACACGGCGGCGGCGGCGCGTGAACGATCTTAAATATAATCAAATATAGTCAAAGTATCGGTCAACCCATTAGACACTCGGGTAGAGGTAGAGAGGCGGGGGAGAGATACATGACTCGGAGATTCCTGAGGATATGGGACCATACGGTACGAGATAATACCAGGGGGGATTAGTTACATAAAACTTTTTAGTAGGCCGAATGCTGGAAAGTTCTGAGATGGCGATCTTATACAATTCACAACGTAGACAACAAGGATGACAAAGTCGGGTGGGGGCGGGGGGTTAGATAACGCTGGTCTTATAACACGCATTTAGTATATGGTTAGAGGAGAGGAGGGGTAAAAATCATCTCCTCAATATTCAAAGCTTAGAGGAGAGCATCAAAGATTAGAGCAGAGGAGGCTGGGATAAATCACATTGTCAACATTGACGATAATCGAAAACGGTGGCGGATCATCAGGAATGGCGCGGTGAAGACCACGCGAGAGTGGAGAGAAAGCGGCGGACTCCTAGAGTGGAGGGAAAATGGAGGATTCCTACAGTGGAGCGGAAACGATGGAGTGTGAGGTGGCGTTATTCTTTGATCACATATAGCTAATTAGTGGATGCAAATTAGGCAATTGAGAACAACGCGGATCAATTAGCAGATGTATATTGAGCAATTGGGAGCAATTAGACAATTAGTGGATGCAAATTGGCCAATTTTGTCCAATTAGTAGACTCTAATTGGACAATTAGTGGATTTTAATTAGGCAATTAGTCAATTAGTAGGTACTAATTGAGCAATTAGTGGATTTTAATTGGGCAATTAGTGGGTGGATTTGGGTGGGCAGGGGGGTGTTGTGGATCTGGGTGGATTTGCGGGGGGGCCAGAAGCCCCCTTTTTACCCTACTATTATTGTTTTTTTTTTTTTAATTTCGTAAACATTTTTAAAGCATTTAGTGCATGTTTTGAAAGTTTTTGAGCATATTGAAGCATATTCTACCATTTTTATCATGCATATTTGCATCATATTTCACTACTTTTTAGTGCATATCATTCCGGTCTCTAATTAAAACAAATCACATAATATCGTAAAAAAATGAATTATTGTTGTTGTGACGGGCTGATAAAAAAAAAAAAAACAGGCAGGTCTAAATCACACGCCTAAATTACCTGTTAAATATTTTATTCGTATATACGCGCATCTTTCAAAATTTGCATTATTCACTACCAATATATAACACGATCTTAAAAATAAATTCCTTTTTAATTGAGAGAAATTTCAAAAATTATTATTTTATTCCATCAATTATTTAATTTCAACAATTTTTCGTTTTTTCATTTCACATTTACGCGCCAATTTCATTAGATTTTAGCGTATAAAACGCGTTGGTCGATAGTCGGCTTCATAATGTCAAAAAAAAAAAAAAAAAAGCATTTTCTTTTATATTATGTTCTGTTTTATTTTTAAATGTTTGGCAAACCTAATTTTTAATTACCAGTATACTAAATCGAAACAACAATGGAATTTTGAAATGTTTTTTTTTCTTTACTTATATACGAATATTTATAAGTGTATATAATATAAGAGACATAACAAAAAAAAAAAAAATTTAAAGTCATTTTTCAAAGCAAATATTTGTGTTTTTAAGCGCACGAGTGCACGCATATTGAGATATTTTTTTATTGCATTCAATGTCCGGGCCCCGATGATATTACTATCTCGACCGACACGTCATCCCATCGTCGTCGTCGCCGGTAGACCGTGCGGTACCTGTCTGTGCGCCGCCGGTTGTAAAAGGACGCGTGCGCGCCATCACGTCATTCTGTCGCCACCTGCGACACTCCACTCGTATAATGTACGAATATAAAATATAATATACTTATATCACGAGTGTCTGAAAATTTCGTTCAACACACTCAAAACGTATTGTAATCGTATCGCGGTGGAACGCTTTACCTGTGGAGGGCAACATTTTGCAAACCGGAATAACGCTTTTATTTTAAACTGCAGTAGAGTCTCGATGACTTCAGTTTCAGGAGGGATCGAATTAAATTTAAATCATACACATTTCAAGTAATATAATCGGAACAGTTTTGTAGATGAAAACATTTTTGACGAGTGTTTTAACGAGTTTACAATGATTAATGATCGATGATTTTTTGACTGGTTAACTTTTGATTTTCATGTACTTGAAGATTTTTTTTTTTTAGTTTCCAAAAAAATGACGTATTATTAACTACCAGAATTATTGTCAGCGAATCGTAATTTGTGACAATCATTGTTATCAATCGACAATTAGAAGAGAAATAAATAATGAGGCAATTATTATCAAAAAATGAGATAAGCTGATGACAATTATTATAATGCAATAATATGATACTTATTCAATAATACGTCATTTTTCGGGAAACTCGTAAAAATATTGAAGATCATCAAGTCGATGAAAATGAAAAGTTGAAACGTTGAAATGTTCAGAAAAATAAACTTTATAAAGAGGTAATCTTAAATTATTTCGAACGTATTGAAATATTCTTTATTATTTGTAGTCCTTAGATCTGCGGATCTTAAAAAAAAAAAAAAATGTAATTATCTCTATCTCGGCGGGAAATATCTCTGTGTAAATCTCGGTGAAACATCTTGTATATTATTTATTACAGTACATCAAATTTAAAATATATTAAAAAATACAAATGTTTTTCAGTTGTCTATTGTTGTACATGACGTATTGAATATCAGTTATGTAGATGAAAACATTTTTTATTTTATAACTTTTTTTAAATATTTACGAAATAAGAGTTGGACTATACGGTGGTTTTAACATTGAGACCTCAATCTCTCTTGAACACTTTCGGAGTACCTCATTTACAACTTAGTTTTTTCAATGAACATCCATATAGGTACATTATTGAGCGATATCATATCTAGTAACTATTGGTTATTTAAATTGTACCTACACCCAGGATACGTGCACGTTATTTACACGTTTCGAGTACATTGTATTTCCTATGTGTACATTTATTGTAAACTATGATAACATTTGAGATACGGCTGTCATTTCTGACTTTGAGTTATCTATGTACAATTATTGTTTGTACTTTCGACTTGTCGTGTTCAATACTGCATTTCGTGTACAACAATATTTTTAAGACACGAAAAAAATCCGTTTTTCAAAGATTGTACAGTCGAGTTGTTGGGACTCGACTGCAGTACCGTTTATTATTATTATTAAAATGCATCTCAACGCCCATTGATTACAATAGTCATGAATGCCGCTTTATAGAAAACTAATCACTAGGTACGTTTTAGAAATAGTAGTGCTTGATCGCTAAAATGTATACGTTTATTCGGTATTATTTAAATGGCATATATTATTATAACTCGTAACTCCTAGTGTTATAATTAGTTTACATTGCAAACATTAATAAATCACAACTTTTAAACATGTTCAAACTTTAACATTTATTAAGCCCGTTTATATTATTGCAAATGTTTTATAAAATAAGGCTGAACAATTTGTTTGATCGATATGTCTTCTAAGCGGCCCGATCCCTTTTGAGTGGACACAGTAGATTGATTTGAATTTGGTGCAATAAAGCAATATAATATGCATTAATTATTTGTGTGTTAAATTAATAATAATTGGTAATATAATGAAATTTCTTAAAAATTTGCATTGTTTTAACACTTCACTAAACACCACGTCAAGAGTTCTATAGTATCTAAGTCCAATTCTGTCGACATTTCAAGGGTTCTCTGTTCTAGAATATATCGCGAATTGTGAATTGTAATTTCTATGTGAAAAAAAAACCAGTTGTTTTCCAAATATACACCACAATGTTTGTTCTTTTGATTTTATGGCAGTTCAACTGTCGGAAGGTGTAACATAATTATTACCTTACATCATTCATCTGTTTAATATAAGTTCGAATTCGTGGGTTTAATCGGAGTACAGTGAAATCGCAACTTTAATGTACTCATGTGAATTCGTCAAAACAAATTTGTCAATCGTGATAAAACATGGTTTTGCACACCAAAACTCTGTGACATGGACGTTATAATTGATGATTTAAATCACATTAAAAATCCACTCGATAATTCAAGGAGTGTTTTTATCAAATACTCAAACAGATGCTCATAGGAGCTTTTTTTTATGTATTTGTACAGAAATATAAAATTAATTATATATATATTTATATATTTTAAAACGTCGTATACGCTTCGTAACTATTGCTAAAAAAAAAAAAAACATTGACCTTAAATTTCAACGAGATAAATAGCCGTAAATACTTTGCAGTGTCATATTTTACATTTTGCACTATATTTAAACATGTAAGTATTATGTCACGAAAAATTTGAATAGATCATTAGATATAATGGAATTGTTTTTGATTACATAATATGCCTAATGATATAAAAACTATAATATTAGATTAATATTTTATAAATGTAATTAATAATAATATAAATTGATGTATTTATTGATAACAATTTTATAAATGACACAAATTAAAAGTGTTAGATTTCTCAGAATAAAATATTATTCGTTCATTAGTATATATGTTTCAAAAGATATTATTTATGATAATAAGATATTTCCCCTTTCTATTAGTGGATATTTTCCTTCCAGCATAGAATTATAAAATAAAAATATAATCATATCATATTTCACTAACTTAACTTGAGTTAAGTAAATTGTTTTTAAATATAACTATTTATCAAGATTGTTTGAATTATCTATTTTTACAACATTGAGAATTTGAAATTTTTCGATCCGTTTTATGTGATCTATTTTACCGCCACCGCTACCGCCATATGGCGCGCCACCACCAACGCCACCGCGGTAGTGTGCGCGGACCTTTAAAAGGGATGCAAAGGGAGCAATTGCCTCCGGACGCCTTGGTTTTATAAAAGTAAGGGGGCGCCTTTATTCGCACTTAATATGCTACCTGTGGCCCCAAAAGAATTTTTGTCCCAGGGCGCTGAATTACTTAACACGGTCCTGAGTTTACTACGTATTTATTTATCATATCATATTATGTTTATTTTATATGTAATATATCATACATTATTTTAATAATATAATAGGTGTATATGAATATTTAGGTACATATAGACAATATATGAACAATGAACATTTTATGTCGTGTACCAATAAATGTATGAAAAAATAATATACCTATGTACCTATATAACAACTGATTGTATACATTGTATATTCATTTATTTAGACTTGATACACAATAAATTAGATCGACACCAGAAGTCACAGTCACAGCCCAAACGTAATTGAAACAAATCACAAGTATCAAAATCCATATTTAAATAACCAACAATATGAACATAATATTAATACTAAATAGGTTACTATGCAGATTGAAGGCACCCTCCTCTTGTTTATTTATTTTTTTTAATAATAATAATAATAATAAAATTATTGCAACAGTAATATACATTACATAATTTAGCAATATTAAATCAACAATAATCAGTAATTTATAAATTTATAATAATAATAAGAAAAAGAATTAAACAATATTGCAGCACTCCCAAAAAGCATAACTTCCAAAAAGCAAGTTATTAAAACAAAAATAAAAATAATTACGATAAAAGTCAATGTAACAACTGATAATTTAAAGTTGGAAAATGTGTTATACAATAGTAAAATAATAATAAATGTAGAAAAAAATCTAAAATAGAGATCAATAAAGAAAATAACTAAAGTACTTAACAAATGAGTAAGATATGAATAAGAATAGCTTTTTTTTGCTACATTTACACTTGTATATAATATAATGTCTATATAAAATAATATATACTCAGATTTTTGAAGTAAGTATCCATTAACATGTTAAAATAAATATAGGTATCTATTATTTTATTATTATTAAAATAGAGTTTATATCATTTATTTACCGCTGGCGATGGCGGTAAAAATCGGGCATGCAGCGGTTTTCATAAAAACCGATATTTTACCGCGGCCGTTTTACCGGTGCAGTGTGTGACTCTCATAATATCACATGTGTTCAATTAAACCGCCACCGCCACCGACACCGCCACCGCCACCACCACCGCCTCCAGTGTGTGCGCACTTTAATATTATTGATTTAGGTTGCCAATTTATACAATAAAAATGATAAGATTGAGTGCGTTCAATAGTAAAAGAATGACAAGGGTCAGATGATAGTTTCCTGACGTCTTCGAGTACGGGATAGTTGACGAGTGAGTCAATAGTGGGTTTAATAATGCCATTAACGAATGTTTATATTTTGTGTTCAAATGAATATTTTTTTTTTTTTTAATTTTCAGTCGGAATGTGAAAAATGATGCAACTCAGTACTTCGAAAATCTATTGAACTCGAGTGTGTTTATTTTGTAATTGATATTGCATAGCGTACAATCAATCTGCGTACCGACCATAAGATTTGTAGACCTATCGAACAAGTAAAAATAACAAAAAATAAATGACGAAATGCATTTTTTTCCAAAAGTGACTTAATATTAGTGCTATAAATGCGTACAAAAATGACTTATGCTTAAGTCTGAAATTCCTCTATTTCTCATAGTTTGGACAAAATTATTTAAATTGTGTCCTTGTCACATTACAAGTTACAAAAAATTATTACAAGTGTATAGGTACGTATAAGGTATACTGTAGGTATTAAATCATTGTGATTAGTATCAAAGTATAAACTTTATTTCAAATTATTTTCCAATCATTGTTTTCATTTATAATGATTCATCTCTAATTTTAATTTTTGTTGAAAGCTTTTTATTTAGATCATTCCTGATTTTAGCTTACATTACTAATTCCTTGCGTTTGAATTCAATTGATTTTGTTTTATTGTGTGATCAATAATATTATTGTGAACACAAAAAACGTCGAAACTACTATGACACTTGTCTTATTAATCATTAATGCACGATGCGTCTGTACGACATACGGCTGAATGTCGATTACTATGTTCAGTAATGCCATGGTTGAGCATCATTGCATAAAAATTAAAAATCAAATAGTATTTAATTGAGCATTATGAAACTAGTATGGTAATTAAAAATCAATTTTTCGAACAAACAAAAAAACATATACTTAATACACGCAAGTGAATTATATTTAGTTCAATACGAAAGTTTACGTTTAAATGGAATTGTTTTATATGCGCTTTTATAAAGTTCGATCACAGATCAAGTCATAATAACAGATGGATAACGTTCACAAATTAAACCATACAGCATATTTCCAGTCTTCATAATATTATGTTTTATTTTTAAATTAACTTATCAAAAACTTGAACGACAAAATGTTTATCAAATTAAGAACATATTGCATAACTATCGTCTATCTTAGTGTCGAATGTCCAAGTTTTCTAAATTTAACTGTTATAACGTTACACTGTTAAATATCATCTCTTATTTCTATTATAGTATACTTTATTCTAAAAATTTGAAATATATTTTTTATCGAATCCATTTGAGAAGTATTATTTGAATATTCAATTAACTACTACATTTTAAACACCTAGGTGGCATACCTAAAATCTATTATCACAATTATTATTATTATTATTATTGACAGATTGATAACTCATTTAATATTTGACGTGCCTGCACCGAGCTCTTATCATAATAATAATATTTATGTTATAATATTTTCGTTTTAAAGTGAGCACGATTAATATTTCTCGTATTTAATTTACAACATTAACACCGGTTAATAATTTAGTCTGTACTAACACGTCCTACGTTTAAAAGGTGAAAATATGATTCTCAGTATCTCGTATATAATTTCTTTATCGATCGCTATTTAATTAAATAAACTTTCATAATGAACTCGAGTAATTTTATACTGTGTTTGAATGAGTAATAAAGAATGGCAAGCCAAGCAAGGAACATTCCATTCTGTTTTGAATACCTTAAAAACCATACAGTACTTGAACCTTTGAAGATAATAGTTCCCGGAAAAATAATAATACGTTTATTTGCCACTGAATTCATGATTTACGTCTGTACAGTTGATGTCACTCGGTGTTAGTCCGAGTAATTTCAAAACATGATAAGAACAATATTGCGCCATCGTGACTAACTTTTTAGAGTTTTGTTTTACTTAGACGTATTAATCCGTGGGAGACGTACCGCGAGTGTAAAAGTTTTGAAAGCGATAGAAAAAAATTGTACTGGTTTTGCAGTAAAATTATTTCGCGATCATAGCCAAACAATAACTGACATTGGTTTATCTTAATAGTGGCGCGACTATCGACCTTTGAAATTGCATTGACATTATTAAGATAAGAATAATAATATAAATAATTCATCTGTTTCACTGCGTTGTTCAACGCGTGCCAAACACGAAATAACGACGGAATGTCTAAATATGTGCAAAATATATTATGTAGTATGAGAAACGTTCCACTCGGCTCAAAATGACTGAATTCGTGTACACTATTCGAGAGTAATATTGGAAATATTATCCATGTAATCCAGTCGGGACATAAACTTACATTAGAGTCCCTCCTCGAGAAACGTTAGTCATCATCGGTGTTATTTTCCTTTTATTACGGCTGTACGCAATTATCGCATTAGTAGTATAGTGGGGTGGTGGAGGTAGTATTGACGTTTGACTCAATATTAGTAGTGCGCCATATGACGATGATAAAACCGAACTCATTGTTAAATTTACAGCGCGGCACGGCGGCGAAACTTGAAAAACGGAAAAAAATCGACGTCGGGTCGGGTGCAATGCCATTGAGCAGCGTGTTAACAATTATTGTTTGTCATTGATGGTCGTAAGTTTTCGCGTTAAACACTGACGACTGAGCAAACGTTTACACGCACTTAAAACGGATTCAATGTTTAGTTAAAAATAATATTTTAACAACTTGTGGTTTTATTTTTTTTGGGGTTTGGTTTTAATAAGATTAGATAAAAATAATCGTTCAATGAAATATTATTGTCAAGCGTTGTTGTGAACGAATTTATTCTTACTCTACCGCACAAACATTTATTACAAGCAGTTGGATTTTGTGCATGCAAAAAAAAAAAAAAAATGAAGAAAACCATGTTTTTATTACTGACGATCTATATATTTCGACTCATTTTTTTCAACACTGACAAAAATGCATTAACTCGCGGGCCTCAATGATACAGGCATTTCTCATAATTAACTATTAACTAAATACGAGGGCGTAACTGGTAAAATTCAAATTCGCGTTATTTATTGAACAAAAACAAAAAAAAAACTAACAATTTATTATATATTATATATTATATATTTCTGTGGGTAGATCCATAATACAGGTATCTACGTATAAACAGATTCTACAAAATATAACGGCCTCGGCGATCAAATATAACGTATGTTATTCCAGGGTGGCACACTTTCGCTTAATACCAGGGTAGGAGGGAAAAGAACCTGCAAGACGTTTTCAAATCTCAAATTTCGTTATATATATATATTTATATATAAAGTTAAAAAAAAAAAAAACAAAAAAAACGATGAAATTATAAGATAAATGTCAGGACACCTGGACACTAGAAGAAAACCGTGCACATCCCCATCGCCTCATCCCTGCAGATCGGTCACCGCAGTATTCGTCTTGTAATTTGTGTACCTATGCGTATCGTATAACTCGTTTGCTACGAACGTTTCATAAAAAATAAATACTCGAGCTATACGTTTATCAACGAGATAATAAATAAATCACACGAAAACATGACTCAATGCTCTCGACGATGTAGGTCGTAATTGATCGGTTTAAATGTTGAGATACGATCAATTGTTAACGGTCATAACCCATAATATACTCACCGTATTACAAATTAAAAGTTATAACCGAACAAAAACGATTCGATCTCGACTTAAAACCCATTTTTACCGTAAAATCGAGTGATTTCGTCGGTACCGAAGAATTGAGAAAACCACGTTTGGTATGATTCATTTGAATGTCTTGCGGGTATCAGTGAACCGTCCAGAAATCGACGCACGCGTCATCGTCGTGCAACAGGTTAAAACGGTGCAGTTTTATCACAATCTATGTACATCACCTGAAATCAGTTTGAAATTAAATACCGAAAAATTTCTTATCAAAATATTTTTTATAAACGTTTTCAAAATAAATCAATAGTAAAACATTTTATGTTTTATTTTCAAAGAACGAAAATGCTGTGGTTTATACACATCGATGCAGGCACATCGATAAAATAGATAAAAGAAAAATACATGTGTTTGACATGTTTGCATGGCTAAATGGTTGGTGCGACATAGCGATAAATGCAGCAGAGGCGGATTTGATAATTTTGCGACTATAGGCACTAAAGATCCTTATGAAAGGTTCCTAATGAAGTAAATTAATGAAAATGTGTTACATTTACATATTTTTAAATTATAACGATAAAACACAATTAAAAATAGAGCCTAGTCAGAAAAAAAAATCAAGTATAAGCATTTAAAAAATAAAGAAAGATGATATCAAAATGGTATAGCAGAATTACACGTTATAATTTATTTATTTTTTTTTATTTTATTAAATTTTAAACATACACATATAATATCTATATACATTTTAATATTCTACTCTTATAAGCATAACTTGTGATGGAGTAGAGAGTTACATTCTCATTTTTTTTTTTTTTTTATTTATACAAATTGGTTTAAGATTATGACATAGATTATAGGTAATATACTTAATGTACACATCAATAACTAATCAAAAAATATAGACAATTCAAAACATTAACTATAGGAGAAAGATCATAAAAAAATCGACTTTATTTATTTCGTCATTACTCCAAAAGTAATGTTATTATAAACTTTAAAATGTTCACCGTATATTGTTACGTATTTTGAAAAATAATTTCAAAAAAATTTGACAACTTTTTGGCTAAAATGAGAACTTTGAAAATATCTCGTTTTTTAAAAATGATCCGTAATCAAGATTTAATTATTTGACAAAAACTTCTGAAAAGTTAATATGACATTACCCTTAGACTTCACCGATCATACAGAAAAAATGTCAAAAATCGCAACACAAATTTTTTTTTTATAAGCGTTTAAGTACACCATGATACAATTTGTTCATAATAAACTGTTTTACGTTGAATTTCAACTTGAATTAATTATTTGAAAAAATGGTTGACCAGATTATAATGAAACGTTTATCACAGATAGAACAAAAAGAGTTTTGAATATTTTCTTTAAAAAAATGCGTTGTTTGCCGAACAAAAAAACTAAAGACAATTTTGAAAAAAAAAATCTTCCGATAATCAGACGAAAATTGATGAAATATATTAATGGAATATTTTAATTCTGAAGCTTTGCTCAGAACCGTTTAACTAAAGAAAAAAACTGACATTTCTTTAAAATTCAATACACCCCTCCCCATTGACTCGTCCGAGGAGCGAAGAATATTCAATGGAGCGAAAATACGTACTTTAAAATTAAAAAAAAAAAACTGTGTACACTGATTCGTATAATATTACCCAAAAACAGACGAAAAACGACCTAAACAATTAGAAACAACCTTGACGGAAAACTGCTCGAAACCCATTCGATTGAGTAAAGTATCTAGGTGACTCGGTGTCAAGCGCGTGATCCAAAATAAAAAAAAAACAAACAAACAAAAAAGGTGTATTCAAACGCGTCGGAACCCGAGCGTCTCACCGACAAATCGCAATTATATTATTATATCGTAACGTCGTACATTATATTACGAACGGAGATGCAACGAGACACGCGGCGACGGTCGCGACGAGTGTCGTCGTCGATTAGGTTAGAGGCGACGGCGCACAAAGGCGCCGGGGGGGCCGCAGCCGCGCACGGTTTGGCTGTTGTTGTGCCGCGGTGACTCGCGGGGCGGTCGCGTGACGGACGCCCTCCCGGCGCGGCCGCGCCCGGCGGTCCCCGCGCCGGCCGAGTCCCTGCGGTACAATGCGCGCGGTACAAACGCGCCGCCCGCGTCCAATGGATATACGTGTCAATGTTTTCCCCGCGGGTAGGCTGAACCCCGTAAATTATAATCGCGTACAACAACAAAATAATAATAAGAATAATAATAATAATAATAATAATATCGTATCATATCCGCCACCACGACGTTTGTAATAATAATAAAAATACGACGTGTTGAGTGAATGTGAGTGTGTGTGTGTGTGTGTGTGTGTGTGTGTGTGTGTGTGTGTGTGTGTGTGTGTGTGTGTGTGTGTGTGTGTGTGTGTGTGTGTGTGTGTGTGTGTGTGTGTGTGTGTGTGAATACAATACTCGAACACACACACATGCATATTCGCACTGGGGCGTGATTTTGGGCTGGACTGTGGAATTCGCCACGCTCTAAGAATGTAAACAGTCGAAAATTCCTTTTCCTAAAATGACAAAATATCAACAAGTTATATAATTATGTGTTTAATCGAATTGACGTACATTTAAACGTTAAAAAACACTAATATCGATATGCACTTAGCAGGTTATTTGGGGGGTGTACCTATTAGGTCTTTCTTATTACGGTTGTCCGTTGTTTTGAAGTAAATTTAAAATTTAAAATAAACATTTTTATAATATTTGTGAGTTTCTACGCTATCTATTGTAAATTGGAAACTATTGTAAGGCAATGAGAGTTACCTCGTGACCGGTTACCTAGTAGTCGACTGTACACGCGGAATTATTCATAATTTTATGAATTGTATGATATATTCACTGCAATCATCATAATCTATAGATTTAATTTGAAAAGATTTTTTAAGTACATATTTATATATATATATATAAATTAAAAACAATATTATTTTCTATTATGATAAGGTGGTAAAAGTATGTGTTTTTGGATAGTTTTGCCTAGTCTAAGGTTAATAAGCATTTATCAACTTTTCCCCCGATAGTCGACAAATTCAATCAATCGCCCCAATCGACCAAAAATTGAAATAACGCCTCGCATACACACACTGACACAAACACACACACACACACCATGTTCATTTGTACGTACAATAAAATTAGTGTTTGTAGTTCACCTTCTTACACGCACAAACGCATGACTATAGGCGTGCACATATATATAAATGCATACATGTTGGCATATGACATCTCTCTCCGGCGGTAGCGTATAGCAATAATACGATGACGACGATGACGTGCGGTGCCTTGCAGGGATGCCCGCTGAGAACCCCCGAGCGTGAGAGCGGTAAACCTAAAAACGGTAGTTGGCCCGCGCTGTCTCGTCCGTCGGAAGCCTTTTTACTCTGGTGTCTTTTGAAATTCGCCACCCACGGCACTGCATGTAGACACCGCCGAAGAACGAGCACTTCTTCAAAGCAAACGATCAATACGTTTTCGGACGTCGTCTCCTCGTAACATGTGCGTTCCCGTCAATGATAAATAATCGGTTTTCAAGTTTTTTTTTTTTTGTGCACAATCGCGACTCGTAAATATGTACAATATATCGTATTGTCTGCGTATGTAGACCGACTGACGTAAAGCAAACACAACAAAGCGTACCGAACGAATTTTTTTTCGTTTTTCAATAACGTTTTCAGAAATGATGTGTTTATTTTCACACACACACACAAACTCACACACACACACACACACACACACACACACACACACACACACACACACACACACACACACACACACACACACACACACACACACACACACACACAGACATGGCTATTCGCTACTATTACACTACAGTCTATACACATCACATATACTCACGTTGCAATTACGATGGTTACGACGACAGACCATGTTTCGTTAGTGAATCAAATTTTAACGGCAGCGTATACAGACGTCACCGTTCTCGACATAAAATCATAAATGGTCGCTCTAGACCTTGTTAGAACATCGTTATTGATTAATTTGATCAGTTATTTTCATATTACGTAATCGTAGTAAAAAGTCCCAACATTTTCACGTAGTACACATTTTTCAAATTATAAGGACACCGTTTCACGTCCATACACATTAGTTTTTATGTATACTCCTGTTTATACATATTATACATAAATCAAATTAAATTACATTATAGTGTTTGTTTATCCACATAAATACATACATATATATAAATAAACATATATATAATATATATACATATATATATATATATATATATATATATATATATATATATATATATATATATATATGTTTACGAGTATTGTGACTGACAATAATCTATTACATAACAAATAAACTGTATAAATTGATTTATATTATCATTTATATAGTAGATATTTATAATTCATACGCTGATGTGTTTCCACTTGCTTTATTTTTAAACATTTAACACTTCGTAACGTTTTTCGTTTCTTCTGACATTCTTGCCGCTTTTTAATTTACTGCATGTTCTTCTAGTGATCATTTAAACGCAGTTACATGCAGCAAATTACCGAATACGGTTTAATGCTATCGTTTTGGCATGTATATCCACTATCGTACGTGACGTTTATCGTATGTTTTATAGTTATATTTTTTGGCGTTCTCGCGACATGATATTCACCTATTAAACGACGTTCAGCCACCGACAGAACAATTGCGTTATGCAATATTCGTTTATTGTTTTTTTCCGAAAAGTCTAAAATTATTCGCATGATGGGCGAGAAACAAACAAGGAATTTATTTCCATGTGATCTTTCTAAAACGCTCGTTAAAAACGTTATTGTGCAATGTTTACGTCACGGACGCTAAATAAAACTTAGTATTACTTATTATTTAAACATTTAAATTTTAAATACTCGTAACTTTAGACTAATAGACTTTTCACTCGATAAAAATATCGAAATAGTTTTTATAAATCTTAGTTTAGTATGACGCATTTCATGGGATGGACGAAAAATAGCCAATTCAATACGAATTTGAAGAGCTTAATATTATCTGAGACGCACACACACACACACACACACACACACACACACACATTGCAATCGCGCCACGCCCGTGGGCGTATCGTCGACAACGGTTTTCGCGCACAACATAAATCGTTATTCCAGAAAAGAGGAGAGAGAGTGAGTGAGAAAGAGAGAGACCACTGAAAATAAATAATTAATTATCGAAACGGCGGCGGCGCGGCGTTGGGAGACGCGATAAATTATCATAACACCGTGACGGTTGCGCCGCGCCGCCGCCGCCGTCGTCGAGGAACAGACGACGGTCCGTCTCCGTCCGACCGCGCGAACAATTTTCCGCTCCCTCGCTACCACCCCTCTTCACCGAGCCATTCCCCTCCGCGTGCACGGTCGCGGTCTCTTCGACGAGCGAAAAAAAAAATCAAATCAAATCAAATAAATAAATATCATCTAACCGCGTCGTCGACCACCTGCTAAGGTGACACGCACTGTTATACGTATAATATTATAATAACATATTTTATATTGCAATAGTACACCAAACACAGACGTACTTATTATCGGTGCGCACTCGTGTTTTTATGATTTACCGACCGGCCCCGTCGATCGTCTCAAACTCTAGTGCTATTAATTACGACACGACGACGCCCGGGAGTGCGATCGATACGCCGCCGTAGCCATGACGGATTACGCGACGGCGGCGGCGGTGCGAACACGACACGACGCGATTTATTTCGCGATACGATGACGCGGTAGGGGGCGGGTGCGGTCGGAATCGCGCGTCCGTACGTCATCGACGAAAGTCCGTCGGAGGTGCGCGCACGTTTCCGACCGACGTGTATCTACTAGTGATGGGCACAACCGACTAGTTTTAACTATCGATAGTTTCAAAAACTACCGAGTGATTTTTCAATTGAATAGATATTATTATTCATCGATTGTTTTTAAAAAACTATCGAGTATTTCACTCGATAGTTTTCACTCGGTTGTGCCCATCACTTTTACACCGACTAGTTACTTGACTATCGAGTTAAAAAAAACAATCGAGTAATTTTTCGGTATTATCGACCGAATTTACTTGATAATTTATATAATTAAATTTTCATTGGGTAAGTAGGCCTAAAAATGAATCAAAACAGGTAGTTCGATAGTTTTATAAAACAACCGAGTAGTACTTCGATAGTTTTCACTCGGTTGTGCCCATCACTAGTATCTACGATTGACAACGGTAAACAATGTTACACGTGCCCGTAGACGTAAGTCACGTCGCGTGCGAAACGACAACTGCACCGACTTTATTCGCGGTATGAATAACACTCCTACTGTTTGTTCTTTTTCTCTCCCTCCCCCTCCCCCCTATCGACGTAAACGAGTTTCTTTTGACCGAGGGCGAATTAATCGTAGCTCGGGTGTTATCCGACGACCGTCGATATAACATTAACGATTACCGGTGTTTTTAGTTAGTTTTTCCATCGATAATTCACACTTTTATTGATGTTGTAGTCCAGACGGTGGTGATGGTATGTATAGAGTAGAGGAAAACACAAAGTCACCGTAAGACGCGTTCGCGATTCAACGTGTTCCCTGTGAAGAGACTTAAAAATCAAAGCTCCAATCAAACACGTTCGAACCATAGAGCACACGTAAACACCACCGATTGTTGTTGATCGTCTAGTAGTACACGTTCACTCCACGGATGTAAACTCCAACGATGGAATACGATTTATGCGTAAATTAGTGTTTATGAAGATCGAATCATTTAGCAATGATAGAGGACACCACAAAGAGTCGATTTCTACTATCATCCAAATATTTTTTATTTTTCAATTAGAAATTGATGAAAATCTTAACGTATGTTCGTGTAATATGCTTAATTCATATTTAAATCTAATAAAGTAATAAATAATATAATCGGCACTATATATCTTATTTTATACTCGTTTGATACTAAGTGACAACAGCTTTTACAAAAAACCGAAATTAACACAGATGGCTGGTAAAATTTAAAATTATTTGCTAACCCGTTGTGGTTTACCGGTACTCGACGATTAGTATCTTGGTCGTTATATATTATATATGTTGACACTAATTGACTTTTATCTTTTACATCTGTGAATGATATTATTATGAAAAAACTCCTGTTATTGACGGTAAAATGTATTACAATAATTGGACTTAAAACATGAAACTTGTCTTAATCGCTTGCAACCAGCAGAGCTTACATACTTTCGGTGGATTTTACAATTGGCTAAAAAATAAGTGTTTTGAGCGTGACGACTGAAAGAAAGGCTATATTCGTAAGACAATTGTAATCAGATTCAACATTACAAGATTATAATTCAGGAATATCTGAGTCTTGAGAGTATAGGTTTCTTTGTATAGTTTTCATGCGTTTGACACGTCTTGATTGGATCGTTTGGAAGTGTTATAGAAATTAGTTGGGAGATGAGACAATCGGTATTTGGTCGAAGTTTGTCGTGGAATATTTTTTTTTTTTTTTAAAGTTTTTTTTTTTAGTTGGCGACCGTTTCTCCGCTAGTTTTAATTTGAGGATCGCACTGAAGTTATAATATATATACGTGTACAGTGAGATAAGTAGGGCAGTGGGGTAAACGAGATAGTACGTTCGTTCGTCTTCACTGAGTCGGTACACGCGAAGTCACGATTCGGATCGAAATCGTCGACGTGTTCACTATGATTTATGTACACCTGCTCGCGCGGATAATTCGTTAACACGTTGTGTGCGAGTGTGTGTGTGTGTGAAACGACATCAGCGGGATCGTTCGGGTGTACATTACGTTCAGTGTTTACTGTCAGCGCATTGGTTCGCGTCGGCCACACTCGGTGCGTTTCGTTATACGAACACTACTTGTCCGTGACCCACAACGCACAACGATTGCAGGTGGTATGGGAAGTAATGTGTAAGTTTTCACACAACGAGACAGCGTCGGGAACAGTGTGTAAGTTTTGGGATTCGTTAATTAAAACAATTTTTTTGTTAAAAAAAAAAAGAAATAAAAAAAAGAAACGGTCGCATTCGTTTTCACGATAACGGATTTATTCTCGTAAATATCGAAACGTACGAGCGTGCAAATATCGACAACGGTCGATAATAGCTCGTTTTCCACGATAAAAATAAATGTCATCACATGACTAATCATCGCTTTTTCTTTATCGCAGACGTGCAATTAAAAATAATAATCACACACGAGTGTTGTTAATATATAGGTATACGTTTAATACGTCGAATACAAAACACATCACTGCGGTGACGCGTGATCAACAAAAACACCGTGGAAAAGCACCGAGATAACAATCATTTCGAACTCGTTGTGACATAATTTTCGGAAATTCGTCCGCATTACCGGCGGCGTGAATCGTCTGTTAATATTCAAATTACTTTATCGTTTTACGACGACAATGTTTCGTCGTGAGGTTTTCAAAAACACATAATTCCACGGTCGTATACAAAACAGATGATATCGTCTACGTTAATACACGCGTTTTATTGCGTTCTTTTTAATACGCGGTTTATTTTATTGGTTTATAATAATTAATTATTGTCGATCAGTCCTCAATACCTTGTGCGTCGAGTAGGTACATAAAAAAACACGAGAGTTGTTCTGCACCTACGCGACTGGAGCGTTGTAAAATAGTCATTAATCGACGTACTCGTCCAGTGTAATGTCTGAACGCTCGTTAATCGCTACTTGAGTTAGTACGATTCCACCGTTGACATAATATTTATATTGCTTTATGTTGTATTGACATTACGGCAGCGGATGCGTTTAATTCACAGATATTTAAATGATGTATTGCACGACTCAGAAATAAATAAATATAATTATGTCCGCGTACGGCATACGGCAATAACGTTGAAGTATAAACAGTAATACGGTGTCCAATTATTAAAACTCCATAAAAACGTCACTAGTCACGTTTCAAAAGTCGTTATCGAGTATTTATTACGAATTAAATTCAGATTACGTATCACGGAACACAGACGACGATCAGTGAGTATTTTCGGTGCACATTTGAGCCTACATTTTCTCACGGTACGTCGAGTTCTTGTTCTCAATGCACGTCGTGTTGTGCATCGATCAAGACGTGCACGTTGTTTGACCGTCGGTCAGTATTAACGACGATATCAGGCGTGTTGACTACAGTGAAATAATCTACTCCGAAATGAACCATTAAACATCGTCGAACGAACTATATACACATAATCGTCGGCTAATAGGTCAATAATAATTGATGTAACCCTCACTTTTTTCGAATTTCAGATTATTATTGATATGAATTATTATATAAAGAAAATACACATTGTGGCCAAATTTAATATTGTAACCCCCCGACGACTAGTTCCTGTCTAAAGTCAACTGAATTTAATTGTTTTTAGTGTAAGCCACACTGTCAAATCAGTGCCAATTTATGAAAGCCTCAACGTAAACATCAATATTTTCAAACAATTTATCCTTCGGCAAGCCAGTTAGTGTAAGCCTACAGTGTATCCCTATAATATAGTATTTTAAGTATAGTACATATACAGTCATAAACAGAATCATAAAAAAAAAACTATATTTTCGTGCCTCCTGAACAATATAATTATTGAGGGTTACATCAATCGACCTATTAATTATTGACCTAGCTGACGAATATTAATGATTATCCATTATGTTTGTGCGTGAGAAAAAACAAGTTTAACGTATTCGTCAATAATTGGCGTGTTTATACGGATGATAAAATAACAATAATAATAATAAATAATAATACATATTTTAACAACTTGACTGCCATGTAGGTTTTTGTAAACTTGCCAATTTTGCCACGAGACCCAATTGTGGGTCTCACCGAACTTTCTTAGATTGCCATGAGACCCATTTCTGGATCTCAGATAACATTTTTTTTTTTTTTTTTATATATAATAGAATATATCATCATTTATTATATTAACATAAAAATCGGATTTTACAGTGTCGCCACTTTCTATTGATATCATTAGCACTCGAGAAATATTTTTTTTCACTGATTTATAAGCATAGACCTTATACCTTAGTACCTGGTCTATGGTTATTACATTTGTTATCTGGATACGTTTATTCCAACATTAATTTGACCCAGGCGCGTAGCCAGGGGGGGTGTTACAGGTGTAATAACACCCCCCCTCAGCCGTGGTATACTTAATATTTTTTATCAAGATAAAGATGCATAATAAGCACGAATTATCTTAAATCGTGATTTACACTTATTTATCAAAATGAAGTATATTAGTTTATATTAATATATTACGATAAAAATAATGTAAAGCACTAAAGCCGGGATCCGGCATTAATTACTATTTTCGACCGTTCTGTGACGTTTTATCGATTACTAGTTTCATGCACGATTTAATATATCTTTTCGTGCAGCGTGTAAGAAAACGTTTACAACTTCAATTATTGATTATTTGATTATCATGATGGACTATCGTAAACATAAATATCTATGATCTATCCGAATGTTATTTCACTTTTTAAGTATCTGCAATTGGCGAGTTTACAATATGGCATCAGCAGGCGAAAAACAAAAACCCTAAAAATGCTACGGAAGCATTCATTAATTGCAATGAAGAAATATTTCCCATTGTTCATCAACTTTCAAAAATATTGATTAATTTTCCAGTAACCACTGCAAGCAGTGAAAGATCTTTTTCCTCGTTATGGCGTTTAAAAACATATTTGAGGAACACAATTGGTGAAAATCGGTTGAACGGCTTAGCAGTTATGAATATTCATCGGGATTTAGTTGTAACCACTGTCGAAATAATTGATACTCTAGCTTTAAAAAATAGACGCATTAAATTAATTTAATTAAATATATATATATATATTTTTTTTTGTATTAATTATAATAATATATATGTTAAAACTTTCAATATACCTACGTAAAGTTATCAATTTTGTGTGTATAATTTTTTCAAATTAATTTTGAATAACACCCCCCCTTAGAAATTTCTAGCTACGCGCCTGATTTGACCCAAACGTTAATATTACTCAGTGGCGTCATTTCAGTTTTTTCTAGACTAGGGCGACCATTTACTGATAAGCCGACTGAACTTTTATTTTTGCCGACAAAAATGTATTATATAACAATTCAATTATGTTCATAAGAGGTGAAAATGTATTATTCATAATCGTCATTCGTATTCGTCATGATATGACGACTCCGATTATTCGGCTGCACTAAAATAGATTGAATAATATTTGAAGGGTTCTATAATTAAACGTTTGAAATGTGTTCATATATTATGCCGGTGTAATCAGTATTAAATAACGGAAATAAAAACACACGGAAAAGGTAGAAATTCATAGGTGGGTTCTATCATTATTATTATTATTATCATTATTATAGGCTTTTTTAAAAATTTTATTTTTCATCAATAGTAAACGTTGGAAATAACCTCTATATTCTATTGTTATAACTGTGGCCTGGTGGCGGAAAAATTTGTCCCGATGAAAAATTTGGCAGCTCTATTTTAAAACTGAAATGGCGCCCCTGTTTACGACGCGATCGATTGGCGCGGGCACTCGTTTGTTTTTCGAGTGCGACGAAATCGCCGGAATTTTTCACAAACTCGACGTTTACGTCGTGACGAAAGCGATAAATCAGAAGGGGGAAAAAACAATAATTATGAAACGCGTACACTCATACGTTCGGTCTTCGGCACCACCGCGGACACACGTATACGTTGTACACCGTCACCGTTTTGGTCGAAAAAAATGTTTGTATACTATTATTGTTACGTCTGACGCGAAATCTAACAACGTCCCGTTATTTTTTCGTACGGTTCAATTCACCGTGAGTCGCGGGAATCGTAAAACGATATCGTCAAACTTTGGCGTAAATCTTTTACGTGCAATTATAATATGATCACGAACCCACGAACGAGCTAGACATTAAACTTAAAGTGACCATATATTTTTTTAATCAAAACGGGACAAAAAAAAAAAAAAAATCATAATTATTTGTTACAAACAAATATTTTAAATTTAATAATATTACTAGCAAATTTCTGTGGTACTTATAATGTTTTTAAAGGACAAAAAATTAAATTAACTTATTACACTTACTAGAAAATTAACTTATTATAAACAAAATGTTTTCGTGTAATAATTACAAAATTAAATACTTGTATATTTTTCTAAAAACGATATTTCGTCAAAGAACATTTTATTTTCATTATTTTTTTTGTCTACTTTTTGAAAACGGGACATTTTAGCGTCCCGAAGATTTCCCAGGGGACAACGGGACAGAGATTCAAAAAACGGGACTGTCCCGTTCAAAACGGGACGTATGGTCACCTTAATAATTATACTACCAATATTCAAAACGTACTGCGAGTATGAAATGTTTGTAATTTGAATATATGACGAGCGTTCTGTTTCGACCGAAAAGAAAATCACGGAATTGTTGCGTTTGATCGAATATTATTATTCGTAATTTTATTTATACTTCAATTATTATTATCGTGTATTCGCGTGTTTGTGTTATTACGACAACAATCGTTGTTTTTACGTATTACAAAATATGTGTAACGTATTGATTTGAAATTCGTTGTGCTCTCAACGATATCCGTGTATAGAGCAGCAGCAGCAGCAGCTTATCAGCAATCACGTGTGTGCACGAGTGTGATATTGTATTGTGAATCGTGTGCGCCGAAGACGTGTGGTAAAAATGTGAATTCGCGCGTTGCACTTTCCAAACGTTTCCACGTTATTTCGCATCGTACGGTTGAACTCGGAAGAAGATTGACGTGTACGACACGTCGTTGTTATAATACAGCGTTCGGGCCGCGGTGAAAATTAACGAATTGATTTAGTAGGTAACAAAAATGTATAATTTTATTGTTACGGCCTAAGGCCACGGCTAAACCTGATTTAAAAACCATTGAAAATAACGAGCGTTGCGGCTCGTAATGTGTTGACGCCATAGCGAAAATTCAGCGTGGCAATTTAAAATAAACGGTTCCACAAAACGTACAGGTTTTCGGAACGTGAGTCTATAATATTACGATATAGGTGTAGAACACGACCACCCGACCAATTACTGTCAAACACTTGAATTGTATCCGCGCACGTACACACATAAGATATATGCATAATAATATGATAATATTATACGTACATTAATTATTAATAATAATAATGCGTACAAGAGGTGTTCCGAAAGTTTAGAAACGATTAACCCGGATTCACTGTATAAAAAGTTTCAGAACGTGCTGTCACATTATAAAAGCGTGTATCGATGCGGTGTAGTAATATTATGTGATTATTTATTAACATATGTTCCACATCACGTCGTCGTATCGGTGTCTAGCGAAGTACAATACGTTAATAGGACCGGGTCGTAATTCAAAACGCTAGAAAGAGCTGAACGAGCGCTCGTGTTCAGAGTGAATATAAAGGCGTTAGCTCTGATTGAATTGGAAACGCGATCACGTAAAAAATGCATGTCGCGATCGTGATAGCGTGACTAATTGTTTTTGTTTTTTTTTTTTTTTGTGTTCATCTAAACAGTGTGATGTTAATAACAACGACGAATCTATAATTAATTAACGTTTGAATATTGGGTACCTAACGTTTTCGTACCAGTGTATTATGATCAAATGTAAGATTTTAAAATGTCAACTAACTTGGGTACAAAGAATCGATTTTTCATTTCGTTAACACAAATTTATTTGATTTCAAAGTCAAATTAGTCTTTGACGATTTTTTTCCAAATAGATTGTTTCGTTGTGTTGATCAGTGTGCAATTATAAAATTAGGCGTATAAGAATAACCTTTCCTCTTTTAACTGAGAAATTCATTATTTACCATCATAATGCAGGCGTAAATACTAGTGATGGGCATAATCGAGATATATAATCGAGATATCTCGATTATTAAAATTATATCGATTATATAATCGAATGATTAATTATAATCGAATGATTAGTAATCGATATATCACTCGAAATAATCATTCGAAATTTCCAAATGAAATATTAATAATCGAGATATCATATTTAACTATTCATTAATTTTAATACTTTTCAAAGATTCGAATATTTTTATTAAACGTGAAAAAGTATTTTATTAAAAATTAAAATGTTTAAATAAATTTATAACGCATCGAAAGTTTTCTATTATACAGTAGTTATAATAAGTAATAACTAACAATTTAGTGTAGTAGAATTTAAAACTCTGTATTTCTTAGTTTCTTGCCAATTGAGTACGATTTATTTAAACATTTGATTTCTAACGATTGTCTTGATAGCTAATTCGATAGTTCCCATTACTAAATAGTAAATATTATTCGATATATTTCGTTCAAAACATTTCGATTATTTTGATCGAGTGATATCTCGATTGTTAATATTTCATTTGGAAATTTCGAATGATTAGGTATTTCGAGTGATATCTCGATTATGAAAATGTCTCGATTACTAATCATTCGATTATGCCCATCACTAGTAAATACGTTCGGTATGATATTAGTTGATATCTGGCAGTAGTTGTGATTTGCATTTGAAAATGAACGTTTATGATTAAATTGAAAAGGTGTGTGAGCTCTGAGTACATATAATACCAAACGGTTCTCATATATTTATTTATTTAAAAATTTGATTTCTAACGATTGTCTTGATTTATATTAAATAAATCGTGTTCATACGTGTGTATAGGTACTACATGATATTATATGCCTGTAATTTTATGAATTGTTATTTTAATATTGAACTGCACATTATTGTAGAAATCATCCCACCTGCGAATAGTAAATTACAAAGTCGGGGGTCATGCGTATCATGTAGGTGTAATAAATATTAGTTTACCACGTGAATCAAAATTAAAATATTACTTGAATTTTAATTGTATTCAAACAAATTATTAATACAAGTGTACAAGTACCCATCACAACCGTTTAAACATATCGTTATAAATAATTATTATCTATTTACACGCCGTACATTATGTTTTTAGAAATATTTCCTGCAAACTATCTGTTAGTTATTGGTAATATAGAAAAATATTTGTCTTCGTACAAATAGCGAAAAAAAATTTACAAGTAGGTGTTTTCAATTGTCGTTTCGTAGCATAAAATATAAATTTATAAAAATCTAAAAACTTCATGTCGTCTATTATAATTATTATTTTTTCATGCGAAACGTAATCGAATTATTTAATAGAACATTACAATGAAAAAATTCCTCATGTTGAACCGTTACTTTCATCACAAAGTGTAATAGCTTTGGAGAGATGCCAATACTTAAAGCAGCAGTGTAGGTATGATTCAATATCAGAAATGATTGCTCCTTTGATAATAATCAACTGCGATGTACGAAACACGGCATTGTCAAAATTATTATCCTTTAATATCAATTACTCAAATACCTTTAAGTCGTTCGTCGTTTATCACACTCACAGTCGTAAACGACTTGTAAAAACTGCCGTGTTTGTGAATTATTTGCGATTCCGATCGTTCATAAAATCACCTCCTACTCGCAGAATGCACCATTCCACAACTGTACAGATAAATACAACTTCTTGGCACCTTCTCAAGCTGTTTTGAACCAACTTCGATTCCCCGAGTTAAACTGAAGTACACTTGTACACAAGTTTTAATGTTTTAATGGACATTTTAAATTGTATGTTATTAACACAAAGAAAAATTGTTTGTCTCATTCAAAACAGTTAAATTGATCGAGAATATTATTCGAATGTTTGACATTAAAAATAAACTCTTGAGATAAATAGTTGGTGCCGTTTTACGTTTTTTTTGAAAATATACCTAGTATTCATAATCACGTGAAAATTCGGTTTAGGCCAACTTTTAACATATTTACTCAGTTTGTCTGTTTTTAACAATGATAAACTTGTTGAAATTTAGAAAATTATCTCCTTAAAATCATAAAGAGGACAAAGTTATTTAAACCCTCATACATAATTTATTCAAGAACTTATTCTTATGCCATAAATTGAACATTAAGCATTTTATCTATATAAAATAATCATTATTTATTGAGATCGAATTTATTTCAATAATAAACAGAAAAAAAGGAAAAATTTATAAAAAGCGTTTTCCGTTTTTACACTTTCAAAATTAAAACGAATCAGTTTGATTATTTTAGTTATATTCTACAACGCTATTTTCAATAATTGTCGACGATAACAAACTCTTATGGTAACAGATTTTCTACAAAAACACTAAATATACATTTAATACGTAATATAACTATTCAATTTATAATTATAATTATAATTAATACGTAAATTAACTATACTTAATGTACATAATTTATATGGTATATACGTAGTACAAATAATTTAACTTAGCTTGGCAACTATACTAATCAATATAACGTAAAATAAATAATTATATATATAAATTCCTACGAAAAATCTCCGTCAACTCTATTTAACAGACATTAGTAACATATTCTTAAAAATTAGTGTATTATTTTATGTGAAGATTTTGTGTAATTGAAATTTTTCTGATGAAATAATATCGATATTATATTATATTATATTATCGATTAGTAGATTTTCAATTACTATTCACTCTGGGTCCCCAAAATTCTGATTTCGGCGCTAATTACTGTATGTATTGTCAATTATTATATTCATTCTGATTTCGATGAAGTTAACTTTATTTTGCTTTTTTTCCACAAAACCGGCTTTTATTGATTTTTCCCTATTTGGTTCTTTTTTCTCAATTTTCACATATTTTTCTTGAAAATTTAATTTATTTCTGTGCATAATAGGTATACTTGGAATATATTATTATATAGACAATATCGTCTACATCACAACACATTTTGAATTTATACCACATGAAATTACAAAATCAGAAAAAAAAGGCATTTTTTATTTTTATTTCAAGTAGGTATTTGCATTTATTTATTAATTTTTTTAAGGCGACTCTTGGCAAAAAAAAATAGCTACAGTTTTAGAAGAAAAACACAAGTTAGAAGAGCTAATGGTGAAATAGTGAAATGGATTATAGAAAAGTGCAATCGTGTTTTTTCAAAGAATAATGGATGGGTAGTTTTATGAAAGTAACTTGACCAAATACATGGTCGTAAATTCATATTTAATATTTGATTTTATGTATAATATAAAGTTATTTTTTAGAATTAAATTTAACAAATGCTTCTTTTTGCTTTTTTGGCTTCTTAAAATGCTTTTTTAAGGATTTATTTTGCAACAAAATCCGAGCCGCATTCATTGCCTATGATTTGATTTGTCCAGGGTTTCATCCACGGTCACGGTATATCTAGGAAATATAATTCATTGAGATACATGTTTTCAACCTGAAAACTACGTTTTTTTTATTGGGCCGCGTAGTAACAACAATTTTCTTTCGCTCGCACCATAGCTAATTTACGTTATTCCTAGTCACGGCACCGCATATACAACACATTGTACAGTATACTTCGTTGTGGGGGTAATTAAAATATAATATTACGGTTTGCAACAACACTCGTTTGCGCTGTATTTCGTTTCGTATTGTGTTTTCCATCCCCGACACCGCGACGGACGAGCGAAATATACGAAATCGCATACGCCTACCGTGAAGGCGGCGAACGGAAAAAAAAAATAGAGAAAACAAAATCGAAATCGAAATTTCCACACTAATAAACTTGCACGCGCGTCGCACGGTGTGTACGGGCCGAGGACGCCCCGTCGAGTGACGGCGGCCGGCCGTCGTTAAAACAATAGTGTCGGTTGTGTTGCGTGCGATTAACGTGTTCCGGAGAAGTCATAATAATATGAGCGCGCCGCGCCGTGCGCGTTCGATGTACGTCGGGACGACGATCACGCGATGACGAACGGTTCGGCGACCACGAATTATTCATTGTGAGCGACGGAAATCGTCAAACGGGCGCATGTAAATTCCGCCGATCGAACCTTTTTTTACCATATTTTTATGTAAATTCCACCGGTACATTTTTTCTACCTGAAAAAAAAATGTAAATTCCACCGGTACCTTTTTCTTACCGATATTTTAAATGTAAACTCCACCGATCCAATTTTTAATAAATTTGTTAGGATGTATTTTGAGAAAGAACCATTTAGAATTACCCAGAAGACACCACGAGGAGGCGGTTCAAATTATCTTCCAAAAATTTTATTCTACATTTTTTTAAAAATTTATTTATTATATGAGACGGTTCAAATTATCTTCCAAAAATTTTATTCTACATTTTTTTTTTAAATTTATTTATTATATTACAATTTAGGCTTGTAATGATGAGAAGCTGCTTTAACGAATTCCATTATAGTGATATTTTTGTCTTTGAATGATTGAATTCAGCACTACATCTGAAATCGGTGGAGTTTACCATCGGTGGAATTTACATTTTTTTTTAAGGTAGAAAAATCGTACCGGTGGAATTTACATGTTATAAATCTGACCCTAAAATCGACTACCTGAAAATCGGTGGAATTTACAATCACCCCGTCAAACGATGTGATAATCAGCGAACGAGTAATCGATCGTATTATTATTATTTGATTCGCTTCTGTCGTTTATATACAGAGCCGGATTAACATAGGTGCAAAAGGAGCTTTTGCTCCAGGGCGGCAACTTTTTGTGGGTGGCATATAACTTTTGTTATACCAATACTAAATATCGTGTGTATGTTTAATTATTCAAATTCATACGTGCTCAAATAAAGTAATATAAGGTTTTTGGCTATTGAAAAATCACATAATTTCATTATAATAATATATTTTCTTATTTTTCAAATATATAAAATTATAAGCTATAGCACTGAATAGTGTATCTACAATATTATAAGGATGGACTGGCGGCATTGTATAACCATGCATATAGTGGTATTAATTACAGACAGTCTGTAAATTCACAGTTTACATACGATTCTGTAAAATTCTGTTAGAAATAAACGACTCGTGTAGTTTTGTCTAATCGATTCACTGTGCCGCGTCGTTGACTACGCTTTTATCGTCTTGTTTCTGTTGAAATATACATACCTGTGCCTATTGTATATGTATAAATAAAATTTAAAAAAATTAAGGTTTTAAACTTGTAGTAGTTATTTACGTAATAATATAAGGTACCGAATGTAATTTTTTTTTCTATTGTTACAATATTATTCATACGATATTACATGAAATACATAATATTATACTGCTTTGAGTTTTTAACGACTTGTCGATGAGAAATTTCCTATCAATTATATATTGCTCCAGGGTGACTCTAACCCTTTATCCGGCTCTGTTTATATATATCACGGCGAGAAGACCGCGTGTACGGTCGGATAAGTGAAAAGATAAGAGAAATCGATACGTTTATTTTACGCACGTGCGTTTACGGATGCGGATTTGCACATTTTCAGGTCGATCGAATGAGGGATCCAACGCGGCGGGTGTAATGGATTGGAAAATAGGAGTGGAGCGAGAGTCGAGGGACAGCTTCTTGTTTTCGCCGACATCACGCAATCAACCGGACGATGTCTACTGTATAAATTAGTTTCTAATGTTAGTCATTACTATTTTACTGTTATGTATTATACAGTATATCCTGGCCCGTGGGTTTTTAGGCTTGAAATCCAAGCCCCCCGACTAGGGACGATTAAATGTCTATGTTTTTAATAGGAGGGGAGGGGGCAAAAAATTAAGCGCCCCAAGTTGTGTTGATTTATATATTATTATATGTTAATATGAATAGTTTAAAAAAATCGTTCTCACTTCGCTCGTTTTTTACCGCTTTATCAAAATTTTCGCCCGGGGAAAATGCTCCTTTTATCCCCCCCTCCCTACTCTTTTAATGCGGCGCCTATGCCCCCAACTAGTGAGTCAAATTTACGCGCATAGCGCGTGCATTATGTGCAAAGTAATTATGAGCGTCTAGGATGAACGAGCTTGCAGTATATTCTTTGATTCGGTCACAGTTTTCGCAATGATTCGAGCAAAATCACGATCGAATGTAACGTCGCATGAATCGTACGCGAGATCGTCCACGATTATTTTGACATTTAAAAATTTAAATTTACCCAACAACTAAACGCGTCAGTGTTTTAACTTTTAATGAATACAAATGCGTTATTTTTTCGACTTCCGTACCCGAATTGCGAATGTTGATATAAATATTTCAATCATATCATGGCGTTTGAATAAAATACAAAATATCGATTTGGAAGGTTCGAACAATAATTTCTCATAATAACTGTAAATCACCGGTAGTTTTACTCGTTTCTTTAAATTATTAGGTAATTGTTTCTTTTGAGTAAGTACTACAGCGAAATGCTACATAATACCTCAACCGAGCGTGCAGTTCTCTTCGTATTCTTTTCGACAATTTTCGCGATATTTTACATTCACTCGTGCAGTGCTCCACAAAACTTACACATTCGTATCTCTGTCCAACACTCGACGGATTCGACTTCATATCGTGTCGATACTCAACGCGCGATCTTTACGGTGTTTTACGCTGTTACGCGGCGGTGCGTTCGGACGTTTCAGTGAGTGTGTATTAGTGGTGTCACTAATATCCGGATTCCAATACTATTCGGATAATCCGGATATTCGAATCCAAATAATAAACGGATAAAATCCGAATTATCCGAATAATCCGGATATTTTAAACTTGTTGATTAATTATTTGTTATTTAATTTATAGGTATTAAATAAAACATTATTATAACTACTACCAACTGCATCAACCGTCAACATATTTTTAAAACCGTCCTTTATAATAATTAGATTAGATATATGAACATTTAAATTATTCGAATTATTCGGATTATTCGGTTATTAAATTTTGGATTCGGATATCCGGATAATCCGGATATCCAAAAATCCGGATTTTTGACATCACTAGTGTGTATATCGTCTTGCGTTCCTCCGCAGTAACGTTCGGCGAATAGGACAATAATATACCTATGATATATAGTATATATTATGATGCCGAGGTTTGCCGCCCGCGTATTTCAAATCGACTCCGGACAAAATACCCGGCTCTCTCTCTTTCGTCGCACAAGCGGCCGTTAATCGATCGTGATCCCATTTGAAACCTATCTCGCAGAAATCATTTTTATGTGAACAATACTGTACGGGGAGTTTGTTTTTTTTTCTCGAGAAGGCTCCGCGTTTTCTGGGAAAATCCTAGCGTGCGAAATCACCGTTAAAAACACTGCAGGTTCATACCTGCGACGACGGGCACTCGTGCACCGTTATGATTTGTCTGCGTACCTGCAGGGACGGCGAACCTATGTCACAATGACATGCGAACGCTGTCCGGGTGTTTTCGAGCGTGTTATTTTGATAGCGCTTTGGACCGAGAGCTTATGTATGTACGAAAAAATAAAAAATAAAAAATGACAGGAATAGCTAAACCGTTTTACGATCAACAACGATTTTTTTTTAATTCGACACGCGGACACTACGAAAATTCCGCAATGGCCTCCATAATCTGTCCAAGCGATATCGCTATACACTGGCGACGTGATCGATTTTCAACAGAACAATAATATCGTAATATATTGTCGTAAATACCGGCGCTCGCACGTGTGATTAACCCGAAAATCGCAAAATATAGAAAAATTCAAAATCGATAGATTTCGGAGGGAGGGCATCGCGTTAGTTAATCGCAACGATTTTTGTGACACGTCATATCATACTATTACCATAAATTATATAAATATAATTATTCATAATTAATCAGCGCTATTACGACTATTTGTAAAACAACAACGGCAATAACAATATTAATAATATACCGCACGCACCGAGAGGCCGTCGGTCGTCAGGTCGTTCGCGAAAACGGGACGACCGAGAGTCACGGTCGTCGCGCCGTTTACATCACGGTCACGTAGATATCGGCCGGTTTCTTTTTGATATTCGTTTTTCCCGTCATATTTTTATTTTAATTTATTGATTTTTTTTTTTCGTTTTACGGCCGCTTTAAGATGCGTTTCGAGTTTTCGACGTCAAACCGTGAAGTCGACTGTGCACATGCACGCTTCGTCGTATATTATTTACACTGACGACGACGACGACGACCCTGCACACGCGTCGAATAATATAATATATGTATACACGGCCGAGTGATCCGAGACGACCGAAAACGACCAGCATTAAATTTATTATTTTTTTGCCGGGTCACTCGATTGTTTTCACCGCTTTCGGGAGAGTAACGAGTTCACGAGACGATGTCAACAAGTTTCGAGCATTTTGTTTTTAAAACGTTTTCAACGCAACCGCTGCAGTTACCGTCGAAACCGAATTTACTATCGTTGTTCTAAAAAAAGCCACGCTTCGCACCATGTGTATTCTTCGCTCATCGGACAAGATTACGAGAATGGATGTATTGAATTTTAGCGAAATGATAAATTATATTTTTCTCGTAAAACGATTCTGAGCAAAGCCTCAGTGTAAAATATACCGTTCTTGTTTATGTATTTAACCGCTTTTAGTTATAGTCATATTGTCGGTAAGTTTTATTCATCAGCACCAATAAAACATTTTTTTTTTCTAAACAAATCAAAAAGTTATTAATTTTTCACCAAAATCTTCATAACGTGATTTTCTATATTATGTTTTCAAAGGTTCATAGTGATCGGATGGTCCAGTAATTGTTTATAAACTCTTAAATAATTAAAAATTAATGTAAAAACAGTCGATTTTGTAAATCATGTATAATTAATTATTGATCTGGATGCTCGTAAAAAGATTCCGACAAACAATTTTTGAGATTTTTCAGTATCGTTAATTAAGTACATCAGTATGGTTGCATTATATTTTTAGAATGTTTTGTCCAATATTAAAATACATTTTTTTTTAATCAAGTGTTTTATTTTCGTAAACATTTTTTTTTAGTCCAAAAAGTCTCAAATGTTGTTACACTGTATTATTGATTTATGATGAAAATTTCAAGTTTCTAGTAAAATTAATTTTGGAGTTATAGATAAATAACCAAAATCGATTTAGTGAAAGTGTCATTTACGGCAAATTGTATCGTTTTCATTCGGTTTTCCTCGTGCCTGGAAAAAATTTTAAGAAGAGAGAAAAATGAACCCTTAAGTACCATCTAAATTCAATCTTCAGAGCAACTAGATGATAATTTTGGACAAGTGCAGTATACTAATAAGTGACTAAAAAAAAAAAAATAAATTAATTAAATATTATTGACCTATATATAGTCTTTTCCGCTTCACTTAGAATCTAACAAATTTTAATTTGAAATACTAATAATTAGATTATTATATAATATAAACGATAATTAAAATATTATCAACGTGTTTGTAATTTACATTTAATAGTGTATAGGTACTTACTAAGTACAAACTGATTGACTCTTAATGGTTATAAATGTATGATAATATGTTATAATTTACAACACATTATATTATATGTCATAATTAATACATTTCGGAAAGCAGTTTCTTCCATGATTAATAATTAATTTCATACCTTTTTTTTAATGATTTAAATTTTTTCTTCAATCAATGTAAATATGAATTATATCCTATTAATTATTTATATTACAATGTAATACTTTATTTGTTCTTTCTTATCCCAATTCTAAATTATTGCATACGATTGTTGCTACTTGCTTTTCTTCGGATCTGAAATGTATATGCTCAATCTTATTTATAAATAGTAGGTAAATCAAAATTAATTATCTTGATTAGTCTATCACATAATATGAGGTATTTAATATTTTAATTTAACATTTTGAATTCGTCGAGATACTTAGGCAATAGGAAATTGAAAAAGAAGTACCAACGCGACTACAATGATAGTGTTTGAATTCAACTCATCTTCATATACCTATTATCGATTTTCCCTCGAAGATACACTCATAGTAATAATTCCTGATTTATAATAAACATAATCAAACAAAGTTTTTATCAAATGACTCAGGTAGATAAATATTAAAATTATTCATATTATTTCAATCGAATTTGTATCTTTTGGTATAAGAATTAAAAAAAAAAAAAAACTTTAATTTTAAAATTCGAACATATCTCCGTTTCATAAGTTTAAGTTTTCATGAATGTTTGTTTTTTTAACAATTTACATTCATTTAATTAATCAAATTGAATTAACTAAATTTATCAATTAAATGATCATGGATAATCTTTTAAATTTTTTTTTCTAGTAAAAAATGATTTAGTTGATAAAAATAAAAAGCCAAAACAGTCTAAAATTCCAGAAAAATAAGATCAATAAATTTGCTTCCTTAATTTTTTAAAACGAAAATTCCAAACCGTCTCCAAAGCCTCGCGAAATAAGAAAATCGAAATAATTCGATTGTCTTTATTAACAACCGGTGCATTATTTAAAACAGAAATTATTGCGTTCGTTAGAAAATTTGTGTGTATATAAACATGTTATGTTTTATATGAAGTGCAGGCAATTCACAAGTGGTCCGCTGAAACAAAAAACAAAAGCGTCCCAGATGAATGTGTGTGTGTGCACTACAACACGATAAATACATAATAAATGTTTGTGTATAATATTATATAAACGTACGTAGGTGTGTGTAGTGTGAAGCAACAGGTATCACCCCCGTAGTAGCAATGTTTAACGGCGGCACGCGGCGGGAACAGTATTGATGCGCAAGAACCGCGCAAGAGTCGCGCAGTCCCCGCCTACATCACGGCTACGGTCTAACTCGATAATCCCCCGTGGACAATCCGAACACAACCCTTCTCGTTTACGGCCCCGGCGATGCGGCCGTCCGTTTTCCGAGGGGCGGGCCGTGTGCGGCGGCGAAGTAGAATTCATCATATCTTCGATGCCACGGCCGAATCCTTCTGAACAAATACTTCCAAGTTGTATAACCCCTTATTGAGTGTGAGAGATCGAAGATGTGAAATCGTAGGTCGACTTTCCCCCGCGGAAAGCCGCTGACGTTTGGGCCTACGTGCGCCTACCCTTCCGAATCGGCCCACACACGTTTTACATTGAAGCCAATCATTGGTAAGCAATTGTAAGTCCGTCCCTATAACACGAAAATCGACCCGTACCTCGTGGTAAGCTATACATCAGGCTGATGCGATTTTAGTGGGATATATGTCGATCCCGTAAAATTTAACGTTATCCGATGACTATTAAGGACGTCTAGTTTACGGATTCGACGAACGAAATCAAAGTGAAATTAATTACGATTTATCCCGCAGGATTTTGCCGTGATCGAGACCGAGACCTTCTCACTCGGAAGGTGCACGACACCACGGTCTACGTTCGTAGAATTTAGCGGCCGCCAAAATAAGTATTCCATTTCGTCAAGGAGCTCATAATAATTATATAACCTTTTTATAGGTACGTAAGGTCTAAGGAACGAGTATGAATAAAATACGCCGGGTGGTTTTTTTTTTGTTTTTTTTTTTTAATTTTTCACAATACGTATCGTGTACGCGTATTTGTAGTAATAATAATTTATCGATATAACAACATTCATTTTCCATTCAAGCACATATAATTTTCAATTAATAATAATAATAATAAATCTAAATAGGCAATAAAATATCACAGACAATACACAAACAAATATAATATTCACTACGGTATCTAGGGAAAAAATAATAATAGTGACAAACAGTATAATTTAAATACTATTATTTACAACGACGACATCTCTGTATATATAAAATGTATACGTCAAGTCGAGGAGAAGAGGTAAAAAACGTCGAATCTCGTAACGATTCCAAACGAAAAAAAATTATGATAATGATAATAATAATAATAAAATTACAATGACTTTAACAAACTATATAGACACGACGACATTTCGACACTATCATAGAAAGTTGTAAAAACAATTAAATAAACATAAACAATATGTAGATAACAGTCTGGATACGCGGGTGTACCAAATAAATAATCAAATAAATAAATCAAAAACGTAGGTATATATAAATAAAAAAAAAAAATCGTCCGACTAAGGATAGTAAAATTACAATTATCTATATATGTATATATATATATATATACATATTTACGTGCCCACCCGCAAATTAGTTCGTATACGCGAGTGTGCGAGTCATTGATAATTAATTAACCTAAGTCTAAACGTAATATTATGTTCCATGAAAAACAACTCGGGAAGGACGGGGTCGCACAAGGCGGTCGAGGAGGTAGAGGGCTACTGTTAACGTTTCTCAAACAAAAAATAAATAAATAAATAAATAAATATAAATAAATAATCAATAAAAAAAAAAATTAAAAAAAAAAAAACATTAATATTATAATAAACGTAATGTGTCGATATTATAACTAAACGTAAACGCGCGCGCGGCGTCTGTGTCGAGTCGTCGTCTTAAAAACGCACGGGTGACGTGCAGGAAAAAGAACCGAGTGGGGGCGGCGACAGTAAAAAAAAATAAATACGACAAAAAAATAAAAACAAAAAAAAAACATTTGGTACAGGTACACGACATAGAGACGAGAGTATACGCCAAGTGACGATATAGTGGTGGTGATGATGATGATGATGATGACGGTGGTGATGACGGTGATGATGATTATGTCGAAGGCGTTCGAAACGGCGCGCTCTCATTATCTCTTCGACTTGAGGTACTCGAACGCTTGGATCACGTACTGCAGGCTGATGACGTACTCGCGCAGGATCAACCAGTCCCTCAGCGACCGGTTTTGCTGCGGCCAAGTCCTGTACTCGGCCGGCATGATGTCCCTGGGCACGTGGTACTCCGTCTCGTTCAGCTCGTACATGGCCATCGAGATTTCGCACAGGAGCTGAAAGAAGCAAACGACGACAACCGTATTAAACGACGATAAAAGAGACGACTCGCTATAATAATAACAATAATAATATGATCGGTCGCGAATATTAATATTAGGTCAGTGGTTCTCAACCTTTTTATTTATATTATACACCATGTAAGATAATTAAACGTTCTGCGACGCGACGTAAAACGATTGAGACGGCTGCGACGGGCATACTAATATCGAACACTATTATAATATGTATCTACGATTAACGATTCGGCCTTTAGTATTTATCAGTTTTTTCCAAGGCTTTGCACCCGAATTAACCCGAACCCCCCCAAAAAAACCAGAATTTTTCTTCAATGTCGGAAAAACTATTGAGAAATTAGAAAAATTACCTCTTTAAATTATCATCTCAAGGTGATTTCTAATCTATAGAGATTCTGGATAAATCTTTTGGACCAAATCTACTACCGAAAAAAGTGTGTACGAAAACAAATTAACATTGTAAAACCAAAAAATTCTTCCCTCCGCTTTAAATCTAAAAATGGGTCAATGACACGAATTTATTTGTGGGGACTCAAAATCCGAAAATTCTCCTACACCTTTATACACCCGTTTGAAAATTCAAAAACCATTCGGGTGCAAAGCCTTGGTTTTTATCGAATATCGATAATAATGCAGGCAAATACAAAATTATAAAACTGTTAAGAGATTTATTGCGGCACACTTAAAGGGCGCTCGCAGCACACCGGTTGAATACCACTGCATTAGGTATTATATTTTTATAACGACGGCCGCAACGATATTGTTTGACACGGCGTTTTTCAATAGCACCGCGTATTCTGCAACAATTATGACTCGTGGCATTTGAATTTGATTTTTTTTTTTTTTTGTTTTTTTTTCGCTCTAAATGTAGAATTGATTTGACTGTGATATGCGTTTCGTAGTACACTAACGAATCGAATAAAGCATTTTCAAATGCTTTTTTTTTACATGATTGCCATGTTACGTCTTGGTTTTTTGTTTATTATTATTATTATTATTATTATTTTATTTTATTTTTGAAATTTCGACTTTATTTGATTTCTTTGAGTTCATCAAGTAGTAATCTTTCGGCATAGTTAAGGGTTTTATATCGTTTTACTATCAACATAATTATTATCGTTATTGCAGCCACCCCACGCCACCGTGTCGGTGAAAATGTCAATATTATTAAGGGTAAAAATGAAATGGTTATATAAAATATATTTAATTCCGTACATTTTTGATTTGTCGGGTTATTGTTTTTTTTTTTTTTGGATACACATTAGCATTTTAAATATTATTTAGGGTATATTTTAAGCATTTTAAGTGCTACAACTTTATAGCTCTGCCGAGAGCGATGCAAGAGATTTTTATATTGTGATTGAAGTTTTTATTTCGTCGAAGATTTTTCTTTTTCTTTTTTCATACAGATCCATTATCATTTTATAACACGACACACGAGAGAAATCAATACTTTTATTCGTGGAAATTGTGATGGTTTTAATATGATGGTTCAATAGAACCCATATCTACGACGTCAATCCAAAAGAGTATAAAAGCGCCAAAAATCCACATTATACTCGGCTTTCAATCGATATAAATTATTAATCAATAATATTGTTGAACGATCATTTGAAATAGACTAAAACCCGACTCTATGCTTAATGGCATATTTTTTTAAGTTAAAATGTTCAATGATAAGTTAAGTCGTTGATGAACAATTATTTTTTAGCTCTACTGAATAATTTCGGAAATGTCGCTCGAGTCTTTTTGGTTTGTCACCGACGATATTTGAGGATATATCAGCATATTATAATATGCGAATAAAGTTTCGAGCGATAGAGCGGTGTCTGTAAATTTGTTCGGAATACCCCCGCGGGTGGTTTCTCGGTTCGCGACCCGCAACAACGGCATACCTTGTCGTCGAAAGACCGGGAAACCGTACGATTCAATAAGTATAAATATTACTATTCGTGTGACGTGTTATAGGAAATGGTCGATTCGCCGTCGTTATATATATATATATATTTAAATTTCATACATCAGTCGCGTGCACGATTCGACGATTAAGGCTCATAATATAATAAATACGCATTATCTCTATAATACAGCTGTATAGTAGCGTTTAGTACGTTCGTGCGGCGTCGTAGGTACACGGCATTCTAATTGCACGTACCCACACGTGTGCCTAATATTAATGATGCGCGCGTGCATTAATCGTACCACTTGTGGTTTACACGCGAGTACATTATAGTACACGAATCGGTGTAGGAACGCGAGACGACCGCTTTTATTACGGTTTTGAAATTAAGCGCGAAAAACTGTTGTCCGACCGTCGCGTCGACATATTAATAATATTATATGCGTACATAATATATGCATATACATATATGTAATTACGTTACGGGTATAGTAAAAAATATGGTTAGTGTTCACATTATCCGGGTAATGTGTACAATACCTGTGCCTATTGGATAAAGTAGAAACACTATTTACAAAACGTTTATTTCGTACGTTACTCGGATATATATTACACATTAGCTACGACCGAGTGGGTAAAGTACTTTGATAAAATGTATACGATAAAATAACGATTGTAGATAAATGTTTATGAATTTAACACACGGAATAATATTTAGTACACGCGTCGTACAATATAATACAATAGGTTTTGTAAATGACTTCACGCGAAAAACTTTACGAGTGTTTTTATAAAAGAGTCAATGAAAAAAAAAAAAAAAAAATTCAGTTTATTTATCGGCAGTTAAGTATATAACGAAATAGTTTCGGAAATTAAAAATGTATACAGCAAACCAAGACGTCATACAAAATATGCTGATAACACGTATGAAAACAAATAAAATGTAAATCATGGTCAGAGGGACTTCGATTTGTGCTGCAGCTAATGAAAAATAGGGCCTATCACGATGGCATTAAAAGATCTCCTCCGTACATGGCCATGTTTGGTACTGATGCGAGAATTAGTTTGTCATCATCTTTACTACCAGCTGAAGCAGGGTTTCTACTGAACTAACCACTGAACAAGAATCGGAAGAAATGTTGAAAAATGTCGTGTCAGACTATGAACATATTACTTTATCCACAGCACACCGGATAATGTATAAATTGATTGGATACTTTATATTTAAGGTTAAATATAAATTTAGGGATAATGTGTACACATTGCACTGTTCGTATGTATGAGGTTCACATTACCCGGGTAATATGTACATTAACCGTTTTTGTACTATATCCGTAGCATACCTGTATATTAAATGTCTTCGCGGTATCTGACCTAACCTAACCGCGTCAGCGCCGTTCCGGTAGCAAAACAGGCGCAAAATATGCGAATAGCGTTTAATCGACGTCGAAAAAAAAAAAACGTAATAAATACCTACATTATAATAACTGGTTATCAAACGCCTAAATTATTACAAACCAATACGCCGACCGTAATATACGCACGTACGCGTAGAAGCCGCCTATCGTCGTCGTAAAAATTACGTCAATTATATTACAATATTATCATACGTGGACCGGCTCTCGTCGTACCCAAATAGCAAATTATTTTCGTGTGTCCCGAAGCGCGCGAGTGTACCGACCGTATATGGGAGGGTATACGTGCGAGCGGTCACACGCGTACCTACATAATATTATTATCATGCATCACTCGATGAAAATGTCTTTTTTTTTTTAAGCGAAATTATTACGACCATACACACTTTTGTGAATATCGCTGTGATGTTCCGAACGTCGTTTTGAAAGTTTCGCTGGCCCGACAATAATATATAATATACAAATATCGAGGATGATAGTCCAAAAGGACACGAGCGCCAAAACCTATATTACACTCAGATTTCAATTGAGACAAAATTATTATTAATCAAAAATTTTGTTGAACGATCGTTTAAAATGGATTAAAACCCAACTTTGTGCTTAGTGACATATTTTTTTCATAAGTTAAACATATTCAATGATAAGTTAAGTGGTTTGTGAAAAATCGTTTGGTCGCTCTGCTGAATAATTTCGAAAACGTCGCTTGTGCCCCCTTTCGGATTGTCGCCGTCGATATATACATATTATATAATAATATAAAGTGGAATCCGCTTAATTGGGACACATTAGGCGGTGACCTTTTTGTCCCGATAATCCGACTGTCCGGATTAGCCGAATAAAAAAAAAAAAAATGAAAAAGAAATTGTACATACTGTATACTTAATTCATACATTGTTTAAAAATTATTATTATTATTATTAGCAGTAGAACATTAGACTGAATACTTACTATTTAGAATTTCATATAATATCGTACATTAATTAGTTGATTATTTTAATATGCACACATACATATTTATTGTTAATTAATTGATTAAAATTTAAGTGACAAAAATAAAATATGTAAGATAAATACCGTACATTACCTATACATATGAAATACAAATACGGACGAATATAAAAAATATAAAACATAAAGATAAATATGTATATAGGTAGATTAGATGATTACAGTTTTGATAGGAAAATAGGTAAGTTAGGTCAAAATATCTAGTTCGACACTTTTATTTTTGTCCCTTATAACCGATGGTTAGTCCCAAATACACAGAGTTTAATTGTCTTAAGGGCATACATTCGTTCGGGACTATGCCGATTTGTCCCCGTTAAGCGGTTGTCCCCTTTAAACGGTGTCCCAATTAAGCGGATTCCACTGTGATATGGATATTAAGATGTTGAAACGATTACTACTTAATATTAACGTATACGTATATCACGAGACTTACCGCTCTCAGTTTGTGCGTGGTATCCTTCACGTCCTTGGCGAACGGAAGCCGTTCGCGTTCCATGTCCCAAACCATCTGTTCCAGGCCCACGGCCAAGTTCTGCATGCCGACGTAGACGGCGCGCAGCACTTCTCGCAACGTCAACGTGGCCAGGTACGACTTGCTGAGCGGAACGTCCAACTGTTTGGGCATGTACTCGCCCTGCTGCAGCCACGTGAGATTGGTGTCTTTCCACACTTCGTGCACTTGTTTGATGTCCATACCAAACGTTTCGACCACCTGTGCGAAAACAGAGCAAAAAAAAAAAAAAAAAATTAAAAATCGTTTCGGTCGGTGTTTTTTGTTTTTGTTTTTTTTTTTTCTAAAGACGACGACGATGACACGGCCGGTCGGGCGGCGGCGCGGCGACGAGCCATTATTTATCTTATTTTTTTTTCCCTCCCAAACCGACGGGTTTATAACAATATAATAATAACAGTTCGACGGCCAATCGAAGGGTATACACGTAATAGACGTGCGTGCGTGTGTGCAAAACTATGTTGGATTTTTTGTGCCGCTCTCTGCGGCCGCCACGTAGTAATTCTTTCTCGTTTTATCTTTATTTGCGGTGGTCGGCGCGCGTTCAAACAATAATATGCCACGACGACCGCCGCCGCCGCCGACGACGGTTGTATTTACGCGAGATTAAAGAGAACCGGACGGACGCGAGGCTGCGATGCGACCAGACCGCACGACGACGTGACGACTGGTCGTATACGACAAGTCAGTGGTGCCGATCGGCTTTTTGTCACAAGCAATGACGACCGCGTGCGATTTCGACGTCATCGTATGACGACCGGTCGGTCGGGTCGGAATGCTCGGACCGGGAAAAGGGGCTAAGTAAATTGGGTCCACGAAAATTTGTCCCGGTTTTAATAAAAGCAGTAAGTAAGCCGAGTACGTACCTAGCTGTTGAAAATAGTGATTGACATAAAATAGTGCGCACAACAAATGGTTCTCGATGAAATCGACGCTCACACAGCCCTCGTCCTAATATTTTGAATTTTGTTGACGAACTATTAGAAGTACAGTCAGAGACGCATACACAATGACGATGCTCAAAACAAAAAAAAAGAAAAGTACGCTCGATAAAGAACAACACTTAAGGGAACAAATGACAAAATATACACTGTTAATACGATAACCCGATTTGATTGCGTTAAATCCTTATCATTTCAGTTTTTGCCGAGAAAAAAGGAAAAAAAACAAATGTATTTTAATTTGTATTTGATTTATATTTAATAATTTATATTTGACTATTGATTTTTTTTCCGGGACCCAATTCACCGAGATAAGGTCGTTTGGGACCCAATGCACCAAACCCCGGGAAAAGACCCGTCGCTCGTACGTCGTCGTCTAGTTCTAGGGTTCGCGACGTATACGTGAATCGTTGTCCAAACAACGAGCATAGTACACGTCGGCCGTGCGCACCGACGACGTACCACCATACCACCGCGGTAAGCCACGTCGGAATGTCGACGGTTGTGTTTACGGACGCGCGATTAGTGTTTTCGTCGACCACCGCGGTTCGTGTTTTTAAAAACCGAAAATGTGTACGGCGTCGTGCCCGCAGAGGGGAAGAATGAATAAGAATCGGTTTTTTTTTCTAAAAAAAAAAAAAAAAAAACGACGCGACGACAACTTCGAAAACATAATATCGTCAGAGTCGCACTATAGCTATAGTTCGTTCGTCGAACGTTGTTTATGTTAAATACACGGGCGCGCTCGCTGCTCGGGCGAATAATCGTATTATTTCACACACACACACACACACACACGTTAAACATAAACTCGTGTTTAGTGTGTGCGTGTGCATGTGTGCGCGCGCGTATGGAACAATGTCAAGTAATATCGGTGTAATGTCCCTGACGGCAGCGTAAAATCTCGGCCGCACAATACGCGTCAGTTGTAATCGCGTCGCCTACGGAGTGTCCGAAAAAATCCGACAGACCGTTGGGAACCGACACCCGCGGCACTGTTACGGATCGAGTGTGATGAGTCGACGGTTTACAACAGTTGTATTGTTGTTATTTGGTTTTTTAACATTTTTCATTTTTTTTTTTTGCTTTTTTACATATGTTTTCAATTTTGTAAACAATAATATTCGACGGAGCCCACTACTACTACTACTACTACTACTAAACTACTACTACTACTACTCCTCCTCTCCCCCGCACACCCGACGAGCGTCGCGTGTGCAGATGAAGTCATCGGCGTATATTTAGACTCGAGTTTTAGGACCGAGCTTTCTCCCGCGCGGTTTTTTCAATCGAATCATAATAATAATATGATGTGTAGGTTTCGTGTCGTATACCCATGATATAGGTACGCGGCGGCAAGACGGCGTGTAAAGCGATCGCCCCTACCTCTCTCCACCACTCACCCACGTCTCGGTCGAAAAACACTGTGCGGCCCAGACGACATAATTATTTTTCGGAGCGTTTTTTATGTTTATTTTTTTAATTTTTTTTTTTTGTTGTTCTCCGTCGATCGGAATGTTTTCGAAACAGGCGCCTGGCGACGACCATGACGATCGATTGATCGTCATCGATGAGCCGAAATATCGCGCGCGCGTTAGTGGGATTTTTATATTATTTGATTTTTCGTCCCCCTCCATCATATTATAATATACATAAGTACATTGTACGCGCTCGACATGTATATACATACGTATATCATACGTAACTGGAAAATTTATGACTTGTCTTCGATTTGTACAACGAAATAATACAACACGTACGTTGTCGTAGTGTTTTGTTTGTTTTCATACGCGTCCGATAAACACGTCCTCCTCTCACACACGTGATCTCCGCCAAGGCTATACACTACTACTATAATAGTTGGTCGGACGACAATGTAAGGCATTTCGGTCTAGTGATGATTTCGAACATATTATCATAATCGTAGTAGGCCGTCTCTATACTATACACAGAACGAGTGTATAATAATATATTGTTCGTTGCGGTCTGTGACAATTTCGTGTCCGGCGCGCGGAAAATATTACATAAAATTACGTGCGATACTCGAACTAGTCGATCGGTCAAGTTATGATGGTTTAGGAAGTTATGGCGTTACCGTAACATAAAACGATTGAGAGTTAGGATACAATCAAGGCGAAATTATCAACGAAATCGATAAAATGCGCAATTATCTGATGAGTTGAACTAAAACGTGGTGAAGCGTGGATAGTGGATACACTAGATGGGTAGACGAAGATAAAAGAAAACGTTGTTTGTCCGGTACATAGATGCACGTCACGAAAAACGGTTTGGACAACATTGATAACGACGGAGTGAATTGATGGAATGACAAAATTAAAAATTTATATTAACTATAATAGCCATCGATGAGCTTGAGACACAGTCTCTTATAGTCGCCACGCCGCCGCGTGTTTACAAAGCCCGCGCACCTGTCAGACGACCACAGCACAAAACCAACACAGAAACGAGACACACGACCCGTTTTGTCTGAATATCTATTTGTGTGTAATGTAAATATTACTTTCCAAACCACACAATGATATTCAACGAGTTTGGGGAAAAACTATATAAAATCAGCGTTTTTCGTCGAAACGATGAAATGTATTCCGAATTCGGCGTCTTAAATTCGAATTTAAATGTAATTTTTAAATTTGTCCGTTTTAAATGTAGGTGTAGACACTATCTCATTGTCTGTCGTGACGCTTCGCTACTACGTTTTAAATGTTGTGATAATTTCGAGACGCAAAAAACAATAAAATTACATATTTGATTAGTGCATTAGCTGTATGAGTCAACATATCATAATACACTGGCTATGAATAATAATTAACGAGATAACGTTCGGCAATCAGCACACAGGTTTTTTTTCTCGATTTATCAAAATTTCGATGAAAACTGCAAATTAGGATGTATACGATAGTTGCAATTAAAAAAAAGATAAACTCTACACTGCACACGGAACTTTCGTAATCCAATTGATTAATTCAGAAACACATTAAACACAGAAAAAAGTGTGTACTAATAAACCGAAAAAAAAAATTAAATACTAAAACTAAAACTAAAAAAAAAATTCAAATCATTAACGTGTTACAATAACTGTGTTGGGTCCGAGACGAGTGAGCGTGTGTTATATACACTTATATCGATATTATTATGACTACGGTACACGTGCAAACCGTAACCGTATTGTGAATTATAACACGGAAAACAAAACGCATTCGTCAACCGATGCCTACACTCCTCGTTATGTACACCTTGTTGTTTCCGCCGCCGTCGCCGCTCGGTTGGGCGGTAGTGCACGCGCGACTTTATCGGATGGCGAAAAAAAAATTACATTAATAATCATAATAATTATAAAACAATCACGATAAAACAGTTATATCGTGTACCTGTACGCGCTGCAGTCCATCGGGGGAGGGGAAAGAAAAAATAAAGAAAAGACGCACGTTTGAGAAAAGAAAAAAAAATAATATTAAATAAATATACGAAATGAAAATTAAAAAAATAAAAATAAAAATCGACGGCGGCTTCGTTTGAAAAAGGAGTAGGTTACTTACCTATATGCAAACACGATTTATATATATTATGTATGTATATACGACGACTATATTATACACTAAGTATAAACACACACACACACATGTATATTTTACATATTATTATTATTATTATTATTATCGAGCCTAATACACGAGGCATTACGGCGCGTATTATCGTTACAGCATTATTATATTTTGTACGCCTATGCTAATCGGTGCGCTCGGCTCGGTCATACGAGCCTGGCGAAAGCGCGATAATGATAATGATAGTAATAATAGTAATAATAATAATAATAATAATCATTATTATTATTATTATTATTATTATTATTTGATTTAAATGAATAAAACCGCGTTGGCCATTTCGGTTTTCGCGGAAAGCGCGTTTCTGTTTCCGCCGCCGCCGCCGCCGTCATCCGATATCTTCCGACGCCCACCGGTCGTAATGTTCGCGACGCGCGGCCGAGACAATCGCGATTCGCGATGAATGAGACGAGCCGCCGGCGTCTCACCGGTACGCACGTATTTCGCTGAAAAAGCGCCCGGCGGCGGTAGCGACGGACGGTCTGCGCGGATCGCACGCGAGAACGGGTGTATGGGGAGTCTGGACGGAGCGGAATCGCGCCACATGCCTAAGGTGACCATACGTCCCGTTTTGAACGGGACAGTCCCGTTTTTTGAATCTCTGTCCCGTTGTCCCCTGGGAAATCTTCGGGACGCTAAAATGTCCCGTTTTCAAAATGTAGACAAAAAAAAATAATGAAAATAAATGTTCGTTGACGAAATATCGTTTTTAGAAAAATATACAAGTATTTAATTTTGTAATTATTACACGAAAACATTTTGTTTATAATAAGTTAATTACCTAGTAAGTGTAATAAGTTAATTTAATTTTTTTTGTCCTTTAAAAACATTATAAGTACCACAGAAATTCGCTAGTAATGTTATTAAATTAAAAATATTTGTTTGTAACAAATAATTATGATTTTTTTTTTTGTTTGTCTCGTTTTGATTAAAAAATTATATGGTCACTTTACACATGCCGCATGTCACGGGTACGCGTGTGTTCGCGCGCCTGTCTCGTCCGCGATGTTACATAAAAACTTTCGGACACTTTTTTTCGCACGGTCGATGTGTTTTCCCCCGGACGTATGGAACGACATCGGTATTCTCGACGAACTGTTATTATTAATTTTCATTTTTAATTCTCCGGTTGACCGTCGTACGTGATCGTCGGCCAAAAAGTGGGCCGGAGGGTCACCGGACCAGGGCGGCACCTCCTACTAATTAATAACTGTCTAATCGACGGGGCCGCGAAAGCCCGGGTTCGCGGCCAGTGGACGACGCGGGGGTTTGACGACTAGACGGGGTAACGGTGGTAGTGAGCGTCGGTCGAGATAAAGAAATTTAAACAAAACAAATTTTAAAAAAATTATAATTTTTCACGTTACTACCATGAATAATATCACTCTGTCTGATGTGATTATAATAAAATTATCGTCGTCGTGTTGTACGAATTTAATGAAGAAAACGAAAAACGAGATAGAAAAAAGTCCCGTCGTCGTCGAATTTGTTTTGTTGTTTTTCGTCTGGGACGGGGGTTGAAAATCGATCGGCACCGACGCGTGCGCTTGAAAAACACGTCGCATTACATGTTGTGCACAACGTCGTGCTGTGATAACAATAGACGTGCGAAACGACGTACGTATACGATATACGTACGTCTCTCCGAACCCGTACACGGAACGGCGGCGGCGGCGGCGGCGGCGGCGACACCGTGCTGTCGGTTCGCTCGCGTGTAATAATAATTGTGTATTATTTTACCAGGATTTATTATTTTTTCTATATCGTGTTATTGTTGTTATTATTTTTCGTTCGATTTTCCGCCGACGACTGCAACGACGAGAGAGAACATGACGCGCGAGAATAAAATTACGTAAACGGCGTTTTTTTTCTTTTTCAAAACGTCATGCGCGTGTATGTGTGAGTGTGAGTGTGTGTGTGTTTTTGTGCGTGCGTGCGTGATTGTTGGCCGTTTTTAGTTCGCCCACGCGCGCGTGTACCGCAACGCGTGTGCTGCACGGGAAAAAATATTATCGTCGGCCGTTTCGACGGACGTGTACCGTTTGTTCGTTTTACGTTTGATAGGAATTAAAAAAAAAAAAAAAAGTCCAAAAATCTTACTGCTTTTTCTCCGTTCTGGTTGTAAAACGCCGATTAGAAATCGAGCGGTTTAGCTACGCGGATAGGATTAGAAAACGAAATTAGTCATCTCGAATAATGAATAATGTTAATATATAGATAGTATCGGGTTTCATTATACGTACGCGCGTACGTACTACTTGTAATAATAATAATTATATATTTCTTTACACAAATAAAACGGGATTTCGACGCATTGAATTATTTTGGATTAAAACGCGTTTTAGAATTAATAGAATTAATTATTAGTCGTAGAAAGTGTCGATATTTCTACGCGTCCCACTTGTTTGCGCGTCGAACACGACATAATAAATGTACACGGGGAAACTTTGGACCGAGAAACAATCGAATCGTACCCGAAAACCCGAATAATCGACCACGAAACGCGCGTGCACAATACCATACCGTTTTCATTCTAAACTCGCCATACAATATTATGATCTAATAATAATATTATAATATATACGAACGTATGACATACACGCTTCGTGTGTGCGTGTGTGTAAACGAGCGAGTATAAACATCGTTCGTTCTATTTACACGCGAAAAAACAACTACGCTACTGTATAACAATTATTATTTATCGAAAAAAAAGAATACTGCAGAAGAAGTAATAATATAATTGCGTCGTTACGGAAAATGGATGTTTTCCTCGTTTGCGCGCTTATATAATATACTACACACATTTCAGACAAAAAAAAAAAAAAAATCGAACTCGCAAATTAAACGTATTATTATGGCACACGTTATATATATACCCGCACACATACGCGTAGGGGTAGTGGTGGGAAAATAGATTATCACGTTTTCTTCGGCTATCAATTGTGGAACGGCTCGTCGAGATTCTCGAAACGGGTATTACCGGAAACCAGGTCAGTGCCATCACCGTGGTCTTCGAGCCGAAAGCCGAAATCGCGTCGAACAGCAAACGCGTCATATGGACAATAAAAAGACCTATAATTTATCGCGTATGATCCGACAGGTCGGTCGAGAGGAGTTCGGTTATCCGTATACAGAACTCAAACATACACACACACACATGCCGTGATAATAATCGAGAATTTCTCGTGTCGTTTTTCTACCGGATTAAATTTATGTACATATCTAATTGGTAATTAATGTTGACACGTTGCGGTGGGTATAGTAGAAACTAAAATTCGTTTTCACTCGAGTTACACTACCTATTATTATTATTATTATTATTATTATTATTATTATTATTATTATTATTGTTATTATTATTATAATTGTTACTTTAACTGTTTGTCATCGCAGTGTTCGTATTCATGAGTATTGGTCGAATATTATAAATGTGTTTTTATTGTAAACATTGTTTTGTTTACAAGTTTTTGGTTACACGTATTACGGTCGAGATTTTTCCGACTGTCTTTTAGCCGTCGTGGCCATAAATTCGTACTCCGTCTTCGCGAACAATAATAATAATAATAATAAACTGTACGAAAGGGTTGTAGCTATTGTTTAGTTTGATTGTGTTGTTTGCGTACGTCACGCGTAAACGGTAAAAACCGATCGCGGTCCGACATCAATGTCGTAATATTTAGTGTACATTACGGCCGAGGAAAACATTTATACCAACACACACACACACACCCACACACGCGTATGTGTTCGATAACGCTGTATAGTAAATAAATCCTTTAATTTATATACGACCAAAACGGTCTTATAATACGGATAGTCTATGGGTTTTCGCAAGGAAAATCGACGGTTCCGCAATATCGACGTATATGATATAGCGCAGCGATGGTATTCCATTGCCGTAGCAGCTGCGCGCGTTCAGCCGCCTTTTGTCTCGCGTCCGCGTTTTCCGATATTTTCTCGCGTATGAAATTCCGTATAAGTACGGACGGGTATACACGTATGCGCCGTGTACGCGCGCACAAACACAAATAACGTTTACAATACAATTTCTGGTCGTGTGTACACACGGTCGTCGCGCGCGCACGTAAGACGGAAACGGTTTAGGTGCGAACTAATGTATTTTTCGAAGCCAACGCCGATGTGTGTTTACACACACACACATTCACGCATATCGCACGCAGACGACCGTGGGAAACTGGACGCGGGCGGCGGCCGTTCGAAAATATACGTAATACATGTCGTCGGTCGTACACGGGCACTCGGCCTGTGACGTATAGAAACGAAAAACGAAACGGCCGACGAGACACGAAACGCGGATTGGAAACGGAGAAGACGACGAAACGACCGTTTTCTTTTCGTCGGGAAACGCGCGGGGCGATATTGGTGTTGTACACAATTAATACGCGCCGTGTACGTCAAAGCGAGCCGGTGTCCCGCGATTGGAGGGGTTGACCGCGTTTGCGGTGACTTAAACGAAACGCCACAAAAACACCGTACAGACAATCAACAAACACACACACACAAGCTTTGTATACTCGTATAACATACACACGTATACGTGGACGTGAACAATATTTATAGACATAAATATTAAAAACACACACACACACAAACTGCAAACGAATAAGCGTTAACTACCTCTACGGCCGCGTCGCACTCTGCACATATATTTAAGTTTCGTCCGGTCGCCGCGGCATTTCCGTCGGTGTGTGCGGTTTTTTCTCCGCACGGCACACACAACAATGTAACTAGTTTTTTTCATTTTTGTTTTTTTTTTTTTTGTTTTTGAACGTGCGGTACCGCCCCTTAAAAGACGACCTCCCAAACACCAGAGTGGCTGCGGCGGCGGCGGCGATGACGACCGTTTCTAATCGGCCGATTCTCTCGCCGCCGCCACCGCACCGTATTTCATTCATCTGGACCGTCGCCGTCAACGCGTCCCCCTCTGCCGGCGCGCCGCGCGCGCGCGCGTACCGAACACACGTGCGGATCGGCGCCGGTCGTCGTCCACGTTGTCAACGCCGCGCGCCGCCGCCGCCGCCACCCGCGGTGAGTCATGGTACACGATCGTATCGATGATCTCCTACGATCTCCGCGCTATCACACGATGACTGTTCGAGGCCGATACCGTGCGGCAGCGTAGTACATATCGATAACCATTATATCATAATCATATTATCATACGACGAGAAGAAAGAAAAACGTCGTTTTTTATCTCGCCGCTGACGAAACGTACTTTCAAAACCGCGTTAATAAACAGGAAATTAGTCTGTCGCATGGAAAACGCGTGAAGTGAACACTAGAGAGAGAGAGAGAGAGAGAGAGAGAGAGACGCGTTCTCGAGAGATCGCGCTGTCGTTGAATGATCAATGTGCGGTGTACTCACGAACGATCCGATAAACTGTTCGGTGTGGTCCAGAGCGTGGCCGGCGGACAAGACGATGCCGTTGATGATGTCCTTTTCGTGTCTCGTCGCCGAGTCCGGTTCCATCAGCATCATGTCGTGGCCGGCGCCGCTGCCGTCGGGCGTCATCTGCGTCGTGATGCCGCACGGGTTGTGCCAGAACGGCGTGCCGGTCAACGTCGTCGGAGGGTGGGCCGACTGCTGCTGACGGCGCTGCTGTTGCTCCTGTTCGGACAGCGGTTTGACGGGCGCGGACATGGCGCACGGGACCAGTATCAGACCGATGACGAACGAACCGGCTGCAACGAAAAAGAGAGATAGAATTAGGAAAAAAAAAAACAAAATAATAATAATAATAAAAACGCGATATTTCAATCTGGACAGAGCCGGCGGCGCTAGCTTTTGTGAGGCCCTGGGCGAAGTATACCACGAGGCCCTTTTACAAGAATGGCCTACCAATTATTATAGGCGTGTGTTAAGAACACGAAATCTTATTTTTATTTTTTTTACTAATGGATTATATTATTATATTAAAAAAAAATAAATACAATTATGGAGCCGCGAGGCCCCCAAAAAAGCGCGAGGCCCCCGGCAAGGGTCCTGCTCGTCCCCCCATCGCGCCGGCCCTGAATCTGGACGTGGAGCGGTATAATAATATCATATAGGTTAATACACGGAAAAAACAAACGTCGCTAAATAGCGAAAAAAAATAAAGCAAAACGAACGCGATTGTCTTGTACGTATATGTAATAATAATAGTAATAATAATAATAATGTTCTCTCCGGCCCGCGATCGCCACTCGTCAACGGCCGTCGCGCCGTCGTGTTGATTACCCGCGCGCTGCAGACCGGTAAACGTACGATCTCACATACACGTTTCTACGCGCGCGTGTGTGTGTGTAGACTCGGTAGACGAGTACAATATCATGTTCGTGTGTGTGTGTGTATTAGCACTCGTTTTTTTTTCACGTGAGTTATGTCGTCGCCGTCTCATCGTATTTATACACGTCGTCGTCGTCGTCGTCAGGCACCCCCAATTAGTTACCGCGTGCGTGCGTGCGTGCGTACGGCGGACGCGGGTGGTGACCGCGGCGGCTATGGGAAAGAACCGCGTGCCCGCCGGGCTGTCTCTCGGACCGGCCCCGTCGTCGCGGCGCACGTACTCGACGGATGCTGCAGCGGTTAGCGGCACAGATCTCACACACACACACACACACACACATTACTGGCTAATTATTGTCGTCCCAGTCGTCCGGCCGGCCGGTCGTTGCAGTTTGCGTGTGGTATTGTTGTCGCGCGGGGACCACACACGCGTGCGCCGGTCGCGGACGACTCGACCGAGCGGGCAGCGAGCGAGCGCGCGCGCGCCGCGCTCGCGACGATACGTCTTCGGCTGCCGCGCGGCCCGGTCGACGGACGACGAGAGGCTGTGCACGTCCAGCAGCGGTACGTTATTTATCTATAGGAAAGGGTATATTATGTGTACAAGAGTTGGTCGGTTTTTTTTTCGCATCGATTACTTTTTTTTTTCTTTGCGTATTTAGTACGTATGTCATATAGTTATATATATATATAAACGTGATATACGGCAACGTGTGTTTTTTTATTCGAAAAGCTCGTCGGAGCAATTAGCGAAAAATTCACGGCAAACCGGCGATTTTACACAACGTATTTCCCCCCCCCCCCTATCTTTCTTCATCTCTTTCTTACCACACACACACACACGCTGTTTGTCTCTGTCAGTCCAAGTCCCGTGCGATTCGTTAACCCGTTTGCCGCCACTGCAGGTGATGTGATGGGATGAGAATAGGTATAGACTGTAATATAGCACGCTATACATCGTGTACATACAGTACATCATAGTATTATACACTTCGATATATAGTGATCCGTATGAATACATTTTGCTCGAGACTCACGGTCGCTTTTCATCTCATCCCGTACCTACATTACGACGAGATATATTCATATGTATACAAATTTAATGAATGTGTGTGTGTGTGTGTGTGTGTGTAAATTTGTATGTAAAATAGTATAATATTGTTTTCCGTCAGGGAAACATTGTTTTTGATTGTGGGTCTATCACACGTTGGAAAAGTTTACAAGACACAAATGATTATCGAGAGTGCATTAGGTATTCATAAAATATTTTATTGTGTGTGTACAACTAATGTATGAATATAGTATATTTTAATTCTGCGTTTTATTATGGAAAATGACCCATCTTAAACACTTAGATTGAGCGATCGTATTACGTTACACCAGTGTCTGTAAATATAATTTACTGACCACCATGAAAGTCCAAAATAAAAAAACCTACATAGTTTAAAATTTTTGTATTAAGTGGCTAAGATTATTTTATATTATCTTGCATATATTGTGTTCGAGTTTATAAAGTGTGTACTCGGCTAATTTTCTGATTGAATAGCAAATGCATATAGTATACATATACATAACATACACACATGTATATATATATATGATATAGGTATATTGTTTTTATAATTTGTACATGTCATAACATATTAATAAATTATGTTTTGATAATATTTACAGATAAAAAATATTTTAACTTTATTTAGTCTTGTTAACGTCCATTATCTAATCTACTTTTCATCATATTATTTAATCGAATTTAAAAAATTTCATTGTTTTCAAAAGACAAAGATTATGTGAGAAAATGTATTAATAATCAAAATGATTCGATGTATTACATTTTAAAACAATATTAAAATAATTCCTAAAAACTTGACAGTCGGAAGTCGCATTAAATTCATGCTAGTTTGTATAGTTGTATACTTTGAGTAGCGAGCATAATAAATCATATTTAAATAATTGTACGGTAATAAACATTAAATATGGAATTATTCACAATGATAAAATCATTCAACAACATAATATCGGATGTTCAATTGAAAGCAATAATATTGTTCTGCATACGAGTACATTACGTTGACATTTCGTTTTGCTCATAAAACGTCTCTATTTAAATCATTATTTTACACACCTATTATTATACGAGTACGTTTATGAAAGTAAATCACACCGCATATGCACCACGGGAATGGACGGTATTATTAATGAATTAAAAATAAATCCTTAATGAAATAAATTCCTACCTATTAATAATTTACGACGTGTCTGTTGGGCCATTAGCAATTTGAATCGACGCGAAAAGTTTGTTTACATATCGGATCCATACACACACACACTAACCGGTACGCCGCTGCTGTGCCATCGTCCGCGGCGACAACAGTACTAGCACACGAGAAGCAACACGGTATCGCCGCCAAAAGTCGATTAAAATCCACTACGCGTATTTTGTGCGATATTTTCGTGCATTATTTAATAATTTATTATTATGGAAAACAACTTTTACGATAAATCGACTGTTATCGGTGGCCGTGATTTTTTTTTTTTTTTATTTTCCATTAAGATAATTGTTCGCGCGTATACGTCATTTAATTTCTATGTAAGAAACACCTATAATTACCAAAACACGAATAGAAAGCACTCGGCGAGGTACTCAAAGCTTATCAACGAGTAAAAAAAAAAAAAAGTATGTCAGAATATATAGATCGATTACGATTACGTAACAACTTTTGTGACGTTGCAGACGAAAAATTGAAAATTATCGCGAGCACAACGCGAGTACACGCGGTCCGTCAGCGGACAATGCCGTGCCGATATTTATGTGTCACCGTGCGAAAGACGATGATTATGATGATGGATGATTCACGCGTATATGAACAATGTTTGCTTAATTTATTTCCGGTGCGAAGTAGAAATCCTACGTTATCTGCACCGTGTGTGTACGGACCGTGCGAAAAAGCGTCGGTACGCGTAAGTTTAAACGAAAAACGTTCGAATTTTGAAAAACCCTTACGAATAAACCTTGCGTGTAATGTAAAAAAAAAAAAACAAAACAAAAAAAACGTATAAATCTTAGCATAGTCAATGAACACGAGATGATATTTTCCGTTCGGCTCTGCACTGGCCCCGCGCGAAACGCAACGACCGGTGTCGTCGTTTGCGAGCGACTGACCGTCGCCGCTGTGGACCGGACGATTTATTGCACGCGAGAGACGATATCGTTGTAAAGCTAACGTCGTTACAGAGTGAATTTTTTTCGTTAAATTTAAAATTTTTTTTATTTTTTTTTCGATTTACACCACGTCAAACGGCGGAATATGGTCGGGCGGTCGTTTTGCGACGGACGCGGTTATTCGCGTTGCCGAGGAGACGACGACACGGTCGATGTGGTGGACGGGGAGAAAAATTCGCGGGGCCGACGACGGCACGAACTCGTAGACTACCGGAAAAAACCACTCGTAGACGAGGACGAGGGGGCCCGCCGCTGACAACAACACTCACCGATGAAAAGCCGACACGAACGGCGGACGAAATCGTATCTCCGGGACGGGCCGCGGTCACGGCGCCGCGACGACAGCCGGTGGTAGTCCGGCGTGACGGCCGCGACCCAGACCGAAGGCGCCTGTTGCCTGCAGTGTTCCCGGTAACAGTCGACGCATCCGGGTTCTCCGTAAGACTCCATGTGCGTCTCGTTGGCCGGCGGCGGAGGGGCGTGAGACGGGCACAAAACAACGGCCGCTGCGCGAGAGCGGGGTCGGAAATGCCGCACGCAGTACGACGGTCGGTCGAGAACGCGTCCGCGGACGGATCGTGGCCGACGGATCGCAATTAAAAAAAAAAAAAAAAAAACGTCTAAAATGTCACTGCACACGCACCAAGAGAGACGTTTTGCCGGCGAGTGCGGGACGTCGATACGAACGTCGATCGGTATCAAAAATAATAATAATAATAATAATAATAATAATAATTATTATTATTATTATAATAATGACGAAAAAAAAAAATTATAACGATTATAGGAAAAAAACACCAATAACGATCGAAAAACAATATAATACTGTTTTTTATACGTTGACGGACGAACGAGTGGAAAAAAAATTTCGAAAAAAAAAAAAAATTCGTTTCCAAATAAATACTGTACGTTAATACGTTATAACGTCGCGAACAGTGGAAAAACAAAAAAAAAAATTAAAAAAAAATAAAATAAAAAATAAATCGTACGAGTAGTACCTTTGTGTAACAATAATCACGTCGTGTGAACAAAAATAGGTGTCGGTCGGATACGGATACGGATGTGCGCGGGATGATGACCACTGCGGCGGTATCACCGTCGACCAAAAACGATCAACTGAGATAGCCACTTGACTCCGATGGACATTTAAGTATCGGCGATGGACCGAGCGGTGGCGGTGGCGGTAGCAGCAACAGAAGCGGCGGCGGCGGCGGCGTCTACCGTAAGGGCGGCCCGCCGGGCCCCCCACCCGCGCGACCGTGGGTTTTCCACCCGGTCACCGGTTGACCAATGGCGACCTGTTGAATGGTCCGGAGGAACGGCCCAAGGCGACGACGGGGGTTCATTCATACGTACCGGACGTACACGCACGCGCGCGATTGCGAGTACGCAAACACACACACACACACACACACACACACGCGTATACACAAACACACAAACGCACACTCACATGAACGTAAATCGCGGGCTCCCCTCCGCCGCGCGCGTCGACATCGCGCGCCGCGTCGACGCGCGCGGACACGTGGTGACGTCAACGAACGATGACATACTGCTGGTCGGCCGCGCTGCCGCTGCCGTTCCGTCGCCACCGCCGCCGGCGAACACCGTGGGGGTACCTATTCTCCGTACGACCGTACCACCACCGTGTGCACACGACCGACGATATTCGACATAACGACACAAATCTCCGTGCCACCTCCAACGGGACCCCCAATCACCCTGCTGCTGCTGCTGCTGCACGTCGTCATTGTCGTCATCGACATCATCGCCGTCGTCGTCGCGTTCGGCCGTACACATTATAGTGTGCTCAACGTGTTGTATTCCACGTGTTGACGTGTGTGTGTGTGTGTGTGTGTGTGTGTGTGTTACAGTACTCGATAACGTTATAATAATAATATTTTATAAATAGTGAGAAAAAAAAAGTGTTATGAGATTTACGACTAATGAGATACGTGTGAGTAGGTATTGCGTCAAAGAGAGAGAGAGAGAGAGAGAGAGAGAGAGAGAGAGAGAGAGAGAGAGAGAGAGAGAGAGAAAGAGAAAGAGAGAATAATATACGAGCGATCGGAATTTTTCGCTGCTGTCGAATACGTTTGAATATCTACTTGCGTTAATTGCCCTCGCGCCCCGCAGGTAAAATTTCGACGACGTGGTCGGGAGACACTTATTTTCGCCGCTTGTTTACGGATTTCCGCAGGACCGATGATTTATAGACGTTCAGAGCAATAACAACGAGCACTTTACACTTCCTAGAACTTGGGCAAATTTTCGACGTAGATCGTTTAATCGAGAAATCAACAGTGACCCGTGTCGATCGTACTAGAGATTAATTCCGTCCGCATCAAAGCGTATTAAACTGATTTAGAGTTTTTTAAATGTTTGAAAAAATTGTCTAAATAATTAATAATAAAAACGTGACTTTTAACTTATACCAATTCACTAAACGTAATGGTATTGCATCTCACAATGTCTAATGTTAATGATTTAAAATATTTAAAGTTGGTTTGGATTAAACGTTAAAAAAGTGTCGTGGAAAAGAGTTAAGTTTGTCAATTTTTAAATGACATTAATTTCGGGAAAACAGCTATCGATAATGAACGTAACGACATGACAATTCAATAATGTCGAAGTACGTGGATTATCCTTAAATAAAACGTAATAATACCTACCGATGTAGGTTAATATTCAGATGTAGGTAAATCTGTCGCGTATTGTAATCAAGTCTTTTGCAGTGGAAATTAAAATGTATCAATCGTTTTAATGAATTACTCGTACGACACAAAACGAATGTAAAACATTTTAGGTATAAAACGTTGTAATAATAATACTACGCTCGTACGGGGAGAATATAATTCGGAAACGATACGAAAAACGAAGATAATTGGCTCCCGCTTTTTCATTATTACACGTTCATATAATATATATAAATATACTACGTATTGTCGTCATCGTCGAACAAAAATATTTCTCATGATAAACGTGGTGAATCGAAAAGGTTTATTGGCCCCAATTTCGTTTTCGATATTAATTTGTCTAATTAATATAAAAGTATTTATTTTTAACGACACACGGTACTTGTAATAATTGTTTTGACTTATTGTAATTTAATGTCTGTCGCACGTTTATTTGTTTTCAACTGCAGAATTTGTCTAAATATTGAAAACTAATTGATTTCTGATATGGGTAGGTCACGTGTTTTATTATTTAATTTGTATAATATATTGTGTATAAGGGTATTTCATACTATTGACGTATTCGAGGGGGGGATTAAGGGTTTAATCCCCTACGCCGAAATCGATTGTTGCTGATGAATTACATTAGGATATTCTAAAAATTAAAATTCAACCGAATTATTGCTTCGATTACGTTTATTCTAATTCTAAACCCTCCCTCTGAAATTAAATCCTATACATATCTATATATATATATATATATACGCTACTGTTTCGTAACCTACATTTGTAGAAATAGAAAATAATCGATTGGCGGCGCCCGATCAATCGATGCACGACGCAGTACCGTCGTCATCACGGGATTCTCTTGAAAGAAATACGAAATCTTATATATTAACGCACGGATGGGCATCTTAACAATATCCCACGCAACTGCGAGTTATGATGGTAGAACACCCTCGCGAAAATCTATAATCCCCTTCGCGTCTAATTATTTACACCTTTACTATGCGCTTCCGGTTAGACACTTCCGGTTAGTTAGTGTCAAAATAGAAAATCACCGACCGAAAGAGCCGTGTGACCGTTTTATCCTTAATATGGTCTCGTGTTGTGATACCAGTATCGTTTCAAATAAAGAATAAACACCGTACGTAAAACAGCGAGATCGGTACACGTACGTGCATATTATTGTAGTTTAGCTTTAGACATTATGTTACGTCCTAACCGCTTATTACGTTATTCAAATTTTATAATTATTTCCATACGTACTTTACGCGGCGGGAAAAATCGCAGCTCGATTTTCTCGCCACAGGTGTGCAGTGTGCCGAATGAACAATAACACGCGAAAACACTCGACGGCGATTCTCAAACTCTGAATTGGTTTTTTCTGCAGTACAATTTTAATTGGAAAACTGAAACAAAAATATAAATGAGATTATTTTTATTTCAAAATGCTTTGTACTCGTAATTAGATCACACATAACTTGTACGTTATTATACGTCATGCAATACGACTGGTACGTTTTAATTTTTTAAGCGATTCGCCAAATGCAAGCCATTTACAGCGAATTTTAAGTCTTATTTACAATATTGTACGTATGTGCGTGGAAAAACATGCGAATGGAACGATTGAATTTACGAAGATGTAATATTTTATTTGAGATTCACTGTGTACAAGTAACCGAATCCATCAAAAATCCACGCAAAATTATTTCATTCAAATTTTAATCTTAAGCAAACAATACTCATACTTTTGTATACTTCATTACGATGATATTATCAGTCGACCTATTTGATTTTTGTGTAATAATAATTATTATTCCAATAATATCGTTATTCGTTGTGAATATGAAACAAAAGCGGAGGTACGATTGACTGCCGACAATCAAGCATTACGATATCGTACTTGACTCGACCTTAAATAAACGTCTAATTTATTTTAAAATTTGATGATTACGTGTGCTTGATATTATACGGATATTATGAATGATATTTCCCCGTAATTCAAATAGCACTCAGATAGGAGTAATATTATGCATAGTTGAAGTGCCTGAAATATAATATTAAAGCTGTAATATATTTATAACTGTATAATTTTACCGACGATGGTTCGTAATCTCAAAACGAATTGGAATTTTCTTTTTCAATGCCTGTCGGTATTAATAGATTATTCGACTATTTTCACTATAATAATTATTATTGTTATTCGAGCTAAACTTTTGTGAGTTCAAACGTCTTGATAATTCGTTGAACAGCGCTAACGTCGAGAACAATAATAATTCTATTCGTAACGTTTTCGTGCAGTTTGCAGCAAAGTGTAAAATACGAATGCGGCGTTTGAAAAAAAAAAAAATAGGGTGTTATTGATGTGTGATAGAAACAGTAATAGATTTAACTATGAAAAAAAAAAAAAAAAAAAATCAGCTCTAAAAACGATATGTGTCCCATTTGATTTTACGCCGCCAATTGTATTTTATTTCCAGGGTCAACCACATCCGAATGTCGTAAAAACTCGAAACCTACGTGTAAAAATACGACACACACAACAAATTATAACAATAAAATTATTTTTAGTGTAGTAAAAAAAAGTATTCTCTTTAGCCTAATCGGCTTTCTGCATTACGTTATATTATCGAAAGAAAAAAAACAACAACAAATTTAGCATTGTAAATGAATGTTCGCACAATAAATATTATAACGTACGTTATGTACCTATATAACACGTAGTACTTCGATACACCTTAACCGAGTGTTTCATTTACCGAATTATCGCTGTATATGTAAAGCGGTAACTTTAACGATAAAACACAAAGCGCGCTTTTAACGGAAAGTGCAATAATATTATACTACAGCTCAGATGCGTGGCATCACGTCGTCGTCGTCGGTGTGTCGAAAACTCGCGATGATAAAATATATAATATAATATTATTTTTGTGGTAAGTCGTCGGTTATTTTTATACTCGTGTAAAGACCGTGGACACTTAACCGAATCGAAATTTCGAAACGTCGTCGCCATGTCGTTGTAGGTATTATTGTTTTTGGCGTTTTTGGAGTTTCAGTCAAGAACCGTAAACGTTAATCATTAGAAATATGTAACCGTTAACTAATGAATAAAAGAGAAATCGCATTTTTATTCGCACTGTTTATAAATATAGGTATACGAATTATTATAAAATATGTACTTAAATATTGTTCAACCTAAATACTAAATAGTTTTTAAGGTCTCGATGGTATTATATTATTGTAGTGACGGCGCGTCACATGTAAACGCCATGTCTAGTTCGTACTGTTATTTTAATAGGAAACCCTGCGAGTCAAAGGTCGGGATCGTTTCGATTGTGTATTACGTGCGACCAATAATAGATAATGACCTCAGATTTTTGGCATTTTAAGTGAAAAATAATTTAAGAGTCGATGCTTTGATCCATTATAATAACATTAGCACTGCGTATACCGTCAAAATTGAAGAACAGATTTCGAATTTATTAGTTCAGTACTTTAGTTTCTTTGCCTATATTTTTATAAAGATAACATTGACTAACTAAACTGAGGTTTTAACGCAAATATAATATATAATATATTATTAGAGAAATCAAAAATTTTTAAATTACCCGTTGAACGAAATGTCGACGATAAGTAATTTATAAAATAGTATTTGATAAAATATTTCATTACAATAAATAAATCATATAAGAAACAATAAAATATTGAAACATTTCCTTTGTCATAATCAAATATTTTACGGGTTTATTATAAAATATTTACGAAACATATTGAATATAGATGGTTTGAAATAAAATTGAAACCAATCTTATCTGTTTTAGATATCAAAAATGTTAAAATCTGAAAATGTTTACGTTTATACACCTACGTCGAGTAGTACATTGAAATAAAATGTTTAAAGTATGTATAGTTTTGCTAAACGTAAAGCGATTTTAAGAAATTACTATTCTTAAAACGAATATGCGGCGTGTGCGTATTGTCGAGTACTCGATCTTGTAATCTAGTAAATATACATTTAAATTCAAATACTTTTGAAAATTATTTTAACGCCCGAGTTGTACGATGCCAAATTAATATTCACGTTATAGTCATGCGCTGAAGTTTCCATTATACTAAATTTAACGTTAAATATTGTTCTAACTTTTAATAATTCATATTTCACAATAATATAACATGGAAATATAATATTATAGTTTGTAAATTTGTTTAGGCACTAATTATTGTGTACTTAACACGTGAGTACAACGTAGTGTTTTCGTATTTTTTTTTTCATTCTACCATGTAAACGGTTTGTGTATTATTTGAGAAAACGATAAAATCAAAATATTACCTTTAGATTGTTCGTTAATATATTTTATGTTCGTAAAACGATTTGAACGATTTTACTGATACGAAATTCACTGTTGAAGCATTTGGATTTCAGAAAAATTTTCGAACCCGGGTTAATTTTGACGTGGTGCGTATATTTTTGGCTCTCGGGAGTAGGCAGTCGGTGGGCCTAATGAATAATATTCGATTTTGATCTCGGTGGGAATCTGAGCGCTTAAGTTAGGTACTGGAAAAAAAATAAAAATATTTTGAGTATTATAAAACGTCAGCCGTTCATCAATGTCGAGGTAATTTTACAATGATAGGATATGGAATAAGTTATTTTAACGCGGCGCAGTGTACGACACCCGGTGAAAATAACCCGCGATCAGGACCGTAATAACATTGCTCGGCACGAAAAATTAACATAACATAATATATTATTATATTAGCGGCTAAAATTAATAATCAATACGGTTAAAAAAAAGTCTATAGCTCGACATTCCAAGACGTTTCTTCCTAACTAATAGGTATTTTGCACAATAGCTATAAAAAATACGGTTTAAAAATGATATTCCGAGTATTCTTAGCGTGTCGATCATGATCTCGGTTCCGTGGCAATCCAATCCCATCAGTCATCGTCGTATCATAGACTCGTTCCGTTGTAAGTATAATGGCCTATGTATAGATATTATTTCGTAACTTTGCTCACTGTTATGAATTAAAAACAGTTTATAAATAAAACCGTAGGGCAATGTCGTATTATCACACACTTATTATATTGTGAAAAAAAAAAACGGTCGTAACCTTAAGGTCGATTGGAAAACAATATACGTTTCGCCAGCACTTCTTTTCTTGCGGTTACGACTGGTTAGACCCTATACAATAATATATTCACTGCGGTATTGCTCGTGTTAATTATTTATTATTATTGTGCATTTGTACGTTTTCGGAACAAAATGAATATTAAATACGTCGTAGTGTTATACAAATCACATACACACACACACACACACACACACACACACACACACACACACACACACACACACACACACACACACACACACACACACACACACACACACACACACACACTCACACATTTATCTCCAACACGAACGACCCATTTTGGTACATCGTACAGGCGTTGAGGTGTGTACTGTGTACGTACAAAGTTGTACGTACTTGATCGTACGACCGTGTTCCATTGTCATTTGTCAAGAACCAATATACACCGTAAAAGCCAACTAAAATCAAGCGTAAATGCGGAATAGATTCCATCGGCGCATTCACGTCAGGCTCAGGATTATTAAAATCAAAATAATGTCATGGAGGTGTTCAATTATAAACAAAAGAGAAAAAATTACGTTTTACTGGGAAAAAATGTATGTTAACAATTATTATTATTATTATTATTATTATTATGTTAACAATTATAGATAGTGTTATTAATTAATCGATTCGATTTTTTAAAACTAATATCACATACCTACATTCTAACCAACGAAAAATGGATTTTTCTTTTAATTGTATTTTATGTCTGTTTAATATCGTATTTCGTATCATGGTCTGTAAAGTACCAATTATTTTGGAAAAAATACAATTTTCTAGATCGAAGATAGTCCGAAGTCTATATAAATTATAAATAGAGAAAAAAATGTGAGTATACTAAACTATTTTTTTTTATAGCATGTAAGTCTATTGTATATCGCACAATCTTAAATACATTATACACCCAATTATAGTGCACTGTATTCTATATTTCTATAAATGAATCCGAAACCCGACTAGAATTACATTTTAACTTTGGGATCCAGTGACTCTGATGCAGCCAAATACAAATATACAATATACGTAACATATATCTAACATCTATTATTATACCTCGTGTGTGTATACAGTTATCGAACAAGATCATTAAATATTAATACGATTGAATATACTTTAGCATACACGTGAGAGGCTCATTTGAGATACTCAGCACTTTATCAGATCTAAATAACAATTTATAAATTTAGATCGGTTTTTCAGGCATAATTTATATGTTTATCCAACCTTGTGAACTTCTTGAGTTCGATTGAAAATGTTTTTCTAATATTGATTTCTATATATATACTATACCTATGTATTTAGAACTTCACATTTCTTTTAACCGAACTAATTAGAAATGTTTATTGAAATAATACAATTAAGATTACAATACAACTGGTGAAATTAATAGTTTGATGCGATCAATAGACGGATAAAAACAAAGAAGTCGTGCAATATACATTTTTGACGTTGATAAATTATGATGAGTTATAAATGTATAATATTATAACAGGTAATAATATATTATACTAGTATACCCGTTGCGAATATTTGCAATAGATAATTTATTTATATAATAAAAAGTATAGGTGCAATCAAATCAATACATAAACACATTTTAACAAATCAATAAATGAGTATAATATCGAAAATCTAAAGACTGCATATCGAAATAACAAAGAGTGTTTATTAAAATATATGTTCCGCAAACTTTTCTCAAACTCAGCGAATTTAAGCAGTTAATATCTCGAAAGAAATAGCTTGGTCTACTGAGTGTTCTTAGACTTGTATCAACAGCCTACGTTAGTTAGAACTTTAGTTATAAAGGTTTGAGTGGAGGAAAATCTTGAAAAAATTGAATGTAAAGTTCATTGTGCACGCATAATTTCCTCAAACTCAACGAATTTAAGCATGTTAATAGCTAAAAAGAAGAACTTGATCCACTGAGTATTCCGAGAGTGAAACGATCAAGATCCATTCATTAGAAGAGGAGCTATGAGAATTCGAATTGCTTGAGTGACTGTGTCCCATAAGAAATGTACAGGGAAGAATCGCGTTTGGGTATAACTTGAGTAAGTTGGGAGTTGAGTGAATTTCAATGACCGATGACATATCTGTGTCTAAATACCTTTCATATAAAAAAAAAAAAAAAATGAAGGAAATCGGCCGGATAGAACGGCCAGGACGGACTGACTTTAGTTTTCATAAATTTTTTTAACATATAAGATTATTCAAAGTTGAATTTACCCTTATAAATGTGGAATACATTAATACATAAACAATAATTCCGTCGTTACTTATGAAAACATAAGATTATTTAGTGTTGCTAATTCGTGATATCGAATGCGTTTGCGTGAGCAATCATTTTTTATTTTCCTAATTCAAATAATTTTTCTCTTACCTACATTTGTTGATTAAAATATTAGTCACCATCACAGTGATGGGTAGAAAACTTAACCACCATAAGGATCGGGTTATTCCTTTTTTATAATCATTCACCAACCAGGGCGGTTCGATGTGACATTCGAACATTTTGAGATTGAAACCAAAAATAATTTTTTTGAGTTGATTTTTATGAATTGAAAAAATGATTTACAATTAAAATTCAATAGGCGAACCAGTATATCAACCGCTACACGCGTAAAGAATTCTTTGATTAATATGGTCATGAAAAAAACGATGATATGCCTCTGGCCTCACCCGTTACGCGTCACAAGGCGTCGCAACTGTAATCAATTCCAATTGAATACGCATGTGCTTAGTGCTTACCTATACATAGTAATTTAATAGTGCCAAATAAAAAATTTGAATATTTCTTACCGTAAGGATATTGATGAAATTATTATAACGTATAATTTCGGAGAACGTGCAAATCATACTGTATCTGAATAGACTGTTTGTACCTAGTACTAATAACCAACAATTATTTATTTAACACGATTATACCGTAGTTCGAGCGGGAATTAAACAAAAAAAATAATTATTGCTTATTTTATTTACAAATTTAGTCGATACTTAACTGTCACAGTATTAAAACACTTTCGTAATGGATTAAATATTTTTTGTATTTGAAACACTAAGTTTCAGCTTTCATGTCCTTTCATTTGATTTTCTAAACGTGCAGTAAAATTATAAAAAAAAAAAACTTTTATATCCGATATTATAGTATTATTACGTATGTTCAATTTTTCGATAGTGACGAATAGTGAGAAAAATAACAGTTAATAATACACGTACCAAATTAAGTTTATACAAAGTGGAATAACGTTTGATTAACGAAATTCAACAACGTTGATAGATGATTTTTATTAAAACAATTATATTCTTGTGAATTTACTCGAGGAAACGTATATAGCTTTTTGCAGGAAGATAACGACTTACTATTATGCGAAAAAAAATACTAAAACACATTTAACAGGATGCATGTACCCATATGAACACATTAATTAATTGTAATATCATTTAATTCTATAATTTGTTCGATTCGTTTGGATCTTATTATTTCAATAATGTACGATATTTAATCTGTAAACGGTATTTACGATTAAAATTGGAAATTAAACACACAGTGGTGTCATTTTATAAATATGTTTATATCGTGAATATTATATTTTAACAATACAATGTTCATATTAATTATCTATATTTAATAAACAACGTGAGTATTCAATCAAAACTATTAATTACCTACTCTTAAAACATTTAGAATTTTAGGATTACGGTTTAAAAAAACCATGAAACTTTTAATACGTCATTGAACCATTCGAACCATACTTGGCCAAAATCTTAATCGGCCTCCACCCGCGCTCAGTCTTCCAACTTTCTGTGACATCCTGTAGATGCTCTGAAGCAAACGCTAATGATATAATATCAAAGCTAACCGTGTTGCTAATAGTTATGGTTGTGATCGAATAAATAATGAATGTGTAATTTTTGACACAGAAACTTAAAAAACCAAAAGTGATTGACTATACATTGAAGAGAAAACCGCGTAATAGAATATAAAACTAATGATTAAATTGACTGAACGAGTTTCAACTTGTTTTAAACACATTTAGTTATTATTTATTTAAATTTTATATTGACGTATCATACCGATATAGGTTATACCTATAGACGTAGACATTATACTTTAATTACAAGCAATAATATACCTAATATCCGTTTAGATAAAAAAAAACACGTCATTATATAATAGAGAAGATTAATCATTTAATCCTCTTGAGATCGTAGAACCATCGTCAATCATTATATACGTATTTATACTGTGTTTAGCAATGATAATGACTAAATGTTCTATAAATAAATCGTCACTAATTTATACGGAGTATTTGTTACGCTAAAGCTGCGGTTTCAAAATATTGTGAGACGATTCAATTTTCGACAGACACGATTGTAAAATAAGGGCATAAAGTTAAAACTACTGACTCATTGTCTCGTGATAAAAAAAAAAAAAAAAAAAAAAAAAAAAAATCAGCGAAAAAATATAAAATAATACCTAGAACCGTTGACAGACCTGAAGGAAAAAGAATAAAATGTTGATAATATTCAAAGTGTATAAAAATTATACGATTTCATTGATAAGGATTTTGTTGGGATGATTTCACCAAAATACCAAATGATTCATTCATGATTGAATCCGATACGTAAAATATCAAAATATGGCCTATAATTAATTTTTGAATTTTTTTTAAACGTATTTTTACTACATTATCATTAATTTACGTCGCAACGATCGTATTACATTATTACTCATTAGTATGTATATTGATTAATACGATATTTATATCACCCGTTCGAATATTACGCATACCTATACATATATAAAAAGCGTGAGAAAAAAATGACTTATTAACGCTAAAGTGTTGCATCCAATTGATTATAACGTTGTTGACGTATTATTATTGTGTAAAATCAACATTACAGTTTGATCATTGATGTATCTGATATAATAAAATTGTCGTCGAGTGCTCTACGACAAATATAATAAATGAACTAAAAACGTGGAAATAAATATTATTGTTTTAACAATGACATTTTCTAACTGTCATCATTTTTAAAAATTTTTTTTTAGTCTTTATTGTTTAATACATTACAGCTCAAACAGTCATCATTAAAATCTAATCTTTGCGACTTGTCAATTTCTCACTAGAAAAAATAAAAGGAAAGAAACCCACGCGTTTTATCATAATTAAGATAAAAATATTTTGTTCTACTTACTAAAACAATTAAAAAAAAAAAACGATTCCATTGCCATAGCAATCAAAAAAATAAATAAATGAATAAAAAATAAAAAAATACAAATACAAATACGAATAGAAATAAAAAATTAATAAAACACTCTTCCAATAGCATGTGTCGATCTAATGTTGTAAATATTTCGGTTCTTCAGCGAGGGAAAAAGTGTTTCGTCTTATTCTCTCCAATGGAACGGGTCGTGTATAAAATATAATAATATTTGAAATACGTTAACTACCACGCGGACGATCGTTCATATCGCGGTACCTACTAACAAACAGAATTTGTGTTTACATATTGCACAACTTTTCGCAGCCATTGCGCACACGCGCCGCGTGCACACGCACACGCACACACTCATTTTAATTTCGCGAATCGAAAGTGTTATAGACGGAATGTAAAAAAAAAAAAAAACCCGTTATGACCACTACACGCCGCGTGTTGTTGTGTGCTACACGATACGAGCATATACGTACACTGTATAATATAGTACGCAGAGATTCGTTTCCGGTTTATGCGCGTTCGAACACGTTTTCGTCCGAAACACGTCGACGGCGGCACGAAAGGATAGTAATAATAATTTAGTGATGGGCACTACCGAATAGTTTACACTATCGAATAGTATTCGATAGTTTGAATAAACTATCGAATATCTATTCGAATGTTTTTTACATAATCGAATAATAGTTTTTAAATAAAACCTATCGAATATATCGTGACTATTCGAATGTTTTAACTATTCGAATAGTTTTGGAATGACTATCGAATAGTTCGAATAGTGAACTACTATCGAATAGTTCGATAGTGCCCATCACTAGTAATAATAATAATAATAATAGTAATAATAAATATCAAGATCGACCCGTTCGCATTCTTGGTCGATCCACAATAATAAGGGAATAGTATATTTTACCGGTAGGCGTTGCGCGTCACCGCGCGCAACACGTGTTTCGGCGTGAGTCAGCCGACAAAAACGATACCACGATGACATTATATTATATTCCCGGTAAGTGCAGTGGTTTCGTGAAATACCTAAAAATGTCGTGTTCAAAACGCATCGCCGGCGAAGAAAGTGGGCGGCGCCCGTACTGCAGCCGATCGGCGGCAGATCGCAGACAGCCGAGAGAGATTGGAGAGGGGGGTGGGGGAATATTATAATATTATTACGCGTCGACTTGCATCACGCGGACCGCGGATCTCCTTGAACCGAAAGTCATGACGACGGATCGGGAAGTCTCACAATTTTTGGCCGAACAAACGAAATACGTATTACTCACGCAAGTCCAAGTGCGTGACCGTGCCGAAAACGCCACCACGTCGTTCCCGCGCCGCCAACAGGTTTCGGGTGTATTGAACCGCGCGGATAAAAATATGTACACCGTCGACAATAACACGAGTACTTACCTACAGCTCAGTAGTGATGGGCTGTGGGTAAATACCCAACGGGTAAGAAATATATTTTGGGTAAATACCAAGGTATTTACCCGCGTTATTTTTTCCTTTGAAAAATTGGGTATTTTTTTTTTTTTAATATGGGGCTATACCGTTTTATCTTAAATCGTGGTTGTAACCAAGGTGGATATATATCTCTACTTTGGTTGTAACATAAATATTAAAATATCACGTGACTACAATACACACATGGTAGAAATGTAGAATATAGCTGATATACTGTTACGCTTATGGCATTAAGAATGTGTTGGTAACCAGTGGCGTCATTGGGGGGGGGGGAATTGCCCCACCCTTTATTTCTTATGGGCTGGTCAAATTTTCGGTATCATGGGGCAAAGGGCCGACGGAATTGCTACATTTCGTCACCGCTCATAGTGGGGTTATTGGTATAGTTTATTAAGTAAAATTAATTCAAGATATACAGAAATAATTAAAGTACTTAGTGAAAAAGGAGATCGAACGGCTAGGGCAGCTAGTTTTAAAAATGTTTTTTTTTGTTTTTATTAATAACATGATATTTTGAAAAAAATATGTAGCCAACTTTCCACTTAAAATGTATTTAATATTAAATATGGGTATTTAGGCTTGGATCCCATATTTTAACATTTGTTCGTCGATGAACAAAATTTGATTGAATATTTTTTTGTTCGAAGTAATTACCCAAATTACCGGGTATTTATTTTAAACACCGGGTAAATAACTAGGGAATTTACCAAAAATATATTTACCGGGTATTTGCCCATCACAACCTACAAGTTACACACCGTTAGGTACACGGTTCGCGGCCGTACGAAATAAAAACGACATTCACGCAGGAAAGATGAATGACTCGTCCCCTACGACGACGACGGTGAGTTTTCAAACGTGTACATTTACGTTGTTTATTATTCGAGGTGTAGTGATCGGTGATTCGACGGGACGATGTTTAGTAAATAATTAAACGCGTACCGCGATTCAAAAACGTATTTTCACTGCGTACTCCTTCTGCTCAATTAATGCTACTCGATTCCGACTTTCGTTTCGATATCGAAACTAGGCGTACATTAGTTTTGAGTATTTTTATTTATTGTTTCCGGATAGGTTTTGACACCGATAGCGCTACGAGCAGTAGTCCCCGGCTTGGCGATTTACTTGCAGCAAAACGAACGCGATCGGATACAATTTCAAAAAAATGCTCAGACCTCATAGGTATAGCGTTTGTGTAGGCGCAGTTAAGTTTCAATCGACAGTAGTGGCAGAGACGTACTAAAGGTCTATACTGAGCGGGCAAAAAATAATTTAGCGTCCCAAGTTGTGTTGATTTACATAGATATAGAGTGTTTCACGAAGATCTGACATGTTGAATAACTTTTGTTCTATTCAATATTTTTAACTTTTTTATTTTTTAAATGAATACTATAGCCTAGCGCTACAATAAAATTACATTAAATTTTTATTTTTATTTTTAAAAATCAAATTTCAAAATTTTAAATTTTAATTTAGAGTTTGAGAAAAAAAATCAAAATAGCCATTTTGTAAACATGATTTTTACAAAAATTTTGGTGTTTGAAATTCTTATAAAGGTTGGTCCGTTAATTTTCTATGATTTTTTAAAGTTTACGAAAAATCGAATTAAATTGCGATATTAACTAGTGATATTATCTGATGACTGATAAACGATTCATATTATTACATTTTTCGTAAACTTTAAAAATCATAGAAAATTAACGGATCAACCTTTATAAGAATTTGAAACACCAAAATTTTTCTAAAAATCATGTTTACAAAATGGCTATTTTGATTTTTTTTTCAAACTCTAAAATAAAATTTTAAATTTAGAAATTTGAGTTTTAAAAATAAAAAAAAATTTTAATGTAATTCTACTGTATCGCTAGGCTATAGTATTCATTAAAAAAAAAAAGTTCAAAATATTGAATAAAAAAAAGGTATTCAACATGTCAGATCTTCGTGAAACACCCTGTATATACCGGTATATGTTAATATGAATAGCTTAAAAACATTTTCCTCACTTCACTCGTTTTTTACCGCCCCATCTAAATATCCGTCCGGGGCAAATGCCCCTTTTGTCCCCCCCTTCAATGTGCTCATGAGTAGTGGTATGGCTTTTTCATATGAAACCAATAATTGTGAATAAACGCATTCATCACACTACTACAGCAAACAACAAACAAGATACGCAACTCGTTGATTTTGTACGATTTATTTAAACTGTTAGAACGCTTACGCGTTAATGCCAATCTGATGGCTTTTAATAAAACCTAATTTTTTAGAGTAAGGTATGATTTTACGCACTCGGATAAAACTAAAACGTAAAATTGTTATGTTTTACTTTGCTGATATTTTAATTTCACGTTATAACAAATCATAATATTGTTTGACCGTGGGTTTCAAAAACGTAGAACGTGTTTTATTAACTGATAAATTATGATTAAACACAAAGAACAGTATTTTTCGTCAAACCATACCTGTTGTTTGTTGAATCAGATTAACTATTTTTACAAACCTTGAAAACACCGTGTACAAACGAAGAAAACACTGTCCTTTTCAATTTTTATTGAAACATCAGAAGTGTTCTGGTACTTAGCTTAATACGTCCGTCAGAAACTATTCGACAACAGGGGATGTTTTTTTTTTTTTATACATACCCACTTATGGGATATATTTTTCTTTGTAATTTAACACTCGAAGAATTTTTTAACCGGATTAAAAAGGGACCGAAAATCCGTATCCTTCGCGTTTCACCGTGCCACGTAGGATCTACAGGTTATCGGCCAAAAGAGCATTTTTATTTTAAAATATATTATGTTGTTTTCTCAATACATTATTGTGTCTGACTGTCGGGAGTTTATTTTATAGTATTTTAAATTCAAATAATAGTTTACGACCAACGCAAACCACATTGTTTTACGTATCGAAATCTTGAAAATTTAAGTCAGCTCTCGGATCTCAACTACATGCACTGATGATAATTATTTCAAACTTTTTCAGTGAATTGAGCGATATATCGACTGAACGCCTTCAATCAAATAATATGCTACCTCGACCTAATGAATATAGCGAATAATATTCTGGTATTATTTTATTTAGCATTATCGGTTGTTGCCGCAAACGACGTAAATGTCACAGAATCAATGTATGCAATACGTTTTTTATCAGGCATTCATATTATACGATTTACGTTTTAATTTTCAAGATGTGTTTACAATTTCAAAGTTTTAATTCGTAACAACTTATATGCGTTGATTTAATTAAAAAAATTAAATTAATCATACATTTTCGCAGGTATATACGTACCTATCATATTGATTACGTTTTACAACTTATAGGCGTTATTAATTATGTAACAAGTACTTATAGTAGTTGGATAATAATAAATTAAATAGTTCAATCGTTTTTAACAACTCATTACTCACTATTGTATACGATAACAGTATGATTGTGAACCGCTGATACGCCACGTTCAATTCAAATTAGACGTAAGTGTGACACGCCGAGTTAGGACAAAGCACATCGATTTAATGATGGAATAACAAAAAAAAAACAAAAAAAACCGCGCAATATCGCAATTTCGACCTTATAAAAATTACGTGGACACAAGATAAAAAAAAACATTATCTTCAGTTCCTATGTATTTTTTACTTTTATGAGTCATCGGGTTATTGGGACGTTTTATGCAATAACGGCCAGTCGACCGAAATGATGTTTCGAGAAGAACCAGTTTTACTTTCCTCGCCAAAGAAGTAGTGTAGGTAACCGTTACAAACATAATAAACGAATGTTATGAGAGTCAATTACCGAAGTACAAGGTTTTTCAAGGAATACGGAGTCGCAGCTAGAATAGAAGCTCGCTACATTAGGAAGTGATAATATCTCCAGTCATCGCTTTAAAATTTGATATTACTTTTATTTCATAATGTATAACGTTTAATAATAATGTTCGTATCAAACCTGCACCGTTTTGTTTTTTACATGTCACTCGCCATCAACAGTTATTTGTCCACGTCGAACGCCCAACGTGGACTGAAATTAAAAATTTTAATTTCTGACCCCAAATTTATAGTTTAGTGGTGCTTGTGTGGATACCGGTTGTTTAAATGCAGTCGAGTTTATTTCACATTAATATCCGTGTCGAATGGTTTTTTGCACGAGCTAATGAATTACAAAAGCACACCTATGTGCGAAAAGGCCTAACCCGTGTAATTCGATGATGATAATAAACAACAGTTTATAGATAAAGTTCAAGGATAAACAAAAGCTTTTGTCGCGACTTATAATACCTACGTGCATTGATCGATGGAAACTGATCTGCACGATGGCCAGAGAGTTAGTAATAAAATAAACGTCCACAGATTAAATCGATACATTGAAATTCACAGACGATAACACGTCAGATAAAATGATAAGTTGCTATTAGTTGTCTGCTTGCCGTTGTTTAGTAAATCGTCCTAAAACACTGTTGACGAACGTTGAAAAAAAAAAAAAAACATTTTCCTATTCTCGTCACGCCGGAATTCAAGCGCGTGCGTTAAGCAATACTTTCGCATTGTGTGCGCAATGATATTCAAATGTTATATACACGAGCATGTAAAATCATCGCGTTTACGTGTAGTTTTGAGACATAAAGAGAAAAAACACAAAGAAAAGTAAAATTAAGCACCGACTCGTAAACCGAATGCGGGTCGGCCGTGAGAGTCATATTATCATTACTTACGTATTAAAAAAAAAAAAAAAAAAAAAAAAAAAAAAAACCGAAAAATCGATAATCGCCTCGGCAAGTGATTTAGAAAAACACTCAAGCAAAAACGTATAGGGTAACACCCGGCCACCGTATTCAGGATTTTGTCGATTCGCGGCCACAGCGTTTTCGTCAGTCGTCACTCCCGATTCGTATCATCGTTTTTCAGGCAGCATTTTCGTTTCCATAAAATCTGTTCTACATTATTACGATGACTTCGATAGCTGCTATTGTTGTTATCATCTACACTACAGTCTTCCAATATAATTTTAACGTGAGAATATTAACCGAACACTACACATTTAAAATTGACCGCTTATGGTTTATGTCTATGGTCAGTTTTGTAACTCGTCAAGGTAGCGACGAATCAAACATGAAAATTTCGGATAGTTGTATTTTATGTCCAACGTTTGAAATCATTGCTCATAGAATACGTTTTTGAAATTTACTCGTAAATAAACTATATTAGGGATTACTGCTCTTTTCACTATAACAACGTATTATTTTACACGTGTAGGTGGTGTCTATTTTACTAGAAACATCATCAAACATATACGTTTTTTGATACTTTACAGTGCAACTAGTCGATAATATTATGGTACGACTTAATACACAAACGTGCGTAGATGCCCATTACTATAATAATTGAAGTCGACGATAAGAAATATAAATCCCTCGAGACACTTCTAAACTCACTTTTCAATTTAACTCGGCCCTTCAGCGACGAGATATTTTACTAATATTTATAAAAGCGACGACTATGACATAGTGTTCACGTTAAAAAAAAAACATAACCATCTTAGGTTCAAGGGGAGCGACTGTCTCCTTCACCCCTCACTTTTGTCCTGAGCTGTGGAGAGAAAATTCAGGCCCAGGGGAAGTAACACACGGGCCCCCTATTTGTTCCATATTTACAAAAGGATCGATATTTCCAATTAAAAATTAAAATATAACACTATTTAAAGTCATTTTTTATACGTAATATTTAATTTTTAAATTTTAAAAACATTTTTTTTTCAGGTAATTTGTAGACACTTAATTTTTTAATATTATTTATTTGAAACGACTAGTGTACAATATACGTAGTAACATAGATAAATAACCGGCCGCAGTCGTATTTTGTTCGAAAATCCAAAATCCCATTGTAACGAAATTTTTACTAGGATTTGGCGGAATGCTCTTGGGGACCCGGAATCAATTTTTTTTTATAATTTTCTGGTTTTCGTACCAAACCCCAATGAAAATCCCGGGCCCGGATATAAACGAGTCCGACCCCCCTCGCGCCAGGCCTGCTCTTTTGCCCACCCTTGTGCATCGTAATACAAGTGGGTTGAAATCGTTGATTTATTAGTCTAATAAATTATTACACGCGGAGATCAAATCGGCTATTCGTGTACGGTTTGTTATGTCGTCGAATTTTTGAAAAAAAAAAAAGAAATGATTTTTCAATGATTCGCGTGCCCGTTAATTCTGCGCTCTTAGTCGTGATCAAATACGCCTATGTACACAGTTGCGCGTGATAATGCCGCGGACGAATAATGACGATTACTGCAACAACGATAAAAAAATACTAATAACAGTGATAAAAATTAAATAATAATAATAATAATAATACAAAATAAACGATATTGAATATAATGGTCGCCGGTCGTAGCAGGTGTGCGGCGGCGGCGGGCTTGTGAGAGTTCACGTCGCGGCGGCGGCGGCAGCTGCACCGGCGTGACGTCACAAGGTCGTACAAGTTTGTTTACTCTCTCGGTCGTCGACGGTTGCGCGACGGAGGCGTCAACGTTGGCTGAATAATAATAATAATAATAATATCATCGTAATACCGTCTCCGTCGTTTGGCCGCCGACCGAGACCCCGACCGACTCTCTCGTGGAAACGACGACGCGGCGACGGTCAAACGTAACGGCGTCTCGTGGCCGCGTCATGCCGCTGCCGCCGCGCACACTTGCCTCACTCGGTCGATCGTAAACACACACACACACACACACACACAAGCCAGAGGTATTCGAGTCCAAGTTTAATAATGGGGTGAATACCGAATCAATTAGGGTTTATGGTTTTTACATCCCTAAGAACTAAAACGGATTTTGGTCACTTCAAATATTGTTATTGAAAATAAAGAATAATCAAAATGTTTACATGAAACCAATGTGGTAGGTGTACAATTGAAATTTGAATGCAATTACGAGTACATTTTAAATAGGTTTAAAAACAGTCATGATTTTGTTGGTTTTAACCATGATATGCCAGTGAATAGGGATGGTTTAAGTAAATGTCATAAATATCCAAAGAAATAAATAAAACCAACAGAATATTGAAAATATCTAACAAATCAATAATGATTACAGAATGTAAGACAGTTTTTTTTTTTTTTATATTTATAAAAGCCGCTAGTATAAACTATGATAGCTTGACAATTACATATAAGTAGAATCCGGATTTGTATGCACTCAAAAAGCCTAAAATAGTATGCATTTATGCATCTGAAAACTTTTGAATATGCACTTGATATGCTCTTATTTTTTTAGTTGTATGCAAAAATATATTTTTGCCCAAAAAATATATGCATTTATTTGCATAATTTTTTATGCACTTAATTATGTTTTTGTTATTTTTTTAATTTCTTTCGTAAATAATAACTCAACTAAATTTGATAGGTAACTTAATTTTTTGATTACAGACATCAACTAACAATATTGGTTGAGGAATAGTAAATATTTAAAAATGTTTTCAACCAATAAAACAAATATTTTAATCAGGAATAATAAAAAATAATAAATGAAATCATATTAAATCCTCTTATACCATTTCTTTGGTAAATATTTTTGAAGAAAAATAAAAAATAAAGAAATTTTAAAAAAAACACGGTTTTATTAACTTGAATACTTTAATGGGTACCAAATATGGTTGAATATGCAAACATTTTAAAATATGCCGTCATCCCTTAAATATGCATTTATATGCAAAATAAACTTTTTTCTATGCATTATATGTTACAGTTACACAAATCGTTCAAATTTCTTACTTTGGTCGAACTGCATACACTCATTACAAATATGTAAATGCATACAAATCCGGACTTTACATATAAGAATAAAACAATATAAAATTAATATTAACAGACAATTAAGTATTTATATATAGGTACTATATAATAAAGCCAGCCTCCTGTATAAAGGCAATTATTGTTTTGATAGCTGTTTCGGTATTGGAGTTTAAGATGGAATAAAGGTTGATGGGAATATTAAGAGATATAAGAGTGTTGAGAAGAATTAGTCTTTTAGGTCGGAGACCAGGGCAGTTAAATAAAATATGAGGGAGGTCACAAATATACTCATAAATGTAAGACTGTTATATCGTAGTTTTTCGCTTTTCAAAACATCATCGATGTCAATTTATTTAATAAGTCGTACGTACTAATATGAACCATGAAGTGACGAACTCCAAAGGGGTGATTCACACACCCACACACACACGTGTGTGTGTGTGTGTGTAACGTGTAATCATGTTTTTATCGTATACGCACGTGCGTTAAGTCATCGGCACGCGTCCGCGACCTTGGGCCTCGCGTTCCCGACGTTACGGGTCACTCGCCGCCGCCGCCGCCGCCGCCGGTCGCGATTTCTGGACAAACGATTGAAAAAACCAAATAACGACCGTCGTCGTCATCGTGTAACGGCGAACCGATCACGCGGTGATCGACGCCCGCGGTGATTTCCTATACGGTACCTTTATATGCCCGCGTCATAAACACTACTAAACCGCCTACTATACCACGCACTAACGCCGATAAACGATAATAATTATTATCGGTTATCGATCGCATTTTTGGTTTATTGCGTGGCAACACCCAGTGGCGAATCCGAGGAACGGGACTAATACCCCCCGTGAGCTCTTGGCGTGACAAAAAAACGACTATCCCGAACACGTCGGATCTTTCGGTGGCGCCTCTGTACGGGGGGCGATTTCAACCGTTTCGTATTTATGTTTCGAGTGATTCACACACACGCGCGCGGTAACCGACTCAGCTGCTGATGTCGATTCGCCTATAATTGATCATCTGTCAGGGTGACTGATTTCGAACGCGCGCTCACGAAGTGCTGCAGCAGTGACCCATCGGGAATTCGGGACTTCCTCGACAGGATCCAGACGGCTCGTGTACGGAATTTCCGGATTTAACTGGCTCACACCAAATTATCGTCTCCGTTCACGGAAAACACGTCCAAAAGTCCAAAAATCACTGTTTTGGGATATTATAAACGACACGAGATACAAATCACCACCGCTCGATTTAACAAAGTCCGATTCGGTTTATAACAGCGGTTCCCAACCTTTTGGATACTATTACCCATAAATCAGGTCAAATATTTACAATTCCCCCCTCCCCAAAATGTTTCTAAGTTATAAGATAATAAAATTATCAGTCATTAGGAATAAGCCATAAGGTAATTTCCAATACTATATTATACTAATATATTAATATCAACAATAATAATAATAATCAGGGCTCGTATGTTCATGCACTAAAAAATGTATAACTAAGAATGCATTCATGCCCTAAAAATTAGCAAAATATGCATTAAAATATGCACTAAAAAGTTCGAAATATGCATTTATATGCCATAAAATTATTAAATTATGCACTGAAAATATGCATTATATAAAAAACCATGAGTAAATTTTAAAATAATAAGAATATATCCATTAATTTTAAAAGTGTTTTATTAATTTTAATTTTTATACATTTAATAAGTAAAATAAAAAAAAAAAAATGAATAGGTACTTGTGAAGTTCATGATAATATGTCTTTCTAATCTAATTTTTGTACACCATTATTCTGCACTTACAATGAAAAAATTTGGAATTTAATATTAGGTATTTCATTTTGAGATATATTTGTATAATATTTATAAAAATTATATTTATTTTTTTTTTAAATTTCACTGTATTATTAGCGTTTTTTTTTATGTTTTCCAACTTAAAAGATCGGCGATTGTCTACCAATAAGTTTTTGAGCATAGAAAAAGATCTTTCTACATCTGCTGAAGTAAGGAGTGCATAATATTTGAAGTACAATAAATCGTTTGCAGTCATATCATCAGGTAAATCTAAATTTGCAATATTGTCTTCTTCGCCACTCAAAACTTTGGAAATTTTACAAATTATATTGTACCCGATATTTTTGTCCAAAACATTTTTTAGTTTTTTTTCAATTTCAATTCCGTGATGTCCTAATTTTGTAAATGTGTCTTGGATTTTTTCGACTATTTTAAATCCTTCACTTACCACTAGTGGTACGCGTACCACGGGTTGGGACCTCTGATCTAAATAGGTATGTAGTATGTTAGTATGTACTAGCTAGGATTCTATGTAGTCACAGGAGAATAATAATAAATAGAAATATTATCATTTTGTAAACGGGAAAATAAATAAGAAACAAGATACTTTTAAAATATTTGTTTAAAAAATTTTTTCATGAAATAATATGCGCTAACAACTCTAAAAAATCGACTATATGCCTTAACACCCAAAACATGCAAAAACATGCACTATTAAACTTTATATTATTGTCACTACTGTTATGAAACGGATTTGTATCTCAGTTAGCATGTTTTCCTGTGTAACAGAAAAAACATGCGGATGCATGAACTTACGAGCCCTGATAATAATATATTGCAATAGTTTTACACGTGATTGTTGCAGATTTAAAAATAAAGGGTATAAAGTACATAAAAAAATAGTCTAGTTTTTGCCCCTCAGAAAATCCTGTTTTACCGTTTGAGAGGTAATTACCCTCAGGTTGGGAACCACTGGTTTATAAGATGTATAAAATAAAAATAAAATCAAAGAGCTTTCAGTGTGAACTGTTTGGATTCCGAAAAAACGTATGGATTTCGTAGAATTTTATAATGGCTATTGTCAAAAATTGCTTTTGGACCTGACGCGTCTCCCGAGAACGGGGACGATTTCTATATTCGTAACGGTGTTACGATCATTACGGTTCGATCGTTTCATCATTACTTATTCGAACACATATTTTCCTCTGCGAACTGCCGAGTACGAAAGTGTGAGTGTGTGACGTGACTAACTACACGTTTATAGTTTTATATGCACAACATTGCGCACGAGTGTGCGCGACGACGATAGTAGTTAACAGTTGGATTGTTAAGAAAACGTGTTATTAGAAATTTATTTTCAAATTGCGTGTGTTTTCTAAGTGAACTCGCCGAACAAATCGGGTTCCGCGAAAAGTCGGAAGAAAAAAAAACGCGAGAGTTTCTACATGAGGTCATGGTAATAAATTCCGACTTTACGACGTTTTGAGAAAAATAATTCACTATATAGTTTGCCGCTTGCGTTATATAATTTCACGACGTAGTGTCGTCGTACATCTGATCGGGTGCTCGCCGCCGTAGCCGTACGCCGGAATGAAAATGTCCGAGAATTCACCTGTTTTCGTTCAAATTTTTGAGACCATTGGCGCTGTTGACACATAGGCCGTAATATCGGGCGCGTCACTGAGATATAAACACAGGAGCGGGGAGAATTCGAGTTTTTGGGTTTTTTGGACTGAGTTAGGACGAAATAAGTATCTTTTTTATCCTCTTTACAAACAGTTATTTAAATATTACTATGAGTTACGCAATTATATTACGATTACGAATTATATTATTCATTGTATGAAATTAAATAAGATGGTTTAGATTTTATTATGCGCAGAACTTGCTTAACTGTGGCCCGTGACAGGTAAACGTGGCATAGCTGATGATAATTTTCGACCCATAGTTCAATATTATAGGTGTGTTTTGATAAAAGTAGTCAAAAACTAAAATAAACTCATAAAAATAAAGACTATATAAACTGTATATAAACTTAACACAGTGAATTAGTGTTTGTATTATTTTCAATTACGAAAACCGCCATAATAAGGATTTGAATCTTTAAAATTATTAAAAATAAATCAATAAAAATTGAATCGGCACATTTTATTTTTACATTTACTTTAAGTACGCTTGGAAAAAACTATAGAGTAGGTAGGTATTTAAAATACATTTCTGATTAACAGACGAATAAAACAGTTTACAGCCCGAAAATGTGGTTACAGACAATTGTTAAAAATATTTTATTTTTATCAAATATTTTGAAATATGGTACAGTACTATAATATATAGTCTCTTTCAGGATGTGTTGGTTGTTGATCTTATTTTATATATACGTCAATATTCGTAAATAAATTATAATCAATTTTAAATGCTACAAATATAGTATTCTGTAATAATATGATACAGATGATCGCATCAATCAAAATTAATATATGTAACTAAATTAATTTAATAGATCGTTTTAGATACACAAATAAGCAGAATAAAAAAAAAAAAATTGTTATCGTGGACTCGATTCATTGACAAACGTTTACAACATTAGAAGTGATAATATGTATTTAATGATGAATAATTAAACGGTTTAATGCTTAATGATTAAGATATTAACGAAGCTTTTAAACGACATATCAATATTTATAGACACGACGAACACTTTTAGTATCTGTGAATATGATTGCAGACATAAGAAAGAACCTAATTTTTACAATAATACATTTTTTGTTTCGTCCAAAATCTAAAAGAAAACATTGCAAAATTAATCAAATCGTGCACAAGATTCGGCATTTTTTTTTGGTATGACGTGATATTAAAGTTTTATTAGCGAAATTGAGCTGGTAATAAATCATAAATCATCTTTGCTGAAAACAGTGAGCACATCTAAGAGTATCTTTGATTTCTTTTCTCTAATGATGCCTCTGAAAAATATTAAAAGTGTATACCTGGTGATTTTTGTGATTTTATCATATGAAAATGATTTATTTTTTGATGCTCAACTACCTGATTATTGTTTTCTTTATATTGGTTACAAATTCACAATACTCGAAAAAAAGTTTAAGAGACGTATAAACATTTAAAACTTAGAGCAGTGGAGTGGCGACGATACGTTTTGCAAAGTGGTTAAAAACACAATAATAATTTTCCCGGCTTTTAACTTTAGTCAGTTCTCATTTGAATGAGATTTTAAACGACAATTTTAATATATTGCGTTTAGTTTAAAGTTAAAGTCACGGATATAAGTATGAAATATTTTATAATATATATCAGCTGTGGTTATCAGCTCATGATGCTCCAAAATGTTATGAGTATATTATATTCGATTTTGACTCACCCGTGACGCGTTGAACGGTAATGTCTGTTAATTTGTTTTCATCATCGCGTTCACTGCGACGGCCGGACCGTTTTGGAAACGAAATAAATTTACAGTTTTCGATTGAAAACACCCTCGATAGAGTAACGAGTATTAGTAGAACGCAGGCTGGTAAACCGTCAGAAAATCAAATCGATCAAACTTAAACGACTGCCTAGTCGAACTTTTTGACGAAAACTGTAAACGTAATAGGTATATGTTAAACAAACAATAATAATAGTCGATCGCCGCGTATTACTCGGCGAGCGCAGCACGAAGAATAATAATTATTGGTGTACCGTACTGTTTTGTTACATTAAAGTAGTTTCGTTTACCCAACATTGTTGATCCGCATAGGTGGGAGAGGACGAAGTTTTAGGAAAATCGCCGTGTCACGGAGTAATGGACGGGACACGCCTATAATAATATATTAATATTGTTATTAGTCCATTGCGCCGGTGTCACGGTTTTCGTCACGGGAAAGAAAAGGAAAACACGTTAGACTTATTCAGTCGGGTGGAAAGCGACGATGTGGGTCGAACGGTGCCGCGTCAAGTCGAATGGCCGACCCCGAACCAATCGTGTAAAATTTTGCATCCTAATTTTTGTCGTTTTTATTTTAATAGATCTTTGACCATTTCCTAAACGCCACTACAAATACATTTATCATGAAAAAATAAACACGAGTAAAACATGGACAAAAAAATGATTTTAATACACCCCCATACCCCTCGTATAACCTCTGGATCCGCTACTGCGATATCGAATAAATGTCATTGTTTTTTGTTTATGCACCTCGCAGAACGGCGTAACTAGCGCGCGACGATTTTCCGTTCATCAGAGTCAAATAATTACGCATTAGAAATAGCAGATTTATTGCTAGACATATACATTTTTGTATGTAGAAGTTGTTATGCGCGTTTTCATAACAATCGGTAATATTTATGTCGGTTTTATTTTGGTGTTTTTTCAAGAGTTTTCGAGTATAAAATCAAAATTTATTCTTCTATAGAATTTTTTTTTTAAATAATTAATTTATATTAAGAACTTTAAGTGAAAACGTCGAAAAAAAAATGAAAATCACTTCATTTTTGGAAAAAAAAAATAACGAATTGATTATAGAATAAGTCACAGAAAGCGTCAAATCATTAATATTATTATATGACTGATGGTTATAAAGAGATACTTTTACTGTATAAAGATTGTTTATGAAAACTCATAGAAATGAAATTTTTTTGAAATTTTGACTAAGTCCATTGGATTCCTGAGGTCGAAAACTCTTTATATATGAAATATAAGAAAAATCGTTAGAGCCGTTTTCGAGATGGCAGGACTGGAAATAGGTAAGTACATACAATTCCTTGCTCGTTTTATAGCATAAGATTACGTTGTCTTTTATGTATGTTATCACTAGGTCTAAGATAGTAGTCCCTTGAAAAATTCGAAAATGACTTAAAAAACTCAGAGAATGCTATTTTAAAATGTCTTTAAATTTATGATTTTTACTTAAAAATTAAAAAAAAATTATTTTCTAAATTGTATTACAAGTTTTATTTTTTGATTTTTCTTAAATAGTATTTTACGCTACATTTAGAGAATAGGTAATTTAGGCTTTTGGAGAAATGATATTATACTCTATGCTTCTATATTTTGATTTTTTTCTTGTTAATATTATGCATTTGTTGTTTTAGACAAACTTTTGAGCTCGTTCATTATTTTATTATTGAAATATGTCTTTGGGGCTGTTAGTTGTTAAAAATACAAACTATGGTCAATTTTCGTTGAGTTTGGTGAAGAATTTTTTATTTTTATTTATGCTGATATGCTATTTAGTATTTACATCAGCCGGATAGGACATTTTTGAATGAACGATGTACCACTCGGTTATAAACCATTTGAGATCATAATGATTTTTGTAAATATTTCATGAATAATTAAAAAAGTTTGTTTTTATTCCACTTTTATTTTGACGGATAAGTTGTATGTTATTTTTTCACTGTAGGTACGTGAGGATTTTCCCATATGATCAATGATCATATCACATCTAGTCAAATATCCATTAAACGGTTATTGTAGCTATCATATTGAGAAATCATTGCTACTCATCGGTCACATGAAACGATTTTATACTCGATTAAGTTGCGTCATTGTCATCAAAATATATAATGGTATTTTATCGAATGATATGATATTCGTGTACGTGTGGCCGGTACCATTCATGCCGTTTCAAGGACTGCACTTTACCTGCAGTTTATCTTTTTTTTTTTTTTTTTATAGATAAATATTTTTTGATATTTTCACAATCAGAAAACGCATAATATTTCGTATCGTATTGATTTTTACAATGTACTCCTGATATGAATGTAAATCCTGATCACTTATCTGGATAAATTTAAGACGCAATCGACAGGAACACCGGAAATAAATCATACTGATCACACCTACCTTTTTTTGACATAATCGACTCTTTTCCTCGAACTTTTTATGATCCGTATGAATAAACTGCACGATTGTTATTATTAATCGTCGTACCTACATACCATATTCTCAGCTGACTTTTTTTCGGCTACTCGCCGCCACTAGTTACTCACTCGTCGTGGTCTTGACGATTCCAATTTGAAGCGAGTCTTTTCTGCGCTCGATAGACGTCTATCACTCGTACGTCCAGTGTGTGCACTCGGTTTTTTTTCCAATTCGAGATAAACCACAATAATCGCAAATTATGAAATGTATTGTTATAATTTATTACATATTACGCACTTACATAGTACGGTTTAGCGTTTGCCGATGAGTTTATGGAATGTTAAATACTGTAAAATACTTAGTAAAAATCGTAATTTATTTCGAGTTTAACGTCCGATGTAAAAGCACGATTGCGGAAAATAGTGTTTGTGGTCAAGTCACTTTTCGTCGTCGTTTGTTGTGAGGGCTCGGGTCTTCGCGCCGAGCACGATAAATTATTACACTGCGTACGGCCACACGGTTACTTGCATTACATCGGTATACCGACGAATTGAGATATTTTACGATAAATCATAAATAAATAATTTTCAACGCTTGTCTTTATTATGTCCCTGTAGGTAGAAAGTTATTCATTAAAAACACATACAAGTAATTACGTTTCATTGTCTTGTTACTTTGGTCGGTTTAATTTTTATACCTTTTTAAAATCGACTTACATATGTACAAGAGGTTCGCCATTACAAACGGCGCGGCGTTCGATATTCCTGTGTTTTCGTCGCATTTCTCAGAACCGCATGGGAAACGGTTCCTCAGCGATTTCTTTAACAAATATAACAATTGATCCACTTCGTGTCGTGTAGACATTTTTATAGTCGCACATTGTTATTGGACAATTGTTTCTTTTTCGCATGATTACATTTATACATTTCGTTATTTTATATTTTCAATATCAAATCAGCTCTATTACACCAATGTCACGGGATCTATGGTTTTGCCATACATTGTCTTACTCTATGGGTTTTGCACTGCGTTAGGTAAAATAGTAAGTGCCTGATGCACGCATTATGTGTATAGTCCTTAATTATTCTAATGAGTTTTTAATGGACTATTACAAAAAAAAAAAAAAAAATGTAATAATATAGAACAATAATTTTAACAGACGCCAAATTCGTCGTTCTTCGCGATCACAACAGCAACACACTGTAAGAAATTTAATGAAGGCTAAAAATTAGAATTTAGATTTTCATCATCTAATAAGAGTATTTTATCTCTTTCTCATTTATATTTTTTATGTATTTAAGTTTGATATTATCTGTGAAACTTTATTGTAAGTACGTTCTAATAACGTGTAATGTGTGGAAACACAACCAAATAATTTAAATATTTTAATTTCAAAAATTGTGAACGGTTTTTCATACATATGAATAAATACATATTATAAATTAAAGTATTACATTTTATCCATATTATAAATATACCTAACAATCAAAGTAAATTATTTACTTTTTGAATAGTGAATGTTTTATAACATGGCAAATACCGTAATGATTAAATGTTTTGATAAAAAAAAAAAAAATTAATAAAATGTATGAACTATTATAAGTAATTTAGCTAAAAATTATAATATATTATAAGTACGAAATCACTCAAAGTTAATTCATTGAAGTAAATTTTATTTCTTTGTATATTATATATTAAATTAATTTGTATTATTTATGCAACTTTCAACACTAAATAATTACAGATAAATAATGAAAAAAAAAGATGAAAATAAAAAAAAAAATCAGCGCTAGTGATAACTAAGAAGTTATCACTTGGCTCCAGTTACAAAGCATTATATTTTACAAATAGACTGAAAAAACTGCTATTCAAAATATAGCTGTACATCACACACGGTCTTCCGTTGACCCATACTGTCATTATTTGAAAATATATTCTCAGTGACTAATAGACGTCGTTCTCCGAAATCTAAAGCGTTGAATGTAAAAAAAAAAAAAAATTCAAAAACCGTTTGATTTCACGGTCACTGCGCTGATTATAAATCGTTTACCTATTTGTAATTTATCGGTTTTATATTAAACGAATAACTAACTATCGGTTAATAACCGGACAACTAATTTCCATAAGCTATTTATAGTACAACAGGTCAAAAGTAACGAATTTCCGGTACTTCGGATGATAAACTATGTTTTTGATATTTTCATCATTGGTTTCACCGGGCACCATCCATCAGTTGAATTGAAGTAACGACCCCTATTACACGTGCCACATGCATAATAAATATGCATATACATATATATTATATATTTATGTATTTTGTAACATCTACACAGTGAAGCGCTAAGGTTCTGGAAGTTTTTATTACGTCCACTTCAGTATACGATAACATAGATCATAATCAAAGAGTAGTGAAATGTTGCTTTAGTCGTATAATATCATAAATCACATATTTTTGAATCTGATAAAAATATGTAATTATTTATATTATGCATTTTTTTTCGGTTTTAAAATCATCCCCCAGGTCGATCCGTATTCCGTATCTATTTTTCCATTTGTTTCTGTATCCGCTTTTATTTTCAGCTCTTAATACGGAACGCATCTTCGATCTTTCGTTATTGATTTGTATTCTAGATATCTTTCTATGTGATTTTCCACTTCAACTCTCTCTTCTATAATTCGGTAGTGCAATTTTCAATGTAATTTAATGTCATCATGCTATTAATTATTACTATTCATTTTAAATTCTAAATTAAATGCTTTGTTTTGTAATACGTTTGTTATTTTTCAACATTTGTATTGAATTTTGTCGTATTTTAGTTATAAATCGAGTTCGTCAAACGCGGAAAATATTTTTTTTCATTGCCCTGGATCTGTAAAAATATCAGTATCAATATTTTTGTAAAATTAGAAAATAAATATCTAACAATCGATCGAGACTCGGTGGTAACAGTACAGTTTGAAGTCGCAAAACGTGATGAAAATTATAAAACACATATTATTCACATACCTAACTATTCTGCATCGAACACTAATACCAAGAAACAGGTATAAGCAGACACTAAGAGTTAAAATGTCGTAAAACAGTGAGCAGTAAAATTACCGAAAAAATAAACGTACAATACCATGAACTAGTAGTAGTAACTCGACTTTTATCTTGCGAATTCGAAAAGTTTCTCGTCAACGATACGAGAAAAATAATCGACTAATAATACAATGTGTTTACGTATCGAATACGAAAATCATAACGCACGGAAAATGTTGTTAATTTATAATTGTTATCTTGAGATGTTTGTTTTTCCAGAAGAACGCAGAGAAACAGACAGGTCCGGTCGATAAACAAAATAATTTTATAATTATATTGTACTTCTATTGCCACTACATAACGGGACGTCTCAAATGAATTACTATTATTTCCGTTCGTAATTAATTATTATCGACATTACTACGTGACGGTTTTGAACGTTTTTAATTAATAATATTAGCAACGGTTACCCACTCGAAATCGACGTGGGTTTTAATCTGTCAGCGATACTCTGACGTGACGCGAACGCACCGATATTTGTAATTAACATATTATTAATGTTTTGATTAGTTTTCGCGGACCGGCGGCGTCGTGACGTGTCGTCTATGAAATTCGTAAAACCCAAGTTCAACATAAATCAAAACGGTTGAGGCGACGCCGACCAAGTTGTGCGTTCGCACGGCCGTAGTCGTATATTCAGTGGCGGTTATAATGGGGGGGGGAGATGGGTGGATCGCCCCCTCCCCGTGGGCCGTTTTTCGTAAATTTATTTATTTATCACCTATAAATCATGGTACAATTTTACACAAAAAGGAAAAAAAATGTACCTATTTTTAATTTTTATCGTACTGCAATTTGTTAAAATGTCTGTGCGTTTAGTTTATTTTTGTTCTTATTGGTACCGTGTGTACCTATGCGTATTATCAGCATTTTTGCTTAGCTTAAAGGTATTTCTTATTTCTATCTAACTGTTGGGCTATTCTTTAATTAACTTGTATTTCTATGGCTTTTACATTATATATATGCATGTGTGATGTGCTTTTTTTTATTTGCGTAGATTGAAAACATGGTTAAGGTCAACAATATTGGCGAAGAAACGTTGAATAGGCAAGCATTACTCCACATTCATAAAGATATTTCTATAGATATTGAAAATATTATTACACGCTTTGCTAATCAAAAGAATAGGCACATGCTTTTACTGTAGTTTTAAAAAAAATGATATTTGATGTAATATGACAAATAAAAAAATATTTATGCTATATGATGTGTTTATTTTATTTCAAAATATTGAGGAAAGGTCTATTCAACATTATTAACCTTACCATTTTTTTTTGTTATTTTCGCCCCCCCCCTCCCCTTAAAAGTCAAATATAACCGCCACTGCGTATATTATGACTACGAATTTTCGAACCGAGTGAAATATTTAAATCGATCATCGGCAAGTCGCTCGTGCACACGGTGTGGGCACTGGGCATCAGTAGGTACGGTCGTCTCGTGTACGTCCGACTACCATTGGATTTTCAATTACCAGCGTTTTTAACGGCAATAATTTACACTAGGCGTGCACGGAACGCTAATCGGAGGAGGAAAAATTCCGATGAAATTCTATAAAATTGACAAGTTTTATTTCATGTATGTATGTATACTCGTATATAACTACATTGTTGTATTTACGGCTATTATTTACGTCCAGTACCATTAGACAATAAAAAAAAAATATTAACAGACAAATGTTCAGCGTAATGGGACAAATCTCGTGTGACGGCAAAGACCAACACACGTCGGTCATCTTACCGCGTTAATTATGTACGATAAATTATTTCCGCACGGCAGAATATATAATTTTCCGTAAGACGCGTGATAAAAGATGCGTGTTTACTTTTTTTTTTTTTTATGATTTTAACGACAGAACGGCGGACTTATCGTATAAAAACTGTTGTTATTAAACGTACTCGTAAAAAAAAAAAAAAAAACTGCATAGGTTACTTGTTTCATTATTGTTGTGTTTGTGGGAACATATTATTATCATCAAAGAGCTTATAAACACGACGTTAGCATTTAGCAATTAAACTCTTATAATTATTATAAATCAAGAAAAAAAAATTATTAGTTTAGAAAACATACTGATAAAAAAAATGAATGCTTAGAAAGGAATTATTGTAAGTAGTTTTAAAGCGGCACTTTTTAATGAAATAATTTGATTATTTTAAATCGAAATTAAATAAATTCAAATCATTTGAATAAAAAAACACACGGTGTTTTAAAATGAAAACTTTTTTTATTTTTTAAGGCGTTTTCAGTCCATTTTTGACATTTTAAGTGTATTTTCAAAATTGTTTTGCCTTGTTCATCTACTGTGAATGGCCACATTAACAACATTTGAGACTGTTTGTACTAAAATATGTATGTGTAATTTGTATGTTGTAAACATTTTTCGGTTATATTTAATTTATTTTTGGGTATGCCAAACTATTCTGTAATTATTACATTATTATAATATTGGATAAACGATTTTTAAATTCAAAATTTGTAAATTTTTCTTTTTTTTTTTTTGATAGAACTTTAAATATTGAAGTATTAATGTGTAAATTAAATTAAAATTTATATAAAAAAAAAAAAAAAAAAAATAAAATAATAAAAATCAAGCGGACACAAGTACAAACATGAGATTTATACTATGTATACATTTTGTTATTTTCGTGTATTCATCGACTACCAGGAACTGATCGAAACCATGCTCGAGTGATATTATGGTACATATCATATGGTTTACGGACGTCATGAACGGTAACCTTCGTATAATGTCATACTTATGAACTCATAATGAGGGTTAAGTGAAAATTAGATGGTTTTCACGGTAGGTAGAAACGAATAATACAGATAGGTATAGTTCGCAGCTAACTGCGAGTTTTTTCAATGAAAAAAAGAAAAAATCAACCCTCGTGAATAATTGTGTTCGATGAGGGTTTAATATGAACTCATACGTGTACGAACTCGTTTGTCGAAAATCCGACTTCCGGTCTGTGGATAATATATATGTCACCGGTAGTGCTCAACACTATTTACTTGATGACAATACGATGAGTCATCGAAAAATCGTTGTTCGGTTTCGTTCTAAGAGTTTTTTTAACGCCTACCGGCTACCGGTCTACCTATATAACATTTATAAATAAAAACCCGGTAAGATAAAGGTGGTAGATGTTCGTCCTTCGTTTCTTCGGTTTACAGACGAGATAATGATGATGGGCGTATTTGATAGAATCGATCTTCGTTCTTTAGTACGACGATTCCGATCAATACCTTAGCGTAACATAATAATATTATACCGTTTAAATATTGCCTACATATTTGCCGTTTTTAGTCTGATCATTTATGGTTTTTTATTTTCATCGAAACTTTGTACATTTTTTTAGATTTACAAAATTATTCAAATCGTGTTTTTTAGTCTACATGCCGAGTCTTACAGTGTTTGGACGGTCCGATTATTTTCAATACACATTTTAAGTTCAATATTGATGTGCAAATAATCGATTTCGTAAAAACCGTTGGGAAATTTAGTAAAACGCTTACATGAAGAAGTCTCGTGTGCAGACTTTTAAAATTTGTTGAGTACCATTTGGTGAATAGATGCGTAAGGTCACATTAATTTTTCGAGTCTTAAAACCAGAAATTAAAAATTATATTAGAAAAAACTTATAGAACGAGATATTTTCAAAGTTTTATTTTCAGCCCAAAAGTTGTGAACTCATTTTGAAAGTATAAAACACCGTTGTTTTGATAAATGGTGCGAATTGCAAGTTTCTATAAACATAAAAATTGGCATTATGAGTAAATGATTAAAATCGATGAAGTGAAAGTCTCGTTTACGGCAAATTTTACCGTTTTACTCAATTTTCCGCAATTTTTTTTTTGCTCTTGAAAAAAAAAATTAAAAAGAAAAAAAAATCAACACTCAAAGTACCATCTAAATTCAACTTTCGATATGTGTATACTGTATATTATAAATATAGAGTTATTGGACGAAGTTTGAAGGACATAGTTTATTGCCTCAAAAAAAATTTCCAAAAAAATAAATACAAATACAAATTAGCATTATTGTAAAACCAGTAGATCATATTATGTCCCACTCAAAATCTGATTATATAATATGCAAAAATATATTTTCAACATTTCATAAAAAATAATTTGGAAATAAAGTCCTTAGACTTTAAATACACTGAACGCGTTTTCTGTTTTCTTTTTATAATTCATATACGATTTGTAAAAAAATCTTATTCGAAGTGTTTTAAAATAAAAATAAATTACATAAATAATAATTTTGTCAATATTCCTTGATAAATTACCGAAAAAATATTCTCTAGGGTTCGACTTTCCTCTCTTAAATTGTCAACATTGAATCGATAATACGCATTATAGATATTTAAGTCATAGGTAACGTCATTTCAAAATAAAAACAAACACTCTGTTAATTAAAATCGGGTGTAATGTGACATTTCCGGTTTAGTAGCAATCAGCGAATGCTACGGTGGATATGGCTAGTCGTTAAATGTCAGTATCGTGTTTACTGCTTTGGTATCAGGTCAGTTTATTATTATGTCAATTATATCATACGCAAACGGATTTCTCTGGAAATTCTCCAGAAATAATCGCACGTCGTAGATATAATACAAAGCGAACCTCGTATTGGTCTCAAATCTTTAATCTCTAAGCCGCTAAACAAACGTACGATTAGTTAGATCTGTAACGAAATATCGATCACCAACAGACCGCGTAGTCGTGCCGTCTTTTACCGGTTGAAATTTCACACGGCCGATTTAAATATAAGTCGCTAAATGTACAGCATCCTTTTCGGCGAAACGTCTAAAGTGGCGGATCTGAAGCTTATTTAAGGGGGGGAGGGGGTGAATCGGTATCACGAATTCTTAATTAAGAAGGGCGTTACTGAAAGCGTACTGATTTTTTTTGTGATTTGAATTTTGACGAAATCGACTGTTTTAATCGAATTTCATATGAAACTGACTCTCCACTCGGAATCATTTTATTGAAAAAATGATTTATCATTGATTTACGATTTAATACATCTACCCCACTTTACACAGCAAACGCAAAGAGAATGTACACTAGATTTCTTATTGCACAACAAGAGCGACTTACCGGCTTCTTTTTTATATAAATCTATAAATTATTTCATATTTGACTAAATAATTCTTATTATCTAAAATAGAAAAAGTCTAAAAATTAATACTTCAATAATCTACGGTGGCGCGGTGTAGCTACTTGGCGGTAAATATAATCAAAAACTAAAACCGGTGTTTAATACAATGAATTGTGGTTGTGCTTCTGACCAATTTGTTTTGAACTTGATGTTGTTACGTATTTAAGTTCGATATTTGTACCTATTGATAATCAAATAATAAATAATACTTGATAAGATATTCAAAAGGATACCGTTTTTGATCATTTATTAAGTTTGACGTTATAATTATAAGTTATAACTACGAGTTATGAATTTCATATTCATTATATCATATGGCGCTATAGTTCAGGTAATAAAACAAATCTCTAGGGGGGGGGGGCGATCGCCACGTCACCCCGCTCAAATCCGCCACTGTACTGCGGTGACTGGTTTACTGGGCTTTCTGGTTGTACATAACACACCACAATAAGTCGTATACGTCCGAGTATTGGATACGCCTGCCATGTGAAAATTGAAGAATTCATACGACGGATTTTCACGCACTTTCGGCCGGTCCATTAGGAACGCGGGTGTAATCTATTACAGACGTACCGGCGTGTCGTCGACAAAAGTCAATAATAATGGTGTGTGTGTGTGTCATTATTTTCACTCAACTACGTACGTTAGGTTTTTTTATTTACAAGTTTCCTCGGAGTGTGCATACGTGACCATTAGATATACACGACGGTTACACACGTTTGCGTCCAATATCGGTTAAACTGATGAGCCGACTATGGATTTTTATTTTGAACAGTAGCAAGATCGACGCCGAGTGTTATCAGTTCGGTGCTCGTTGGTGGAAACCTCTGTGTTGTCTGAGAGGAAAAAAATCGGCGACCACAGCAACCGTTTTTTCTGGGTTTACACGTGCAACAGATACGGTTTTCGAGTGAAAACAGCAGTTCGGTGCGACACGATGGTGTTACGTATGAACACAAATATAATAATATAATAACGCGCAGACGATGCGATAACGAATTAATAAATACGTCTGCCGCCCGGGGTCGAGCACTGCTTGCCGACGTAAGAATTCGGCTTCGGGACCTCGTTATCGCTGTTTGTTGCGTATCGAATGCGACGGTTGTGTGTTGTTTTCGTGTTTTGATTCGGTGATCAAAAAAATATTGAAAATATTTTTTATACCGATAATTTTGCAGCTCCGAGGATATGACACAATACAGGATTAATATTACAAAATCACATTTAGGAAAATCGTATTTCAAATCAAAAACAAAATAAAAAAGCCAGTGAGACGTACTGACGGTGGACATATGGGCATATGTAATTTGCGCCAAAAACAACAAAAAAAAAAAAATATATATGTAATTTGCGCCACATCTAAAATTGTATTTTGGTAATTTGCGCCACTTTTTAAGTTTGTAATTTGCGCCAAATAAAACTAAATAAAATGGCAATATGTAATCTGCACCATCGTTTACCTACAAAAATTGTAATTTGCGCCATAGTTCACCTTATTGAAATTGTAATTAGCGCCACAAGTAAAACGAACTTCATGTATATTAAATAAGTAAATTTAGTTAACTTGTAATAGCATGACAATATGCTGAAACATTTTAATTTTAATAAATAAATAATAATAATAATAATAATAATAATTATTATAAATAAATGTATAAGTATTGTAATGTATAAATATAAATTTTCGTTTATACTTGGTTGATCATGCCCGTTATGTTCATTTACAATTTCAACTATTTCTACAATATTTTCTATAGAAGTATACACTTTTGCATTGCAAGTTCTGACAGTACAACGCCATCGTACTGAAGCATTTTCGATTCATGCACTTTTTGGTACGTAAAATTTGAAAATATTAATAATATGTAACAATACATTGATAATTTTCGTAGACTAATCTCTTTCATTCGTATCTAATAGAGACGATATGTCTATTATCAGTAGAACACAACAATATTATATTGGATACACGTCGGTACGTATTATTGACTATTGCATATTATCCTATGCGATATCAGTAAATTTATCTGCTGGTAAATTCCAACAATATTGAAGTTGAAAGTGTGGCGCAAATTACATATTCTATTTTGTTTTCTGTCGTGGCGCAAATTACCAAAATTAATTTGTATATGTGGCGCAAAATACATGTTATATTTTTATATTTTGGCGCAAATTACATACGTCCTTAAATGTACCTTTTGATGGCGCAAATTACAGGTAATTAAATTGGCGCAAAATACCATCTCCCGGACATATATTTTATCCACACGAAAATTAATCGGCGGCGAGTGAGGTCATTAAGAAACGACCAATCATATCTTTGGTGAAACGATTCCGAGCAAAGTTTCAACGCGACACGACATTCCGTTAACACGTCTGACCCCGTTTTAATTCAAATCATCAGTGTAGGTTTTCTTCCGATCATGACCGTGTCTCGTTCGACGTAAATGTTTTTCGCGTGGACCGGTGGCAAGGCACCCCGTCATTCTCGCGTCTCGGCCTGTCTCAGGTCGGGTCACGTTCCGGTGGCTGGGAGAACTCTCACGTGGGCACCCTTCGCGGGGGCGGCTCTACGGTCACGACTGGCTCGGGTCGATATATCAGTCGGGCTCGCTTTTTCGAGCCGATTAAGTGCGTGGCTTCGACAAGGCGCTCGCCTTCCTTTGTTTTCAGCGAAACTCTTCGTCGTCGACCGTACGCAATAATAATAAAAAAAAAAAAACGCATGTGTTCCGCGGAGTAAAGCTCTATTACGAATGAATCGGTTTGTATGAAATATCAGTCGGTACAGGATCTGTGACATCTTCCGGATTCTGTGTCCGGGCCACCGACCGGGGAAACGTGTCGCCAAATCTGTTCTCGCGTACGGTTCGCACCGAGCCCGGTGCAGTACAATATTATGACAGGTGACGTCTAAAACGTTTACCGCTCGGTCGTGACAACACAATAATAATTTCTTATCATCGTCAATCGTTATGTTTTAGTAGCGTATGCCGCACTGCGTCGTGAAAATGCGTTTTTACGATTTAACGGCTGGTGCGGATAAGAAGGTTTTTTTCAGCCACGAGACTCACGATCTAACCGGGTAGTGGATATGTCATCGGGCGAGTTTATTACAGAGGTCACCCAAACACGCAAACTAATTGGCTACACGATTATTGCTTACGATAATAGTTTACGATGATTTTCGAGTCGATCGAATGGAAAAACGACCCGGGAAAAATCTATAAAAATAATCCCGTACACTTTAATGTGAAAAATATAGTATTTAAATTTTTTAATTCTAAGTATACTACAAACTTAAATTTTATTTTTAATCGCAAAAAAATATTTTACTATAATATTCGTTTCACTGAATCTCAAGAAATTAAAAAAAAAAAATTAGGAACCCACTTGTATTTTATTATTGTCTGCCCGTTGTCTAAAAGTTTTCAGTCGTTTTTGATTTTGTTTGGATTTTGAGAATTTCGTTTTAGAAGTGGTCTTTCCGATGTTTTTCAGATCAAGCTTTACTCGGTCTGCAGATGTTTCGGTTTTTTTAAAGTTTCTATTCGTTCGAATTAAATCGATTATCACGCACGACTCGAAAACGTAATATCGTAGTTTCGTAGAGTGCTTTCGCGGACATTCCAAGTTTCCGGCAGAAACACCGGTACTAACGGATTTTTTATTTTTTTTTTTTACAACGACGCAGCATATCGTACATGTTGTGCGATGTTATTTTTACGTGGTCATTAATTTTTCTCGGCGTTATTATTTTTCCGGAAGTTATCCGCCTGACGGATCAGCGATTTAAAACGTCGTCGACGCTCAGGCCCGTCGTAAGATATCATCCGCCCTAAAGCGAAAATTTGAATGCTGCTCTTAAATACTAAATTAAATAGGTACATGAATAATATTGAAATTAACAAATTTGTGTCAATGTGTTGGTTCATAAATTTGACTTTGAAAAAAAAAACCATAAATAAATATACAACTTAAAAAAAAATTGGAATAAAACACGAGTATACATCATACACATAGGTACTATTTGTTTGAATAAAAATCAAAATGAGAAAAGTATTTATAATAATCATAATAGCTTTTTGAAATTGTAGTGCGGCATTATAAATTAATTTTTCTTGCCTTTTTTGTTGCTAAATCTCGTACTAAATTTTTCAAGTTTGTGCCGACTTTGCTTCAATGGAATTAAATTTAATGATTTTTCGTAAGTTTCAGTTTAGAGAAACTTCTTCCAGCAGACGCTACAGTCACTGGAGTCATAAGAACGATTCTTAAACTGGTCGCAATATTAAGATAGATTTTCTAAAGTTGATAACTGTAAATATACTCAAGATTTTTTTACCTTGAGAAGTATTTTTTGAACATTCAATAATTTAATTTTGCCGCCTCAATTTCCTTAAAATATTTTGCCGCCCTAAAGCAACGCATGGCTTGCTTGTACCCTAGCGACGGGCCTTTCGACGCTGAGCATATTATTATTATTATTATTATTATTATAATAGTATCGTGCCGCGGGCACCTATCGATATCGACGCGGCCGAAGGTATGCATCGCATGTAGAGAGGGACGAGATGTAGGGAAATTCCGCGGTAAAAGCGGAAGAGCCCGTCGTCATCGTCCCGCGGAGAAGTCGTCGGGTAAACTGGTGCGTGCAGGCGACGAATTCCTTCGGTCGCCCAGTCACGGGGTGGCGCGTCGTCATCTCGTCGAGTTATGCGACCGCGCGGCGGCGGCGGCGGCGGCTGCGGCGCCAGTGAAAGTAAATAACGAAAATAAAAAAAAAAATAAATAAAAAATTAATAAACATTTGTAATCAAACGGTACTCGACGGACACGCGGCCCGCGCGTGGGGCGGCTGCCGATCCGATGAATCACGCGGACACACGGTTAGGTTAGGTTACTCGTTGTTATGTATATACTCGAGTGTGTTGTCGCGATCGACGCCGCCGGAACGGGAACTCCCGGCCGAGCCGCCGACCTTGCGCCCGTTTTCTCGGGCGACGCAATAATAATAATAAAAATAAAAATAATAACGATATATTTATTTTTTTCCGAGTGCGGCGGTGTGGCGTGGCGGATCTCGACGCGTAATCCGTCGACGTCGAGTCGTGAGACGCCGCGCCGGCCGGACGAAATAGTATATATTATTACATACATATTGATAATAATAGTAATAATAATTTATTTGGCCATAAACAGTTTGAACACGGTTTAAACTTAAAACAGTAAGAATGTCTGAAAAATAATATTTAAATATAGGTACATTGTATTGCACGTAATTGGCCCAATAATTCACCACTGGGGTAAAACCTCGTATCGGTGAAATCGGAAATTTTACGATTTATTTATTATTTATTGATTAAAAATCATAAACCTAAAGACGTGGAAATAAAAGGAAAGTAAACAGTGTGAGGGAGAGAGAGTGAAAATAGGTACATGTATACAATTGATTACATATATATATATATATATAAATACACGAGGAAAACAAATAAGGATAGTGCACATTACAATATACTGATAGTTGAAAATTACTTTTGTTTAAAGCTAGTTATAACAGAGATAAAGGTATCAGTATTCTATATGTACATAGAAAAAAAAAGAGATAATAACAAATTAGTCTTGCGAATTTGTTCACCATATTTTAATTAAAAGTTTGTATTTTGTGTAAGACTTACGTACAAGTTAAAATTTTCAATGGAATATTATTATATTTTAGAAGTGCTAAACCTACTTTTGCAAAGTATCTACTAGATTTTAAAGTTTTTAATGTGGGGAAAATTAACTTATTATTGTTTTGGCGCGTAGTATGTGAGATTTGTTTGAAATTTATCAAATTTAGTTTGTATGTAAAATGTATATATACAGTAGAAGCCGCTTATTAGAATCACGGATAATTGATACAATCGCGTTATTGAAACAAAAAGTTCCGGGACGGACCGTCCGTACATTAGAACATTGAAAATAAATCGGATTATTGAAACATCACATCGGTTATTTGAAACAAATCGAGGCACATTTTAGAAGCTTTCAGGCAATTGTAGAAGCTCTAAATGTCCTCAGAAGTGTCGTCCAGCATCGTGTGGATGAAATAGGTTTTGAACAGCAATACTCGTATGAAAATATGGTCATGGAGTTACTCGACGCAAAAAAAACGAACTAATATAGATAACAATTTTAAATAATATAGTAAAATATATACATTTGAACATACTTTTTTAAATTATACAATATACTTACATAGATAAATATACATAAACACATATATTTTACGCGTATTTTTCATTTTTTTTTTTTTTTTTTTTTCATAGTACAAACCAAATCAATCGCTTATTAGAAAAAATCGGTTTATTGACACATTTTACCTTGGTCCCAAAGTGTTTCTAATAAGCGGCTTCTACTGTATATATATATAATTACAATGTAATGTATACGCGGGCGAATACGTATTTTCGGCGGTCGGCCAGTGATCGCGTGCGGTTGTGTGCCCGGGATTTTTTTTCGACGGGACGGGACGTCACCGCTGGTTGCATGCAGGGCTCGGAAGTCGCGTTACTTGAAAAATCGATTTTCAGAGAGTTTTCTACCCCTTCTGCTGATTGTTCGTTGAAATCGAATCACTTTCACGAATACGTTATGATTTGTGAAATTAGCACGTTTGAATGTTTCATCACTGCTGTGTGCTAATCACCGCAGCCGAAATACGTTTATATCAAATTATCACGCTTGTTACAGTAAATAGTCAGTGCCGTAGCTTGAGAGTCAAAGGCCCCGGTGCAAACTCATGTGTATGGGGCCCTTCTACTTATTGAGTATCATAAATTTTAATACATAAAAAAAGGACTATCGCCATGGGTATTCTTCATTTGTTATAAAGGATATTCATGGTGAATGTATTGAGTTTAAAACTACTGTTTTATAATTTTTTCAATACAACCATTTTAAGTGGAGTTTCAATATAATTTACAAGCTCATATTGAGGTTTTCATATATATAAATATAATGTATTGACTATTGAGTATTTTTTCACAATACAATGTAAAACAAATGTTGTCTAAATTAGATCATTATTTCGCAACAAAATAAATAGTTTATCAAAATTCTAATTTAAAATGTTCAGGAAAGGTTTTTTTATGTCTCAATACTGCGTCTATGTAATCTAAATCTATGAAATTATGTTTAAAGTAATGGAGTTACAATTTTACAAGAATAAAAGTTTTAATAGAAAAAACTCTCAAAAACTGAATTACAAATAATAAAATATTGAAATTCAATAATTAGCCCAAAAGAGGTCAAATTTGTTGAAAAATTTTGTATATTATGTAAATTACACTCTAATGATAAATTGGTAAACATTTCAAGCTTATATTTTAAAAAGAATCCAAATTTCTAGAATAATCTATATTAAATTTTTTATTTGAAAGAACTACTGTATTAATTGTTTTTATCTCTTTACGGTTGAAATTGATTATTTTTATTTATTGCGTTACATGAAATAAAATGATAACGAATCAAATTAATGTGCGAATGAAAAAAAAAACTGTAGTTGACGGTGATGGCCGATGGACCCTTAGATCCGGAGGGCCCCAGTGCCATGCACCGCCTGCACCTATGATTTTTACGGCACTGTAAATAGTTGTATCATATACAATATAATATACATATGATATGAGATGATAAATACACACTATGATTTATTTTATCACGGTGTTATTTTTATACGGTGTTTTGCGGTCGGGCCCATAGAACGGTGTTTTCTAGTTGCACCAAAATTCGATGCAGTTGTGAGCCGAAAATCGATGAGATAATATTATTTACCATAGAAATACGCTTTATAGTTGCGTAATACGTCTGTGTGTATATTATTTGTATTCGCGCGCGCTTTGAGTGCGTGCTCTGTTATCTCTATGGTCAATGTACTCATAGAAATTAGTAACACTACAGACTATACGATCGCTATACAAATCCGTATAATCTGTGGTAATACTGATAACTTAAAAGAAAATTGATGACTCTATTTCAGCTGACAGTTCTAATGAGTTGTTTTCAAAAAAACAAAGACGATGTTATAAACGAGGGATGGTATAGCACCTAACCACTCTCCTCGAGGCACGCTATACTAATCACGTGCGTTTTCATTTGTTTCACGTTAAAAATTTTTGAAATCCAAGTGTCAACACTAAAAGTTAAGATTTTTTGACTAATGTTTTACAAATATCATAAAAGAGATTTCATCAGTATTTTGTCATATTTACTTCATAGTTAAATACCCTGATATACATTGCTCCGATTAAATCAATATTATCACTTTGCAATGCTTAGAATAATATAAATAGTGTCATCAATAACTGTAAAATATAATATAATAAAATATTAAACATCGTTGCGGGGAACAATAAATGATTTGAATCATAATAGTTTCTAGTTCTTATCGATCAATTGAGGGGGTATACCCCAAAACTACCCCATTGAGTACATCCCTCACTGATGCGAACAGTTTGTTGGGATAATCGTTCGACTTGAAATAATACGATATAAAATTATATAACATTTACTTCAACGAATAAAGCCAGCTACTAATAAAAACGTAAAACAAACGGTTAATTTCAATATTGTATGAAAAACCAATATTTGTGTATAAAATATAGATGTTAATCAAATTGAATTCATTATTTTAATTATATTTTTTAATTTATGTATTCATTATAAAATTATACATTTTGAGGTTTTAATATATTATGAAATATCTCGGAAGTCCCGACGTTTAGAAATACATGTATAAGTAATTTTTTCCAATAAATAAGATGCATCGACGTAATAAACCGAGGTTCTGAATATTGGGTTTGGAATGTCAAGTATTTCTCAGCTAGTGGCCTAGCCATGAATGCCTCTATGACGTACGTGTGATGCATTTTTAAGGTACAGGAAGTATTAGGCTGACCACACAACATCACTAACCACAGAATCTGTGAATTTTGTCGGACACGACAGTTTTGTTCACTTTTACCGTATGATATAATATGAAACCTTTCTCGATCAAATACTTACGGTATGACTCAGAGGCTCACTGGCGCGATGGGGGGTGCGAGGGGTTCGAGCGTCACCTCCGTTTCCCTTGGAAATGTATTGTTTGGATAGAAATCCTACAACAAGAAGGTAAACAGATCAAAACATTTGTCTTATTCACACAGGTGAATTGAAAATATTGTATTATTTCATGTATGACGTACACTTTTCACTTCTTTTAAAATATTTTGTTCACGTATAATACCTTTTGTATCAAATTTATTCCGTCGCGACGAACGGTCGAAAATATACAAATCAATGTATTTTTCTTAGTTAAATAAAATGGGATAGGTACCGTACATTTCCGTGGAATACTCGGCATACTGTACTCAGACAATAACGTAAATCTACATATGCATGTAGTATGCAATATGTTCAAAATGGATACAGTCGAATCTCGATGACTCGAATCTCAAGGAGGACACAAATTATTTCGACTAATGAATGTTTTTCGAGTAATGAATTTCAAATATAACTTGAATACATTTCAAGGGTGTGGGGAAAAAAATTGAGCTATCGACACTCGCGACTGTATATCGCGATAGTAATAATCGGCACCAGGGACAAGGTTTTCCCGAATATTCGCGAACAGTATTGCGTTCCATTATTGTTATTATTCACAGTCACTAGTTAAAATAGTCACACGTCTCTTATGAATTTAAAATTCGAATAATAAATTATATCACAATATACGTGTTACTAATATGATTTCGATATTCGAATATTCGAATTTCGTACGCAAAGTTATTTCAACTCAAATTGAAGTCACGTCCCATGTATATGAAATGTAATGCGTTAACACGACGTGTACTGATGCCGTTTATTCCACACCAACCGAACGCCTGAATTTTGAGGAGATTTTCGAAACGGTCGATACGTGCTCGCTGTAGTGACGAATCGTTTTTTCCCGTACCGCACCTCCCCCGCCTGCTGCGGCATATCTCCGTAACCTGTTGGTCGGCATAAAACACAATAATATAATCGTACACGATAAAAAGTGCACCAACTGCGATTTTCGATTCGTTTTGTGATAATCATTTTAATCTTATTGTAATCGTTACGTAATTGAAGGCAGTGCATGATTTTCTCTCTCTCTCTCTCTCTCCCTCTCGTTTTTGCACGATTACGCGACACGAAATGTCCATGTATACAATATGCATATTCTCTGTGTGTGTGTGTGTGTGTGTGTAAAATGTTTACACATAAAACTATATGTTTGCTATACACGTACATTCACGCACACGCGCCAACACTCGACCGCATATGTATAGAGTTAATCGGATACCCACATTCGTCGGTGATTAAATATTAATGTTTATATATATCATATTTATAATCATTGTTTTAGCTTAGTGTGCGTTCAAACGTGCGTCGTCGTCAAACAGACTAAATGTTATAAATATATACATATATATGTATATATGCATATTATGCATTTAAATTAATATATAATATAATATACCGTTGAATGCATAAGCATAAATAGTGTTTGATATTTGGTATGGGGGGGGGCTGGAGCTCATGATAATATGTTTAATATATACTCTAATGTAACTACATTGGCACACAGTACTAGTATATACATTTTTTTTTTTTTTTTTGAGGGGGATATATATAGTCTTGGGGGCTAAGCCTCTATATGCGCCTCTCGTTGAACACGAAAAAGATTCCGGTTAAAATAATTTGTCATATTGAAAATTTTTTCTTTTGTGTAGACGCCGAGAACGATACTTAGAGCGTACTTATTTTTCCTCATTTCACTTGCATTTCTCGTCGAGCTCAAAATATTTATTAGAACACTACAGTTATTGTCTGCGGTAAGGTTATTATTAGGGTATTCGATTCAATGACGGATTTTTCATGATTACGATGTGTTTTATAAGGTGAAAATTCCGAACTTTGTTGGTGTTAGAATCGATGACGAAATTCAACGAAAATAAATATGATAAATCGAAGAAAGGGCGGTTAATTAACTTCTATTGATGATAAATACGATGCTAATGCGTATTCGAAATGATTGGAATGTCAATTTATATTTAATTATGAGATAATAATTTTTAAATATTAATATTTTTAAAACACTTTGTCACCCGAAATTTGACGTTTATCAATCATTATAATATTGATAACTCCATTACTAACCACAGTAATGTATTCAGTAATTTTTGATTTCTCTTAAAACTAATAATTTATTACATTTAAACATACAATTAATGACGATTTTGAGTTGAAAAAAGGATGAGGCATTTTTATGAATGAACGAGTTAACTTAATTAGAGATTTCGTGTGATTTTTTGAGACTCGTATTTATTTCAAAAAATTCTAAACGATATAACTACGTAAAATCAATTGCATCTAAAATACTGGTTCAACTCTTTTAAACCCATAACGAATGAAAAAACAATTGTTTTTATACACATTTTCTACGATTCATATTGTTTGCATTGTATGATATACGTGACGCAGATACAGGTTTAATTAATTTTATTTGAAATGTTTCTCAGTCATAGAGTCTTGGTCTTGAGTCTTGATCTCGAGCAAAGTTATTTTATAAAATTCTAGGGTCTTCGGAGAAAAATATAAACTAATTCATATGAATTCTGATTTTCCAAACGGTCTTTCCGTCGATGAGTCACGTGAAAAGTCTTGAATGAAGCAAACACAGAAAAAAAAACGAATGTAGGTACGGCCTTAAAAAAAACTATTGGCATATTCACCGTAATAAAGGTATCGATAAAGCTATCGCGATGTTTATTATTTACTCAATAAATCGATAGCACGGCATACGGTTGTCGACCCATTTGTCAAACAACCACGATCGATACTCAAATGAAAAATAGATCAGTATAAACATACGGTTCAATTTCAAGTACGCAAATAACGGTCCATATTATGAACGGCATCGGAAGGCTAATCGGGATTGTTTTAAAAGCAAAGGACGTTGCGACCGCGTTTCGTCGTCGTTTATACATTCGAACGTCTGTGGCGACTGGTCAGTGGGCACGTGTCGGTCGTGTGAAACAGATCGGTATATTGTGTATACACTCGGAATGTATTCGATACGGTGAAGTCGATGTGATTTCAATAATCTACGTTATAGACTATCTACGATGGACGTCGCGTCATGACGACCGACTACCGCAAAACAGACCGGACATGGGAGGAAAAAAATTAAAAAAAAAAAAAAAAACACTACGCGATGATTGGACCGTTTGTCATAGAGTGCGCGTAAAATACGCGCGAAGCCGTCAACGTTATTAATTATTGACGCCTACACAATCCGTGTTTAGAGAACAGAACGTTTTGTGCCGATATCGAGAGATACAATGACGTTCGTTGTGAACCCCAGTGACCGTATGCGACGGCAAAACGTAATATCTGTTATATTTTATTTATCGCATACGTTCATTGAACACGACGGTGGCGGTGAACTGGCGAACTCGAATGCAGTGGCGGACTGGCCCGGGGTGCTATACACCAAGTAGCACCCCGGGCCCCGATTCGTATTTATGACCGGGCCCCCAATTATCACAGTCGGGGCCATTTTTAATTTAACTTTTATTGTAATATTTTATAATACAAAGATAAATTATAAAAAAGATCGACAATACTGTTGTTAATATATTTATAATGTTACATCGTGTCATCGTATCAGTCATGTCTACGTAGTTAAAACAAATATGGATATTATAAGTATCTATATTATATCCATATCTTCATCATACTATTCATACTCCCAAAAAAACAACTATTCTTTTTTTTTTTTATGTATTTATTCACTTTTCTGGACTCTTTCCTAATTTAGGTAGGTTTGAAAAGAAATACGGGCCCCTAATAAATTTTGCACCCCGGGCCAAAAATAGCCAGTCCGCCCCTGCTCGAATGCATCGTGATAATAAATTTAAAATACACTAATATTATTATTATTATTATTATTATTATTATTTTTACTGTCATTATTATTATTATTATTATATCGTCGCGTATTGCGAAACACGCTCGTCAATTATATCCGTTTGATTGTCGGTTCGAGTGTACGATTTGTTCAAGTGTTCAAAACACGTACACGCATTATTTCGCGTTCGTTCGGACAATATTCACACGACGTGCGATCGAAATGAAAAAAAACACAAAAACTTTTACAGTACTCACAGGGCCGGTCTCAGGGTAGGACGGGCGGGGCGGTTGCCCAGGGCGCCGACAACTTAGGGCGTCAGTGCCCAGTGGTAAAAATAGTATACCTACTGTCCGGGCGAAAGCATTGCGCAAGTGTAGGTACCACCCGGTCGTCGATTTAACGACGAAAGAAAAAAAAAAAGTAGAACGCTGTACATTATATTGATGTACATGATATATCAATGATTTTGAACGACAGAAATAATGAATTTTGATATCTTGAAGATAACTTGGCCAATCGCATGTCCGATTAACAGATAAGAACTTAATGCATGGTTAAAAACGTATCTGCCTAATACAGTTATACATACCTAAATATGTACACTGTGACAACTATTAAAGAATCAGCCGGGGCGTCAGTCGTCACAATTAAATTGCACGTGCAACTTACCTATACGTGAAACTGAATCGAATTACAATTTTCAGAATTAATTCGTAATACGGGTGGGAATATGGGGTGCCAAAATTGTATTCGCCCAGGGCACTTATACACTTAAGACCGGCCCCTTGATTACTCATTCAACGGGTTTTTTTCGTTGCTTTTTTATCCAATATTATCATCCGATTTCTATCGAATAACATAATTTTCGTGAACATTTTGTTATTTATAAACGCCATCACAGACTGATTATTACCACATACTGCGGGATAAATAATTTGAAATCTATGAAACGCTGTTGTGTTATTGTCGACAATAATCGACGTTTGAAATAGTGTTCGAAACAGTGTTTTAAGTTTTTCTTTGTTTTCAATCTAAAAATCTATTCCGATTGTACTCTTAGTTTTATTCAAATACGTGACAACACCGCGTTCGTATCATATACCGTTTCAGAAATCAGATTAATTTGAATTACGGTATAAAAACTAGTCACGAGTAATCTGCTTAGAAGTCTAATCCAGCGTTTCTTAAACTTTTTTATCCATGGAACCCTTTTTGATATTTACTTTTATCGCGGAACCTCTATTATTTTTTTTAGCTTTTTAGTTTTTTTTAGGATTATTTTTAAATGTAAATAAATTACAATCATATAATAAAATTGTGTTAAAGGTATTTAATTCAAAAAAGTATCTTAAAATAAAAATAAAAATAATAATAATTGTTATATTGTATACATATATAATACTAATGACATTTTTTCCCCCACTAGCCGCTACTAACCTTTAGTTAGATATTTTAAAAGTAATTTTCTTGAAAATTTCGAAATAAATAACTAAAGCTTCGCGGAACCCTGAAGTGATCTCCACGGAACCCTGGGGTTCCGCGGAACACAGTTTAAGAAACGCTGGTCTAATCAATATCCGTTCGGTGGTGTAAAGTTTGTTTGTTATCTGTGCTCAATAGTTTATAAACCAATGCTATATAATAAATTCGACTCTCAGTTTCTTCTCGTTTCGCGGATCGCCATAACCGTGTCGTTCGTCACAATTATAGGTTATAAAAATAGAAATGGCAGATTTTACTTACTGATCGTGTTGCCGTATCATTAAGAGTGTACTACGGATTGGTAGCGTACCCGACGGTGATTCATCGTACATTGTGTGTTTCGCCATGCGTGTAATGCGAAGCGTGAAATATTGTAAGTTGTGTTGTTTAGCACAAGTGCAGTAGATCGTGACAATTTGCAGTGAACCAAAAGTATTATCAAAATAAGGTGCTATTTTCGAGATGAAAAAAAAAGAGAGAGAGATAAAGATTTCCCAATTTTCTACACTGCGACTAAGAAAAAATACGGTGGTTAATTAATCCCGGGAATAAGCGCGAAACTTACCGTGCGTCACGATATATCGTAGGTTGAAGTCACAGTAGAGCGTATTGCGTGCGTTTCGACATCTCTCGCTTTCAAATATTTCTAAAATTCACGTACAGATTTTTTGTATTCGCATTTTAAAGACCTCAAAACGTTAAAAAAACTCTTCGCACGCAATACTATGAGTTGTGATAAATTGCACGATAATCATTTATACGTAAACGTAAGTATAATATAATTTTTTAGTCATATATCAAAAAAGGAAAAAAAGTCCAAAATCAGCGAAAACGACTGGTATCATCACGTGATGATCAACGTATACCGACACTGGATTTCTCGAGTGTTTTGTTTTAAATATTTTTACCGGTCATCTTACGCATTACGTAAGAAATAACGAAAGCCTATAGTGATCTACGAGTCCGTTCGTTTTCAAGCAAATTCTTCTGATGTCAACCGTGTTACGATTAACGTCGTGATTTTATCGTATTTTTTTAACTTACAATAAACAGATGACAAAAAAAAAAGACAAGTGGCATTCGGGGACTGCCGCGATAAAGCTATTGCATATTAAATAAATAAGAAGTTGATATAATTTTAAATTTTTTTATTATTCTAGTTATTCTGGAATTTGTATCATAGAAACTATATAGGCCTATGATAACTAAAATATGAAACATAAGTTTTTCTTTTCTCATAAAATGAGTTTGTTTTGTTGGTATGACAATACGGTTCACCGCGTGGTAGACAGAGAGGGGGATTACGGGATTCCACAGGTAGTGGTCACGCTTTTTCGTTACGAAAAATTTGTTTTCAGTCACTACACCAGACCTGCGATAAAAGCTATGCAATAGCTTAAAAACAGTGAACGCCTAAGGAAAGCGGCCCGGGAAAAAGAATCGAGTGGTTCGTTTTGAAATCGGACGTGAGCACGAAATATCCGGTGATCGCGCGCTGCACGCGGTTCGCGACTTCCGAATTTTTCGCATCGAAATGCTATGTCACGTCATCAAACGTAAAATCGTGTTAAGGTCGCACGCGGCGGTTACATATGTTATCGTCGTTTCAACCGTGACACTGAGTTTTGACACGTACCGACCGTTCGAAAACAGTACAATTACGCGTCGGGCCTGTTACGCATCTGTACGGATGGAAGACTCGAGAGTTTGGATCCGTCTCTGGAGATCGAGTCGTGCGGGTCGCGATGACGAAACCACGCGACAAGTCGCGAGTTTGGACGTGCCGTGACATATATACAACGAGTATTATACATTTATATATATAAACATATCGAGAGGGCGTGCGACTCTTAAGGGCAACGGTGTGCGAGACGAACGTGTGGGGAAACAGAGGAATTTCCGGTGAAAGTAACGTGCGAGGATCAGTCGTCGCGTAGTTATCCTATATACTCGCGATACACGGTCGTCTACGCGGCGTTTAATTGCAAAAGACATTAGGCATAACGCCGCAGTTTGTATCGTTGAAATTGCGTTGTCTAAATTTGGTAGTAGTTTTTACGCGTCGGTAAAATCCAACTCGCGTATACGAAACGCGTCTGTGTAACACGTATATCGTATTATACTGCGGTATGGGGGTAAAAAACTTATATCTGCAATACACGTGGGGTTTCGATTTTTGGGATTTTTTAATTTTTCGTATGCTTTCGTGAAGCACACCGATGCACGTAACATTCGTGTCTTGATATACTCGTACCCATGGCCGGATTAAGGGGGGGTCAAGCAGAGACGGCAGCCCCGGGGCCCCTCTATATAGTACTGAAATAATAGGGCCACATAACATTATTTTGAGCTGACACTAAACATTTTGTGATTACAAAACAATTTCGTTAGAATACACGAGGCTTTGTCAACCTACTTTTGATTCAAACAGCATATACTTGAGTTATTTGATTTTTTTGTAAATCAGTCGCTAGAGGAAGTATTCCCTCGTATATTCACACCTTTGAAAATGTATATGACGATTCCGGTCGCTAATTATTGTTAGGCTGAAAGAGCCTTCTCGAAATTGACTAGAGTAAAAAACAAATATAGTACTAGGTACTCGAACCCAAGAAAACTTAGTCATCCAAATGGCCCTTTATTCTGAAAATGATCTATTAAAATCACTAGAATTAAATCAAATGCTAAGAAAGTTAGCTTCTGATAAAGCAAGAAAAAAACATTGTTTTGACGTATCTATTGTTTTATGTTATTTGTTTATAGTTTAAAATTTTAATAATTATTAAATTATATTATTTGAAATAATGTAAATTAAACACTGTTAATTCCTATTCATTTCTATGTTTTACTCAAGTTATAAATGGTATTTTCCTATAATCAGTAGTTTTGTAGATGTTACGTAGAAAAAATATTGTAAATCTTCATTTATTAAATTATTTAAAAATAAAATGTATGAAATAGTTAGAACATATATTTTAGTCTGCGAGTGACACGAGTGGCTTAGTAAAGTGTCTTAATACGTTTTGTTTATAGGGCCCACATGAAACTACAGCCCTGGGGCCCAATAAGTTCTTGATCCGGCCTTGTTCGTACCTATATGCGCGTTCGGTGTTTAGAAATATCAACCGTACGAATAATATTGGTCGAAGAAATCTTGGATTTTTAAACCTGTATGTGTTATCATTGTGTTCATAGTATTTTTCCAAGTCATACTGGTCACGGGCAGTGTAATAAAGCGGGTTGAAACTTAAAAGTGTTTTCATTTTTTCATGTGAGGATGGAGCCTTTTAGTTTATCATCTCCAGTCAATGTTGACGAGTCGAAAACAATTTAATTATTTTGATTTTTGAGTGATTGTCTGTTTTGCTGTTGAAAATCATACTGCGTATAAACTTTGGTTAGGTATCGACGTACAACTCAAAACTGTTATAAAAATAAATATAATTTTCATTTTATGATAATATTCAGTGTGTGAATAGTTGTGGGAAAAATGGTAAAAGTACACCAGGGGTGAAATTCATACGATAATAGTAATTTACCCCATTTGTAATACACTGATATGTTTTGTGTCTATTAATGAAAGTCGAAATAATAACGGCTTCGGTATTCTTCAGGGGCTTTTTTTTTTTATATCACCGTACTAATCACACGTTGTTTGTTCTTAATTTTTCGGTAAATGGGATCAATTATTGAAAACTATTACTTATCGAACGTGAGCTAAATTTTCTTAATCGTCAAACATTTTTCCCAGGCCGTGACATATGATTTAGATTTTTAACCCATACATCGAATACATTAAAAACCTCAAAAATTTTAATTGTTTCTTGCAATGTTTTAATCCATTTACTTAGTTATAAATCAACGAAGTAAAAAGTCGTCAATAACGTTGATACCGATCGATAAAAATATCTAGCAAATAACGAAAGCGTATAATATTAACGAAAAACGTTATTTTCGACAGTAAATTAATAAAATATTAATGTATATTTTTTTTTGTTTTTTGGCGAGACATCAAAAAGACATTTTAATGGATCTCGACAATAATGACATAATAAACACAATTTCAACCAAAAGTGATCTCCTCAAAAAAGTGCTTCAATATTGAATAGTATTAAGTATTAAAATTTAAGACTTTGTAGTTCATAAGTTCTAACATATTATTATAGCGTACATAGGTATTATAAAAATGTAAAATTTTATACTTTAAATTTTTTATGTATAATTTTTATAAAAATGTTCATTTATAAATACAGGATCCAAACTTTTGACTATCATATTTAAAATTGATTAGTGATAACTAGGGTTAGGATGTTTATGCACTAAAAAATGTATAAATATGTATGCATTTATGCACTAAAAAACAGCAAAATATCCATAAAAAATTTGAAAAATATGCATTAAAAAATAAAGAAACGTGGACGAAAAAAATGTTATAAATATAGAGAAAAATGTATAATATAAAAAATTAACAGAATATAAACAAATTATACACCAATCAAATTGATATAAAAAAAATGTTTAAACAGATTTGTATTGAATAATAATATAAGTTTAGATTGTGACAATCATATTACTGCATGATTATCACAATCAACAAGGGTTATTGAAAACTCTATTGTAGGTGCCCATGATGGAGAGAAGAATTTTCTCTACATCATGTAGGTATCTATACTCCGTATAACCGTTATGAATTTTCAACAATAAATAAGTGATAATTTGTTTGTATATACCTAATAATCAATATTATAAAACACAGATAAGAAATTAAGTCTAGATATATAATTAATATTAAATAGATTTACGGTATTTTGTATCAAAAATCATCAAATATGCACTCAAAAACAGAAAAAACAGAAAATAAGCACTCATAAAAAATTTATGTAAAATATGCAAATATATGCAAAATAAAATTTTGATATTTTGAATGTAGATATCATGAAATACATTTCTATATAAGATGGAAGATATTGGACAACCTAAAAAAAATATGCAAAATCATAAACATCCTAACCCTAGTGATAACACTGATAACATTTATAAATATAAAAATGTATTACATTTGCATTGTAAAAATTTATTTCATTTATACATATATATATATTTTTTTTTGGCCCTCTTTCTTTACATTGCCCGGTAATATTAATTTAGCCTATCCGCCCTTGCACAGGTATATCAATATTTTATATCAATAACACAAAAATGTCTTGCTACAATTATTAGCTACCGAAAACATCAATATCGTTGCCGGAACCACAGACCACTATTGGAAAAAGTTTTCTTTTATATTTTGTAGTTGTTGAAAGTTGTTTTGGAAAACATGGAGAGCGTCTTGATTGTTCACGCGCAACATTGATGTCACCTATTTAATTTTCTCAGTCATCTTTTAATGTACTCAAATCGTTTTGATTCTTAACAATGTTATTTTAACAAAACAATTTTTAGAAGTTTTTTTTGTTTTTTTTTTTAATCAACACTTAAAATCTGAACGTCAAAAAACTATATTCGTAAGAACGATGTATGATCCAATTGTTCAAAAACAATGTCGAATAATTTCTCAAAGTCGAACACTTCTCACGTACGTCGACGGGTTCGTAATGAGGAATCGTGTATCTCGCGAAGAACACCGCACAACGATGCGTGCAGTGTGCGTACCCGATAAACCACAGCGAAATAAAACACAATATTATAACACAGCAGCCAAGGTACCACCGGCGTGGTTCGTATACGCATTCTTGAAATGTCTCGGACGCTAGACCGTTCCGTGTTTGGCTATTATGACATTTTATGATAACGGCAGGCACACACTGGAAAACGTCACAGAAATTATTGACATACTTTTATTCGAAAAATCGGATCGTATTAAAAAAAAAAAAAATAAAAAAAAAAAATAAGAAATAAAAATAAGAAAAAATCGTACGAGCATCGATCACTCGTCATACAACTATTCGTTTATTATTTTTTTTGTTTTTGTTGTAAGAGTCGTACGTTCTTAATATTTATTTATCCAAGCGATTTATTTACATTCTAATATTCCGGCTCTTACTGCTGTACAGGCTTTCTTGTGGGACGACTTAACTCTATGCACACGGTGTTATGATATTGTTAATATATTTTCGCCATTATCCTCGTTCGGTTTATTTCGCACGGAGGCGTGATCGATTTCCTCTTTTCGTCCGGTTCAAAGAGACGAAAAAAATAACTATATTTTTAGAACAGCGCCGACACGCGTACCTACGTAAAGTGACGTGCCGGTAGTAGTGACACGCACTTGTATTCAATTTTTTTTTTTTTTAAAGGGTAACGGCCTTTAAGACCAGCCCTCCAAGTATAACACTTCTCCATCTATTTCTGTCCTCCGCTTCTTCTCTCCATTGCAAACTATCTTCTATTCTTTTTACATCTTTAATAACACAGTCCTCCCATCTTCAGCGTGGTCTACCTAAGGGTCGTTTTCCTGCTGGGTTGTTTTCGATTACGGATCTTATTATTGATCCCTGTTTTCTCCATGCACGTCCAGCCCATCTCATTCTTCTGACTGAAATTTCTTTTGTGATGTGAGGGCGTTGACAAAGGTTCTGGAGTTCTTGGTTATGTCGTTTCCTTCGTTCTCCGGTTTGGTTATCCTTGCATGGTCCAAAAATCCTTCTCAGAATTTTCCTTTCGAAAACCTCCAACTTGTATTCAATAATAATATAAATATAATAATAATAATAATAATAATAATCTGACGCTTTAATACGGCGACGAATCGTCCGTCGTCGTTGTGTCCTAGTGGAGAAGTGCACGTTTTTGCAACGTAGCCACCGTGCGTGATATTGAATATATACTTGCTCGACGACGACGCACGTATAGCTGACGGACCGAGAATATCGAGATAAGATATTATTTTAAAAATAAAATACGCGTCCGTGTGTGTATACACCGACTTTTTTTCACGTACGAATAAAAAAAAAAACAAAAACAAAAAAAGAATAATAAAAAAAAAAAAAACAAAAAAAGAATAATTAAAAAAAAAAAACCGAGATCCTTTATTTTTATTATGTCGTGCAGTATTCTCTGTCTGTTATTCGAGCCTATCACGCTTTGTGATTATAATATCTAACGCTTTTACGCCGCCGGTCGGCCGACGCCGTCACGCGGTGGCTCTGCGCTCGCGTCCGCGTGAAAACACCATCAGGGGCGGATCGGATGATACGAGCGCAGGAATTCCGAATCGTTTTTTCTTCACTTCCTGCGCGAAATCATTATCCTCACCGTGTACACGCGCGTGTGTTCGGATTCGCAATTACGGGTCGGTGTAATCGTGCGGTGAACGTATATGTAAAATACATTGGTGTATATTATTCGTAGAGTTGTACCTAGGTCTGTGTAAGTACGCACGCGATAACGCGGAATCCTCGGTAACCCGAACGAACGAATCGGTGGTAATTTTTTTTTTCCATAAACATTTCGTGGAAATCATAAAAATAATTACAAAAATATAGTGTGTTTAAAGTTTTTTTTTTTCATAATGTTACATTTACTATAATACGAGTAATTGTATATATTATAATATATGCGATCATCGTTTTTTTTTTTTCATGAAATACAAAGAATATACGAAACGAAATCGTTTTAAAATACTCTTGAATAACCCTATTGCGTTCATCGTAAACGGTTCAAAAGCTTACCAACAGGTTCAATATAATTACACATTACGCATATTATTATATGGAAAAATCAGTACCACTTGGAATATCGTATGATGCAGTGTTCTTTGAAAACCTTAATTTTTCCACTACGATCATTTAATAGAACATTTTTCGGTCCATTCGAGTCAATAATGAAATATCGTGCGTCGATCGTATTTTGGCTACTATTTAATTTATATTTTTCAAGTATTATGCCTGTAAGTATATAATTTACTCACCGTACACAGGACCACAAAGGAGCGATGATTATTAAAATTAATCATATTAAAATCATACTCAGCCGATACCGGAGCCTAGGTTATGGTAAAAATGTATTGTAAAGAAATTGAAAAATAACGACACGTTTTTGGAGCCGATTGTACAAAAGTCTGACGACTTTATATTTGTTCTTATTTAAATGGCATTTAAATATACTTGGTATTACTTAAAAATATCGAGAATGTACATCTTAGTACGTAATGCACCTTAGTATTTACTGCTAACGTTCATAAATGTGAGATCATATATCACATTATATATACTTATTCCGAAAAACAACGTTCAGATATTAAAAGAAAATCTGGTTTTAATATTTTTCATTATTTAACAACGATATTATTCCGTTTTCTTTTTTCATATTCATTACTGATTTCGCATGAAAAATACACTATTTAAAAATCCAAAGTGGAAATCTCATATAAGACATCAACAATAACTTACATTATAAACGTTACAATTTTAAAAGGCAAAAGTCCATCTGAACGATATCGAATAATTATTGAGAGCTTAGTTTTTACTCTAAAAATGCCTAGTGGCTTATTGTGAAAATAAACTAATCGAAATGTATACAATTTTCACACCGTGTGTAGAAAACATAAAATCGCACCTCAGCGTGAACTTAGAAATATTTTACATAACAAAAAATGGTTGAACTGAATATTTCATCAGGTCATTTTCTCATTTCCATGTCACGTGTTGTATTACTATTCCAGAGTTTTTCCGGGATCACGATTTTTCCTTAGACTATGCCTAGTTTGATTCGAAATAAAATGTCTCGAGTAGTAAATCGTCACAGTAGTGCGATACTAGTAAAATTGTTTTAGTAGGATAACTCCTTTAAGGTATCGTACGAGAAACTACGTCATTATTTCACTAGTAAATAATGCGTCAGATTTCAATATTACATTAACAATATATCTGTCATTCAAATTCCAAACTAATTACTATCTTCCAACCGTATGTAAATAAAAAATAAATGTTTTTTAAGTGACGTAATTAATTATTATACACACTTACCTATAAAACAAATAAACATTCACACCTAAACTCCATGCGCTTAATTTACTCTTATTATGAATACAACGTCCAAACGAGTATATTATTAAGACAAACGGGTAGGTACTATTTCAATTGTAACTATTTAGTTATTGAGTGCGAATGAGATTTTTTTTAGCGGTTAAAACCAAACAGGCGATTTAATCTTTTCATACGTATTTGTACTTTTTTGATTTATCAAAAAATTCAGTGACAAAGTTTTTGAAACAAACACTATTTAAAAAAAAACATATAAATTGATATTTATTATATAATGTATAAATTATATAACGGCTGGTTGTGTTGAGTACTTTTGAATTTCGAATTTGAATAGGTAGCACACATCAATGTAAAACCATTTTATTCTTTGTATTTCACAGAACGTTAATAGATGTATGTTCATTTTTCAATAAAAATTCTGTTTTTTAGTGAGTAGTGATCGCTATTGAAGAGAACTAAAAAACTTAAAATAAGTTACGCGTGAAAAAAAAAAGGAAAATATTTTTTTCCCCCATACATATTATGATTTTCTTGGCGATTTCAAAGAACGATTGCATTTAATTAAATGACTACGGTGTTCACCGAAGTCGGTATGTCTTTCGATAAAAATAACGTTATCCACCCCTGAAACCGCGCACGACTGCAGGAACCCGTACAGACTCGGGTGCACGTCCGGGCAAAATATCTGCCCAACAAGTCTCCTGCGTCAGTACCTACGAATGCAGAACGAAAAGAAAAATAATAATAATATACTCACACGTGTGATTTACGGTTTGTAAATTCGATCGAGACATCACATCGTCGTGACGTACAATATACCAATATACATATTATCGTAATAAATCGGTCCTTGTTTCGGAGTCGAACATTATTATAATACAGGATGCACGTATAATACGACGACCGATGCGTGTGTGCGTGTGTATGTATGTGTTTGTGTGTATGTGTGTGCAGGGCCGTATTAACCATTAGGCACTGTAGGCACTGTGCCTAGGGCCTACGACGTACGGAGGGCCTACGAAAGACGGTTAAATTTAAAAAAAATAATAAACATTATAAAAACAAGATCTTTTGCCTCACTCAAATTCTAAAAACAGTCTAAAATATATAATCAAATTGTTTACATGAGCGCAATACCTATATTATTTAGATGATGAGCTTTGCGATGGCCATGCGATACGGAAATTATTATCAGAGTATATTATTACAGTATATCACACCTGAATTTGAAACAAATGTACGTGATAAATTTGAAATACAAACAGTTTTGTTATGATAGATTCCTTAATTGTGGAAATTAAAAAACGAAAAGAAGCATACACAAAATTACATGACGGTTTAGTTGTTTAACTGATGACAAATTAACCAAAAGTGAAATCGAAATAAAAGTGACTTATTTAGTTCAGGTATATCCATTAGATCTGGAAAATGATTTTGTAGCAAAATTCTAATTTTTGTACATTTTCGTGAACCAGTCATGACTGTAAGTGACAAGCTTCAAAAACAAATTGAAAAAAATTAACGACAAGTTTTCCAAATTTCAAAATGCCGAAAAAAAAATGTAATCTAGATATGCTAGTGCTCATTAATTTTATTTATTTGACAATATTAAATATTTGATAATTTCATTGTAAACTCATGACGCTGTATTAATTTAAAATAATATAAAATAATAATATTCAGAAGTGGCCGTTATGAAATTCAATTTTTTTCAATGCCTAGGGCCTACGGATGGCTTGATCCGGCCCTGTGTGTGTGTGTGCGTTTATTGTGTACAGGTATATCATTTGATTATGACCCGCCGCCGCCAGTGTACGCACTGCCGCAGTGACGTCTTTGTGGGCCGCACGGAATGGAATTCATACGAATTTGACGCGACGTCTCAATTATTGATGTGTTAAGAAATCACGCGAACATACATCAAAAAAAAAAATAAATAATAATAATAATAAATAAATAAACCGTTTGCGACCACGATAATGTTATGCGGTCGTCCCTTGTGACCGTGATACGCGTGTAATATTTGTGTACGCGCGCCATACGCCGCCGCCGGTGCGTGCAGCAACAAGTGGCATAGGTGTACGGCGGTCGTCCGTCGCGGGCATAACACGTATATATTATAATATTATGTACACACACACACACAAACATTATTATTATTATTATTATCATTATTATTATTATATTATTATTGTTATTATCGCGCGGTCGGATGAATTCGTTTGCTTCACTTCTCCGTTCTCGCGTAGCGCGTGCTGCCCGACGGACGCACGCGCTCATCGTTTATACAGGCGGATCCACGTCCATGCCGTACCCGGGTGTAATTCATCGTGATCGTTATTGCGACGGATCGACAAACGTCATTATCATCGGACGGTATATCGTACGCGGTTATTAATTATCACCACGTCGTGTAGTGCCGGTGCGGTAGGACTTGTACGCACGCACGCACACACACACACACACACACACACACACACACACACACACACACACACACACACACACACACACACACACACACACACACACACACACAAACACATATACAAACATCCGAGTCTCGCCGCTACGGGAGCGGATGAAATTTGTAAACCTTTCAATACACTTTATCCAGGGCCCCGCAAAATTTAGCGTCCACACTGTATACTCTCCACATTGATTTCAACTTATTTTTATATTAGCAGAAAGATAGGTTCAGTCAACAAATATAATTTCAATAAATTAATAAGTTCTTTCCAGGGCTTAAAACCGTTCCTGAAATTAAAGGTAATCGGCTCCGGTAGGAGCCGAAAATTTTTTGATAACCGGTTAACAGTTTTCTTGTTCTAAGAAGTGATGTTAACCAGTTACCGGTTACCTTACACCAGAATAATGTAGTGGCTACCGGTTACCGATTTTTAACGGTTTATGAAATATGTAAATAACCGCTTACCGATTTTAAGTTTTAACCGGTTTAAATACCGTTTTTCACAAAATGTTTTTTGTTATCACATCAATTACGAATTATTTATAATGTGTTTATACTCTATAATACGGACTAAGATATATCTATCTGCAGTATATTATATACTCTTAAGAGGATGTCAGCGCACCATTTGTTTTCTCTATCTGGCCCACGCGCGGAACACAGACAAAATGCATTTACGAAGAATCATTTTTTCTATGTTTTTAAGTAATCTTATAGTAAAATCGGCCAAATAGGGGAATACCAGTAATATGAAATTATCACTAATCAGCACAGCTATAAATATATTGTTTTTAATATAGGTACATCATAAATTCATAAACATATTAGTATTACCATTGATTATTAGTATTTATAATCAATGGTATTATCCGCATGGCGTGTACCCGGTGTACGTATATACTATATTTTGGCATTGTGATTGTGTATAATATATAATTATATCATACACTTATAAGTTCAATATAACAGGTAAATATTTTTCTACGAATAAAATATAAACTGAAATAACAATAAATGATTGGTAATTGGAACAAAACAAATCTTTTCCGCATTATAACGGTAACCGGGTATCGCTTAATGAACGATTTTCAGAAATGTTGATAATTGATTTTTGGTATACGACTTTATAAACTTTTGTTAATCGGTTACCGATATCCGCTTTCCATACTGCAAATAAAACCGGTAAACGGTTTAGGGTTCTTAAAATTTACGGTTTTTAACGGTTTTCGTGAAAAACCGGTAAACGGTTTTAAGCCCTGGTTCTTTCTAAACCCACACACTCACACACACACACACACACACACACACACACACACACACACACACACACACACACACACACACACACATACACACACATACATATACATATAGTAGGGCCTGAGTATAATATAACGCAATGATTTATCAAAAAGTTTAAGTATCACCTAGTCTCGGCTGTTCGTTAATTGTAATACATTAATATCTTGGAGATGATGTAAATCACAGGTTTGGCTGCTGAAGAGTTGTTATAGCTTTAGCCGTTAATATAAGATACTAACGTGCCTGAGGTATACTTAAAGTGACCATCCGCAAAATTTAGCGTCCACACTGTATACTCTCCACATTGATTTCAACTTATTTTTATATTAGCAGAAAGATAGGTTCAGTCAACAAATATAATTTCAATAAATTAATAAGTTCTTTCTAAACCCACACACTCACACACACATACATATACATATAGTAGGGCCTGAGTATAATATAACGCAATGATTTATCAAAAAGTTTAAGTATCACCTAGTCTCGGCTGTTCGTTAATTGTTAGTGAATACATTAATATCTTGGAGATGATGTAAATCACAGGTTTGGCTGCTGAAGAGTTGTTATAGCTTTAGCCGTTAATATAAGATACTAACGTGCCTGAGGTATACTATGTGGAAGCGCTCTAGTATTACAGTGCTAACGTTGTTGTCATAATTGTATATGCTAACTAATTATTTCTCAATCGTTCACCTTTTTTTTTTTTGAATATATATATATATATATTTAGTTGTACCTATGTATAGTTTATAATCATAAGTTATGTCACACAAATGAATAAATACATAAATATAGTTAATTGTCGATTTCTTTTAACATTTCATTGGTTATTTGATAAAAAAAATTACAAATGACTATATCTAAACAAATGGCCCAACGGAAAATTTCCCGTTGTTCCGACGGGTTAATCCATCTTAGCTGTTGTGTTTCGCATGTATAGACAATACCATAAGCCTTATGTTTACTCGATCCCATCGGTAAACAACTACCATTGTACTAGAAAGATTTATATTTTGGACGTTTGACGTGTCTACTGAGTTGAATATTTTAGAATAATAATTATTATTCTATTATTTTTGACAGAATAATAGTGACGAGTGTATTGCATTTTAAATAAATGATAAATCAAATTTCCTTAGAACAAAGCAAGAACAAAGCTTCAGTGAAATATTTCATATCGTTTACAAACTATTTTGCCAATTTTGGTCTAATTGTTGGAAGGTATGTAGGTTTTTTTTTCAACTAAGTCTTGTAACATTTTTTACTTTGACAGAAATTGTTTTACCAAAAGATTAAAATGTGTTTTTCATCAATACGCCTAGTTTCATAATGATCGGATAGACCAATAATTTGTTACATACATTTGGAGTCAGATGAGAAAAATAACCTCACAAAGTATCATCTATAGCGTATCCGGACAACGTTTACTGATAGTAAAAGCGTCTCTGAAATAAAAAAAAAAAAAAAAAAAATGTTTCTGTGCAACCAATAGATCATTACACTTTACTTAGAATCTAAAAATAATAATCAAATATATACATATCTATATTATGCGCATGGTCATACACGTTCAACAGGAGAATCACGAGAATGATTTACGGGGTCTCTGTAAATTGCGTCCCATTTCAAATTTTTTATGTAAATTGCGGCCCGGGTATATTTTTGTACATATGCCTATCTAACTATTTCTTATTAATATGTAAATTACGTCTCAGCCTTTTTTCCACAAAACCAATATTTTCCTTCCCATTTTTCAGACTTAGGACTATAACTATAACAGGCTTAAAAATATCTATATAAATATTATTATCATCAAATTTCAAAAAATACTTACACGTTTTAACTGTGCAACACCAACGTTGAATATCATTGTTTAGAAATTTATGAAAACGAAATTTGAAACCATCAACTATTTTCAACGTTTTATTCCTTTCACTTTTCATAAAGTCCATTTTTATTAGATTGAAAAATAATACTGAAAACTGTAGAGCAACCACAGATATATAAAACAACTAGATAGCCGACTCAACGAATAAAATTGAAGTCTATATAGAATCCATATGCGAACAGGGCAAAATATGATTGATTAATCCATGACATTTTATATTATTCCATGAAATATAATTTTTCTGTGATTGAAACCAAAGATATAATATAAAAATGTTGTTTTATATACCAGTTATCTTTTTATATGGATTCGGATTGAAACACAATTTTTCGATTATAATTTATAAACTATAAACTAACTATAAAGTGCAAATCAAGTAATTCAACATCATGGTGGTTTCATGTTCTGTGTCTGGTTGTGTCAATAGGAGACTGAAAGGAAGCAAAGTTCATTTTTTTTCGTAAGTTTCCGGGACGCAATTTACGTATGTTTTAAAAGTACGTGGGCCGCAATTCACATAGTATATGACCATGACCGTACTTATTGGGACGCAATTTACTGACTCCGGATTTACGCGGTGCAGTGGCTATTGGTATGCACCGATGCAGGTAACTGAACTGCAGTTCACAAATCGCATGGTATAAAATGCAACACCAAGTATGAACATTGTAGCAGAAGAAGTATGGTCTTAACGATCAAATCCCTGTCGAGTGTGTGTGTCTACTGCTTGTGAAATACAAAGTGATCAGCGTTTTTATTTTAGAGTAGAATAAAACACACATGTTTTTATCGTGCGCGTGTAAATTTATATGAAAAATCATTTTATCTCACGAAACTTAAAATCAAAACCACAATGAAAACCGTATAAAATATGCGTCCAATATTTTATTTTATTGAATTATTGCCCTTCGTACGGATGTGACGCGGTCAAAATTCGTTTAGCGTGTGCGTCTCTCTCTCTCTCTCTCTCTCTCTCTCTCTCTCTGGGCGGATTATTTTCAAACAGGTAAGTGATTTTCGGTTTTTAGTATATTTTTTGTAAGACAAGAGAACCGATTCCACCGTCAAAATTATGTTCAAACAAGATTAACGCATATGATACACGTACTTGTGGCGATTATTAATTGTAAAAAAATTTGTGTCTAAATTAAAAAAAAAAAAAAAAAAAAACAAGTTGGAATATCAAAAGTCAGCATTTTGACCCGAGTAATCAAAATTATTTGTTATAACAAATATACTTCTTATTTGGACCTATTATCATTATAAGACAGTATGTATATAATTTATATTATTATGTTTTACAGAGGTTTGTTATTATTATCACCACTTCAGAAATTTTCAGCAATAAATAGTACACAAATCTTACATTAGGCTTTTGTAGGCTCAAAATTGACGACAGGTTGTTCATATTATGAACATTAAATATATAATGTTGTCTTTTAAACATGTCGAACACTGTAAGCTGTTGTTTTTTCTTATTCAAGAGGTAAAACTAATGAATACACGACGCTTTTATTGTTGATTGGAATTCGTTCAGTTTAGTACAAAATGATTCATCAATCAATTATTTTTATAAATGGTGGGTGATCGAATTATTCATGCATTTCGTTTTCGGTACGATACACTGAATTTGGTATCCAACAAGCATTCTTAAGTCATTGCTTATTCTTAAATATGTTTATCAGGACCGTATTAGGCACGAAGCCTAGGAATCCGGGCTCCAGAACCTAAATTCTCGAAGGCCTTGATGGAGACTTTTCCTCAGAACTAATTCATAATATTTTGAGTAGTGTAATGTTTATTGAAATTTGCAAATTAAAATTTTATTTTTATTTGGCTCGATGCCAATATTGTTTAATATTTGTGTTTTAAACTTCACAGATGAAGATTATTATAATATTATAATTATCATTCGATTATTATTATTACAATGAAAATCAGCGTGCCGGTGTGCCATTTTACAGACCCGGGGGCGTCTGTACGACCTTGATTCGGTGTCATTTTTGAACCTCCGCAGCACAGAAAATAGTCCTCATGTACAATGAGTAGCCCACGATTTTTGATAATTGGAGAAATTTGTTCAGTACAGTATTTTAAAATTTGAATAGAGTGAAGAAGAAATTAATGTTTACCACACAAAATCAGGGCTAGAAAGATTTAGAGAAAAAAGCCAGACATATTTTGCACCATGGATATTCTTTCTTCCTCGAACAAGATAATACAGATGAGTGCATATATTGAATTTGAAAGAAATTATAAGTCATTTTTTTAGTTAAACGATTCTGATCAAAGCTTCAGTGTAAAATATACAGTCCATATGTTTCACAGTTTCTAGTCTAATTGCCGGTAGGTTTTTTAAATAAAGGCTATGTAAAAAAAAAAAAATCGGAACAAAGGAGATATTTTTTTACCAAAAGATTCAAAACATGTTGTTCTATCTGTATCCAAAGGTTTATAATGATTAGCTGGACCAATCGTTTTTTATACACATTGCCATACACATATAAATTGATGTAAAAACAGTCGATTCCGTAAAAATCGAATAATAATTTAGTTAAACACTTATTAAAAAAGTCAGTGCCTCAATTTTTGAAACTTGTTCAATGTTGTTCGATTATTGCATTAGCATAATCTTATTGAACATTCTGAACTTAATGTTAAATATAAACATTTTATGAGAGATAAACTTTGAAAATTGAAATACAATGTTGTATTTTTAACTTTCGTAAAATATGTAACAATATGCCATTCATGTATGGTGCAAATTTAAAGTTTCCAACAACCTTACTTTTGGAATAACAACTAAATAAATAAAATCGATTGATGAAAGTGTTGTTTACAGTAAATCATACCGTTTTTACTCGGTTTGTTTTTCAATACGCTTGGAAAAATTTGCTTCATTCAGAATCTTAAATGTTAACATTGAATAACTACCGATAAAATATATAAATGTGTAAATGTAACTACGACTAATTAAATTTAAATATTATAAATATAAATATTATAACAATAAAAATTGTATGAAATAAAAATACAAATAATTTGACCAATAGAGTATTATTTGAACTGTAATTTCTCGAAGAAGTTTAAAGCAACAGATTGTAGATGCAGGATGGTACCACGAAAAAATGTACTGCCACTATTTTCCAAACTTTAAATTTCACAACATCAGTGGTGGTGATATATTTTTGCTAGGTTGGTACTCCGAATTTTCTATTATAGTATTCTAAACTCAAAATCCTTATAAATACCTCTTAAACCAGTGGTTTCCAAAAAAAAACACGAAAAACAAAAAATCAAATTTGTGTATATTAATTCATTGTTGAATCGCGTTTTAAAATATTAATGTTGTGTACTTGTGTTCAGTTTATGTTGACCGAAAAACAGACAAAATAGGAACTTTTATGTACTATTTATTATTCCTCACAAACTTTTACGCTCAATATTATACGTGTATCAATTTTTTGGAAAATGCGGTGGTAAAAGTATTCATATATTTTAATTTTTCATCATCAGTGTTTATACTCGCGAGTGTTGTTCGTGAACGAACGCCGTCTTTCTATTAGTATTCCTTTCAGTAGTTAGCGATCGATTAGTTTTGCTTTTAATCTAAAGGACGTACCTAAATGACCGTAAAACGATACCACTCGGTCGCTTTAAATTTGTAGACGGCCAACGCGTGTACAGTAAACGGTTCAACACTATAATTAGTGTCGTAGAATTTCGGCGCCTTAATAGTCGTCCGGAATCCGTTCGCCGTAGCACCGAATGATTCATTCATTATTTCTCTTTCATGAATGGCCCGACGATCGAGTTATTTATGCACTTAGTTTTCGGTACGATACGTTGTAATTCGTGTCCGGCATGTATATACTATACAGAGCAATCGGGTTTCCGGCGCACATTCATAAGTCACAGCTCATTCTCAAATATGTTAATCCCTTCCCAACCGACTCTAGAATGTTCACGAGTATTTGAATTCCGATCTACATTTACTCGGTTTCGTTTCGTGCGTGTAGGTACACAACGCACCATTAGTCATCGTCTCGATCCCGGCAAACCACGATTGTTGTATCAGATAGGTATACCTAGGTATACATTTCGATCGTTTGACGTGTCGACAAATTTGAATATGTAAAAAAAAAAAAAAAACACGATAATAACACACTTTATTGTTCCGGTACCAGTGCCGTATTTACCAGTAAACACTATAAGCTAGTGCTTAGGGCGGCAATTTCTCAAGGGCGGCAAATAATTTTTAATATTACATTTTTACTATTTTAGTAAACTTTAAAAACTTTAAAATAAGTTATTTATATAACATGGGTTGACGGTTGTGTGTTTATCTCTGTACCATATCACAAAAAAAAAAAACCCCAGTAATTAGTCAAAGCAATAGACTATAGAGAACGAGAGCTCATAGTGTGGCATGTTCTATGGTATTATTACAACAAAATGGACTTCGATGACATAATAGATGATTTGCGACTCAAAAAGTCGCGCAGAAATGAGTACTAGACATTAACTATTTAATATTGAATACAATAATTAACTATTTAAGTATTTATTACTACCATGTTTTTTATCATTATATTTTATATCATATTTTTTATAATTAAATTTTTTCTATGAATGTATATGTATGAATTTTTATAACAGCTGTATATTTTTATTTTTCATCTTTAAAATTTTAAGTAATAAAAAAAAAAACAATAATTGTACGATTTAATAACATTTTTTAGACTAGAAAAATATTTATATTAAAAGGCGGCAATTTATTGTGTGCTCAAGGCGGCAGAATGGTTAAATCCGGCACTGTCCGGTACGATATGTAATTGATGTGTTATTATATATATATATATATATATATATATACATATAAAAAAAAATGTTTTTATTTATTTATACACACGGTTTATACGTGGTCATTAATATGAATTATATTCGCGTTCGACCGGAGAATCACGAGAATGATTTACGCGGTGCAATGGTATGCACCGATGCTGGCGATTTAACTGCAGCAACGGATGAAATATCGTCTCGGCGGTCAAACCCCCATCACGCACGCGTCTGCGTGTGAAATACGTAGGTATAGTACGTACAAGAGCGATAGGCGTTTTCGTTTTGAAAGTCGAATAAAATTCACATGATTTGTTTCTGTTCTTCCTCGTGCGCGCGCGAATTCGTATTCAAAACCGTTTCAAAACCCGCACAGCACTCATTTGGATTGAAATCCCAACAATCGAAACCGCAAAACCCTCGGCGTATGTTTTATTACCGATTGAATTATTACACACCGTCCGGCGAGTCGTGCGGTCGACATTCGTCTAGCGGCGGCGGCGGTGGCATCGGCGCTCTCCCGACCGTCCGACAAATAACACTCGGATTATTCATGCGAGAGCGTGAGTAAGTGCAGCACTTGGCTTATAATATCATAGGTGCGCGTATATTATAACTATTACATCAATCACGCCCGCCGAAATCATTATTGTTATTATTACAGTAGTCACTCGATAATAATTCGAACCTCCATAACTCGAAAAACTCCATAAATCGAACTAAACGCTTGGTCCCCCGAGAAAACCTCTGTAATTAGAAGAAAATACATGTGTATCGGTCCCTTCGATAATACGAAATATCTGTCGGTGGTATACATTCTACGATTGGAATTTTTTTTTTTGCCAGTACCTTTATAATTCGAATTTCCTTAAATATGATAAATTTATAATGTACAATGTATGCACAGTGGAACGTCAATTATCCGCACTACAAAATTTGTATGGACAAATTTATTTTTTTGGCAGTGCAAAAAAAAAAATTGATTATTATTTCAAATAAATACATTTTATTTTATTTTTTTTAAATATTTTTTACATTATGTATGAATATTATATTTAGTATTATATCTAATAATTTAGTTTTTAACTTTATATTAAACGTTTCAATGGTTGTTTGATTATCCGCACAAATCGATTATTCGCACCTCCTTCGGTCCCAATGAGTGCGGATAATCGACGCTCTACTGTAAATATTTAACGAAATATGATAACGTCGTGGATCAGATTGTGGCTAACGATTTAACACAAAATAAAATTGCAGATTTCTTCAATACGAGTATGTAACATAATGTAATATGTAATAAATAAGTAAATATCAATAAATAAATATATCGTGTAAAATGTAAAATAATAAATAAATGTCAATTAATTAAAATTTGTTATATGTCATTTATTATCCATAGATTTAGATAGCCTTATGGCTAGGAAAATCTTATATGTTTAAAATAAATAAAAAAAAAAAAAAGTTATATTATGTCATAAATAAATTAAAATAAATATCAATTGATAAATATACATACAATAATTTTTCGCTTCTTTTGAATTCGAATTTCCCCCCCCCCTCGATTATTCGAACACTCGGAAAATCGACAAATCGCTGTCGTTTATTACACCGTTATTGTTGCTCGCGCGGACGATCTGTAGCACGGCCTGGCCCATAGCTATTGTCGGCCACAACCGGTAGGTCGGTGTACGGTGCAAATGTCATATTGTACGCGTAGTGTTTCATTGATGAAAAAAAAAACACACACGGACGGACGTCAAAGCGCCACGATATTCGGCGTGGGCGGTTTTATGAATAATATTATGTTGCAGTGTACGTCACGAAATGATAACGCTGTCGATTCTACGTTTTAAGCGCGGCTACGGCACACCGCTCGGAAACGATTTTTGTGATTTATGTGGATTTCGAGTGAAATCATGAAAAAATAAAACGTAACAATATAATCGTACTAGACTTTTTTTAGCGCTCGACAAAAAGTCTCTGTCGACTAATCGTCGCATAGTTTTCTATTGTTTTTCTTACATAATCAAATATATTAATCATCATCATATAATATTCCTAGTGCGGAAAAAAAATCCACTTTGATCAACACGATTTCGGTAGATAAAACAAACTTTAATCGGTTTAATTCAAACTTTTAGCTTTAAAAACATATATGTGTTATAAAAGTTATTCGCGACTGAGACGTGTCCGGTAAAATAGAGGGTTCACATTAGAAAAAAAAAAGAAAAAAACACGTAAATTTAGCGAAATATATTACAGCGGTGTCTTTTCCGATGACCGTGCGGAGAGCGAACGGTTTTGCTGTACGTGATATACGTATGTGCGCAAGTAGTATGTAATTTTTTTTTTTTTTCAAACATGCCATCGAATAGTATATAACGTTTTATAAATGTTACAAATATGTATGATCGTGTGAATATATATCAAACATATTACGTAGAATTAAATGTAAGTTTTAATTTCTTCTATTTTTTTTTCCTCCCTATACCAATAAATTTTTTAAACGTTCGTAACTATTAAACTCCAAGGTATGCACGTAATGCGCGGCAGGTACATATTTCAAAATCGTACAACGTTCGTGAAAACGAAAAGATGAACGTTTTCAGGACTATGAGAAATGTCGATAAAAACCGACTCGATGAAATTCCTCTGATATAAGCTAAATAATAATTACAATTACCTCCGGGGAATAAAAGTCGAGTAAACGGTTTTTTTCCCTTTATCCTCGAGCCGTTCTAATGTACTTTAAATAGAATATTTTTACCGTACGCGTAAAATTCAACACAATATATATAATATATATATATATATATATATATATATATATATATATATATATATATATATATATATAAATATACGTAAGCGACACTCGACTGTAGACAAATCGCTTGCACGTCGTCGGTCGGTCTGTGTAATAAAACCATTGAAATTTATTGTTAACAATACAATTATGCATACAGGGTGGTCCACGATAAATTGCGGTTGCCAAGTGTGTAGACCGATTTGCAGGATCATTACAAATCGAAAATCTCTACTCGGCACTTTTTCGAATTCAGTCATTTTGGTTTACCTTCTATGTTACCTCGGTAATTTTTTAATATACGATCAAACTATGATTAAAACTCATGAATCATCACTGAATGGAACTCATGAGTTGATTGTACTGTTTGAGATTTCGAGTCACGTCACTTAAGTGGTCTCGAGATTGGAGAATTAAAAGACGATATGCGACATAATACGTATTATGATGCAAGAAACTATATTTGGATCGCTGAAAATCACGATTGAGTTGATCTTTGACCACGTTGAATAGTTAAATTGCTAAACGAGATACATTCGTATATTATACCGTTTTGAACTCGGCTTTATTTTTTTTTTACAACTAACTTATAATACTTATATATATAACTTATAATAACCAATATATCTAACTTTAGAATACATAATGTAATAATTTTCTGTGACTGAAAATATCATTAAAAAACTCCTCGTTTCGACACGAAGAGAAATTCGACGGTCGACCTTATGAATTATATCAATTCAAAAAAAGGACTTTCAAGGACTCCGGGCTAAAAAAAGTGCAATTTAATTGTGATAAAAACATTTTTTTTTTAAATTATAAAATGACCAACGATAATTAATATTGGCCCTTGTAAACGTATGCACATACGTTTAATGTGATTGTATATTTATGTGAATGTTTCGTGTATGTGTGAGGGCATAGGCGACCACACAGACAAGCAGTTGTGAATCTAGTGAGAAAATATTTGGGACTTTGCGTTTCATTGTACAATGAAAATCGCGACTTGGCGTAGTTGCGATTCGAATTTGTTACAAAACGAGCGGAATAAGACTCGGTAAACGATCTGACCAGAAAAAGTGAAAAAAAATCGGTTTCTGTAATTCGCGCGAAACCTTCACGGCAAATCAAAAGTACACCGTGCGGGCTTGGAAATGTTCCGGCCCTATACGGTATCCATTCGCATTTTTATCGCTTTCGCAGACGGGCTTAGCGTGACAATAATACGATAAATCACAATAGCGTTTTTTTTGTAATTAGATAACTATTTCCCCGGCGACGACGTGGCCGTATATATCGATAAAATTTTATCTCGAGAGCAGAATACGCAATGCGCGAAGTTGTCGGCTGCTCCTCCGATCGTCACGGCCCACGGGTTTAGTTGAATTTCAACCGACTCGTATCAAACGCGAATTGATGTTTTAAACCGACCTACGAAAAGACCACATTTTACCGAATCACCGACAAAATATCGCCGGTAAAATATCGCGTGAACAAAATATCGCAACTAAAATATCGCGAAACCATTATATCGCATGGAATAAATATCGCCAGCATGAAATATAGCAGTAATTTAATTATAAATAAATAATATATTTTAACTTTTAAGCATATATAGATAATGTCGTTATATTAATATATAGTGAAATTGATAAAAATGATGAAAATATGTATAATTTAATAAAATTGATATAAGTGTTAAAAAAAAATACATGTATATTAATAAATTAATGGAAGTATATATTCAATGAAATACCTTGAAGATAATCTTCAAACTCTCGATTATGATAATGTGCTACTACTTTCTTTACTCGTTTAGCCCAACTAACTGTCTTGTTCTTTTTATTTGGCGTATTTGGATTTCCTACTACGCTTTGAGTTATTTTAATTTCCGTTATGTTTTGTTGACGTCTCAAACCATTTATAAATTTATAGATTGAAGGATGTTGAGCAGAAAGTAAATGAGCAAATCCATTGTTAAATCCTTCACAAATGTTGTTTGTTTTATCCCAGTCACTCTGTATTGCCTCATATACATTCCATAGAGGTATAGGAAATAACGAAGGATATCGTCGCCCTCGTTTTTTAGTACCAATCCAAGTCTCCTCAAAGTATGTCAGGAAAGGAAAAATAATTTGATTATTTTTAACAAAAAAATATAATTTCAATATTTTTTCATAAGCATCACAAAAATGCAATATACAGATGCGATAATAATGTACGGCTTTTTATCACTATTTCTTTACGATATAATGGTTTCGCGATATTTTAGTTGCGATATTTTGGTCCCGCGATGTTTTACCGGCGATATTTTGTCGGGGTACACATTTTACCCGCCGCACGGCTCACGTACACATCACGCGTTGCGATGACGCGCGACGAATCGTCCCACTGACGGCCATAACACGTGACTACATTTCGGGCATCTTTCACGAACGACACCAAAATTTAGATAGAGTAGATACGTACTATCTCTTTTTTTCATTTCGGAGCGAATACACTTTCGTAGTTGACTCGATGGTCCGAAATTCATCGAAAACGTTCAATGGTCACAAAGAGAGACGTAAATATCGATTTGAAAACAAAAAGCGGATTTCCTAAAAAAGCACTGCAGTTAGCACACAATGCTCGACGGCTGATAAGGTTATTTCATGACCACTCTACATCCGTAACGGGAGCATAATAAAATACGTGTTCGTATATTCACATATCAGGTGGACAGTGAAAAGAAATTCACCGTTCGATGACTATACAAATAATCGCCACGAAAACGAAACGTTACAAAAGTGATCGATAAAAATGTACACGAGAATTCAATACGAAATGTCATTATATATTATGTTGTGGTACGTACCGTTGTGCGTTCTACCGGCGTGACGCTATGACGTCACGATAAGGTTTGCAACGTACCTACGATTCAAACTATATATTTTGTTTTACACGTTGAGCGGACACGACGGTATTATGACTTCTTAATTTATCATCTCGACCGCCGTATTCTGACTGCGTCAATATGGGCGTCCAACACGTCGCTAGAGAACGCGTAGAAACGGTAAAAAGATCACGACGAAATTTGGCGGTAACATATTGTAAAAAAAAAACCGAGTACGCGATGAAATTTATCGATACCGTAAGCGTATGTAAACGTTATAGGCACATTTGTCGTTCTCAACAGTTTGTTACGTATTACCATTGATTATAGAATTCTATTCTATAATCAATGGTATTACCGTCGTACCGCCGCCGTCGACAATTTAAAACAACGAACAACTCGTTATCGAGTACAATTATTAATAATATAAAATACAAAATATTTCTGTAAACGATATTGTAAACTCGTGTGTGTGTGTGTGGTTATCACATAGGTCACCTTAGTTTTAAAGATAACGAGCCTGTGCAAAACCTATTAAGCTATTATACGCGCATTAACAGTATATTGTTATCGAGCACGATAGTTATAGTGTTATTTTTAAGTACAGCTGTGTTAGTTTTTATTAATGCACTGCGCTATTTGATCGTAATATGTCACGTGCTACGCGACGTACTATCAAAGTTGAGATATTATTTAAAAACAATAGGTTCGTCTGCAATTTTTAATTTTCGATTCGATTTCGTGCTCGTCTTACGCGACGGGCGTAAAAGTCACACACAGTAAAGTAATGACGCTTAAAACGAGCGAGGGGAGTAAAACGCGGGTCGTTTGACTACGAAATATTACAAAAAAAATATTACCACTCGTTACTCATCGCGTTAAAACAAAATTTATACGAAAGTATGTACGAAAAAACTTGGAAGTAAATAATTTCGTAGCATAACCCGAGTTGAATAATTATTGCTCCGCTTTGCGTTTTACCGGTTGTTGTTATAACTTCATGAACAATAACGTACGTATTGGATTACATCGTGTGGACACGTTAAACGGCTTAGTACGAGTACGGTCATAACCGTATGATGTTTTATTAGGTGTGATTGTTTTAATTGTGCAGTTTGATAACGAGCACGGTTTTGTAGAGCATAATATACTCGTATTTTGCGGCTCTCTTAAAAAAAATAAATAAATAAAAAGTTAAATAAATAAAAAAAATAAAAAAACAATTATAATAAAAACCGTACGCCACGTTCTCACACGAGCCCGCACACGTCGTCCATCCGACCGAATCGACTGAATGGGAAATATCATTTCAATAATAATAATAATAATAATAATAATAATAATAATTATTATTATTATTATCTGATTCGTCGGCAGTTTAGTACTTTATTTTTCCACCGTTTTTTCCCGATTCGCACTCCGCCTCAGAGTAATGAGCCTATGCGAAATAATTTGTTCACACATGTGTAAACACTTTGATTTCATAACAACTACAACGCTCGTCGTGTTGGGTTATACGAACGTCGAACACGGACAGCGACTCGTAAGTCCCACTTTTCGATTCGTATTCAACGGGTTTTCGACAAACGAGACACGGTCGTCGTTGCTGTTGTTACCACCAGACATTGACGTATAAACGGATTTGAAAATATACGAGCAGTGTGAAATAAATAGATAAATGGAGCTTATTAAATCGGCTCTCCGGGGCCATTAATATTAAAGAGTCATTGAAGATTTTCGAGTTGTAAAGATAACATAATTTACTCGTGTGTGTGTTGTGTGTGTGTGTGTGTGTGTGTGTGTGTGTGTGTGTGTGTGTGTGTGTGTGTGTGTGTGTGTGTGTGTGTGTGTGTGTGTGTGTGTGTGTGTGTGAGTATAGTAATTGGATATTAGTGTGAGTATACTCCACAACCCGCACTTATAACCTGTTCCAAAGTATTGGATTTATAACTTTTCGTGGTCGTCGCGCGTCGGGTCTGCAACGTACATACGTTTCTGAGAAAAAAATTCGCACTCACGCTCGCGCTCGTGTCAATAGATTACGAAATTCGACAAATTCGTATTACTTAACAAACCGAATTGTTTCTATAGGTACAGTATACACGTAGTCTTTCCTACCTACGAGACGTCATACCTGTTTATTAAAATGATTGTATTTTGATAACGAGAAAAAAATCTTTTAGATTTTTTTAGAAACATTTAGAACGCTCTCTTTTCTGACTCGACGTGGAAATGGATTTTTGATAATTCAAACGAATAACCCACTAATTAAAAAAAAATAAGTGTGTTATATTCAAACATTTATTACTTCTTTACATTTTGATTAATTATTTCACTATATTCTAAAAATAACAAAACTTTAAGTAGTTATAAAAAACGAAAAAAAAAAACAAAAACAACTCTCAGAATAGCTCAGTAGAGTGGCTGACTGTTTTACTACAGCCCAAAACTACTCAAACCGAAATAACCTGTTCCGCCTGTTTCGAAAATTATAACCTAGTTGTGTGTACATTGCACGCATGCGTGTATAATTGTATTGGGAATATATTATAGGGTATATCGTACACGACGAACGTATGTAACAGTGGACACGTCGTATGATTGATTCGAACGTACTTTGTAATCGCAAGAAGATAATAATAATATTGTCGCGTTCGTTTCGATTTTCCCGTATTCGTCGAAATATTAAATACTCGTTGGTCGCGTGGGCGTCCGTATAGTCGACGCGAGAACAACAGGGGCGGTTTTCTCGGGGGGTGCGAAAGACTTATTCGGAAAAAAAATACACATATACGGTTACAGTCACGGCACTGTGTCAACGACAAAGAGGCTGATCATTTCTATTTCGAGTGGTGAGAAAACACGTCTATTGCCCCGGGGGCGCTTAACGTCACAGTTGCGCCACCGCGGGGTTTAACCGGGCACAACGTCAGTAGGTCGGAGTATCGGATCGAGGCTAATTAGTGTGATATTGCGTCTCAAAAATATCGACCGACGTGATTACACTCAACCGACTCGGATAATAAGGGCGGCCAGGGACCGACGCGGTCAAGACGTCCGTTATCCGATCTGTTGGGGCGTTTGACGTGACACATCGATGTCAACCCACACACGACCACACGACGATATTCACGTTTTGCGTCGCGTGATTTTCCGTCACTACAGTCGAACCGACGACGAAGACGGCGTATGCAGATGCGGACCAGCGTAATTTCGTACAGTGATCGAAACGTTTTTCGATTTTTCATAAACCTCGATTTCATTCGCACCAAAGATCATCGACGCGCTCCGCTCGGTTGTAAACCGCGACTCGAAAAAGCGATAGACGTTTCTTGAAATAAATCGTTTGACATCGTATCAATATTTGAGTAATTCGTTAAAACAATAAAATCGATTAGTCATTGTGAGCGATGTTTACACTTCGGTAAAACGAAACAACGTGACATCAAAGAGCGTATTATTATTCGAGTCAAAGCGCACGGTACGACCTACTCGCGTTTTCAATTTATTTATTTTTAATCGAAACAAATCGCGTATCTTATTTCACACAAAAACCACTAGGAGTTACGTTCACGATTATTTACCCGTTCGTTTTTAGTGAAACGCACAGTAATACATGCCCGACGAACACGTAACCTGCCCGTTGTACCCAAACGATAACGACGACGACGACGACGACGACGAACGAGAACAAACGATCGTCGGAAAATAATGAATTTCTAATGTACTTTTATTTTTACGAAATGAGCTCGTGGAGCGTATGAAAAGTACGTGTTGGGGTGTCGGGTTACAAGTTAAATTTATAATCGACAAAAAATTTATGTAACGTCTGTCGAAAAATCGAGTCCGAATCCATTATGTCGCAGTGCCGATGTAGTAGGCACGTAAATCTCTTATAATCTCGTGTTATTACGTGACTTTTTAAGTGACGAGAATTCGGTGGCTAAGAATTAATGAAAATATATTTGAGTGCCTGACATTAAGAAATAATAAAAAAAAAAAAAAAACCCATTCGTATATAGGTATCCGGTTCAAAGAACTCCAAATAATTTGATTGATGCGGATATACGTTTCGTGTGATATTGATGAATGTCGTTTTATAAAATAGTCGGTATAACGTGTGTAGCTCGTCTATTTTTATCCTGGATGTGTACGCACGCGTGTCACGCGTATACCTACGCACACAATCACCCATCACGCGCGTCGTACAGCATCGTCGGGTCCACGACGGGATTACTATTTTTTTTTTTTTTTTTTTTTTTAATTATAAGTTAAGCGTATTTCTAAACGACGGCCGGCCGGCCGGTGCTATTGTACTGTAAAACAATGAATAGACGCACGTCGTATGGTGTCGCATACATTTCACTGCGGTCAGGTATACACGCTCGACGTAGGTACGCGTCTCAGACGTGCTCCGATCTCCTCCTCCCACGATAAAAAAAAAAAAAAAATGAAAAAAAAAACACGTTTCGTCTTCGCACACGATGTTATTACTGCGTTCGCGTACCACGTTGTTTTTGTGCGAATCGAGATGCAGAGATCTATGCGAAAAACGGAATGCGGAAACAAAGTTGAAAATCGATTATTATAAAAAACAAAAAAAAAATCGACACGAAGACGCAGTAGAATATATTATCATCGTTACGATCGAAAAGTCGCGACATCTGTGTAGGTACGTCGATACCCCGTGACGGCCGTGATATGTGATGATTGACCGCTGTCACCGCGTACACACTCGCTCAAAGTGACACACACACACACACACACACACACACACACACACACACACACACACACACACACACACACACACACACACACACACACACACACACACACACAATCACGCACACGCACTCACTCACACGTCACACACGTCACACACACACACACACACACACACACACACACACACACACACACACACGCCCACACACAAGCACGCACACACGCACGCGTGCGCGTGCGCAGACGCTGAACGTGCGTCAACGTTTACACGCGTTGAATCACAGCATCAGTTTCGGTGACGCGTGTAATGAGGACCGTCGCGTCCTGGTCGGTTGACGCGCTACCGGGGGATCCACGAGAACGGGCCGAGGTCGTTTCGTCTTATTTGCAGTACACGCCGTCGTCGTCGTGATCGTTCAAATAAATTCGACGCTCTCTCGGACTCGGAACAACCGCACAATGGTTTCGGCGTACACACGAGAAAAACCGCACACGCGGTACCTACGCGATGACGTGTCAAACGAAACGATCATACGTCACGCGAATCGATTTCCTAGACGAGAGTCACGTGTCTGCGATAGTGTTATTAAACGAATGTGTTAGTATTGTGTTATTCTACACATATACGTATACGCATAAGCACCTCGACGCGTTTTCGCGCCACTGAGGGTCGGGGTGTAGTGAACGAGACATAATAAATAATATATAAATACGTATTTTTATTGTGCCTATACTAGACGTATACTAAACGTTTGGGACACGTACACGACGTGTGAGCTAGCGTGTACGTCACGTGTATCGTGTGTTTTGTACGCGGTATTGTAGTTAATAAAGTGAGTTTACTTACCGGGTGCCGATGACGACGATGGAAAAACCTATGTGGAAAAGCTCTTGTCGAATCCGGTGGTGCTAAAATCGACGACGACGGCGGTTTATTCGCATTCGTACCACTCGAGCGACTAACTCTAAAAAGACATGCAGAAAAAACACGATATTCAGATCGAAAGATTTAATGGGTGTGCGCGTAGGTATTATATTGCGTGTGTGTGCGTGTATGTGTGTGTGTGTGTGTGTGTGTGTGTGTGTGTGTGTGTGTGTGTGTGCGTGTGTGCGTGTGTGTGTGTGTCTGTGTGTGTGTGTAAATATATATGCGTGGTGAGTTAATCAGTGTTTTTTTATGGCAATCGGACAAAAAAAAAAAAAAAATACTCGACGAGTTTTGGTAAGGCGCCCACGGGCTAAACATACACAATGTAATGCGGAGGTTATAATAATTACGTTAAAAATGGACCAAACGATAATAACCTATTCTATAACAGTAATCGTATCGTCGAGAGTTGTTTATTTTTATTTTTATCTGTTTCTCAAAATCTTTAAATCGAGCCCGAGCCAAAATAAACGCAATCGAATGTCGTCCGATTAGCGCTTCAGTATACGTACATGTAGTTAGTAATGTTAGTAATGCGTACATCGGCCCACGCGATCAACGTCCCGCGGTTTTATCTCCAGCTCAGTCACGGTAGTGAATGCACATCTGTAATCACTTGTTTTGTTCGTTATCATAATCAATGCAGTGACAGTATTACGATAATAACGTTATCTCTTGGACATACTACTACGATTTTTCTGTACCTGTATTATGACACAAGTTGGATCATATTTTTGTAGGCGGACTGCATAAAATGCGTAAATACACTATATCAGCGGCGGCAAAGCAATTATTGTTGGCAGAAATCTACTGAGAACATATTTTTTTTTCATTTGAGCATGGACTTCAATAAACAAATCGATTTTCTCATCGTTTACTAATGACGCTGTGGACGTTTGATGAGATTGATCGATAAAAATAAATCCCAATATGATCGACTTTGCAATCGTCCATATCGATCGTTTGAGCGATTCTTGCTCCTTAGAGTAGGTTTATTATATAGCAGGGTCATTGAGATTTTTTTTTTTTAGAATTTTAAACCATATAAAAAGGTTCATAAAATGAGTGCACAATTAATTTTTTCATAACGGCTCAAAGTAAATTGGGCAAAATTAATTAAGGTAGTGTAAATTTCTACTCCCGCGTAAATAAACGGTAAACATTTCAAACGCTCATGATAGTATTTTTCATCATGTATTATTATTATAATATAAACAAATGTATTATTATTGATTTCCAACAAAACAGTAAATATGAATTTCATTCATCTATAAATTATTTTAGAGTACATTGAAGAATCTTATGTTTTACAATAATGTTTTTTTTTCTGGCGACACTAAACTTTGTCCAAAAGTTTCATCCAACAACTGTATAAATTGAAAATCAAATGTAGACGGTACTTCAAGGGTGCATTTTTCATTCCTCTCGATAATTTTTCCAAGCGTGAGAAAAAACTGATGAAAACCTGAGTAAAAACGGTAAAATTTGCCGTAAACGACACTTTTACTAAATCGATTTCAATTATTTAATCATAACTCGGAAAGTAATATTGCTAGAAATTTGAAATTTCTATTAAAAATTAATGGAATATTGCTCTAAATTTTAAGAAAACAAACTGATTACTATTGGACTAAAAATATAACTACCGAAAAAATGTAACATGATCTAAGTCATGTACATAATTAATGGTAGGTACTGAAAAAAATGTTATAAATCGTGACTCGGAATTGATTTTTTTTTTATGAGCGTATTGTTAAATTATTATACAATGTTTACGGAATAGACTGTTTTTATATAAATTTCTAATTTTAAAATGAGTTAAAAAATATTATTGGAATATCCAATCATTATGAACTTTTGAATAAAGAAATAACCATATGTTTTGAATCTTTTGGACAAAAAAAGTTCTCTTTTGACAAACAATAAAAGTTTAAAAAGGTTAGATAAAAGAAAAAATTAGTGTCAATTAAAACTAAAAATGGTAAAATTTATAAATGGTATATTTTTATAATAAAGCTTTACTCAGAATTGTTTAGCTAAGGAGATTATATATAATTTCATTAAAATTCAATACGCTCATCACCGTTATCTTGTTCGATGAGCGAAGAATACCCATGGTGCGAAGTGTGTCTAGTTTTTTGAGTTTAGATCTTATACATTTTCGACGGTTTGTTACCGTTTTCAAAATACAAATGAAAGATTATCTGTCAATTTCAATTTTGATAATCTGTCAATTTCAAATTGATACTTATTAAATAAACAAGATTCTCAGTAGGGCTCAGAATTCTTGTTTCCGAGAAATAAAAATAAAATAAATTAATACTCTCACAGTTTCAACATAAAAATTATCTCAATATGCTATTTACGAAAATTATTGTAATACTTACAGCCACACTTAACATCAAAAACAAAAAATTGTTTCAAACTCGTGAAATGATTTACCGCAACAGATTTAATACAAATAAAAAATTATGTTGGTAAAATGTTCAATGATGAATACTTAATAATACGTTAATACGTAATTTGTTATTCAATTTATATTGATGATGATGACAATTATCAGACTATCCTATCTCTAATTAATTTAAATATTTATATTTGTAGACCACATGGATTACCTTTTAGTCATTCAACAAATTATAAATACGTAATCGTTATACATATACCTATAATCATTCAACAAATTATGACTACGTGATCGTAATAAATATATCAATAATCGTTCAACTGTGTTCATGAAATTAAATCATTCAATTTGTACGATTATGGCTATTGAAACTTTTCATTTTTTTAGCATGATTACATTATGAATTAGTTTGTAACTATGTAACTACACATTAGTTAGTAACTGTGTTTTTTAAAATAACTTTTTTTTTAAGATGTTTTACCTTTTTTTATCACGAAATTGATGAAATGTATTAAATTATGATTGGTACAATTTGCTTAAATACAATTAAATTATTTATATTATGTGAGAAGAAGTAATTTTCAAAATTATTATGATATGATTTAAGGTTAATTTTTAATATAATTATTATTATCATTATTTTTCATTTATCACTATAGTTATAAAATGTTTCAGCTGATTTAGTGCTATTACAACTCTTTAGTTTTTACAATTTATATTAATTGATTATTATTTTAACTAAACAAACATTTCCAACGTGTTAACATGGTAACTATTCGACTCGTGTAGGTCTAGTTATGGGCCAAATGCATATTCATCTATTTTATCTCGAATACAATAAATCATCATCGAAATGGTCTTAACTTAAAAATGTATTCAAATAGTATGTTACATTACGAATACAAACAATAAACTGTAGAAGCTAATACGCACAACGAATTAGTTGTTGTTTGAGTAAAATTTATTTCAAAAAAGAATTTAGTGTTCTTTTCGGAACTGAACACTGACTAATCAACGGGTTTTATTTCTCTTGTTTTGTTCAAATTGCATCGAAATAATTAGTAATACAGGTACTTTTAAAGTTTTACGTATGATTTGAAAATCACGGGTTACAGCGGAAATTTTAGGATATTGATTGTACTTAATAAAGAAATCTGAACAGAAAATGAGTCGAGAGAATTCGCTTTATGGAGATTTTCTGATGAAAAAAAAAAAAATTGTTAGTTAAATTTTTTACTGAAACGGGTCAACTGTATTACAATATAATATGTAGTTAAAAACAAATACAATGCACACCGACTTTTTCTTGGTAAAGGCCAAGGCGTGAGTCATAGCTTTTTAATTATTTTATGGTTTAAATTTTCAATTATAATGTAATATAACGAATTAAAAATCATAATCTTTAAAAATTATTTTAAATGTATTTTACTAACGAGTTTAATCTAGTTGTCATGGTTTAGTTTTATAAACGTCAAACGTTTTGTGTATGAAAATTGCGCTGAAACCGATAAGTAAACCGATGGCATCGTACACGGGTTTCGTGATTTAAAACTGTGGGAGACTTACGTGGGGTGTTGTTTCCGCATATTTGATACTAAAAATGTTTTGTATCGTCCAAGATGATTCACTACGAACGTCACCGATACTTCGTAACGTTCCGAATGTTCTACTCGTTAAGGTTTTTTTACTCGTTCTAGGTGTCGGGTGTAAGTACGGGACAATCAGGTTGCTATTAATTAGCCTGTAGCTTTATTTTTTTTATGAACATAGACAATCATCACCTATATGCATTAAATGCATATAGGATAAATTTTCCTAGGATAAATTTTATCCTAGGAAAATTATTGAATTCGATGTATTATCGGTAAAAATCGTAATTTGGGATTCTACAACTAACGCTTTCTTACCGTCGAAAGATCAAAATTTGTTTTCGGTTAGTTTTCCGGAAAACATGAAAACGTGACTTCCGTGCCGACGATGTGCGCGCACATCTATGATCGGCTATAATATTAATTGTAATTCGTCTTCGACCCGACGTTCGGGTCGAACATTGAACTCGAGTTAAAAATATATTTTATTTGCTAAGACCGTAATTTATTGTAGAAACGATAAATTTATATTGTTAATCTAACTTTGTCAGTCAATATATTATCAACTACAGCAGTCGAGTTATTATTCACACCGAGCCTGTGCACAATGCACATCATATTGACACGGCGTGATTTTGATTGAATGTGAAACGAACAGCATCACGAGCGCTATCATCCAACGCGCTCAGCCGGACAGAAACTCGTGGAGTAAAATACCAATAGATGTCGTCCTATACCCGTTTTACACGTTGGGTTACAGTACGTTCGGTCTTCAAGTCGCGATTTGTTTGGCACGTTATGTCGCACACAAAGTTGCGATTTAAATCGATTAGTCTCGTTAAAAATTCTACGTGCCTTTAATCACCCCAAAACGATGTTTTTGGGTAAAGAAATTAATCGATAATTGTTTTCATTGACATAATATTTGTATTTTACGATAGATTACTAGAACAATTATTATTATTGTGTTCAATTTCGATTTGAAAAACATTATATACTTGCAGTAAAAGAAGTATACAATTTCGTAAGTACGTTCCTGTTAATAATGTTTCCATCACATACAACTTATACAACTCGATTCCTTCTAGGTCTTCAGAAACATAACTCGGAGAATAATTTCGATAAAATTGTAGTATTTTTAAAAAATTTTTTTTTAGTACAATTGAATCACCCATTTCACCAAGGCGTATTAAAAGTATTTTCAGTTTTGAATGTTAGTTTGACCATTCTTTACTGGTGTGACAATACTTAAAAATAGTTGAGACAACAAAGCCTATATTGATATGTACGCACTTATATCCATAAAATATTGTAGTATCGAAAAAAGAAAATAATTCAGCGGAAACAAGTAGGCGTCATTTTCAAAGTCATGGAAATCATATGTGGCGTATTTCGAAAAGTTTCGCACACAAATTACTTCATGTTTATGAAACTTGAGTAGCCTTTTGAAAACTCGGTGTGTTCTGTGAACGTATCGAATTAAACGGAAATTTGACGAAGTTTCGAGTTTAATAAATTACCACGTACGAGTGTACATAAATAAAACATGTAATGTATTACCACAATACCACGGCGAACTTTTATGAGTTTGTTTTGAAGTTTGATCGCCACGGCAACAACAAGTTAAGCCGTAGAGAAGAGAAACCGTATGCGATCACGAAAAACTCTGTTGGATTAGTGATTATCGATACATCTAGATGTGATTGTTTTCGTCCCGTTTCACTCGGATCGAAATCGTTTGGTTCCGAAACGAGTGTATCGTCCGCGTGCTCTTTTGTTCTTATTATTGATTCCAGTGTTCTTTTTTTTTTTTTTTTTGAAACGTTCAGAACCACTTTCGTTCTAGGACAAATAATTCGATTGGAATTATGAATAATTAGAAATGGTATTCGATCTGTGCCACTATAACCTTCACACGGTCACACAAAACAGTTACGTTCAAAACTATTTAATTCGACGTGCCCAACAATAATGCGTGCTGAAAAAACAAATATAATGTTATTGATGAACGAGTGCTCTACATTGTAACGAACTCCAAATAAATACAAATATCTACTGCTGTACATAGTCAACGATAAATCACTGTGTATCATTTACTCGTTCACAGTATAATATTCTCAAAGTACCTAGCGAATTAGTGGCAAACGATTTGTTCTGGTCGTTTACTGTAATAATAAATATAAAATATAAATCATTATAAAATGATGAATGCAATTATTATGGCCAATAAACGACAACACACGAGGCGATTTGGTTTTGACGTTTATATTTTTATGTATACTATTAATTTTGATGAGGGGTTATTAGTTGAAAAAAAAAAAACACTTTACCTATGCAGCTGTGATTGAATGATTAATAATAATTCTGATGAGGCCAATGACACGTGCGAGGTTGTTTGATATAGCAGTACATTTTATCAACGGATATTGTCTAAAATAATGCCGGGAATTTCTCGGAAAAAATTCTATCCTACTGGAAAAACTTTCGTAGGTCATTTTCGAAATGTAAAGGTCGGCTACCTACAATACGAATAAATTAATTCCATACTTTAATTTAAAAATATATTAATATTGATGTACAAAATATACAGGGTCTCTATTTGACGATAGAAATTTAATTCAGTACACATCATGAAGTTCGATTTTTTCATATAATGCTTTCAAATACTAAAATAACTAGGTACTTTTTTTTATATTTACAAAATTCGAATCTCAACGAATGACGACAATGAATTCGACTTATGTGTTTTTCACCCTGTTTATACACCTCTGATATAACTCGAATACACTTCAAGAGACACGTACTTGTATATACTGTGTATGTGTGCGTATATATTATTAATATTATTCCAGAAAACGTAACATTAAAGTGGTCCATACAAGTGTTCTTCTGGCCACGGCCTGTATACTTTCTGCAAAGTGAATTCATTCAAAATACTATAAACAATAAAAACGCCTTATAATATATTAAAACAATTGTTTCATCATGATATTATGTATTCGAAATCAGTGAATGTTACTAACATTTACTAATATCGTATTATACTATCTGCTAATATAACTGAACTCGAGGAATAAATAGAAAATGTACGTATTCCTATCGTGGGTATTCATCGCTTCTTGGACGATATTAATGGTGATGAATGTGAAGAATTTTAGATAAGCTGCTTATAAATATATTATATTTTGTAATAGCTGAGAGGCTACTTATAGAGGTGCTTGCCAGAAAATGTCAGTTCTCATAACCGAAAATTACAAATTTTATAACTTACGAATAAATCCTCAAGATACCATCTGCATGCGATTTCTGATCTATATACTAGCTGTATAAAACTTTTGGGCAAAGTCAAGTGTACCGAAAAGTGTCAGCAGAAAAAAAAATAAACGTCGTAGCAAAAACAATGCGTTCTTTGCATATTGCATCAGATCCAAGACCAAGTTAAAAAAAAAAAAATGAGTGTCATGGGCGACCCTCGGAAAATGTGAAAACGGTAGGTATATGTGAGCTTAGGATTATAGATTTAATATGTAGAATTTGAAGTAAATATTCTTAATTTAAAAGACATGCTTTCATAATATGTGTAGGTTAGGTTTAAAATGTTTTAAGAATTAAATTTGTTTAAATTTTATTTTCCGGACACAAAGCGATATTCAATTCAATTATATATTTTGAATAATATGAAAGTAATAGTTGACTGAAATCATAAATAGGAATGGAAATTTATGTTCTCAGTTAAAGCAAAAATGTATCAAATAACATTTATTAGAAAAAAAAAAATATATATATTTATATAAACAATGAACATGTAGAAACATGTCAAACGAGCGTCACGCGAAAAAGGTAACGCTCGAAAATTTCACTGCCCAAACGGAAAGGACTGAACGCCATATAAGATGTTTTCACATCAAAAAAAATATCTCAGAAACAAATATTTTTGAATAATCATATTTCGTTTTAGAAATATGATATTATAAATTATGAAATAGTTTTAATTAAAAACATTAAAGAAAAGGACATATTTCTGGGTGGGTTTACAACACAGAAAAATGAAATAATTGAATATTCAGAAAAATAATTAAAAACACAAACTAAATGCCGATTTTCAAAAAAAAAAAAAAAAAATCGTCTCGTATAATTCGAACTGCTTATTTGTATACATTTTTACTGGTATTACAAACGATCCGCGGGTACGCATCTACACAAAAGTTCGTATCTATTCGTCCGTCCGGTCGTTAAAATATCGCCATGATCTAACTGAAACCTGACGTACTCGGCGTTTACACTAAATTGACGTACACGATGTGTGATTATATTTCACATTAAAACTACATATCATTACAATATTATTGTCGATCGTGTCGCAACGACAATGCCAGTTAAGATTGATCGATTTTATTTTCGAGACGGTGTTTAAAAAAAAAAAAAAAATAAAAACTCCTACGAAATACGACTTGTCTCGACATTCTTTTTTTTTTTTTTTATTGAAATAAGATTATTTTTTTTTCAAAACTCAAAGTGGAAATCGTGAATAATATCGACTTTCTAAAACTTAATTTATATTCCGCGTGACGTGTAACCAACCCGTTATTAGATTACATCGAGATTTGACTGTTGAAAACTTTACTCCCGGACGAAATTACATCGCGCCATCACGTAACACTACACCGGGCCACGTCGGTTATCCGACTTAAGAGCTTTGGGAAATAAGAAGACAACAGAGCAGGTACGTCGGATTTTCGTCGTCGTCTAGACAGTTTTCGCCGCGCAGTTCCGGAAAGTACGTACACGACGATCGGCGAGTCTAACACGTAGAGCGGTTAAAACCTCACGAACAGCGCGACAATCGTTACTGTTATTGTCATTATTATTATTATTATTTTTCGGGGTGGCTAGTTAAAACGGTTACGGCTCACGGCCGAAGGAGACGATCGTATAAATAACGCCGAGGCGAACGATCCGAAACTGCGTGCGTCCGATCCCCGAAATGGGTTTCTTGGCCGCGCACGATAATCGAGACGCGTCGATATTATTGTCATCGTCGCGAAGCGGCCAGCGGAAACGACGCGACGCGACGTGTACGTCGACGACGGTGTAATAACGGTGATTAGGACCCGGATTCATATGTTCTAAAAACTTTAGAAACACGCACTATATAAAATATGCATTTACGCTCTTATTCGGAAGGAATATACCCTTAAAAATGAAAAATATGGAAAAAAAAAATCACATTAGAAAGTGCATTATTTTCAATATTTTTTATGTATACAATTTTTTTACGTACAATTATAATATTATGTTTAAATGGTTCATTTTTTTTCATCATTTTTATTTCAACGTATTATGACTTCAATCTGAAAACTCAAAAATATTTTTTATTTTATTATTATTATTTTTTTTTTTTATAAATTATGTGGCTACAAGATAAGAAAACAACTTCGTCAAATTACACGACTACAAATATAAATATAAATACGTCATTTTAATTGATATAACCAAAATATTACATAATATTATGCATTTAGAAACAGTTTATATGCGATAAAAAAAAAAAAAAACGTAAAATACAGAACGAAGCAATACTTGTCAAAAAATGGCAAAATATGCAAAAATATGCGGAATAAAATTTTGTATTTCGGATCTTATTAATCAAACATGTAGATTCCCTATCTACATTTGGACTGTTGCGAGAAAAAAAGAAATCGCACAGAAATCCGGGCCTTTATGATGATAACAATATTGTCATTATAATTACTATTTTACCGACGACATTTTACCGTCCGTAATTACCGGGCACCAACAATATTATTTATTATTTATTCTTATGCCGGCGGCGGCGTGATCGTCCGGTCTCGCTTTGACCACGGCCTCGGTCACACGTGCTTTTCACCCAAGCCGTGGTGGTGCAGAGACTGCAGCATCCGGTCTTCGACGACGACACTAGTACCTACCCGATGTCCGTACGCCTCGTTTGTTCCGCGAATTGATACGTCCACGTCCACCCTTAGAAAGTTGTATGATCTCGAACCGTCATAAACCGTAATTGCGCGTGGCTTTAACTCTTGTCCGAAATCGACGAGGAGCGTGCCTGGAAATTTCTTCGGGAAGTAGCGTGGGGGAGGGGGGTTGATTTAATTTATTTGGTCTGCGTATGATTAACGTTGGAAAAAGTTCAGTGCGTTCGGACCAGCTCGTATGAAATGAAAATCACTGATTATGGATCGGTAACGGTCAGTCTCATGAAGTATTGGCTGCACACGAATTGCGTCCCGAAATTTAAAAATCGATAAGAAGGTACACGAATTGCGTCCGACTTTATCTAAATAATTACACGAGTTGCGTCCGACTTTATCCAAACGATTATTTTATAATTATATTTTTTTCCCAATTCTATTTCAAATAGTAAGGTAACTTTTAAGCAGATTATACGTCTTTTAGTGTGGATTGTGTTGTGGCCACGAATGTAATTATGTAAAATTTTGTTTGATTGAGTTGCTGGCGTGAATTTTGGAGTGTAATACTGTAACATTTTGTTTGATATTTTGTTGATAATTTTCAATTTTTCATAATTTTAAAATAAAGTGACATCAGTGGCTTTAAGAGAAAAAATTGAAACTTTATTTAATATAAATGGATACAAATTTCGCAACAAAACAATGTTTTTACATTGGATCACCATTCGTGTAGTTGTTAAATATGATTGGGACGCAATTCGTGTTGTCGTTAAATATCTTGGGGACGCAATTCATGTGGAAAAGGGATTTCGGGACGCAATTCATGTGCAGCGGAAGTATTGATCGGCAATCGTTTATATGGAAAATAACCTGGCGAAAATCCGTAATATAAAACCCGATGAGTACAATACATTTGTAGGTAATAACATTTGTTTTCAAGCTCATACTCGTATATAACTGAAAATAGAATTATTAATTTATTTATTTAAAGGAATATTTTTGTGACAATATTTTTTACATTATTTAAAATCTTTTGTTTTCTAAATATTATACCTGTGAGTAAAATATTGAAACTTCTGTACTGCACACTATGTTATATTATGGAGAATTCACTGAGTTGTTGTATTTTGCGTAAATTGTATGAGTACATGCCAGATCATAAAACAACACACTAAAAAGTAAAAACGTGTGAAATTTTTTTTAAAATGTAATGTGTTAATATTAATTATTATCAAATGTCATAATACTAACAGTTTGGCATGAGTAACATTTACAAATTATTATGTATACTTATACTTATAAATAGATCCAATTCAGAAATAATTTGTATGTGCTAAAATATAGTATATAATATAGTCGTAAGAGATATTGTTCAAATGATTACGAATCTTAAGAATAACTAACATCAATTAGATGTATTAACTAATATTAATTAGTTATAACTTTTAAATATTTTCAAACCATAGATTTATCTGGCCTAAATAATTTTATAAGATTACGGTACTATAGCTGATATAACAATTTTTTAAATCAATAATAATAGTATTAACGTATAACGCCAAATTAATTATAATATGATCTCAACACACGTTTTGGTATCGTAATACGCACTCAAAATTATGTTCTGCATAAAGTTTGTTGTATAGTACAACATTTTACCTCCTGCTCGTGTGTGTACTTACTGTATAGAATAAAAATCTTTTTTCAAGATCAAAATTAATAAAAAAAAAGCAATTAAATTGCCAAAGATGCAATTAAATCGTTTAAAGGGGTACGGGGATGAATTATAGGTCACGTATGTGAATACGACCCTCAAAGCTTTCATCCGGCTTTGTTAAAATACTTTTTTAGCGTGAGAGATTAATAAACACGATATTAGAAGGCAAAGGTATGTGGCACAAATAAATGAGACGATCGATTATCAACTAGATGGTTGATTATGTTAAATTCGTATAAGAGTTTATATTTAGCTTGGATTTGAACGAAAAGAAAATTAACTTAATTAGTTGTATATCAAATTAAAATCGTTTAAAATTATGAAAAAAAAATACACGACTGAGTGAATCAGCGAGTATTTACAAAAACACTGAACGTAATTAAAAGGATAATTTCGTCCATATTTTGTAAATATCTATTAAATATTCAAATTTTAAATTGATTTCATCAGATTCTCAAATGTCTCTTAACATTAGACTCACAATACTAAATTAAAACAATTCCATTTTCAACTAATTACGTTATTCAGTTTGTGGTAGAATTAATAAACTTGTTTATAATTATTATTAACTATAAAATATAAAATTGGATTAATCATCGACGTACATTTTTACAACTTACATTTTTGTAAAAAGCATATAATACAATATAATTACTATCACAAAAGACGTGAAAACCCGCTCGCAAATGAGATTGTTCTAAAATTTCAGGTTTGTTCTCAGAATCGGAATGATCATACATATTGAAATAACGGTAAAATACTAAAATGTGCCACGGTTTTAGCGAGTTATTTCCAAGTCCTATACAAACCAAAAACCACTCGACCGTTATCATCTCGTGTGTATTGTAAAATTAAATTCGAATCGATTTCTACGCACAGAAAAAATAATTACTTAAAGCGTATTGTTATGTAATTGAAATATATCGAATAAAACGTTTAAAAGAAGAAAAAAACGCGGTAAGACGTTGGCGGAGGAAGTTCGTTCTCGGTCGGTTCGTTCCGCGAACAGGATAATATGGTTGTAGATGTAAAACGTGATATTGTACATTAGAAAAACCGTTTCTACAGTTGGTTCGCGACGGCGGCGGCGTACGGTTTTTTGCAAGGCGAGTTCACCGCGATTATAAGACCCTTCCGATTAGTATTCCGAGATGGTCTGATATAATTTTCTCGCGGCCGCGGGCTCGTTGCCCGGAATTTTCTTTTGTCCGTAATCCGGAAAGAGATCGCGACCCGGATCTACGGAATGACCCGGCGACGAGGGGGGGGGGTAGGGGGTACCGCCGGCCATTTCACGCGACTCGAGTTTGAGACGCATTAATTATAAGGAGACAATAATTGTACCGAGTAGTGAGCACTGTACTGCTCAGCGGTCGTATGATTGAAATCTGCGGACGAAAGTCGAAAAGCGTTTTGCTCAAAGACCTTCTTTTTTTGTTTTTGTTTTTTTTTTTTTTTTTAGCGAACGACGACATAACGTCCGGAAGGCTGATAATATATTTATATTTGTACTTATATTTCAGTTTGAAATCGCTCGAAAACTTTAGTTGAATCTGACTGTTAACGCGCAAAACCGTTACGTTCAATCCGTAAACAATACATCACAATGTCTCGAGTTTTTTTTTCTTTTTTTGCTTTTTTTTTCGATATGTTTACAAACAGTTTAAAATATTACACGCGTCAGCAGCTGCGCCCGTGATAATGCAATAGTGAAAAAATCGTGTACGTGGCAAGTATTTATCATTCGAGAGAAAATTATCGATAGTAATAAATTGTCACGATACGGAAAATGTGATAGCAAATCGACTCGTTTTTGATTTTTGCGATCCGGATAAGCCATCGGTATTAAAACTCAGCGTATTTTGAATTATGATGTTTACAATTTATCATAGTTTTTTTTTTTTTTTTAAGTAACTCCTAACAATATGTCAGTTGTACGTTCTGTAGTGTTCCTATTTTTCTTTAAAGCGATCCTCATACGATCGATACGTTTCAGCTAGCGACAGTATTATTGGCCGTGTACCTACTGTGAGTATGCATGCTCTTGTAGGAATACATATATATATAAAAAAAAAGGTAGGTTCTGATGACTGATACCGTCGGTAATACTGATTAATACTTTATTTTTGTTTTTTTTGTTTTATTCATTAAGATTAAAATGTCTCAGAATATTATTGCATGCTATTACAAGTCAGTTTAAAAATTATAAATTACAAGATTCTATTCCTAGTTACAATTAGTTTAAGATATTGTGAATATTATGCTACGTAGATGTATATATTATTTTAAAGTTAGTATTTGTTGTGGTAAATTATGGTCGATCTTCGTCTTCACTTTGGTCTGGTATATGGTATAAGAAGCTCTTGTGGTAGACGTGGTTTTAAGCGCCGATTTTTCGTTTCGATTCCCAGATTGTAAAACCTTGTGCCAACGGATGTTTTGAGTTTTGTGGGAAAGTTTTGAAATTATGTTTTTATCCCGTCTTGGAGAAGAGAGATTCCTGTGTCGTTGTGGATTTGTCTATTCCTCATGAACCATGGTGCTCTGAGAAACACATTCTCAGACATTTATTTTATACTGATATTATTATATACAGTAGACGCCGCTTAGAAGACTCACGGATATAAGGTTCAGTCGCTTATTAGACTCAAAATCGTCTGGAACGGTCCGGACGTATCCAAATACATTAAAAAAAATTCGGTTATAAGACTCAACACGTCGGTTATAAGACTCAAATTTTGTAAAATAATAAGTAGAAAATAAACTTTTTTGGTTATAATTGAGAAATAAAATTGATATTGAAAAATTAATCGCAACGATTATCGTTATTATAGTGTACTGATTATCTGGCGGCTGCACAGTTATCGTAATTACGGGTACATAAATACACATACGTACACGTGCACGTAGTTTTTTTTATTGGGATTATTAAATTTATTTAATAATAATTAATTAAGAAATTTATTCAATAATAAAGTATGTAATATGTAATATGTGTTAATGTATGAAAATGAAAGCAAAATATGTAGTAAAATAAAATTTATAAATACGTAATTAATTTTTTTTTTCCACTTCGCATATAAGATTCATTCGGTTATAAGACTCACTTTGTGCTGGTCCCAAAGTGAGTCTTATAAGCGGCGTCTACTGTATTATATTATTATTATTATTTATATTATGATTATTAAAACTGATAGCTAGGGCTGCTTGATCGACACGTGTTGAATACTGTATATGAAAAATATTGCGTTTGAGTCCACAGGCCTGATGAGAGGGTGGATATGAAGACTTAGCCCCCTCCACCTAATGTATTTCATAGTGAGAGTCGTTTATTCGCGGTCGTCGTTTCCAAAAATAAAACCCTAATTGGACCGATATGCTCGAGACACTTGGCGTGGACTTGAACGAATAAATAAAATACCGCACGTGTTCGTCAAATCTAACAAGTCGGTAAAGTTTCCATTCGAGAGTAGACGTACGGTTGGCCAGACACACGAGAGCAATCCGTAATGCGGTCTGTTTACTTGTATCACTGTTCGTAGTGCATAATTCATTACACGCGCATATTTGTATGGCCGGGAGTTACAGCGAGGAATTAAGTTATAAACACAGCGTTTTCTAAGCGGTCGAACAATCCGTATCCAATACACGCGTGGGCGGACGGTGTTGTGTGCAATCTTAAAATCCGATCGCGTACACCTCGACTCGATCGAAATCGTAACTAAACAACTTCTGTCGATTATCTATTTTATCGGCGTCACTATTGTATTATTTCATTGGTTTTCGTTGTAATTAGTATTATTTCTATCTAGAATTTTAGCTATCTATCGATCCGTCGAGTAAAATTTTATTTCTGCTATTTAATGAGACAAAATTGATTCAAATGGTTTTTGGTCGTTACTTTTTTAAAGTTTTTTTCAACAGATATGTAAAGGATAATGTTATCCTAACTGGTTCAGATCTAAAACAAAAAGAAGTTAAAAAACGAGGACCTTTTCAGTGCAACAACTCGAATGTCATTTTTTTTATACGAGCAATCAGCCACAGCACACGTTTTCTGGACCATTGTATCGGTAATTTGATTCGTTTATTCAGAAATACCTACGTAAAGGTAAAACATTTGGGAATTGTTTATTTGCGTCAATGGTGGATTGATTGTATACGAATATATATTTATATATAATATATAAAAAAAAAGTGAGTTGGAACATAATACTTTGTCATGAGACACTACTGAAAAAAACTTATAAGTATTATTTGATGAAAAATTGAATTTGAAATAGATTTAATAGATTTATGACGTCTGTAGAGGTAATCGTTTTGTAGTCTTATACTCGGAAACAATTGGAGAAATCACTAACTTAGCTACGTATGTATTTAAAATTTATAAATCATACGAATCAATCAAAAATATTTTTGAGAAATTAAATTGAATTATACCGTTATTTCTATGTTTCGTTTTCGTTGTAGTGTATTAAAATTCGTAAAACATGTATGATATTTTTCAGTATGTTTTTTTTTCATAAATTAATTGTTGAGTATTTTGAATTTTTGTTAAAATTTACATCAGTTAGTAGTTAACGACAAATTGTATGTGAAAAATGTTTATTTCTTATGTGTAGTTTTAATTTGAACGTATGAATATCGTCAACATTATTATAGTGTTGTGTAACATCTATTTTAATTTATTTCAATTTTTTTTTTTTTTTTTTGAATTATTTGTTAGATTACACACTCAAGATACTACAATGTTCAATAACACAGTATTAGTATTGTGCCTATTGGAAATACAACAAACAATTTTGACACCATCAATTTCAATTATTTTAAACGAGGTACAAACAGGTTTTTTTGTTGAAAAGATTCTTTTTAAATGATTAAAATATGTGCTTACCCGTGTGAAAATCCAAACTATTTACTTTGAAACAATATTGTTTCAAGAGCACATTATTCTTATTTAAAAATCCATTGAAAAAGTTTATAACATGGAAACAAGAACGCACGAAAAAAGACTATAATACTAATTATATTTACATAAATACTAATGACTTAAAAAAATTTAAAATTTAAATAGAAGATCAAATAATCTATCATATAGCAGAAGCAAGAGGATAGAATGGACTCGACATATTATTTGGATGGCAAACGAAAATACTATGAAACTAGTAACAGAAGAAAGAATTGTGGGAAAAAGACTTAAAGAAAGACGCCGAACTAAATGGAAGGACGTAGTAAAAAAAGATTTGATAATGGTCTATGAAAACGTGCAAAAACAGGATGCGAATGATTGGGATAGATGGATTGAAATAATGGTGGTAGCGATGGACCTATACGGTCCGCTAAGCTATTGAGAAGAAGAAGATTTAAAAATAAATACGAAAATCCGATGTCAGGATAGTAAATTTTCTGACTGAGGAATAACGAATTAGCGCAGGTGACATTTCGGGGGGGAAAAAAAAAAAAAGGCGACAATGAGTTAAATGATGCTATTATTTTTTTTATTTTTATACCTGCAAGTGCCGGTGTGCAGTGTATTTTTAAACGGCGTCACTATACCATCGAGTGGCTTTGTCGTTAACGAAACACACGGCACGCCGAGTAACGAGTACGGTTACTTTATGTTTGAATCGCGCCGTTAAAACGTAGTACGTGGTACGTGGTATTCGGTCGAGAGGTCCGAGAAAACAATAATGGTATTCATGGTAATTTTGAGAAGAATTTCATTAAGTAGCGCTATATAAAATTAAACCGACGACCGCCTGCCGTTGAAACGTTCCCATAATCGAACGGAACAATTATTTCTCTGGCCCCGTGTACCCACTTCGGAAATATTTCAGCGGACAGCCGACTGCAATAATATACCCGCCCTAATGATTCCCTGGTTAACAATGTTTCCTGTCGGACGGAGAGGAGTCCGGCCGGGCCGACGTGCGTAAAACGGCGGCGTGAGCGTACTGTAGATTCCGGTGGACGATAATATTGCGACGCGCCGAAGAAAATCGAATTACACCGCGGTGAATAATAATAATAATAAAAAAACCGCCACCCCATAAAAGGATGTTTTCACATAATACAGGCGCGCGTAAAAATCAAACCGACGTCTACGATCGAGTGAAAAGACACGGGACCTGCGACCGTATATAAATGTCTCCCGAAATAACTCGAAATAACCGGATCGACATTGGATATTTCGTGAGATGATCATATTATTATTGTACGTTCACAATATGTTGAATGTTAACAACTTTAGTTTTCCATTTAAATATTCAACGAGTGGGTTTTAAAGCGAGACATTTCATTTTTTAAATAGATGAGTTTTTACGGGATTCAATAGCAAAAAGGGTCAGTTGCAAAATTGTCTTAAAAATAAATTCTCATGGATGAATATATTATAGGGTATAATAGAAGTCTACGCTATAATTTAAAAACCATATAAAATATAAATAGCACTTCGTCACTCCTTTTCGTCATTTGATTTCTAACTTTAAAAAATAGTTCGTACAATTGATTTTCCCTAACCAAGTTTCCAGAGGAGGCGACATTATATTTTTGTCAAACATTTTTGTTTGTATTACTTTATGTTTAAAATTACTGGCATCGCTAGATGCTGTTTAAATAATATTCCGATAAAAAAAAATTTGATTTTCAAAAGTACTGGTCAATATAATATTGTAATCATATTTTTTATATTTAAAAATAAATAACTTTGTAAAAGTATACATAATTATTCACGGTCTACGGTATACTTGGACTTGTAAAAACGTTTGCCTTCTCCACGAGCATTTAAGCGACCAGCGATTTATCACCCACGGGTACCCGAAAATATTCGACCATTTTTTTCTATGTCTTTTATTTGATATAGTATATGCAATATACGTACACATATATTCACATTTTTTTTAGAGATCATCATTTTTTTTTTCGTCTGAGAGACACTGGCAAGTTTTTATCCCATTTTACTTTAAAAAAAAAAAAAAATTTAAACACAATAAATCCAAGACGTGCCAAAATTCAATTCTCTTCATTTTAAAATCATGATTGTTTCACAATGACATCAAACTTTAAATGAGTTTGAGTGTGAAAAAAAAATTGTAATTAAATAATAATGTGAACATTAAAATTAGACGATTAAAATAATACACTACTTCCAAAATAAATTAAATAAATAACAAATTTTGTTTTAGAAAATGAAGAGCCTTATAAGATAAACGAATAGTGAATATTTAAAATTTTTAGTGTACTTATTAGAAAAAAAACGGCATTAAGCCAATCGTCATAAAAATGCAGCCATAGTAAACAATTTTAAAAGCCTGTAAAAAAAAATTGCCTGTATTTATTTTAATTAAATTCCTCGGATCGTTTCATGGATATAAAAGCTAACTTGTGTAAAACTTTGAAGTTTAAAACCGATAATTGTTAATTTTATACAAATAAAACAACTAATGATTAAAGTTTTATATTTTTTTCCATCCTATTCGTATAAGTGATTTATGATTGCAAACGCATTTAGACAGATAATCTTAGACATAAATTAATTACAAGTGAAAATTTTAAGTCTCTGACATAATTCGATTTTGAATGATTGGAGAATAACCAAAATAAATTAAACTATCAATTGTAAAAATAATCTATTCCTTTTTTTAGGATACTCGAGTCTTGTGTGTAGATGGATGCTAATAAATCAAACTTATTTGTACAAAAAATCTAGGATTAATTTACATGTACATTTTATAAATGTGCTATACAGCTTAATATTCTGTAACTTATAAATCAGAAATTACAAATCACATAAAATAATAAAAAATGTCATTTTCGTAACCATTGTCATTTAAGATGCACATTTAAACTTTCAATGAGTACAAAAATAAATTGAATAAATAAAAAAAATAAAAATATTTTCAGTGGATTGATGACGCAGAGGTTCCTTTAAAATTGTACCATCATTACTCCTATATTTTAAACTTAAAATTTTATATCTTTTAAACTATTGGTTTAATATTCACAGTTTACGCAAATAAATGTCTAAAAAAAAATCCCTTTGATAATGTTATGTTATACATAGCGACTTCCATTCATGTATATTAAAAGCACTTAAAAATCGTGAGGATTTAAATCGTAAAAATGTAATTTTATTAGTGTTTTAAATTGTATGTAAAAGTAATTAAAATGTATGTTTTATACTAAGTTCAATCACTGAGTGTAAACCTTTTGAGATACTTTCCACCACCATGATTAATTTCCATATTATAAGTTCACGTTCACGCATTTATCGAGTCACATGTTTTGTGAATGTATATGTTGTAGGTAGAGTACCTATAAATATCATAATATATAATTCATTTGAAAAACGGTGCCTGCGTCATAGACAATATTTGAATTGAATTTGATTTTTTTTTATTTATTGATTTTTTTTTGTCAACATTTATATAATATCAGAGGCGGTTTGAATGTATTTTACTTAGCGGTGCAAGACAATATATAGACACCCATCCACCCACCCCCTTCATCCTAGAAATTATAAATAAATATTTTTTATACGTTTTTTCGTATACCTAATTTTCTTCAGTTAAGTTGTTTACACTTTTTATAATAACAATGATTGTGCAATGATTTTTTACTTACTTTTTTGTTGATAAAACAATAAAATATATACATTGTGTTGACCACTCACCCACCCACCACCCTAATATTGGCGGTGCAGTGCACCAAAAACAGTATACTCAAACCGCCTCTGTATAATATACACTGCTGGACATGCCGGAGTCATAATAACACGTGCCTAGTTATTTCGTTATGCTATAGTACTCATACGATGTGCTTTTAACACCCAATAACGTGCAGGTAATGTACGATTATATTCGAATCATTATGAACTAATAGAACGTATGAAACACTACAGTCCATTATTATTGTTCTCGAATTTTATCGGTCGTTTACTCGATAGATTTTTCAACATGTTTTCCAAGTCGACGTGTGTGTGTGTGTGTGTGTGTGTGATGAACACCACTGTACACACGCGCACTCGGACTAGCATGTGTAATTATGTGGAGCAGTGCCCTGTCCGTCCCGTCGCCGCCCCACCACCGTGGCCGAGAATCCGTATTATTTTAGAACTCCGCCGCACTCGTTTTGACCGCCGTCCAAAACACCAATCTGCCGTTTGCTCATCATTTTGGACCGTTCCCATTCGCGTCGGCAGTGCGTGAAGTATAATATCGTCGCGACGGTGCGAAACGCGGCCGCCGTAATAATCCTCGTCGAACCGCGGGCCGCACAGGCATTGTCCTTTGTTTTGATGTCTTTGTGCAACATCGTAGCACTGCGTAAGTCTAACCACGGTCAGCGGGTTCCCCCCCTCGGGGGCTGCCCTCGAGACCGCGCGCCCGTGACGTCACGATAATTTTATCGTCTCGTTTAAAAGCCTCGCCGATCGCGTTGCCATACGTGTTACGGCGACGTATTTGGCCTTTTGTTTTTTTTTTCGTTTTGTTTCTCGTCCCCTTTATTTTCTCGTGATTTTCTCCTCTCACATCCGTTCCCGAGCGTTCTGTTCTCCCGCAGAAACCGTCGTGTTTTTTTTTTTTGTTTCTAATCTCCGTCGTCCGGATTTCTTGCAGGCTGGGAGAAGATGAGCAGCAACGGCGTGACCGAAGACGACGATTTCGGCGACGAGCCGTTCCGTGAGTAAACGACAATATTGCAATAATAACAGTAAACGGCCGGTTATGAGTACTGTACACCGTGTTTCGGATTAATTACTTTCGATGCACTTAAATATTTAACTCAAAAGTTACGGCCGTTCAATATGACGCATGAACAACAGGTTTCCCTGGTTCGAGTGTTATTACGGATTATTTCACTACGATGTGGTACACCGTACTCGTCAGTCCGGAAATCGAAAAAGAAACTACGAGTTAAAAAAAAATAATAAAAATAAAAAATAAAATAAAATAAAAATAACGACGGTTAACGACTGTCGCGCGTAAGCGCGGGTCGGCGTTTCCGAGATCACGCGGATCGTATAGATCCTCTCGTGTCCCTCTTGCCCACACGTCACACATTATTTTCGGCGCGCGCGTCTGCTAGCTACTACGTCGCGTGTGACGTTTCTTCTCCGGTACTCTTTGTCCGCGGTGCTCGGTCGCAAAACTTTGCCCCGGCGGCGGTCGGCTTTTAAACGGCTCCCCCTTAATTGACTTATATATGGACCAACTTTGCTCCGCGATCGCTCTGAACTCGGTGACGGTGTACGGTACGCGCGCACCGCGCCCGTCAAAGTCCATTAAGGCTCGCCGGCAGACGTCCGTTTCGCGAGAGAAATCGCCGAGCCGAATTTCCACGAGACCCGACGAAGTCGTCGAAAGCGTCGTGTTCGGGCGCGAGTCGTTTGTTACGTCGATCGGGACGATCTGTTGGACTACTGTCGGGCGACCGTGTAATGCGTGTGCCACGATGTTTTGAATCGTGATCGTCCGAATACCCACACCAGTCGTTTTGTCGTCGATCATTTCTGAAAATAATCAAAATTCCGTTTTGATCTTTGGAAACGCGAAAGTCAAACGCGAATAAATCAGACCCGACGAGATGAGAAAAAAAAACAGTGTCGATTACGAGCTATGCTGCAGATCGATTAAATATATGCATAATTAATAACATATTAACACACATGATAAATATTCATTATTATTTTGCAGCGTTTACGCTAAAAAGCAGTGGACACAAAACACCGTTTTACGAAATCAATCCATCGGTTTTCGGCAATACACATGTACGCGATTTATTTCCGCACGATTAACCGCGTTCGATCGAGAATAATCTTTTTTTATTTATAGGATTTGTTATTGTATTTTTTTTTTCGATAGTTTATGCACAAAATTTCGCGCCATTTTTCTCTTGTAGGCTTAAATCATCGTTTCGCGATGAAATCCGACGTCGTTATAATACCGTAATTACCCACGTAGCAATGAATTCAAATAATATTCTGTTCGGTTTCGATAAATGTCGTATTTTGTTTTGTTTTGTTTTTTTTGTTTTATCTCTCATCGCCCGCGTAATAAACGCAACGTAATTTTCATACCAAAGCATATCAATTGAAAATAGCTTTTATGTGTTTCGAGGTCATTGTCGATACGAACGCGTTTCGAACACATTATGTGTTTCGTGTTCTTTTTACATACGCAGCAGAACGAACTAATTTTCTGGCAAAAAAATATTTTACATTCAAATAACGGCGCGCATAAAATAAATCGAAAAACGGAGTAGACTACGCGCAATTAACGTTAATGCCCCATAGACATTAATACCATCGGGTTTATGAACGATTGCACTTGTCAAAATTTAATTTAAACTTCTGTAATTGATTCCAGAATGAGTTATTTTGTTTTCGTACGCGACAAACCCGTAATGTACTGCGACCGATGTGCTATTTACACATAACACATATGCTGTTTACACCCACCTGACGCGGCAAAGATTCGATGCGAACAAAACTAAAACAATATTTTCGCTTAAACGTGCCAACAAAATTAATTTAATTGCAACGTATAATAAAACGTTCTCAAATAATATTTACTATCATATCATCAAGTCGTGCGGCTGATTAAAAGAAACATTTAATAATATTTCATCGACGGTCGGATTGACATTTTTAATCCAATTTAAATCATTGTAACGATTAAATACGACCGCATACTATATTATAATGGTATATTGTAGAATGACTGCACAATGTATGTCATCGTGTTTTTACCACCCGTTGGTTGCATATCGAGTGATATTTATCGAAATTCAAAGGCGAATCTTGCACGCGGCCTGATCGTAAAAGAAACGCATATAATTTACATATTGTCAAGTTGGTCGATTGCGCAGATCGTTTGTTGTAATGTATACAACACGTACGGGATGGTGGGCGATACGAATATAAATGGTAATTTTATGAACTTTTTCCTACCTGCCTGTGGGGTGCTTAATAGAACTTTCATATTTTTCCCACTTTGAATAGTTGGAAAATCGTGTAAAGTTTGAATATTTATTTTATTGTTCGGTATCACTTAAAATTGTCCCACCACGATATTATTTTCTAAACATCGTTTCGTTTTGCCTATTCGGGTAGAACGTTTTGAATTGAAAGTATAAAACGTTTTTGACGAAATAAATGATTTAAATAAAATATTTCTATATTAGTCAATGTTGTCGAAGAACTTTGTTGTTTTAAGCTTTATGACTAAGCAAAATCATACAAAAGATTATCGAGTTTTGTTTTTGCCGCTTTCCCATAGGAATTTTCTTCAGCATTGAAATACATTCTTCAAAATAATGATAATTAAACATTTTAATTTGAATAATTTTCCGGTTGGATTCTATCATAATACTTACTATTCATTATTCAAAAATTGTTCGACTCTTGATGCAAATTTCAACGAATTTTCAAATGACGTCTTTTTACTTTTTGTATTGATTTATCAATTCATGGTGTACTCCGAAAAAACATTTTGTATAAAAGAATTAAAAAACCGAACATGTGTTGATTCTCGTGTAACTTTATGGAGTGATTTAAAGATAAATACGCTCTCGCTCTTGATTCTTTATTTCTTTTCCTACGTTTCCCCCACTACATATTTTACTTTCAACATTAATGTATTATATTTGTTTTTTTACATAGTCAGTATGCATTTTTATTTTCGGAGTGCAATACTGAAAAAGCAATTGGCAACGACGATAAGCTTCTGTGTTCATAAGCATTTTTACTGTTGTAAATACGCTTAAAATCTGTTCAGTAACGTACTATATTGCTTGGAAATTGAACAACAGTTAAGTGCTTAAATGAAAATGTTAAAAGTCCATTATTTATTTAATCTATCGAAAACTGCCAAAAATCTAATGCATTAGTTTTTAATGTCCACTCTTTGCGTCCGGTCCGAATGTCCGTCACGTCTGCGTTTGTATAAAAATTATCCTAATAAATAAATAAATAAATAAATAAATAAAATTACAACGTTTCATTGTTTCTTTTACACAAAGTTTTTAATTTACAAACACATAATAATAATAGATAGATAGACGTGTGCACTGTACAAGCGTTGTTGTTGGTATATTACGTGTTACTAAATCCGTTGTTGACATTTTAAATAGGATTAAAATGATTTATCTTATTACATTGTTTAGAATGTAATCTCGTGTGAAATTTTCTCAGATAAAGGGCTATGGTCCATGACATTGGTTAATGTTTACCGAATTTTCTTTTTTTTTCTCATCACAACTGAAATGTTTTGATTAACTTTTAATCAAATTTCAGTTCGTTTTCAATTTATATTTGACAATATTTTTTTTAAAGCCGAATAATAAATTCATACTTTACGCGTTTTATACTGATTTGACTAGACATTTATTACACGTTCTCATACTTTTACTTGTACATCAACTTTTGTTCTAAAAAAAACTTTGATCTTCCAAACTTTCGGTCAAATAATCCAAGGCACCAAGACATGAACAGATAATTCCAAAAAGATCTATCAGTCTACGGGGTACTTAACCAATACGTTTTATTAAAAAAAAAAAAAAAAAAAAACCCACTAACATTGGAGTATTACAATAAGCACGTTCGTCCAAAGTTTTATTGTTGCGTATTGAATATCCTGTTTTGATTTGATTTAATTCGGCTACTATCTGCATTTTAGTAATAATAAAAATAAAAATAATAATAATATTAGTGCGCATAGACGTATAGTGTACGACGTACGTCAGTACCGGGCGATCGCCGTGAAAACGACATTACCACCAAATGGCCAAATATCGCACGAAGAAATTTGTAGGTTGCAGCCTGCACAACAGCACGGCGTTCCGGCGTCCACAACCAGAGCCGGATTAAGGGTCAGAGTCGCCCTGGAGCAATACATATTTGATAGGAAATTTCTTATCAAGAATTCGTTAAAAACGTAAAACAGTAATAATATGTATTTCATGTAATATTGTAGGTATGAATAAGTTAAACAATTAAAAAAATAAATACATTTGGTACCTCATATTATTACGTAAATATCTACTACAAGTTTAAAACCTTAAATTTTTTATATTTTATATGTACATATAATAGGCGCAGGTATGTATATTTTAACAAAAATAAGACGATAAAAAGCGTATCCAACGACGCGGCACAGAAAATCGATTAGACAAAACTACAGAAGTCGTTTATTTATAACAGAATTTTACAAAACTGTATGTAAACTGTGATTAATATCACTATATGCATGGTTATACTATGCCGCTAGTCCATCCTAATAATATTGTAGATACATTATTCAGTGATATAGCTTATAATTTTACATTTTAAAAATAAGAAAATATATTATTATAATGAAGATATGTAATTTTTCAATAGCCAACCTTATATTACTCGATTTAATTATGTATAAATTTGAATAATTAAACAAATACACGATATTTAATATTTGTATCACAAAATGTATATATGCCACCCCAAAAAATTTGCCGCCCTGAAGCAAACGTACCTATGTTAATCCGGCTCTGTCCACAACACGTAATATTGTTTACGCGCGCGTACAGGTCGTAACCTAATATGACACTGAGTACGTCACGCCGGCCCGACCAGTTTTGGAAATCGATTCCCCGTGCGACGGTACCTCCTCTGCGGTTGATAATTATTATCGGGTTTTCAATGGTTTTACCGGCGTTTGAATGGCGGATATTGAATATACACTGACGGAGAGCTCCGATATAATGCGGCTGACAGTTTCTGAAAACGTGAACGTCCGTGTCGTGTTGTATACTCGGTAAATGGGTATCTATAACAGTATGACGAACACACACACACACACACACACACACACACACACACACACACACACACACACACACACACACACACACACACTCAAACACGCGCGCGTATACTACGTTGTGTGATTATACTTTATAATACTTGTACGGGTTGATCCGATTGATAGTCTACGTCAGGCATGATATCATACTGTGCGAATATCAGAGGGAAAATATGTATTCAACACGAACGCTATAAAAAGAAAGGCGAACATAGGTATTGAAACGATCGGAAACCATTCACGAGCGAACGTGTTTCGATGTAGACATTAGACGCTGTGATAAATTATTGGGTTTCACGCCTACCTAATGAAGAAAGAAGACCTACCCATGTGCCCGACTTGTAACGATCCCATAACAGTTAAACACATCATCACCGACTGCAGAAAATACGAATTACAACGGAAAAAATGCCATCTAACGCACCATCTCGCTGAAAACCTCAACGTCGATATAGAAACAACGTTCTCAAATTCCTAAGGGACACAGAACTTCATAAAGAAATTTACTTTAATATGTATTATAAGTATAATGTATCTACCATATTTAATGTAACCTATCTATTATTAATGTAAATACTATGTGTTTTTCGTAGCCAATGGCCCATAGTTGCCGAGGCATTTGTCACAATGAAAAAAAATAAAAAAAATATTGGGTTTGTGTTAATATCACGCTCAGGAGGATTCTATGGAAAAAGGTTTTACGCGCGAAACGTGAAAATCCTATTCCGGATACCTAGGTTTCCGATAAATGTATTTTAATTCCTTTCGTTCGTCGCGTAGAGGTTATGATGTTTGATTTTTTCTTTTTCATTCGATTTAGCATTTCGTGTCGGGATAAAATTGTGATGTTACGTAGAACGTTTTTTTATTTATTTTTTTTTTACACAAAACATTAAGACGTGACCGTTTATTCAACAACCACTGGATTTTTTTTTTTTTTTTTAATACTCATAAAATTATCTTTAAAGTGATACTGTTACCGGCAGGAATTATTTCAATAAGTGGACTGTCATGTGGACCCATGGTACTGGGGCCCGGACTTTCGAGGAGCCCGGCGTTCACGCAAATAATTACTTCAGTATATAATAGAACAATGTTTCAAATAAATTTTGATGGTATTATACATGACTTTGCTCAGAAAAAAGCAAGAAAAGCAAAATTTAATTAATATAGAAAGTAGAAATTAGAATTTAAATGATAATGTGTATTAAGTATTATGAATTATAATACTACCAGAACCATACAGTGAAATATAAGTTATAATAATCACATTGTTTTATTTTACCTAACAAATGTTTCATACCTTTTTTTTCAAGATTTTATTTTTTAACATACATTTTTAGTTTGTACTATGTATAATATTATACTACCCATGTTTTTGATTTATGATGGATACCTATCAATTTGTTGATATTTAATTTTTTTTAATTATAACTACTCCTATAATCTATGCGTAATACTAATATTTAAGGTCTTGAAATAATTATTCATCTCAAAAAATTAATTTTTATGATAGAGGGGCCCGGATTTAGTTCTGTACCCGAGCCAAAAATATGATGTGGGGGGCCTGTTTTCAACAGTTGTTGTTACTGATCTCAATGAGCCGGTGGTGACTGATTGAATGACTAACTTACCGCGAGAACGATTGCTCTTGCCAGACTGATAACACTGGTCTACAAATAAATTTCATCAGAGATGATTTAAGCTAAACCAAATAGATTTTTTCATGCTGATTTCAAATCTGTTTTCCATTTTCTTCTAGCACGTATAGTTTTTAAAATGAGATCGATTAAAATGCGTTCTATGAACACGTATTATACTGTGTAGTATATGTTGTATACGGATTGAGATACGTATATTGTGCCGATGTACCCGATTGTATTTTAAAATATAATCTATAATCTATATTATTATCTTTATGACATTTGCTTTTGATATTACTTCAGTATATAATGTACTATTCAATCAATTCCTATGTAGATCCAAATAATATATAGTTACCTCCACTACATATAAAACTGGGTTTGATAAAAAATTTTGTGAAAGCCATGGGTAAGACAAATTCTGAAAGATTTCAGTACCTTAAAGAAAAATGTCCAAAGGTAAGTGCAGCTCAATTGAAAGAAGGTATATTAATCGGACCTCAAATTAGAGAACTTATTAAAGACAATAATTTTGTGCGTCGTCTTAATACAGCTGAGCAAGAAGCATGGCAGGCATTTATATGGACTTGTGAAAACTTCTTGGGAAATCACAAAGCGCTTACATATAAGGATGGAATTCAAAATCTATTAAATGCATATAATAAACTAGGATGTCGTATGTCATTAAAAATTCATTTTTTACATTCACACCTCGATTTTTTTCCGGAAAACTTAGGTGCGGTAAGTGATGAACAAGGCGAAAGATTTCATCAGGACATCCAGTTAATGGAAAATCGTTACCAGGGTTTTTGGAATGAAAGTATGTTAGCGGACTACTGCTGGATGCTATATCGTGACGTACCTGATAAAAAATATAATATAAAATCATTTTCACAACATTTTTAAATATTTAAATATGTAAACTATTTGTTTTTTTAATTTAATTTTTTTACTCTGCATACTTTTTTTAATTAATTTATAACGTAAGTAGAATATTCATGTAATTTTAATCATTGAAAATAAACAAGTAAAATAAACATTTAATGTAATAATTTCGAAATATATGCATTACTTATAAAAAATAAAATAACTATAAGTAAAAAACTAAAGGTGATAGAAAAAATCTAATTGCAGATTTGAAATCAGCGTAAAAAATTAGTTTGGAAAAATGTATATTCAACCCTGATGATTAAAAAAAGTTTAATTTTGTAGACCAGTGTAATTGTAGGACTCCGCGACCGAATAACTGCCAGACTCCGTGTTTTATGACTGAGACTGCCCGCCGTTGCGAGCCGCACTCCTATTTATAACTTTTTCGCGTCAATATCATACGACCCCCGGGGTCGTTGCTGGTTGGTTACGCCCAGCTCGAGTTCACGCCCACCGCCGTCTCTAATTGGTGCCGTCTTCCTGCGTGCTGTTGTGCGCGCCGTACGGAATGTAAGAGGAAATCTGTTCGTTCGCTATATCTCCAGTGCGTGAGGCCACGCCTACCGTTATCTATAATCTCTCTAATCCGCGAAGCCACGCCTACCGCAATCTCTAATTGGTGCCGACCCCCCCTGCGTGCCACTTGCGTCTTACGACGGCGTGCCGAAGTGCACGGTGCATCGTCTCTTGGTACGCTACGAAGCGTACATCCGCGTTCACGCCGTTATCTTTGTTCGGGCCCGATCCGGCCCAAAACTTAAACTTATAAATATTGTCGTCGTCCAAGCCCGGTCCACATATTTTTTTAAGTCTAGCCTGACCAGGCCCGTTTGTAATTTTTTTTTTTCAAAGTCCAACCCGACCATGCCCGTTTGTAAATAAAAATATGCATCAACTTTATTTCCTTTCAGTATCGACTTAGTAGAAAAAACATTTCATAAAAACAATAAATATGTTACAAAGAAAAATATAATCGCACAATAATAAAGACAAAACTGTAAAATATTAATTTTCGAAAATACAACTAACCTATACGTAGTTACTGCCACCACTGTCCAATGAACACGTTGAAAAAGTATTATTGGTTTTCATTAGTGATCTATTTATAAATATCATACAGTCGAGTAATACAATTATTTATAGATTAGAATACATATACATAACGTTACAAATTAAATAAATTAGTTTTATTTTTGACCAATCCGGCCCAATGAATAATATTACGATCCCACCTATAACCAACCAGTAATATTTAAATTATGGCCCGGCCCGTGCTGATCCCTAATCGCCACGCATGCCAATATCCCACATCAGTAAGCGGAATCCCGTTACGTGCACAACGCATTATGGTGTAATAATTAGCCGCCCAACTATGCGGACAATCACCAAACCCAAGCGTGCTCAAGCAGCCCACTGTGCAAAAAATTGTAATATTTATGTTTTATAAACGTTTAAAGTTTACTTAAAACGTTAAAAATTTTCGTAAAATTTATGTAAATTTAACATTAAATGAACTGCATATGTCCGCGAAAATTTACTTGGTAATTATGTTATATAAACATAAATATAACAAAATAGTAAACGTCAATTTTATGTGAAATTATGTTTTATCTAAACAGAAAAAAAACATTAGTAAAACTGGTTATGTATGTTCCAAAAAAGTTTTAAAATACTTAAAAATAACATAAATATTATATGTTTATTTAACATCAATAAGATATATTGGATGTCTCATAGGTTTACATGTTGTGACCTGTCGCGATCAGTTAGCGCCACCGACTCATCAATAATTTTACCTACCAATATTGGCATACAAACGTATAATACAGACCAGCGGTTCCCAAACTTTTTCAGTTTTTTAAGAAGAAGTAGTTTCTCGTGGAGCCCCAAGAAATATTTAACGTTCATTTACATTTGCCTGTGTTCTATGAAGCATAATTAACACGAACTGTATACATACATACAATACATACATACATACAATAAAGGAAACAATAGTTTTAAAAGAACTGGAGATTTCAGTAATTTAAAAAATTTCGAAATATTAATTTTTTGTGTACTAATGAACGGAGCCCTTGGGAAACCATTGCGGAGCCCCAAGGGTTCCGCGAAGCACAGTTTGGGAACCGCTGATACAGACAATCAATGATGATATTAATGATAAAAACTCGTTTTCACAGTTTTTTAATTAATTTACCAAAAATATCATATTATACGACAAACCAATAGTTATCTGTCTGTCAAAAAAAAATAAATAAATAAATAAAAATTAAAAAATAAAATAAATAACGTAATATGCCACATTATTTATTTGTTTCTCCTGTACAATATATTTCTCATCACTTTTAGTGTTTTTTGATCAAATGCTCGCGTCGTAATATTTATTTTTGATAGCATGGTGATTTCACGGATGCCGTCCTTTATTTTAACCACGACGAATATTTCTAAAATTACAACCATTATCGAGTATACTATAGCGGAGACCACCGTCGGAAAAAGCCTTGTTTGCTTGCGCAATAAAAACGAAAGAAAAAGAAATAAAAGCTGCCGAATTCAACAACAATATTGTTGTCGTGCATTATTATCGCGAGGTAAATGGCAAAAAAAAAAAAAAAAAACAAAGAACAAAAAAAAAATGATCTGTGCCAAAAACAAAAGTCGACAATAGACGGCCAGAATGTCTCTCCGTCCGGTGCCGCTGGCTACTTAATGAAATAACGACCGCGGTAATAAGATAAGAAAACTTGAGTCGCAAAAAAGACTTGAATAAACCGTCCGTTTGTCCGTTAGCGATAGTGATTCGGAATTGGGTCGAACACCGTATATTTATCTACAGTGTTTATAATATAATACACGTGCGTTTCAACCGTTTCAGGTCAAACCATTTTTTTTGCGACCACTTTTTTGTGACACTGTTTTCATCGATTTTTAATTTTGTAAAAGACGCTTTGCCCACCTTATCTCGGTCTTACAAACGCATGGCATATCAAAATGACACGCAAAACTATCGAATTCGTAGTGTTTATTATTCTTGCCTTTAAAATACAAATTAATCAACTTTGGTCAAAAGTTGGTATACTATCTGTATGAACAAGTTGGATTTCATAATTCGATTTGGACGCGAGTCATGTACATTGAGGGCATGTAAATTTGATTATGATTTGAAAATACCCACTACTAACACGCTATAGAATATTAAAATATCATGAAAATTCAGCATGCCACTACGGACGGTGACACGCCGTCGTTATCTTTTAGTTAGATGATAATAGGTGAGTTTGACTCTGACACAAAAGCTCATCACATCAAAAGAATGGTTTTGCTGAGCGCACGTTTCGTCGAACCGTTTTGTACTTAATTATTGGTGTGTCCGAGACAAAGCACGTGGGCGTCGCGTGTTTTTTGACGTAATGGTATCGCAATCACAGTGATATTCCGATCGAATAACATAATTCGAAACTATTGTTTACATTTCGGACGTGTAACGCCCGTCACTTGACTAGCTCCGTTTTTAACGTACGCGCGTGCACAGTCATTCAAAAATTTGGTTCCTGTTAACGCTAACCTTCTGCCCCTCTGTGTTTTAGAGCTGAAAACATGAATTTCTTCAGAAAACGTGTCTTGCGAGTTCCACCAGTGCGTTAAATACGTAGAGGTTAAATACGACCGAAAAAAACTGTTGAAACAGATTTGAATTCTCAACCAAGTCTTCTCTGTATCCAAGAATTGTGTCCGGTTACAAAAAAAAAAAAAAATTCCGAAAGAGGCTCCAAATTCTCTACACACACACACACACACACACACACACACACACACACACACACACACACACACACACACACACACACACACACACACACACACACACACACACACACACACACACACACACACACACACACACACACACACACACACACACACACACACACACACACACACACACACACACACACACACACACACACACACACACACACGTACATATATACGTACATACATTACGTTTTACGGTCAAACGGAATATATTTTCGGAGTTCTTTTTTTTTAGTTTTTTTTTTATTTGGTACATGTACCGGCAATAGTCCAACGTGTATATAGAGCGGATGTGTATTCACGCGTTCAACTAGAAATAAATAATGGAATGGTACACATATATGTTTTTTTTTCTGGGTCAATTTTTAAAAGATTTTTTTTTTTAAATCTGTGTTTTCTATACTCTGAAATTCAATAAAATCCCCCAAAAACACAATTCCTGCAGTGTTACACGTTAACGTATTCGTATTAGGGTTCTAAAATTTCATGAAATTTATTTTCTTGAAATATTTCGTGAAATATTTCATGAAAGTTTCATGAAATATTTCATTTACACGAAAAATAAAAATTTTCCCAAAATAAATTTAAAAAAGGGTAGTTTTCCAATTAATACATATTAGAGCTATTCAGCTATATTATGTAATAAAGATGAGAAAACACGTTTTAATTAGGTAGTATATCTATTCTATTCTATGAAAACATTGAAAACATAAATAATTTTTAAGCACAAAGTGCCCAATGCCTATGTTTTTTTATGTTACTTTTAGTTCTAATAGTGTTTAATTTTATACTAAATTTATAACGTATAAATAAAGGTGATACCTAAATATAGCCTGAACCAAATTATATACACTTATACAGTTATACTTATACATAAAACATACTTACTATTCATTTTTAACCCTTGCATTTGTGAATGTTATCTATACATTTATTTTTTACAAAACAATATTATTTATCTATTACAGATTCTTCTAGCTCCAAAAATCATTAATAGTTACAACCATGGTCTTAGAAGATATCTTGTAAGACCGTGGTTACAACCTAAAATTTATAAAACTCAATATGTTTTATTATTAAGTATCTGGTATAAAACATGGAGCCTTCACAATACGCCGTGTCGCATAGATTTTTATAAATTCAGTGCGTAGGTAACAAAATAATTATTAGTTTATATTATGGTCAAACTGTAAGTCTATAATCAAGGAACGATAGAATCTGATTGATAACATTTCACTAATACATATCATATTATTATTTACCAACATATTGTCATGTATTTAAAAAAAAATTATATTTCATGATTTCATTGAAATATTTCAAGATGAGTGAAATTTTCAATTTTGAAATATTTCAAATTAAGAACCCTAAGTCGTATAGACTGAAACGATCGTAAAGTTGATGACTGTAATGTACGTGCGTAAGAACCGATCGATTATTTGATTTTCACGTATCACGATCGAAAAAAAATTTTACTAGATTTTTCTGAGATTTTGTTTGCGTATTTTACACGTAGAACAATGATGTGTGATGGGTTTCACGCTAATTTTGTTAGATTCGCTTGGAATTTCTGAAAATGTCTGAATTTTTTTTTCTTTTTCAGTATTATTCTATATCGTGGTGTTACGATATATAGTCGAAGATATGTTGTAGTCATTGTGTTTTTTTTTTAATTTTACGATTATGAGTGAAAAAAAATGTGTTGCTTTTATTATGATATGTTTTTATAATAAAAGTAATTTTTTTCCTATTATCGTTTCCTGAATAGTAACTATGACCAAACACTTCCATTTATTATTATCGATTATCAGAAATGTCATCTGGTTAGAGTTTTTGAGTCAAGTTTTGAATTCCACAGTAATTTTTTCAAGCGTTTAGTAAAAGTGCCAGAAAATTAAGTAAAACTTTAAAATTTCCTGTTCATAAGATTTTTGAAAATAAATTTTGCAATATTTAGCCGTAAACCTAAAAAAATTATGCCAAAAACTTCAAATTTTTAATAAATATACGTCAACAATACTTTTTTACGAATTAGAAAAAAATTTTAAAGATCACTGATCACTTGATTTTAAACGCAAGTTAAACACAGAATTTCGAAATAATTTGAAATGTCTCGTTTTTAAAGTTTTTATTTAAATATATTTTGAATTACTGATATTAATATCTGATAACTTACACTATATAAACAACTAATTCAAAGGCTTTATACACTGACAATCATTTTTCAAATTTTCTAGACATGTTAAAATGCCCGTTAATAGAATTTAAAATATTTTTTTTGTAACGTTAACTGTCTTAATTTAAATACTATAGTATTATTTCATCCCACATTATTAGATAGTGAATCAAATCATGCATAATATGTAAGTATTAGCCCATGAGGTATGTATACTTCAACGATATACGTCATAACTCATAATGGTATAGGGTATATGATTGCATTATGTGATTTGAAGGATCTTGACTGAGACCAGACGTCCTTATAAAATAAGTATTAATGAGGTTTATTATAAGTTTCAAAGTTTGTTTTTAAGGACGTACATATAGGGGGCTTTTGCAGGGGACGAAATAATTTTACGTAGGCATGACCGGAAGTGATCGAATAATCAGTTTACGCAGTAAATTGAAAATTAACGAGGTCAGTAATGTTCTATATTTGCTTAGAAACTCGAACAAAAATGATATTTTGTTAGTAAACCAATCATGACTCGAGAGTGTTTATTTTAATTACAGTATTGTTATGATTTTAATAGAAAATAGTTTTGTCTCGTAATATTTTTATAACAATAACAGATGGTTTTCCTATTGGTACCAAGAATGTGTGATACAAAACTAGTGGCCAATATTAAGATCCGTATTTACTTTAATGTTTATTATTTAAATACACATACAATGTTTTTGATTTATTTTGTCGTATAAACATGGTACATATTTTATGTAAAATACAACATTTCAATCTACAGCATTGTTATTCGAATATTTTTTTAGCCATAATTGTTAATATTTTTGTCAAATTTGTTTAAACGATTACTCTCAATGTACAATAAGGATTATAATAATAATAAAAAAAAATAATAAAATAAATAGTGTTGAATTTGAATATTTCGTTTTGTTTACAAAAGAGACAACTAATTTTGATTTTGTGCACTACTCTTTTACAGTCATGACAACGGCAAATATATTTAAATATTTTCCCAAGAACCAGTGAGTCCATATTTGGTTACATTATATTGTATATAAAACTAATTTAAAAAAGCTGGTAAGTGAGATGGTGGTGGTACAAGTTCGTCCTTCGTCCCTTCTGTCCTCGGACAAGATATTGGTGATGAATGTATTAAGTTTTAAAGAAATGATGACTCATTTCTTTAGTATAAAACGATTCTGAGCAAAGCTTCAGTGTTATATAATATCATATTATTTCAATACTGTTTACGTATTTTACGGTTATTTGTATAATTTTTGGTGAGTTATAATAATTTATTAAAGTGTGTATAAAAAAAAAACCTGACTCACGATTTTTGAATTTTTGTTAGGATAATTAGGTAGGTATATGAGTAAGGTCATATTAAATTTTCAGAACTTTTTGTCAAATATGTAAAATTATATTACATAAAAACTTTCAAACAATTTGGTAAATTAAAAGTTCTATATTTATGTCAAAAGTGCTATAATTGTTCTGAAAATGTTGTCGAATATAAGAAAGTATGTATTTGATATTGGATAAAATTTTCAAGTTTCTAGCTTCAATACTTTTCGATTTATGACTAAATACCTAAAATCTGAACAGTGAAAATATCGTTTACTGCGGATTTTTACCGATTTTACCGTTTTTACTCAGTTTTTCGATCGTTATTCTTGATTACTGGAAAAACTATGGAGATTTTGGAAAAATGACCTCTTTAAAGTACCATCTTAGTTCAATTTCGAATCTAAAAAGTTGCTGGACGAAACTTTTGGACAAGGATTTCTATCCGAAAAAGTGTTTACAGAAAAAAAAAAAAATAAACATCATTGTAAAACCATAAGATCCTTCGCTTCACTCAGAATCTAAAATCTAAATGAAACTTGCAAATATTTGTAGTCGGTTAGTAGGGTTATTAAAAGTCATAATACTGTTAAACGGTTTAAGTTTAAGTGCTGAATATTAAGCTCTAAATTAAAATTAAAAAATGATTACTCCATCAATATACTCGTAATTATAAATTTGACGTTTCATCAAAAAGTGCAAGACTTGAGCGGCATCTGTCTGTTTTGATCAAACACTATCGGCAATTATCCTTTCTAGAGTGCGTTCAATGACCGCGTAATTGTTTACAAAAAAGAAAAGGTTACGCCGGTTACGGCGTCGAATGCTATGCTCTTTGTTTTTCTTAACGTGCGGGCACATCCAGTTCAGAGTGATTAATCGCAAACGTAGGCATACAGTCAAAGTGTATTTGTGTTTAATTAGAGTTGATTAACTAGTGTTAAATGAGATTAAATGTGTGATTTAAAGAACAAATAGGTAACTCGCCGAAATACATTTAGTCGAGTTCGTGTTTTTGTTTTTTCGCGTCCGGGCTAATTAGTCGTTAATAAATTATCCGAATGAGAAGGACACGACCCGGATTACTTTGATCATCTGTTCTGATTATGTAAACACGATTTTTGTTCGTCGTTAGAGTGTGCGCGCCTACGTAGAAGTTTACTGTTAAATATTTGTATTCGTGTACGTGACCGTAAGTGGTGAGTACTATTCTGATGAATTTAATTAGGAAATATTGATAAACGAATCGGTGACATCGAAAATTATTATCCGAGTATTTTTCATTAGCAAATAATAATAATAATAATAATAATAATATGAGTATTGTTCACGGAACTTTTGGTTTTTAATTAATAATTTACGCTTTGATTCGTGAAATCGCGTAATTTTTTTCGATTTGATTTTTATTGCACGTAGCTCGTCGTTAAAATATTATACTCTCAATACATTGAATTTTTTTTACCAACATTTTAGATTCTGAGTGAAGCGAAGGATCTTATGGTTTTACAATAGTTCTATTATTTTACATAGTTGATGTTCTTCTCAAACGGGACAGATTTTTCTTGCTGGCCGATTACCAAGGTTATATTAAAGCCCGAGACAAGGTCGTTGAGACATATTATACGGATCAAACCAAACAGACACAATTAATGCATCTTCGGGAAAATCCTCGTCCGGCCGCACAATCGCAGAGTATGCAAGGGAGATTGGAGATTCGGAGTGTTGAGCCTTCCTGGGATAAATTACCTGCTCCACATGAACGCGTATTGCTGATCTTCCAAAACAGTAATAATACAATTATTATTTTAACATTCAGAATTTTTCCAACGAAAAGGAAGATAGTGTTTTAACCAATAGATTTTTGAGTCGTTTTGAAAAATCGTGCAGTTCCTTTCTTTATATAGTTTCGTGTTTATTTTTTCGACCCCGCGCCCCAGGCACGTGGCTAGAATTACACCATTGGGGTGGCCTAATTATGGCCAACGTTTTTCTCGAGTGGCCAACATTTACTCACCCCCTCTCCATCTGAAAATAATCCAACAATAAGTAAGTTTATACTAAATATAATTTTATTTTTAGTTTCTATACTAACCGATATCGCTAGTCATTAAGTGTCTTAATTCGACGGATTCGGCTGTAGACGAGTGCTTGTCGTCTGTTTATATTCATATAAGTTATTATGAATTTAGAATATTTTAATATGTGACAATGTAATCTATAATAATATGTAATAACAAAATATATCAGACAAATACTTTCCAAATACGGTTCAACATTATTTTTTTACTTTGACTCAATTAAAATTTAGATCTATTAAAAGTACAGTTGGAGTGGCCAGTGAGGTGGCCAATAAATATTTTCGGGTAGCCGGGCCACCCCAGGCCACCCCTTACTCGGGGGGGGGAGGGCGTGAGTCGTTATCGTCGTCGTGAATCCAAGTGCCGCCGGTCGAACGGTCGTGGTGTCGCGGTCGACGTATCGTTCGGTTTTCATTAGATTGCGCGACGGACCGTTGGCATAGTGACCGGGTGGGCGAGGAGACGACGACGACGACGACGACTATGTCGCGCAGTCACGTGGACCGTCGTCACGGCACGGCGGAATCAATTAACGGCCGGAAAGCGAGCGAAAACAAATACACCTGTACCTGGACGTCGCGTCGGGAGAGCACGGCGGCGGGCACGCTCGCGCTGCTCCAGGGTCGTGCTGACGGGATGTCGGGCGTTATTTCGACTGTCGCACCCTTACATAATGAATTACGACATCAGTCGGGAACGAATCGCACCGATAGCGTTGTGCTCGAGTACGATTATTTTAACGTTTTACAAAGTACCGAATCTATAAATAAAATATGGTTATAATGATACACTTAAGTTGACACGTATCATGATAAATTCATTTACATTTATTGTTCGCGAATCTTTACGGTGCGTAATAGTGTTCTATTAGTAATAGTATAATACATATTATTATATGTTTCTGTACGTAAGCCAACTTTGGAGTTAAAGTTTATCTCAATAAATAAAACAAAAATAAATAATAAATAATAAATATGTATCAGTCTCGGGGTAATTATTGGACTAATTCAATTTTTTTCTATTCAATATTTTTCAATATATATATATATAGAAATATTAATTTATATAACTATAGCGTATTATAAAATTTTTTGAAAATTTTCATCTCAACATTTCAAAAAAATTTGAATATCGTTAGTCAGAATTTCTTTAAATACATGTTTTAATAAGTTGATATAAATTCGTATACAAAAATATTGGCTGTTTTTACGTTAACTTTCTGCTTAAAATCTGTTTAAAACTTTTTTGGTGTATCTGATCACAATAAAACTTGGAACATAGATATAAAAACATTTTTCGAATCTTTTGGTGACAGAAAATTTCTAATGAGTTATAATTGTTATAACAATTGAAGTTTAAATGAGTTATATCTAATTGAATATATTATGAGGGTTTAATTACAAAAAAACTCACCAAAAATTATACAAATAACCGTAAAATACGTAAACAGTATTTAAATAATAATATATTATATTACACTGAAGCTTTGCTCAGAATCGTTTTATACTAAAGAAATGAGTCATCATTTCTTTAAAACTTAATACATTCATCACCAATATCTTGTCCGAGGACCGAAGGGACGAAGGACGAACTTGTACCACCATCATCTCACTTACCATTTCATGTTCGTGGCTCGCAATGATATTTTTTATTCGGAACGTCTTAAACACGAATATTGTTCTTAAGGAGATCGCATTTAGGTTTTCACATTTCATTAAAGAAAAGTATTAATATGAACAACTGATATAGGACGCCCAACACTTTTAACTTCTGTTTTTATTCGTTTCTGGGCTTTCATTCGTATTTTTATTTATTTATTTATTTTTTGAATCAAAGTTCTGTAAAATAAGTGTTTTGAAAACAATGAGATATGTAATGAGCGTGGATTTCAAAGTTAAATACATCCGTAGAAAATGGGCGATTAGCGTCGAGGCGAGTGAATTTAGGTCGTATAGTTTAATCCAATGCTTTTATCTGGAATGTTCGACTGAATATACGTTTTTGCATTACTTCAAATCAAATTCATCGTATGTTTACACCGAGTTCAATGCGTTTAGAGATATTATTAAATTTTAATATTTTTTCCATGTTTGATAAAGGCGTATTTATAGTATAACAATAAATTATACTTAAGTTATTTCGAAGAAATCGTGAACTCTTTAAGATTCATATGTTATCAAAAATACTTATGACATATTATGAAAATAACAAATTATTATCACACATTTTTTTCTATTTTGACTGAAGAGTCAAAGCGTTTAAAAAAAATAATACTTTACTTATAAAAGAAGAAAGTCGATGGCCTTTTTAAATTTATGCGAAATAGTCTGATGTAGTCCTGTCTAAATGCTGTTAGTAATAGATAATGATTTTTTCACCATTTATTGTTGAAAACCGCTTCATGTGTGTCTAATTTTAAGTTTAACAATTCATTATTTTCAATTAAAGATTATATCCAGTAAATAAAAATACCAATGATATTGTTTGGTCTTAGTGAATAAATAAAAAGGCATCTCATTATATTACCTACTCTAGTCAATGATTTTTCAAAAAAAAAAAAAATGCGCTCTTTTTTGGCAACTAACTTGGCGTTTCATTGAAATCGCACAACATAATGTACACACATTTCACTTTGTTACCTACACATTTCGTAAATAAAAACTAAATTAGTCGCGCATTGAAAAAAACAACTCATCCATAATATCCTTGATTTTGGGTTGTACAACAAACATAATATATAGTTCATTAAGTACTGTAAAGCAATGTACTATTAGGTGAACTTTTATTCGAAAATTATAATGCTTTTGGAAAAAAAATAGAGATATGTAGCATAATTTGAGTGACACAGATCACATCCCTTTATTATGAAACGGGTTAAAAATTGAATGTAAACACACAAATAATATATAAATATATTATATATGTATATTTAGGAACGAATCACGATTTTTGGCGAAAAAAGAAATAAATTAAACTGCGTTGAAATATTGTAGATCGTGCAGCGTTTAACATTTCTGAAAAAGAGAAATAAATTAAATCGTGTTGAAAATATAGATTGTGCGTCACATTTAACACCGTTCTTCCGCCTATTCGATTAATTTATGTAAATAAAAACAATTAAAACCGAACAGCGTTAAAAATAGATACCCGTATATCGTGTTTTTACGTAGTAAAGCGCCGAGAAGTGCAGTTCGAAACAATTTACTGTTCATAATTTCGTTACAAGAACGTCGGACATAAATAATTATTATAATAATAATAATTAATAATGAGTACTTATTGTGAAAATGTCTCTTTGTGATCACAGTTTATTCTGATGGACTTAATACATCGTGTACAGCGAAAAACCAACTCTGCGATGAACCATACGAAACCGATTGTCTTTGAGCAGTGGAAATTACGGTGGTTGTACAAATGTAGGGATCGGCTGACGACAGTTCGATTAAAAACCATTCAGTTTCCGATTGAGCTCGGTGCATTCGAATAATTTAGTCTCGTGTATGGTCCGAGATGAGATTGTTTAATACCGTTTAAACTATCATTTTTTTCAAATCGTATCCAGCATTAATTACACGTCGCATTCGATCGTTCGAATTGAACCGCGGCTTTCATAACGACGTATTATGTATTTCGGCCGAGTTTCCGCTTTATCGTACAAGTCATTATTATTATTATTATTGTTATTACTGATCACCCGTAAATCGTAATATCCGAGGTCCGTATCAAATGATTGAACGTAAATTATTTCTATCGTTTGCGATTGGAACAGCATAATATGGCCCGTGCTTTGTGATGTACGTGTAGCGTTCGGTGCAGTAACACGGGGTGGGTTTTAAGTGAAAAATAAAAAAAAAAAATTTTGCAACAAAATTTTAAATTTCGTTTTCATAAAAAAAAAAAAATTTAAAAACGATCAAAAACTATGTGGTAGTAGTGCACACATAGAAATTATTTGCAAAGCTTTTTTTTTTCTAGGAACCCGACGGTTACAGTCATATTTTATTCCGGAGAATCAACTGTTACAACCTTTTTTACTAGTGTAACTCTATGTGTACGATTTTTTAGTTTTGGCACTCGATTCGTATGCAGCCATCATACTTCAAAGTGGAAAAAAAAGAAGAAAAACGTGAACGAACGCGATTCCACTTGTTTTATTAATTAAATAGCTTTACCGCGTACGCATAAAAATCGTGCCCGAAAATACACGGGGGAAAATACGTTTTCAATGAATAAAATATCCCCGGGGAGGCGTACACGAAATGTAAACGGTCGATAACGTGTTGTAATGTTTTCAATCGCGTAACAAATCGTTTATATCATAACCCGACACGCACTGCACGTGTTTATAAGGTGCAGCAGCGGTCGGAGTATTGGATTTCATTGCTCGAATGACCGTGTAATTCATTAGCTAATATAAAACCAAGTAGTGGGACGTATGATTCACGACTTGAGTACACAGGAGTTCGCATGCCTTGATCGTATGGGGAGAGGGGCTAAAATTGTGGTTTGTGTATCTGCAGAAATGTTTTTTTTTTTTTTTTTTTGGGGGGAAGGAAGGAGGCATTTTGTAAAACAAAAAAATCACCTTTGACGTGATGAAAAATATGTAGTTTCGAAATTCCTAAATTTAGTAGCTTATGTTTCATCTGGCTATCATTCCTTCGAGAACCTATGCTTATCAAGATCTTGTTAAATACATAGTTATATTCTTCATTGGTTTCGTAGTAACGAATGTTAAAAAAAAAAAAAAATGTTATTTAATTCTTCATTTGAATGAGTGAATGACTTAATGGGCTAAAGTTTCAACTCCATAAAACTGTTTTTAATTATAATTATTTTATTATTTATTTATTGGTTTTTCAACGGGGAATAGTCCTTTATAATATATAATAATACTAAAAAGAAAAAAAAACAACCAAGATATAGGAATAATGATGATACGAAATATCAATAATTATTTAACAATTTAAACATTTGAGACTAACATTATATTTTGTGCAATTAAATGTATATAATAAATTTATTAAATAATAGTCAACACCGTATTTTTAATTTATTGGTTGATGCACATAAAGCCATACAAAAAAATGTATATGCTATATTTTAAAATAATAATAGCGATGAAGGTAATATTTATTTTATGTAATACTAATAAACGTTTAAGACTTAATATTTCTTAAATAATGATTGACTTACTGTTTAATATTTACAAGATTTATTTACTAATTTGAAAAAAATTCAGCTCGCAAGCGGAGCCACTCAGCCCACCCTGCCGCTCCCGTGTGCGCGTCTTTATTTGAATGGAGATATTTCATAAACTCATCGTTCAATACGGTCGCATAGAGTCGATTTACGCCGTGACATCGCAAATTATTTGGAGATATTGCGATTGTGATGTTTCACTTTATTTCGATGCCTAGTAGATCGCATTAACTGTTTTGTAAAAAAAAATATCATCTATAGTGAGAATGATTTCGTATTTTATACCAAGGAACAAAAACCTAACCTTTGAACCGCAGTATACGTTCATCATATTAAATTGTCTATTGTGCTTAATCAACTATTATGTTGTGATACAGTAGTAAGTATTTCTGATCCCAATTAGTAATTACTCTAATACTATAATGATTAATAATAAATATAAAACTGTAATATGAGATTAACTGCTCTAATCTAAGAAGAAATCGTACTGGCGTAATGTAATACTAATCGACGATATCGTATTCATTTTCCAGCCGAGTAAATTCTTTTATTTTAATTGAAAAGATTTCAAAGAAAAGAAAAGTAGAAACGATAAGTCGGATTATAAAACAACGATTAATATATATATATATATATATATATATATATATATATATATATATATATAAGTGGTGCATTTAGGATTTTTCAAAGGAAGGAATAATTTTTTTTCAAGTTTTAACAGATCAATATAATATATAAAAATAACTGAAAAAAAACGCCTGATTCGATTGCAAACTTCTTACTACTTCCTTTTTAACTCAGTACAATTATTTAATTTTAATCATCATATAAACGAGTTAGGAAATTAAGCTAGTTAAAAAAAAAAACTATTTGCATTTATTTTATAAAATTGATTTTTTTTAAAACATCATCATTGATATTAAATTATAACTGAAAATCAGGTTTTCTTGAATTAATTTCTAGTTCATCAATATTACTGTATCAACACTACTGATAATACAGCTAGTCGGTTGAAATGTTTCTAAGGACGACAAAAACAACACGAATACTATAAAGAGGTAGTTTGAAAATATAAATTATTGTGAATAATTTTATACGTCAGTATTCAGTATATCGCCATGTTATAAATATACATTTTTTTTACTGAAGTATTAATTATCGATCGATAACAATTATCGAGACGAATTACGATTTGCTGATAACGATTATGATACACATTATGGCATTGAATAAGAGATCATTTTTCTAGACACAAAAAAAAAAAAAAAAAATAATAATAATAATAATGACTAAACATCATTAGGGCAGTGAAAATTAAAAGCTGAAACGTCAAAATTTTCAGAATAATAAAGTCAACGAAATTTTTATCTTTGAATATTTTAAAACGAAAAATAATTTTTTTTTATTTGGTTTCTTAAACGTTTAAACTAATAAAATTGAGATACGAATGATTTGTAGCCCATAGTCCAGCAAGTCTTCTAATAAAAGGAAAATAGCTGAATTTTATTATCCTGGGTTAGTTTTCACAACGGTCGAATGCTCGTAGGACACTCTGTACACGTGGTAGGCGTTCGTTCAATTATCACCGTGTCGACTTGCAAACGCTCGCGCACGTAACGGACGTACGACACGTCGACACGTCGATAGGCTCTCACGGTCATCGTCGTCGGCCGTCGGACAGGGAGCGATCCACGAGTGACGATAGACAAAGGGATTTTTGCCAATATGGCGATATAACTCATACACACATACACACACACACACACACACACACACACACACACACACACACACACACACACACACACACACACACACACACACACACACACACACAAACTATGTATTATGTGAATACACGAGGAAATGAAAATGAAAAAAAATAAAAAAAAAAAAATAATAATACGTCGATAGGTCGCGCAACACAGAATCGTAACGGACCGACAAGGCGGCGACGAGGTCGACCGAGTGGCGAGAGACGGCGTTAAACGTTCCGCGTGTGAGCGCATCAATCACCACGCGCGCCCACGCGAAACAATAACAATAACAATAACGATAATGATAATGATAATGGTAATAATAATAATAATAATAATAATAATAGTAATAATAGTAACAATAATACGCCGTCATCGTGTCGCGCGTTTCGACGTCCGTGTCAATCTCTCTTTTACGGAACGCACTGTTTTCGACGATCGATCGTTACTGTATCGCCGTCGATCGCAGAGATTAAACGTAAAACAGTGTTTTGAGTGAATAACACACACGCCACAAGCATTGTCAATATCGTCCGGTCACGCCGTCCTGCCGCGGCGGCGGCTCGATTAATATTTAATACACAATAGAGCGTCGTTTAGAACGACACTTTTTTTTTTTTTTCTATTTTTCAGGAAAGAACTACTGTTCTCGCGGGGTTGATCGATCAGAACCACGCGTTTTCTATCGACGGTTTGAAATCAACGTTAATTTTTCGCTAATTAACTTCCATCGGTATTTAGGCACTTGAGTGTTTATAATATTATAAAAACGAAGACTATAAATCAAAAAAGTGATTTCTTTCCAACATAAAAAAAAAAACGTCATTATAAAACTAAAATGGTTTTTTTAGTCTAGGGTATCAAAATTCATACATACGATTTTAATTAAGACCAATTGCACTTTTCGGTAAATTTTCTACAACCATTGTAATTTGTTGACATAGATGTATATAATTATTGAGTTGAACGTTTATCTGGAAGATCGTAATCTAGTCTAAAAACATACGAATACAATTTACTATTATTGAAAAAAAATTCGTTCACGTCGATCATCTTAGCGATTTAATCTCGCTAAATACAAAACGTATTGAATATCAAAAGTATTTAAGTTATGACAAATTATTATCAAAATGAACGATTGTTTTAACCATCCGACCGATTTAGAGTTTTTTGGTTGATTTTTTTTTTGATTTTCGTTTGAGTGTTACCTTTTTTCACGGATAGTGGTCACTTTATTTCATCCGTACAGTATTATGCAAGCATCGACAGAAACTCGCTGCTGTAGAACGCACTCTGAATACGAGTTTGGTTTAAAATGATTTTCGTAGATTTTGTACAAAACGGGTTGCTTAAATTTTACTCGCCTCATCATATTTCGTCTCGTGACGGTTATAGTAGGTCAATTCGTTTTTGTGACACAATATTTTATTACGAGTGAAATAGTGTTGCCTGTTTTTTTTCCTTTGTGCCGGCACTTCATATACTACGCGAGATGTACACCGGTGTAGGTCAACAGCGTAAGAACGACGAGTAGAGGTATGAATTGAGAATGTACGTAACGGTATTTCCGGGTAGTAAAACTTTTGAACAATGTGATAATATCTCGGAATGGAATGAATATTTTTGTTCGCTGTTCGCCCAAGACTTCCAATGGTTCAAAGTATTTTTGAAATTTTATCCGAATATCAAATACAACGTAAATCTTAAGAATATTTGTAGTAACTCGTAGAGTTATTATATTTAGGGTTAGTTATTATATTTAGGTTATCATATTTAGGGTGAGTCACTTCTGTTTGACAAATAAAATGACTTTGTTTTTTTTTTTGGTTTTTTGATGAATATTATGGTATTGCACTAAAACTGTATTGTGTATTAAAATATTTCTTTGATTTTTGTAACTCAAATTCTAAAATTAACCATTAAAAAATATCCAAAATAGCCATATTTTAGACCGGGTTTTCGGATAAAGTATTGTATTAAAACATCTAGTCTGATCATTAATTTATAACTATTTTTAAACTTTTTGAAAATATGAATTCAATAATCAAAATTATTATACGTTCTATCCAGATAGAGTCAGTGATTTTGATTATTATTTCCATTATTGATGATGATAAATACTTATAAATTTTAATTAATTATAATTAGATAATAGCTATGAGAGATAAAAAATCTTGGAATGAATTCAAATTTCGATTAATCATTTAATTTATTTTGGTATTGAATAATATGTGATAAAATGATGTAAAGCACAATATGATTGTTAAATTTTTGACAAACTTAAAAAATTGGAGATAAGTAACTGTTTAACCTATATTCGAGATTTAAACACTAACATTTTCTTAAAAATCTGTTTCATAAAGTTATTATTTTGAATTTTTTTTACAACATTTTGAAATTTTAAAATTTGAGTTTCATAAATGAAAAAATAATTTTCATATGCAATGTTATTGAAGCGCATGACCAAAGCATTTTTAAAAAAAAAAAGATAAAAATACTGAATAGAAAAAAGTTATTGCATTTGTCAAACAGGTCTGACTCACTCTGTATACATAAATGTTGTAAAATATAAGCGAATTTCATTTATTGTTTGACTTCAGAAGCAGAACAAGGAAAAGTATTCTGAAAATGCATCTCTTTGCACAGAAATTTAATATATCCGACCCAGCAGCATGCTAATCTATGATATTTTCCATCCGCACAAAAATCTCTTCTCTCTTATAAATTGTTTTGTAGAACTAATGTGTTAGCTAAAAAAGAACGTGATTAAAAGTTATGCCATTATTATTCGTGATTGAACGACGAGAGGATGTATAGATTACTGTCAATGTACAAAATGAGTAGGTTACAAATATGGTTGATATTAACCAAATATCTATTTTATTACTATTATTATTGTTATTATTTGTATTTATTTTCAAAATCAATATCAAAATTAATACCGACAACGATTAATAATTATTACTTTGAAATTACTCAAGTCTCATTGAACGACTCGTATATAAAACAGACGGAATACATGGAGCATTCAGTGTTATAATCAGTTTTATTTATTTATTTATTTTTTTTTTTGGCTGCAGTGTATACTATTGTATTCGCATGGAAACCATTCGTGGACAATAACCATCGTTAACGGTAATGATTAATGAATGACGGCTAGATACAAAAAAAGATAATTATAATTCGATTTGTACGTAAAAAAATGTATTGATGCCGTAATCGTGTATTCGTGTATTTATTAGTTTTACATACTTCTGGCGGAAATCACGCAGAGAATTATATTATAGTGTTGTGTTGTACACAATATAAGACTAATTTAAAGCTCTAGATATCAACAATTTTCCGATAGGAACGTACTGTTTCTCGTCTCATTCAATCGCGAGAGTGACCGGTCGTCTTTTTCTACACCCGACAGCTCGATTTCGTGGAAAATTGGCCACGGTTCACGATGTAAAAGACTATTTTGAAGTCGGTCACGACTCCGTATGCCTACTGGCCACCCTTTTAGACGTACGGGCGGGTGAAGACAGCGTCACCAGCAACGGTTATGGACTTCTCGGGTTCGAAGGCTCAGGTTGTCGGTCGATTAAAATTTAATTTAGACGTATCTGCCTGTGTGCACTACCGTGTTCGTCATTTTGCACGTATGATCAGTGTGCGTGAGTCTAGAGGGAGTCGAAAACGATATGCGTGTGTTGGTTTGGAAAAAAAAAAAATTAAAATTCGAACACGGCATGAACGAGACGAAAAAATCAACCGGTATTATTTCTTCGGCGCGTTCTCGCGAATAAACGTTTTCATCCGACCGGTCGGATTTGACAAACGGCGAAATCGCGAACCGTTCGATTCGCCGCACCGGAGTACTATAATTGTACAGAACGTCGCGGAGCGTTATTATTGTGACGAGCGGAATTTTGTTTTTCGCGATAACCTGAGAATACGACGACGGTCCGTGCATTGTGCACACGTCTATATTATGAACTCGTTGTCACGGTGAACGTAAGTTCGTGTGTATAGAACAAAAGAGTAAGTAGTCCCGCGAAGCTACGGCGGTGGTATTGGGATAGTGGTGGGGGAGAGATACAGAGAGAGAGAGAGAGAGAGAGAGAGAGAGAGAGAGAGAGAGAGAGAGAGAGAGAGAGAGAGAGAGAGAGAGAGAGAGAGAGAGAGAGAGAGAGCGTACGGGCGGGGAAGAGAGACGTGTTGCGATAATCATCAAATAAAGGTCGACTCGACGGAAGAGTTTGCGTCCGAGAAAAGAAAGCGCCAGATTTTTTTTTATTTTACGAGGTGTGTTCAGTAAATACACAGATAAAATTTATTAAAAATTATACTTAAAACTTACAATTTATTTGAATGGATCACTTTCAAAATAGTGTCCTTTAGCTTCAATACAATGCTCTCAACGGTCTTGCCACCTTTCGAAACTCCTTTGAATTTCCTCCATAGTTATGGCCTTTAGCTCTTGTATCGCGTTATGGATAGTTTCGTTAACGTCTCCGAATCTGTGGCCTTTGAGGGTACTTTTTAGTCTTGGAAACAAAAAAAATAAAAAAATCACATGGAGCTAACTCAGGTGAATATGGTGGGTGAGGTACCACTGGTATACTTTTAGAAGCCGAAAATTCACGTATGGAAAGTGCTGAATGCGCTGGTGCATTATCATGGTGCAAAAACCACAACTTTGATTTCCACGCTCCTGGTCTTTTACGGCGTAATTTCTCTCTTAATCTTTCTAATAATTGTTTATAGAACACTTGATTTATTGTCTGACTCTTAGATACAAACTCAAAATGAACTAAACCAAAAAAAAAAAAAACAATGAGCATTGCTTTAATGTTTGATCGGACCTGACGACATTTTTTTGGACGAGGTGAATTTGTGGTCTTCTATTGCGATGATTGTACTTTGGTTTCGGGATCATATCCATATAACCATGTTTCATCACCCGTAATAATTGATTTTATAGGATTTGGGTCATTAGAAACCCGATTTTTTAGTTTCAAACTCACTTCAATGTGATGTTCCATTTGCTTCTCCATTAACAATTTTGGCACTAATTTTGCGGACACTCTTTTCATACCTACCCAATTCATCTGATAAAATCGAACGACAAGTGCCAATTGATACGTCAACTTCATTGGCTATTTCTAACAGTTAATCTTCGGTCGTTTCTAATTTTGTGTCGAACAAAAATAATGATATCATTTGTTTTTGAAGATGATGGACGTCCAGGATGATGATCATCTTCAATGGATATCCGACTTTTTTTAAAACGTTTGAACCAGTAAAAAGTGACACAACGACTTAGTAAAACGTCTCCAAAAGCCCATTTGATCAGTTCAAAAATTTTCCGTAGCATTTTTATCAATTTTGAAACACAGAATTTAATATACACGCGCGATGCTCCGTATAATATCGTAAAATCGCGATTTTATACAAAATGACCAACTTTGAACACGTATCGATGTTGAGATTATATTATCGTATTCGAGATAATGATTATTATTATAATATACTGAAATAATGGCCATTATCACTAGTTTATTTCGGTATAACAACATTACCGATAACATAAATGATTTTTCCGTAATAATTTTAGTCTGGGTATTTATCGAACACACCTCGTATTCTACGTTGTTTTTATTTTTTCCGACATCAAAGGGCGCACACGACGACGGTGAGAGAGTATCGCGTGACGAATCGTATTAGGAATCGCGTGCGTACGCTCGCCTACTACTCTTACTAGCGAAGTCGACGCTAAAACGGAGCACTCGCCGCACCGTACCGACGACGTTTTTGTACGGCCAAGTGCGTGGGCGTTCCCGAGTAATTTATCAGGTCAGCTTTGGGTTATTCGGTCTCGTTTTACGAGTTTAGATCGTTTTTTATCTCGTTAAGAATTCTTTAGAGTCTGCTGGCGCGAAAAATCGTAATTAGATCGGGAAAAATCCGAGTCGGATACCTAATTCGAATTCTCATCGACATAAAATCTCTTTCGCGTCTTCTCCCGAATCACGCGAAATATACTAAAATCTATTTGATCTCGGCTGTACCCGACGTTTACTGAATTCGGAAACGAATCATCACCAGGGTTTACGTGTCTTACGCAAAGTACGTCGTCGAATCGAGAACGTTCAAAGGGGCTATAGCCCCCTCCCCCTCGTGAGTAGATGACTCTGACGGTGTACACAGGACGGGAACCGTGACGGCGGCGATGCGAGTGTATTTGCATGATATTACCGTTCTTTCGATGTCGCGAAATCAAAATCAAGCGACCGCACTTGCCGCAGGACTGGTGTTTTATCCAAGGGCGTCCCTGACCCTATTTTCAGGGGGGGGGGCAACTTTTAGACTTGTAATGTCGAGGAATAAAAAATAAACAAAATAATTTAACTAATAATATTTAGGATTAAAAATAAATAAAAATTATTTTAAATGAAGCACAAACTAATTAAAATTATTATTCTATAAAACAAATTCCTTTAATCGTATGTGTTCTGCAAATCTATCTATTATTTTGCATGCATCTAGTGTACTACGTGAACTGTGAAGACGTATTCGTGTACTACAATGATATTATTACTATTTCGTGTTTAACAAAAAAAAAAAAATTATCGAACGTTCAGTATCAGATAACGTGTATCTAAAAGTATCTATCGTTATAAAATCGATACGATACGAGCTGGGTAAATTCCGAACGCTTCTATCAATATATTACACACCTATATCATAATCTATGACTTTAAATAATTTCGTAATTTTTTTCTAATGATTATTATCATATAATACAGATAATGTGAAAAAGGTAAAAAAAAAAGCCCAGGGGGGGCGATCGCTCCATCGCCCCCCCAGATATACACCCTTGGTTTTATCACGGGGCGCACCGTAGCATTTAAAAACGGTATTCTGATTTGTTTTTTTTCCTCAAACGATCGCCGATGGTCGCGAAAGCGAATTGACGGAAGAGGAATTGATATAATTGTCTTACTGGCCGTCCGGAACCGCGTAGTGCGCACGCGCATGATGGAAAACGAGAGGCGGGCACGAAAACCAAAAAAAAAAAAAATATCAAAACGGGATTAAATAATTTGGCGCGCAGGACGAGCCGACGGTCCGGGGTGCAAACGTTACTTATTCTAGTTATGTTTTTTTATTTTTAAATTTAATCTCTATCGGCGGGGAAAGATGCGGGCGTAGGACCATTTCACTCGAAAAAAAAACCCCCGCAATCGATACGAAAATTAAATTACCCTTAACTGCGTGCGACGGCCACTCGATCGTGCCGCGGCGTAATATTTTATCTATGCATCTGGCGTCATGTCGTTTACGTGATCAGATTCGTAACGACTTTTTTTTTTATCAAGTATTATTTTTATTTTTATTATTACGGTTTTTTTTTTATCAAACACTTAAGATTTATACTCTTGCGTACAGATGTGTGTGTGTGTGTGTCCGCATTGAGTATACATATATATATATATATATACACAAAGCTATATATACTCTATATTTTGCGAAACCTCTGGGGACACGTGGGATTATTAAACGCTATCCGTACTAACTATTTTATCCTATCGATGCCCAAGATGGGTTTAAAACACAATTACGTGGTTTTCCGTCGAAACGGAAAAAAATAAATATATTTTTCCCGAACTCGATACGCTGGTCCGGTCAATGGCGTTGGGACGACGCGTGTCTAAAAAAATAAAACGCCGATTTTTTTTTCCGCATGAATAATATAATATTATGCGTATGCGTTACACAATCGTATACAAGGGCCCCGCGTTAACAGAGTACGAAACATTTTTAATGTGAACGTCATTTAGTAGTGTATCGTGTAGTGACGATGTCATAACGTTTTCATGATAATTTTTTTTTTTTTTTGTAAATTTATTTGTACCGAAATATTTGATAGAATACGACGAACCCGAAAAATTCAACTATGTACAACCGACAGTTTTAGAATTTACGACGATCGTGGACAGCAATAACATGTCGATTGAACATTTACGTTCGGTTAATTAAATCAAAAACATGTGTTTGATCGTGTTGAAATCGAAGCAAGTGGAGTGTGTTAGTGTGTGTGTGTGTGTGTGTGTGTGTGTGTGTGAGTATGTATGTATGTATTTATATATTATAACGTCCACGTGATACACGCAGTTTCGATTTTATCTGATTTCATTGTGGATCGCAGGGTCGATGGTCGGTGTAATCGTGATGATCGGTGATTTACTGAGAGGCTCACGACGGCTATGACAAGGACCGTAAATCGTTTTCCTAAAAACACAAAGGTCTCGGTACGGGTCACTGAAACATTTGTCGGACGTTTACGTCTTGGGTGGGTTCGCATCAGTATGTTTTACAGAGGTTCCGAAACAGCTAAATTAATTCAACCGAATTTTTAATTTTTTTGCTCAGTAATTGGTATCTTCTTGCAAAGATTTTACGTTCAACGAATTCCGGAAACTGGGAAATCGACTTTTATACCGAGCTTTATAATTAATATATTATATAATATACAAACGTTTCGCCGCGCGTCAGACCGACGTTGCCAAAGAAGGTATACGCCATTTGTATCTTTTTTGATCGACGGATAATTAAAAAAATGAATAAAGGTCCAGGCCACACCGAGCTGACGGAGCTGCTTGTGCATAAAACAACACGTTTTCTCAGTAAAATATTTGTGTCTCAGATTTGTTTTATTCATATCGTGAAAGATGAGATAATGTCTGTTTTTCATCATTTCTTACCATTTTTTCATGAAAAATACTACTTCACATTTTACATTTCGACGGTAAAATTATTTTTGATACTTATAAATATGCTTATATATTTACTACTATAAATTTTGTAAATTAAAAAAAAAAAAAAATTATGAACTTTTTAAGTTTTTTTTTTAATTTTCTTGAATGATCACCCATTATTCATAACATTATAACGAAAGAAAATACTCTTCGAATGTAGATATTGAAATTGGACCAAAAGTTTACGGTACTTAGGAATTTTTTAAATTTAGAATTGTGTAATAAATATACGTGAGGTATCCCGTAAAAATTTACCGACACTAGTACTGATATTTTTATATGTAAACCATTTGTCCGTAAATAAAAAATTAAACGTTATAGTTTCCAAAAAAAAAAGTATTATCTTACATAATATTTTGTTATAAATAATGGTTCTATTGAAGCATATTAAAACAATAAAGAAAACATTTGTGGATAACGAAAGTTTAAATAGGTTTTTTTTTCTAAAATAAAATTGTATCGGAGTAGTATAGTAGCTATTTAAAAAAAGAAAAATGGTAAAAAAAACATTGAATCGAACAAAAGCTAATGCAGTTACAGATGGGTTTGTTGCACCGTGTACTCTCATACGTATAATGCTGTGCTAATCAATTATTTTGACATGTCCAAAGCGGGATCAACTAATCCGGCCGGTTAATGATCGATTTTCGTGTACACGTTATCGTAAAACTACTGTGTAATTTTTATTGTTTGATTTTTTACCGTTAACATCGATGACCCGACGTCCCTGGCATTGTAATCCGCCAACGGGCTTGCAAAGACCTATGCGAACAGCCAATCAAAATGGGTGTGTTTAATTAACAGGCTTAGCGGTGTGGTTAACCAACCAAGCACTTGTTCGTTATAAAGCCCATTGTTAATACTTATAATGGCACAGTCCGTATACGTCATAATAGTCCATTTGCGTCATTTGCAATGTTCGCGTCATTGGATTTTTACCATCACCGTGGTCCCGAAATCCCGGTGTAAATTATTAGCGATATAGGTGGGTAAGAATGATAATGTTGAAATGAAAAGCAAAAAATAAATAAATTAAAAGTCATTCTGATCGGCGAACGAAAATATTACGTCATGAGTTGATGGTTAAACAAAAATGTTTTTTTTTTTTTTTAATTTTCAATTCAACCACATTTCAAACGACCGTCGATCATAGCGTATTGAAGCGCATGTCTGGAAAATGTTATTTAAAAAGTATTTTCTCGATTATTATGCCAACAACGGTACAATTTAATATCAATCGATCGCAATGATCGTTTTATTCCGAATATCATATTGAGTTAAATTTATAGTGTTACACCTTACATAATTCTAAAATGAAGAGCCTTTTTATGGACATAAAATATATACAAATTATATTTTACGGTCATAATTTCGCTATGATGAACCTAAAATTAATTTTTTGTCTACGCCAAAATAACTCAACACACTCCGCATAAATGTTATGATAATAAGCCAAAGGTCAATTTATATTCTCAGAGTATCCATATTTCGTCTGAGCACGAGTTAAGCGTGTGTGTTCGGAATAGACAATGAGGGATAAACTACTGGGACAAAGATAGAGAGAGAGATAGAGATGGAAAAAAATCCACTTGCTCAATAAAACAAACAGAAAAGAGCTTTAAACCACGTCCAGACTTAAGCACCGGCCATGTCGCGTCGACATTTGTTTCCGGCTGTGTGGCGGAATTCGCCAGCGTATTCAATTACGGAGCGATAAACTAGTCTAACATTTCCGGTGACGTTGAAATGAAGAATGTCGGCCACGAAATCGCGCACGAGCTGGGTTCGCGGGAGCAGCTTTTTGAACGTTTCTGTTTGTTATAATTTATTCGTATAATTCAGTCGTATAAATTATGACGACGTATTGCACGGCATGAGATGGCCGCGGTGATTTTCCGTGAACACCAACTCGAGTAGACCATATTATTTGTTTGTTCATCTGTAATATTTCATTATATCATAAACTTTAATCTTTTCTGTTTAAACGAAAATTACTTTAGAACTTCATGAAAGTCCGATGGTTTTTTCGGCGTACAAAAATATTTATTTTGCTCGAGTGTTAAAAAAATACGACCTTATCAAAATATTAACGATATTAATATTACTGCAACTTTTAAATATATATTTACGTCAGTAATTTTATCTACGTATACTTCACTTTGCCGATTTAATATTTCTTTTTCGGAAGAATTTGAAATGCATTTAATTCGTAGTGGGTTCTTTTCGATTATTAAATCCCGATTACTTTGAGCGAATAACGCGCGTATTTATTATCCTATCGCACGCAACTACAACAGTGAGGTCCATAAATATCGATTCATATGATAAACGTTGCTTTTGAAATAAAAATGAATAAAAAAGAACGTACTTGGCACCATGGGGTATTCTTCGCTCCTCGTATAAGATAATGGGAATGGATGTATCGAATTTTTAAGGACTAATAGATAATTTATTTAATTAAACGAATTCATCGATTCTGAGCATAGCTTTGGTATAAAAATAATGTATCGTTTATATACTTGACCGATTTTAATTTGATTGTGAAAATGTTTTTTTAATTGAATTTCTTTAAAGTTTTCTTGTTTGGTTAATGAGAAATTCTTTTCAACTAAAAAACTAAAACATGTTGTTCTATCTATATCCAATGTTTCCTAATGATTGGATTGACCAAATTTTTAAATAAACATTTAATGTTAAAAATCGATTTAAAAACCATCGATTCTGTAAAAATTGTATAATAATTTACTTAAACGCTTTTAACATTTTTTTTCACTTTTGACAGTTAAGTATATCAATATGATCATAATACATATTTTCAGAATTTTATGCCAAATATTCATTATGTTAATTAATACTTATTAGAGATAAACTTTAACAAAACAAGGTATTTTAAAAGTTATATTTTTAGCCCAAAATTTATCAAATTTCTTTGAAACTTTTCTTTTGATGTGTATCAATATAAAATTAATTTATAATAAAAATTTCAAGTTTCTAGCAACATTGCTTTCTGCGTTATGACTAAATAACTAAAATCGATTTAGTGAAAGAGTCGTTTATGCCAATTTTTACCGTTAAGTAACGGTAGTTTTTCTCACGTCTCGAAAAACTACCAAGAATAGAGAAAATTATCTCTTTGAAGTACCCCATATATTATATAAAATTTCTGATCTATGAAGTGATTGTATGATACTTTTGGAGCATTATTACTACTCAAAACTGTGTTAAAGTTCATCCACTGCGTTGTGTATCACTGCGACGCGTTTTTAATAACAACTTTCACATAATATGTACACGTGCGTGTCCGTGTATTTGTGCGTGCGTGCGTGCGTGCGTGTGCGTGTGTGTGTGTGTGTGTGTGTGTGTGTGTGTGTGTGTGTGTGTGTGTGTGTGTGTGTGTGTGTGTGTGTATGTGCGCACTGTTATATTATACGGTGGTGGTGCCCGTGTATATGACGCATGATCGCGTGAAATGAGAATCGGTCTACAATCGGTAGAGTGAAATATCCGAGTGTAATCAATTTTTGATAGGATATTTTTAAATGACTGCTGTTAAGTTGTAGAAAGGTTTCCGAAGACCTCTGCTGCGGGCGAAGTAAAGCGAGACTGGAAAACCGATTTATCGCTACCATTTCTCTCCTCCTCTCAAATTTTATCTCGGTCGCAAATGTGTTCTCGCCGAATCACTGTGAACCCATAAAATATCTAAATGAATTAAAACCGCTTTATTTAATACCGAATGTGTTTCAAATCGGTTTAGTCTATCGATCCTAACCAAATGACCAATGGGCCTAACCTTTTTTTTCTCCGTCAGTTTTCAATATTTTTACATAGTATTCATGATTTCAAAGTCAATTGAGTCAAGTGCATTTCAAACTTCTCTATTTTTGATCTCGAATTTCGAATCTATAATTTAGCAAGTCAATAAAGGCAATTAATTATAGCCTTGTGATTCCGATTTAAAATTTCGTCTTCACTACCTTTTCAGGTCTCTCGCTATTGTCCAGAACTTTTTTCTTAGACTTTGACTCGACCGCTTACTTATACGGATCACCTGTCAGAAAATCATTTCCATTTCTACTCACGGAATAGTAACAAACGACAACGTCGGACGGCCTTCAATCATATCCAATATTTATTCTTTATAATATTTATTTTATTCTTCGTTACGTGATATCCATTTTGCTTGTAGACTCTCTAAAAATTACATTATTTCCAAAATTAATTTTTTTTGGAGTCAGGCAGAAAAACAACCGTAGTAATCTCGGTAATGCCTACCCGGTCTTCAGTTAAAAAAAAAACAAAATTAATTTTTTTAATATTCTTTCCTGTAAACTCATTCCAATGATTTTAAGCACCTTTTACATATTCCACTGGTATACTCGTTTTTAATATTCTTAAATTATACATTTCATTGTTACGATGTGCTCGTACTTATAATTTTTGAACTATATTAATTTTAATACTAAAAGGATAAAATAATAAAAAATGTTCTTTGGTTCGTAGCCTTATTATAATAAATGAGATGGAAATAAAATAATATTTTTATACACACACACACACACACACACACACACACACACACACACACACACACACACACACACACACACACACACACACACACACACACACACACACACACACACAAAACGAACGTGATCTGCATTTGACTTGGTGACATGGCAACGCGTGACGTGTGAAAACGGCCAACACTGGAAGAATAATCGGTCGGCAGAACTCAAAGCCGCGATTTTTGACGGTAAAACAATGATATAACGCTGCAGTTGTTCTCTCTTCCTAGTCTTCGTACATTTTATACGCGAACACGTACTGTTTGTAAGCTGTATGACACATCCATGGTTAGTAGTTAAAATCGGACTCCGATCACAGCCATTTCTTATCACGAGACGAGGGTATTTCATGCGCCTCTCGTGTTTTTATAACGATATAGTGTTGAACAATTGTTATTTTAACCGTAAACTTGTGCACTGTTAGTGTAAAAATAATAATCATACGCCACGTTTTAAACCCCAATTGTTGTGTGAAAAGTGTCAACGTTTGAAACGGAAGAATGTAGAGTACGCTTGCGCAAAACGCGGAGATCACTCCACATCGTGCCCGGTGCACGGGTCAAATTTTTTTCCACACCAAAAGCGAGAACTGGTGTCGTAAAACAAAACTGTCGCGTGAACATTTGCAGGTGTGAGATGAGCGTGGCGGTGGAATAATTGTTGACCGACGCAGCAACGCAATCCGAATGCGACGAAAAAGTTCAGTTAATATGCTGTGGCAGTGCTATTCGTGATAAATGGCAGACGACGACGACTCGACGCGGGTTACATTTTGAGACTAGGGAAAAAATTCACGTTTGCGAATAATTTACGAAACGAGCCCCCGATGGGCACGAAAAAGACGTCGGGAAATAATTTTTCTTCTCCGCGTCCGCCCGTCCTTTTCCGCCGCAAAGTTCGTTGGCCACGGCCGAATAAATTATACAAAGGTGGCCAACGATAAAAAAAACTTGCGAGACGCGTCACGGAATAAAAAAGTAGGTATAAGTCAAGAACGAACGAACATATTTATTCTCGATCGTCGAAAGTTCGAAAACACTTAACACGTTATCATTACCTCTATTTTCGTTATCACAGATAAGATACAAATTATGTTGAAAGTATTCGAACACGTTAATGGCAATAATAATGCTTTGTGACAGTGGACGGGATGCTTGTGTTCATCTGAGACGATTTCGTTTTGATTTACCGCTACACGAGTTTTTGTACCTATACATATCCTCCACGTTAGCGTAGACATGATGTAGTGTTGTGACAACGTCGCGAGTGTATACCACGTTTGAGTGACGAAAATAATAATATTTTGAAAAATTCAAATAAGACGGAGAAGAAGGGTTCAGAAACGTTGTTTTATTATTATTTTTTTTTTTTACGAAATGCACACTTTGAAAAACATATTTTTACACCGCGTATAAATTGTTGCGGGTACATCAAGCAAGCCGTAGGTCACAGTAACTTCAAAATGTTGACCTGAGACATGAGAGCGGAATTTTTCACTCGAGGGTGTGTTTGATGTGAAGTCTTCGTAATGTCATAATCATAATATTCACAAACACGCATCGTAAGCATTTTAGTCAAACCTTATACAGTGTGCACGTACGCGTGTGTAACGACATATAAACGACGATTTCTCGAAATAAAATAGAATTTTTAAATGTCTTCCACATTACACTCGAAGCTCCTGTAAGTGCCTAAAACTCATAAGTAAAATCGCACACACCAGTCAGTGCTCTAGACTGGAGCACGTACTCTGCGTGAGCCCGGATTAAGACGTTTTGTTGTTACTCAGACGGCAAAATTTGAATGAAGCTCTTCTATAAAAAAAACAAAAAAAAAAGTCTGACCATTGTGACGAGTGACACAAAATAACGAATATAAATGAACCATTTATTTGAGAAACGACGTAAGTCACAAAATATCACAAATTGAGATAATGCGTGGAATGTGTTATCAAATGATAGACAGATCACGTGTGAACATTTGTAAAATAAATATTCAATTTTAAGACGGTGGCACCACTTTAAATAATCAGTATAGAATTGAAACAACGCAAGTCCTGGACTTATATGAAGTTTTACCAGAGGATTTACCAGTGGAAAACGACTGACGTGGTTCTGGATGAATATCAAAACCCCGATCGTTAATAATGTAATAGAAATTGTTTTAAAATAAATTCGATAAAATAAAATTTATAATATTATAATATACCAATAAAATGAATTTGTTGCAGTAATCTTATTAGTTGCAGTCTTTTTATTAATGAAAATTTATGAAAATTATATTTTAATAATAATATTTTTTAGTCGTAATAAGCCCGAATACGCTTATTTGAGTATAAACGTAAGTCCAACATGAACCTATGGTAATTCAGTCAAGTATTTGCACCACAAAGAATCGTTTATTGTAGAAACAACGTAAGTCCACCAAATTTGAACGGACCCCACTTCCCCCCCCCAATGGGCCAAATTTAGTTTTTTTTTTTAAATGTGTATCTCGAGGAGTTCTTGGAATTAGGCCTCACGGTTTACCTACCATATATCACTGGTAGCGTAAAAACAGTTTTCTCTTATTTTCTACGAATCACCTTTTTGTGACTTACGTCGTTTCTCGAATAAATGGTTCAAATTCAAAACCCGAGAAAACTCAGGGTTCAACGACCGACGGACGACGACTTTACCGACAAGCTTTTTACGATCACGATTTACGTGTCGAACGTTATCATTAAATATGGAGTGGTCGGTCAGCGGATTTGTTATCACACGTTATGATTGTTGGAATTTTCCGCCGCCGTCGTTATCGGCAATATCATAGGCGTGCTAAAACGGGGGAAAGAAAATGGTTTAAAAACCAAAGGCTTCCGGTTCTCGAGGTCCCGGGGCCTTTGCCTCCGCCCTCCCCTCCGGATCGTGTCTCGATCCGGCCACGAATCCAAGTACTGCACTCGGTAAAGTCGAGGTTTTTCGTCGACTATCCCCAGAAAGGGAGGGGGTAAGGACACGACGACGACGAGGTCCGCGCGCGCGAAGGTGCACACCGGCCGCGAGAAAAACGCGCGCGCCATCGTTGCCGGGGCGACCGGACCGCGGCCGTCGGACGGGCCCGCGGCGCGCCGTCGGGCTCACCGCTGTCATTGCCGCCGCCGCCGCCGCCGCAGTCGTAGTCGCCGCCGCGTAGTGTGTCTCGCGCCGCGCGTCGGACCTGAACGCCGTCGCCGCCGCCGCCGCTACCGCCTCCGCTTTCGTTTCGCGTCCCCCGGGCGGTCGTCGCGTCGTGACGCGATTTTTTCTCTCTTTTTTTTTTCTTTTCTTTTTTTCCCATTTCTTCTCTCTTTCTCTTTCTCTCTCTCTCTCTCTCTCTCTTTCTTCACTCTGACCGTCTCGTGTTTCAACCTTCTCCGCCGCCGTAGCCGTAGCCCTCCAGTGCTCCGTTTCTCGCTCTCTAGTATCATTATCGTTGAACTTCTTTTTTCAAATTTTCAGTCGCGACCGATTACACGGCTCGCGCGCCCCTTGCTCCCTATCGACGGTCGCGCCACGCGAATACCGCCACGTAAGTATATATTCTACCGACAGCCAAATCTGGTATCGCACGGATACCAGGTATTCGGTATGTAAATAATATAATGTAATGAAATATTTATTCGTTGGCCGCGACGATGGTAATTATTAGAGGATACGCTTTTGGGGTCCTGCACGTGGAACGAATCCCGAGATATCGATAAATGTCACCTGAAAATTATAGGCGGTAAAGAAAATCGAAAAATAGGAATTTAAAGTGGCATTTAAAAAAATCGACGATTTTGAAAGATTAAATATTTTCAATAACAAAATAATAATAATAGTATCTATTCAATATGGTATCCAAAAATATTTGTTTCTTAGCACTCACGTTATAAACATAGTATGAAATAATATTACTCTATATCTGGGATGGGCGGCAATATTTTCGAACTCGTGAGCTACATTTGATAATTAAAAGGATTTAAGGATCTAAAAAAAAAAAAAAGAAAACGAAAATATTCTTCGCGTTTAATTACTTTTATTACGATCGACATACTATGATATGGCATATATTTTATTACTCAAAATAATCGTGTCTGATGGAATGGTACACGCGGTTCAGATAATTTTTGTTTCAAACGCGTACGATTGAAAAAAAAATCGATTAAATTTCGTCAATACGGAGCGTATACGTTTACAAGTCTCAATGCGAGCCTTGTGAACTAGACAGGCGAGTCGAACGCTGCACAGCGAGCCGACGGTTGGCGAGCGCTGGAGTGGTAAGGATATTAACACGATATTATTCATATTTTGACGTTACAATGCACCCCGACGATTCGACATATTATTTAAATGTGATTTCAATATGCGAAATTATCGAATTTTCGTGATCCATCCTATGTACATAATACATTCACGGTTTACACGTGTTTACTTTATGCACACGTACGCCATCTTGTTTGTTTGTTTTTATTTATACATATCACATTATGTACTAATATTATATTATGTTTGTGTACAGCCAAAATTGACAATATTCCGCGCGACGTACTTCGCTCCAAGTCTCCCCGGCAGGTACGTCCGTCGACGATGACGTATAGCCCGCTCGTCACGCGCGTCACTCTCCCTACCCTCGTACGTGCCACCACAGACTTCCCCGCCTAAAGGGTTTTCTTTCCGTTGCCACTTAACGTAGACAAATCATGTTATTAAAAAATTCAATTAAGATTCGAGCAAAAAAAAAAAAAACGATTAGCGAGATAAATATTTTTTTGAAACGGTTTTTATGCCCCAAAAGAGTGTAAAAAAAAAAAAAACCCAAAAATAAATATTATTATTTCATAATGATTCAATTGAACGTCTCTTCACGATTAACCACCAACCGTAAACACCATCCGAATAACACGCCTACATATTTCGATGAAAACCGTGATTTCATCTATCTCGTATCTATACTCGCATAAAAAAAAAAAAATTAATTAAAAGCTCTGACGCGATGTTTCTACCCGAGTTAAAACTGGATATTTTAATATTTATATTTATGATATTTTGTACTCAGTCGTTTTTATGTTCAGGTAAACCAACATAGTTAACTATTATGATATTACGTATATAAAACAGAAAAAAGTAATTAAATGAAGTACGAGTATTCCTGCTGAATAAAACACAAGTTTAGAGATAGTTTACTTTTATTTCTTTTTTTTTTTTTTTTGTTTTTTTGTTTTTTTTTTTAGTCGTAATGTTTTTAAATACTTATCATATAATCTATACATTTTAAAATATATTTTTCAAACGACTATGATTCATTGATTATTTTTATCAAATTTTAATTAACTGTCGTAAATATGCGTTACGTTTACTATTCAGATATTAATTCACTATAATGTATAAAAGCACTATTCATATAATTTTACGACTAGAGAAGCATACCTACGTTTATGTCCCATTAAGGAGATAAAACTAAATAAAGCGTACCGTTTAAACTGTAGTATTAAAATAATGTTAAACTATAAGATCAGATAGGATACAAATATATCAAATACTTATGTGAATAAAATCACTTCTAATTTATTTTTAAAAAAATACTATGAATTATTTTCAATGTAGTATTGCAATAAAAGTTAGTCGATCATGGTTTAGAAAGTTGACTTACATTAAATTTGCTTCTGATTTAAATTTAATCGGGTTGCTGTTTGAACAAAATGTTTGATGAAATATTATACGTATTTAAGTGTTTGCTCAATTTTGTTTATATTGTACTTCCTTATAACCTACCAACTTTTATCGATTTTTAATTTACGTCCGTGTGTTTAACCCAAATAAAATACTTTTGATAAAACTAGTAAAACAATTTTACGCCGATGAATAATTATCTGAGTAAACATAAATCTATGATGGTGCATAGGAAAAGTTATGTTACACAATTTTACGGAATGAAATACATATATATTTTATTTTGTTCGAGCAAATATTATTAAATCTTTTTTTCTAATCGAATCAAATAGTAATTAATAACAAACAATATGTAAGTTCGGAAATTAAAGAAAAATAAACGACAAGTATACCAACATCATCTGTCATTTTCAACTAAAACCTATGAGCACATTGTTTATCGATTCAGTTCTATGATTTAATAATGCGTGGAGCATTAAAAGTACAAATGATTTGTGTTGTGTGTATGCGTTTGTATTTTTTTTAACCGTATAAAATGTTAAACATAAATGCATAAACTCAAACACTTGTACTAAGTAGTAAATTGTAATTAATTATCAACAACAGGTCCCAGATGAATCCGTCCTAAAAATAAAAAAAAAATAAATCAATTAAAATCTAACTGTTGAGCAAAATATTTAACAACGTTATCACCGTATTGTTCAAGTTGTGTATTATTTTCAGTGATGCCTTATAATGTGAATAGATACTGTTACAGAATAATGAAAATTTGTATTCATAGAATTATATATATATTATAAATTTCAATAAATTTGAAGAAAAACTAGGTTAACCCATTAACACGAAATATGTATACCACTTTCTTAAAATATTTAACAGTTATAATATTATCTCTTTAATACGTATAAATTTTTTTTTTTTTTTCATGCATATTATTTATGGTCTAATTTTATTTTGTATATGTATTTTTTATGATATCCAAATAATTAACTAAATAAATCATGTGTGAAAAGAGCAACGGTCTATGTTATATAATCTTTTCTGCGGCGACATTTTTAGTAAAAACCCGTTCATGAATTCAAATGTTTTCATTAAAAAAAAAAAAGACCGAAAATAATAAATGCCTTTTTGAAACAATTGCAAAATACGTACACTATTATAAAACAATTAAACATTCGCCGGTATCGTTCTGGCGTGTACGTCATCGGGCATTAAATTATGTTAACATCGATTTAACCGGATAGAAGGATGTCATAACAATAGTGATAATAATAAAAGCACCGTAGCATAATTATTTGAAAAAATGTAAATTTTATATTGAATTAAACGCGTCGACCGGGTCCGGATGAAAAATATCGTCTTTCTATTAATTTCGTTCAGTAGCGTCGAATTCACACTGTAATCGGAGTATGAATTCTATTAGTACACGTATAGTTTGAACACGTTCTATAATTCAATTCTTTTTTCGGCACATTATACATTATTGTATTATACACGGTGTTGTACACACACACACACACACACACACACACACACACACACACACACACACACACACACACACACACACACACACACACACACATATTGCACATAATAATTCGCGACGGTTTCTCGCGTGCATTACTACACGCTGCGACGACGTATCGATTCGTTATTACCGGATGTATAATCGTAGGCGGTTATCAACCGACGTTCGGCTAAATTGAATTTCTCGTGTAAACACACACGATGCGCAACTACGCGCTATGATATGCTATTACACGCAGAACATTAAGGAACAATCGAAATCCCCGAAACCGCTTATGGCGTTCATGCCGATGACGGTCTCTTAATACGTCGTTTAATCGGCAATATTGTAGTTTTTACGCTTATCGATTAATATTTTTTAAAGAAGTGAATGCGCTTTGAACATACAGTAAAGAGTTATCCGAACATGCGTAGAGGTGTGATATTTATGTACAACACAGTGTTCGATAAGTACGTACATCGGAACGAAAACGTATGCACTTCGTTAGTAAAAACGTTTCTGTCCATTACGAACACCCTGTACGTATATGTGTATAATAAAAAAAAAATTCCCTTTGGAAGTGATTAAATTAATATTTTAAATTCATTCAACGGCGAAGGCTCTCCCATTTAACGTATACCTATAAACTTGATTAGTTTTCCATTTGTGATTTTTTTTATATAACACGATAACAAAGTTTTGGGTAAAATTAAATTAAATTACACATTTTCGAGAATGTCTCAAAGTAAATTATACATTTTCTGTTATCTTTTCCTAATTCCTATGCAATGAAAACTTCATAAGTATATTTCGATTCTTGATGTATACAATAATGTGCTCTACTACTTATGTACATTATGTAGGGCAGACTACTTCACGGAAATCGTTATTTATGCTTAAGAGTGTGTGGAGGCTCACTCGAATACACAATGACAATTGTGTACCGATGATATGTCCACGAAGAACACGTTTTTGCAGATCTAAAATGTTTTTACTCGAATCACTACACTCGTACACGCATCGGTTGCCGAATTATTTTTGGCATTATTAAATTGACCCTTGGGCCAGACATTTGCCTATTTAAACACGTAAATAAGTGGAAAACGGTTAAAACTTATGCCATAGTTATCGGCAGGACCGTTATTGAGATTTGACTGTTGACATGATTTTGTTATACATGTCATTAACACTTCATTATAACTATAATAATTATAATTACTAATGGAAAAGATGGAGTGAATGGAATTACTATTTCCGCAATATAAACGAGTAACAATAATGGAAATAATACAAACTAATTTACATACACAATATGTCAGTTATTTTTTTCATTAACATACATTTTTTTTTTTTTTTGTAAACATTTTTAAAATAAATATTCATTTAATTTATATTCTTAAAGTACCGATGTTGATTATTCAAATTTCAGACGTAATTATATACGAGTATGTGGCGTTTTATGCATTTTCGTTTTTTGTCCATATAAAACAATTTTTATTTTGTAGATTAAAGTATTTAAATTTACCGTGTTTGAAAAATTTCTGTCCATTGTTGGTTAAATAAATTTGCATTATTTTTCAAAAGTTTAAAACAAAAATATGGTGTTATATTTTTTGTTTTCGTTGTTTTTTCATACTTTAGAATTTCACTTGAAAAAATATTTGAAAATATTATTATGAAATGAGAAGGGAACGTGTAAAAAAAAAAAAATCCGAAAAAGAAAAACGATAACTAAATTAGTAACAAAATAAATAATAAAAATACGAGTATAATATTGAAATTTTGAAGTTAAAAATGAGATGAGAAAAAAAATATGAGAAATATTAAGGGCGAGGCGTGATAAATTGAAGAAAACTATAGACTGAGAAGTATTCGAACGAAAAAAAAACAGCGTTAAAAATAAAGTGAAGATCGGTTTCAGGCACATCGCCGGCATAATCGTTAATTTAATCGCTGAGGATTTTTTTCAACACACTATACATCATCAACGGAACCGAAATCGTCGGCGCGGATTTGATCGTATAACATACCGTCGTCTAACTTTGGGAAAATAATGTGTCTGGAGTCGTGCAAATAAGCTAAATAATTATAGAGTACAGCTTAAATCTCGTCGGGGAAAAACACTAATTCGTATACTCGCATAATGTTTTTACGGTGAAATTCCTATGTTTAATGGCACGCCTTACTATTAGAAAAGATCTCTCAATAACAGACGTTTTTGAGTGTCCCACAGGGATAACACTTGTTTATTTCGTTCTCGGATGGGCCGTGGATGATATCGCACACTCCATGGGTGTCCGTCGTGTACACTGCACACGAGACACGTCTCGTTTCTATAGGGTAACTCTCGAACGCATACGCTTTTTTTCCGTAGTACTCATCCGCGCCACGTCTCGTGCGTATTTTGTTTTACTCGTCTCGCGTCGGTTTTAAGCGAGCCCCGTGGAATCAGGCACTATCGGCCGTTTGAGGTTTTTTACGGCAGAAGCACGACTCGACCGGAACACACCGGCCAGTCCCAGGATCAAATCGTTTTAAACGCCAGGCGTAGCTGTTTCCGTCGAGACTTCTAAAAGTAAATTTCCTCTAAACAAATACTTTTCGACAGAATGACATTTAAGTATTACAACAGTCAAACCCCGAGCGACTCTTCTCGACGCCATCTCGACGATCGCCCCATCCAGACTTAATCCGGGCTTCGGGTACGATAAACGGGACGTATGCGTTGCATTGAAGGGCGTGGAAAAGTAATTTTTTCACCCCGAAAACGCTTTTAGAGTAGCGAGTTCGCAATCGGCAGGGGCCACTTCTAAAAGCGCTATTATCTCAAATACAGAAATTAGAAACACAACTTTATGGTAAAATGACTTGTTTTACACGACGATTTTCGATACAATTTTTTATAACACAGATTATTAAATATATTTGTGTATGTAATAAATGCATAAAAAATTTGTTGAGTATAGTATATTAACTGTACGTCAAATCGTTTGAGTTGGAAATATAGGGAGCTATGGCTGGTGTTTAAAGAGGCTGAGCCGTCAATGTTAACAATACGGATTTGACTCGCATTATTACTTTACAGACGATTTCCTGATACCTCTAATTTATTCACTTTAATCACGCTCATAAGTAGAGTTTTATCTGGACGGTTCGTGTTATTAAAACAAATGCATATTATTCACGTATCTCGCGCATGACGGTACGAATGGAACGATATAGGACACGATGTTTATTAAGCAATAGTCGACGAAATACCGGCCGGCGAAACGCGTGTGCCCCGTCGTCGATAAAGGGTTGGTTCCGGCAGTCCCTCTCTCTGCCCCTGTCATACATACTATTTATATGGTCTCTCTCTCTCTCTCTCTCTCTCTCTCTCTCTCTCTCTCTGTCTCTCTCTCTCTCTCTCTCTCTCTGTCTCTCTCTCTCTGTCTCTCTCTCTCTCTCTCTCTCTCTCTCTTTCTCTCTCTCTGTCTCTGTCTCTCTTTCTTTCTCTCTGTCTCTATTTTTCTCGTCACGCGTTGACGACTGCGACGACGACGTTGTTTTTAATCGAATTCCACACGTCGCCCACAGAAACTCTCGCGCTCGCACTCGAGACGTTTTCGGCGCCACGCGAAAATCGTTTTCACGACCGTCCGTCGTCGTGTTACGTTACGCGTGAGATATCGCGATATCTATTGTTATTGTTCACAGCCGCCGGTCACGGTACCCCGCCGACGATTACACGAGGGCCGTGTCGTATCGTTCCATATCCTCTCTGTGCTATGACTCGATCGTCTTCCGTGAGATATCGTACGAGGATCGAGGCTGAGGCCAGAAAGACTTTTTGGGGACTGGGGTTTTTAGGTTTTTAGATTTTTATTTTTCAAACTGTACCATCTGTATTTTTGTTTTACGGTTAACACTAGTGACTAAGTAATATAGAGGTACTCTCGGTCGAAGAAACCATTTATTGACGGACTTTCTTTCGAGTCGAGATTATGTATCGTTATAATATTCAGTATAATATAAATAAAAAACCCCTTAAGTCAGTGGTTTTCAAACTTTTTTTGACCACGGCACACTCTCGCTCTTCAAAAAATTTCCATGGCACACTATGACCTCTAATTTTGATACAATGAAACCTCTGAATTCCGGACACTCTCGGTAGCCGGAATATTGTCCGTTATTTAGAGGTGTCAGAGGGAAAAACAAAGCAAGAGAATATGTTCCGATCCACATAAAAACGTCCGCTAATCGGAGGCGTCCGGTATTCAGAGGTGTCCTTTTAGGGAGTTTTCACTTGATTCTAAAAAATTACACTACCGATACATTTTGTTAGGGTGCAATTATCATGTAACATAACTTATCTCAGTCACTTTCTTACTGCAAACCTTCGATTTATCAGTATACGCTTAAATATTGCGGGTTCACGACAGTCGAACGGGTTCATTTTCTTACATTTACACTTATTCAATTCGATCGGTCATTTATTCAAAAAAAAATAAAAATGTTCAAAACACCGCGGCACACCAAGTGAATGCTCGCGGCACACCAGCGTGCCACGGCACCCAGTTTGAAAACCACTGCGTCAAGTGGTGTACGATATAATTTACGCGATTGATAATGGAGCACACTGAATATTGGTATAGTTACGGTATAGGCGCGGTTTCGTTTCTTGTGCACGATACGCGCGGACGTTACTCGCGGTATTTTATATTTGAACATAAAAATTCAGAGGGGTTTTGGACCTCCGACCTCCCCCGTCAACGGATTTAGTGATAACGACGGAAATCTGATATGATTTCCGTTCGGGGGCGTTCTGAATCTAAAGTGTCGAAAACGACGACCGAGCCGAGCCGTTCACGCGGACACATTCATTTCGAACACCAGTCGTCTAATACAATACGCATTATTCCGTCACAGCCTGATCTTACCACTAACGCGTGTACGTGAATGCCGTCGGAAGACGAATATAAAGGCAATCTCACTATCTCGAGGAAAACACTCTCTAGTATAACTGCAGTACTCTTATTGGCTATGGTGCCTGAGGCACGAGCCCATCGCGACTACTCAATCCAAAGACGCTGTGGCTTGTTTCGCAGGGACAAACTGACGACGGCGAGTTTTTCCGGTTCTGTACGTATCATATCGACACACCTTGCACTCGATTTTTTTTCATACAAATTTCTTCATAACGCCGTCGTAATGATAGTACTCGTGATGTTGCACGATAATAATTAATGACGTTTTCGAAAGTATCGTTGATTTCGCCCCCGGAGTTATATCACTGGTTATACAATAACGGAGTTATATAATTTATACGCATTTCCCCTGTCTGAAACGTACGTTTTATCGGTTTTTCATAAGAAACATATATATTTTCCGAATTGATTCATCAACTAAATTAATAGGCGTTAAACGCGTAGAGAAATTACTTAAAATATAACGTAACGTCAAGGGTATTATAATAATAACGACCTTAGGTTTTTACGGGCTGTAACGTTTTATATTTTCAACATCAAAGAAGAGACCGATTCCACTGCCCCCTTTTGCCGCATTTCGTCGAAAAGCCGATGGCGGCGTTCATTATAATATCATCAGGACGTATTTGATTCGAAAAAACATGCCCATCGAGTTAAACAATTGATTGGAACCAAGCCTGTCGTAAGTTATCATCCGCCCTAAAGCGAAAATTTGAATGCTGCTCTTAAATACTAAATTAAATAGGTACATGAATAATATTGAAATTAACAAATTTGTGTCAATGTGTTGGTTCATAAATTTGAATTTGAAAAAACCATAAATAAATATAGAACTTTAAAAAAAATTAGAATAAAACAAGAGTATACATCATACACACAGGTACTATTTGTTTGAATAAAAATCAATATGAGAAAAATATTCATAATAATTATAATAGCTTTTTGAAATTGTAGTGCGGCATTATAAATTAATTTTTCTTGCCTTTTTTGTTGCTCAATCTCGTACTAAATTTTTCAAGTTTGTGCCGACTTTGCTTCAATTGATAAAATTTAATGATTTTTCGTAAGTTTCAGTTTAAAGAAACTTCTTCCAGCAGACGCTACAGTCACTGGGGTCATAAGAACGATTCTTAAACTGGTCGCAATATTAAGATAGATTTTCTAAAGTTGATAACTGTAAACCTACTCAAGATTTTTTCACCTTGAGAAGTATTTTTTGAACATTCAAAAATTTAATTTTGCCGCCTCAATTTCCGTAAAATATTTTGCCGCCCTAAAGCAACGCATGGCTTGCTTGTACCCTAGCGACGGGCCTGATTGGAACTGTGCGATCGGATCGAAATCAAGACTGTGACCGTCACGGGAAACGATTCGAAGATTTTAATTATTATTATTATTATTATCATACTTAGATGTACGTTTTTAACTGTCGCACGTGTATTCAAAACACCACTTGTCACTCGAACGCATAGTGTCACGGACGTGCGACCGATACGGACGAGAAAACGATTCATTCGCCGCCGGTCGGTGTCGTCTACACAGCACGTGATATCATCCCATGTCCCACGGTTATTCGGTCAATCGATCAACGTGTTTTGGGCGCGATCGCGCGATTAATCATCAAAGATCGATCGTCAAAGTCAACGCCGCCGCCGCCCTGTAGGTCTAGGTGTATTCACCGAGTGCCGGCATTATACACGCGTCAATATACATACGTATATGTATATTGTATATGTATTGTGTACGGCGTGGTATAGGTGTGCAGAGCTCGTACTATATATAATGCGACCCCGCCGTACGCTGGCGAGATACGAGATTTTTTTTGATTTTTTTTACTCGAATCGAAAAGACCGGTGGCAAGGCGCGCGTGCCATGTAATATAATTTATAATGTATTATTATTATTATTTATTTTTATATTTATTTTTTTTTTTTACGATACGACGGAGCGGGTCGCGGGATTGCGGCGGGCTCGGGCGGGTGGGTGGTGGTGGTGGCGTGTGTTATTATTATACTGTCGTGTGCGTTGTGCGCGAAAGAGTGTGTTATCGTTAGCGCGACGGGCATTATTATTGCGATAATAACATAATAACGTATTCGACACGTCGTACGCGCGCAGCTCTATATTATCGTCGTCACAATGTCGTAGTTTATGCGTTACAATATAAAAAGTGTGTGTAAAAAAGAAAAAATGAAAAAAATGATAAAAAAAAAACCTCGAAACTTTAACGTTGCAACACGCGCGCCGCCCCGCACATAATACGCACACGTCGCGTTGTTATTTATTTTATTTCACGGACAAACGCGATTGCAGAGCGTTATTGTCCCATAGAATATTGCTATTAGAACCGGCCGCGTCGCGTCCGTTCCACACAGCGTCTCGCGTAACGATCGTGACTCACTCAGTCAGCGTGCACGCCGCCCAGTAGCGTAACAAAAAATTTTTGGCTCCCCCGCAAAAATAAAAAATGGGCCCCTAAAATATTGTTTTAGGTTAGGTACATTAGTTTAAAAACATTAATCTGATCTAGGCAAATTACTTATTTTAATTAAAATTTTGTTATGATATGATAAAATATGATAATATTTATATAGTAGGTAGTACACAATCATTACTTAATAACTAAATCGTATTAAATTATTCTATTTAAATTTCTGCGATCTTCTAGCATTTTTTTTGGTCAAGCTTGTCAACTAAAATGTTTGTATCTAAACTGCGCATCCTCTCGTCTTAGACGTAATGGATTATTATAAACATAGATTAAATTTAATTTGAAAAATTAAATTATTCAATTTTTTTCACGGGAATTAAATTTACTTTACCCAAAGGCCCCAAATTACCGTGGGCCCCCCCCGCAACGCGGGGTCTGCGGGTGCTCAGTTACGCCACTGACGCCGCCTCATTCGAGGGAAGGCGAAAAAAATACAAAAAGTACCTATCGAGTTTTGAATCTACTGCGGAACACACGGGGAGTGCGTTTTTGTTTTTGTACGATCTATGCGCGTGTATTTTGCGTATTGCACTCGAGACAGACGAATACGTCTTTTGGAGGCGTCAGACCAAGGCGTTTTCGTCGTCCCAAGCACCTAAATAGTTGAAGATTGCTCGTCCCGTAATGTTCGAACACCGACTTAAAGCGATTTCGGTTTTTAAACAATGCACGTTGTTCCGTGTCTTTGTCATCTAGATTCATCGAATTTAATTTAAAACATTTGATTCATACAAAAGCATAATATAGTAATAAGTCATAAAATGTAAGTTTATCTTGTCGATTTGCAGTTATCTCGAGCACTTTTATGATTACTTATCTGCATTCGTCTTTTATTTTTACATAGGTCAATTATATTTTTGAAAGTCAGCAAATTCAATCGATTACCTCATTCTATCAAAACTTAAAACGACGCACTTGCTTATAAGTACGTAATAATTTACTGTATATTTTTTTTTTCATAATATCACCTATGTCACGTAATCGTTAATACTGCAGTTATTGTACAACGTGAACTTGTCGACAGTAGTTATTTAAGTAACGCGTACACATGGTATTTTAAATGTATCGACCGGACATGAATTAATAATTGCTTTCATTTGTTCGAAACATCATTCTTTTAGAACGACCAAGAACCGAACTCCGCTGAAGTAAAATCCTACAAAAGACCATTTGTATTGCCGCAAACGGCATTCTCGATGCAGAGAAGTGATTGCACTTTGGAAGTCAATCTCTTTTAACGCAAATTGCGTTGGAGAATAATAGACAGGTCACTTTATTATGTTTTCAATATTCAGTTTTAAGTTTTCTACTTATGAACGAGAAAATTCTATATTCGAGAGTAAAGGAATGAAAAAAAAAAAAAAAAAGAAAGAATTAACTCGTATTTTTACGAGAATATTTCTCATTAATGTTCAGTTAAAATGTTGATATTAGAATTTCGATTGTTTATTTTAATTTATCGAAATGCGAAAAGTTATTTTTACCAACAATTAGGAATGACTAATGAAGTGAAAGATCAACTGGTTTATCAATGGTGTTTATTATTCAATTTTATAATTCAAATTTCTAGAATGACTTTTCTAGATAGTAGAAATTTTTTCAAAAGTCCTATTTAATATTTAATAAATTGATAAAAAAAAAAAATAATAATTTGAATTGCATTTTGAAGAGTTCATATATTTTATTTTACTCAACAGTTTTTCCAAGCGTGAGGAAAAATTGATTAAAAACGGTAAAATATGCAATAAACGATAAATATAGGTACGTCGAATGGGTTTTAGTAAATCACTAAATACGTTTTTACTCTAGAAGTATTGCTACTAGAAACTTGAAAATATCACCAATGTGCATTACACGTTGATCACATTTAGGTGAATATAGCGTTTTTTTAGCGTTTTAGTTTAGTAAAATTTGTATTTTTTGATGTTTAAACCTGCAAATTTAACATAACCTTACTCTGATACGTAAATAACAATACCAAAAATTTAAAAAAAGAACGCATAAAACGATGTAAAATACTAAAATATGAATGACCACAGTGAAAATCAATAATTGTGACAGAAAGTACGAATGTCTTGAAATTAGCTGAAAATACGACGTGATAGCAGTATAATTACGTCAAAAAAAATCGAACTTTTGACAATCTATTTTTTATAAAAAAAAAGTTCCAGCAAATCCAGTCAGAACTCTAACTACTGCTGCGGTATAATCAAGTACACGAGTCACAAGTAGCTTTAAAATTATCCGTCAAGTTACGAGTTACCGACGTAACTAAATTACGTAACTTTGTACCTATAACTTTGATGAGATAATCCATGTACATGTGACGTTTATAATACTACAAAATATCGACTGCTATGTCTACGTCACAATATATTATAATCAGTTCGGCATCGGTTTCCGGTCCAAAAAATCGATGCACGTGCCGAATGTGATGTACGCATATTTCTGTCTATGCATGGCGATCAAAGTTTGCAGGGAGGAGGGAGCCGAGTACGCGTCTGTTTTAATACGCGTATTAATCCGTCTTTCTTAACATAGTTTTCTCCGAGAATTTTCACCCCTCAACCCCCCCCTGAAGTCATAATTATATTTTTAATATTTTCAAACCATCTAATATTTTACGCAACGTCATACGGTGACGGGGTGACCACTAGCCTTTGACCTCGACTCCATTGCGTGTTGAAAACAAAAACAATGTTTATCTAAACTATCGCTGGAATTAATTAAACCGCGAACATATCGGACCGCCGCGGCGAGTCATAAAACGCAGAAAAGTTCATACCGGAATCGAATTCTTCGTGTTTTTGTGCCGTACTCCATCGTGACCTGACGGGCCATATAATCAGTATGAGCTACAGTCAAACAAAACCACAAGTCGTATTGTTCGTATAAAAGCGTGATGATGCGCAAAAATGATTTCGGCGTCTCGAGCGGCTTTTGGAAAAAACAATATGAAACCCTAAACCATAGATTCCCAAAGTGGTCTATATCGACCTCCTGGGGTCGATTCTGACCTATTAGGGGTCTATGTCAACGATTAAAATTGGGTGTGTACTATGTGTAAATAGGGGTCCACGAGAGTTATAAGTCAAAAATACATGTCGTAAATTTTACGAAAAAATTGATACAATAAATATATATATTTAATAATATGTGTGTGACGATGCGATACTTATCCTGCTTTATGGAGTATCGCAAGAAAGTTTTTGATAGCTTTTCTGTCATCATACTGCGTGGAAAGGGGTTTCAGCACGGTTGTCAATCTTCTTACAAAAAAAAAAGAAATAGATTGGAAATCACTGATAGAGGAGATTTGAGGTTAAACCTGACTAATTTGAAGCCAAATATTGAAAATCTACTACCAACGCATCAGGTTCATCCTTCCCATTAAAGATATATATTTCAAAACTAACCTTGATTTATTTTTTTTTATATGTTATTAAATTTTTATTTGCATTTATTATCGATATAATTACTAAAAAAATTATTTGAATATTGTCATTATTAAAGAAATAAAGGTATTATTATTAAAAACAAAATTTTATTTCAAAAAAATGTACTCCATATTTAGGGGTCTACGAAAATGGAAAAAGTTGGCAAGTGGTCTACGGAGCAAAAAAGTTTGGGAACCTCTGCCCTAAACCTAAATTCGGCCTTTGACCGCGTAAAAGTGCATTTCAGTCTGTACTCGACAACGACGTGTGTCGGCGTACAGTCAAGCAGCCACTAGATACCGCCGCCGCCTAGGTTTTACGGTTCTACACGACGGCTTTTTCGTCAGTAAAGTCGGCCGGAGATCACGGCGAAACGCCGCCGTTCGAATGTTTCGCGACGCCGCCAGAGGCCGCCGATCGATTCGGTATTTTCCACAGACGAAACGTGTACGTAACTTCATGACGTGTTCACGTACATTCCGAGAACAAGCCGTTGTTAATGAACTGCAGTCGTCCGGTGATGATTTTCAATTACCGCGTTAAAAATCACATTTAGTTCTGACATTTTCGCGAAACGAAAAGTTATCCCGTGTATTCTTCGTTCCGGGTTTGAAACAAATACACGTATATGTTCGTTTTACTCGATAGAAGTTTAAGTAATATATTATTTTAGGGTGACCATATTAAAAAAATTAAAAAACGGGACAGTCGTTACCCCCCTCCCCCTCACACAAAAACAAATGGTTTGTGCCCAGTTCGCCGACACCCAATTCGCCGACACCCGGTTTTTTGATCAAAAAACCAGTTTTTAATATTTTTAAAAAATAGCCCAATTCGCCGACAACAAAATATGATATTGGCAACATGCTACGGCGGTATTGCAATAAAACTATAATACTATCATAAGCTGTAAATTTATTTTATCGTGTGTATAAGCCATAAGGTACCTATCGACTATCGCACGTTATTATATCTGTAAACTTATTTGATGGTGAGTATAAGATAGTATTATAGTTATCTATCACATGATAATTTTGACATCCATCAATATATTATAAATATATATATATATATATAATAATAATATAAGTCCACTGCACGGTTTTCAAATAATGATTAAGATTTTAGTTTGCGATTATATTTCATTGCGTTAGGTACTGCAAAAAAAATTATTCTTTATATATATATATATATTATTTTAATTTTTCCGTCGTTATGGAATGGTTTAAAATTAAGTCAGAAAAAAATCAGGACTTACTTGTAGTGTTGTTATATTTTAAATAATTATATTTCACTATTTCAGGTTAAAAGAAAACGAAATTTCTCTAATTGAGTATATTGATACCATAAAATATCATATCCGCCTATAACTTTTTATTTTTTATTTATAATTTTTACTATATTATGATACCTAATGACTACCTAATGTAATATTACCATTTTATTTTTTTTAAATTTGTTGTGCTATAATCAGGGATTTATTGGAAAATATGATGACTATTTATATTATGTGTCTGGAATTTTTTATTCTGTAATAAATTTACTATTTTATATTTTTTTATATCATTTATATATTTTTTATAACTAAACTGTAACTATTGAGTGTCGGCAAACTGAGTGTCAGCAAACTGGGTGTCGGCAAACTGGGTGTCGGCAAACTGGGTGTCGGCGAATTGGGTGTACGCCAAAACAAATAACCAAGTTTTAGATTTTCGTTATTTGATGTATCATTCGCAAGGGTTGCAAATTTAGTATTTTTTAACGCTTCTAAAACTTGCTCCATTGCAAAAGCGGTAATTACTTTTGATTTAGTCAATTCATATTTCGTTCGAGCGCAAGACAATTTTTTATCATGAATTTTCTTTAACGCTCAATCCATAGATCGAAACGAATGAATATTATGCTTGATAGTAAGAAAATCAAACATACCTTCTTCGGCCGTAACACGTTTGCTCTCTTCTGATAGCCCAGATTTTCCTTTATTGATCAATAACGATATTTATTTATTAGTTACTGTTTTATATTCGTTTAGTACATCGATATTTTTTTCATAAAATTAACATAATCATATGGAAATAACGGGATTAAAACGGGACCATCTCATAAAAATGGGATAAAAAGCGTCCCGTCCGAAGTTTGTCGGGACAGCGGGACATGATGATCAAAAAAGGGACAATCCCGTTTTTAACGGGACGTCTGGTCACCCTATATTATTTAAACATGTTCGTTTAAATATACGATTTAAACTGCCAACTCGAGTACCCGACACCTATATATCACGTATTATATACGAATCATACATATGATCGGTACAATTAAATATTATTGACGTCTATACGAAAAATCAATAGGAAACTATGTTTGAAATTGTATGCGAGTTGTTACATTAACCTTTTTTTTTTTTTTAAATTACCACGAAAATACTAAAGCTTTTAAAGTTTTTAAACGTTTATCAACATAGTTTTATTTTTCGTTTTGAAATTTAAATTGATGTTTATAATACATTATCACTGCTTTTGGTTACATTTATTCATGTACCTATCATTTGAACCATTAATGTTTCGATGTGACGAAATAAGTGTATATTTTCACAGGTTTTTTTAACTCGTATTTTCCTGAAATCTTTATCGAATCAATATTTGTCGCCGGAAACTGGCATAGATAGGTAAAAACTAAATAAAGACGCGTCTTAAAACGTTTTTTTACAGAAGTGATTTTATTAAGCCACCATTTAAATTCGTTTTCTTTTGTATTTTAATAGCGGTAAATAATTGTCAGCAGATTCAAATTCAAATAACTATGAAAAAGAAGAAGAAAAAAAAATACTAAATTTTTCTTTTATGTCAAAATTGTAGTTAGCGACTTCGATGATTTGAAACACGTGATAATTTTTTTAAATATTCATACGGTAAATCGATGAGGGGATTTTGAGATTTGACATCTAATTATAATTTGGTCCGGAACAAATATTCCATTTTACTATGTATTTTTTTTTTATGAATATCCGTTTATTATATTTTTTGTCACGCAATAAAAAAAGTTTATTCGTAAAGGGTGCGCTATGGATATTTATTACAATTTTACGTCGTATACTATGAAATCGTATTGAATAAATCTCCGTGAGACACACTGTATATGTGAAAAATAAAACGATAACAACGAATAAAGTCTTTAACTAAATCGTACGTTTTGTTATTCGTTATTTTTTTAAATTCGAAACTTTTATTGCAATAGTTTTGAACATGCGCCGACGATAGAAAATTCATGTCCGGCGTTTAATGCGAAGGAAATTGGAAAACTTCATAGACATCAGTACCTGCGTTTAAATATGCAACGTGCAACTATCTGTTCTTTTGCGCGGGAATATAATATATTACAGGTTTTCGTTGTTTGGACAGCGTAAAACGCAACTTCTATTAGTCTACGAAATTGGATTTTTACTCGAAAACATCTCTTCTCAGAACGCTGCACTATGTTATCTGGATGTATCGTTCATGTACCGTAATAATATATCCACTCGTATATGATAACCAGACACGTTCGCACGGCTGTCGTTGTGTGAAATAGATTTCAGAATTATAAAATTGTAATGCTCTCATTAAAATGAAAATAAATTGTTTGAAATAAAGACGATCGCAGGGTATTAGATCAGCGGTTCTCAACCTTTTTGAGTTCGCGACCCCTTATGATGTCACCGAGATGTCTAACGACCCTTTTGTAATGTAAGCATTAAAAAATTGAACAAACTGTTATTATTGTATTTATTTGTGTGTATAATTTATAGAAAAAGGTATATAATTATGTATATTCGATTTTTTTTTCAATTTAATAACTCTTTTGCTGTTATTGATTAGAAGTAATTTTGTCAATCCTTGGCTAAACAGATTTGGATGGACTTATTCTCATTGTTGGCGATATATCCTGCCGATTTCGCGATTTAGTTTTAATTGTAGTCACCGTAGAAAATCCTGCTTCGCATGAGTATGTCGTTGAAAAAGGAATACAATTTTTTAAAGCTTCCTCTGTTAATGTTAAAAATCCGTTCCAACCCTTTGTCTGAATACAACTCAATTAATTGTTCTTCGCGTAACGACGAATATGTATTTATTAACTATTAGTTTTATTTTATTTTATTTACAACTATTAATTACAAGAATCTAAGTGAAACAATTTTTTTCCCACATGAACTTGCGACCCTAAAATAATTGTTGGCGACCCCAGAGGGGGTCGCGACCCCCCGGTTGAGAATCGCTGTATTAGATGAATAAAACAAAATGTATAGTGATGAGAATACCGAATCGTAAATATATTACGTATATATACTTTTTATATACAATAACCATACTGTTGGAAACGTACATTATATTAACTATTTAAATTTATCTTTTTGGTTGGAATCTAGTTACTGATAATTTGTTGTAATATAAAAAAAGTAAAATTGACAAAATATACATAAAAATAAGCATAAAAAAAAATTGGAAATATGTATGAAAATAAATCATAAATATGCGTTCAAGTCCAAATGATACGCATAAAATAACACTAAACTAAATTTTATTTTTGACGATCGCGAAAGGAAAAATAATTGCATAATATTAAAACAAAGTAAAATTCACTAGTCGCTTGGAGTTCAAGAATTAAAAGAAAAACGATAAAATCTAAAAACAAATTAAATTGAAAACAATAGCGACACGTTTAGTTATTTAAGGCATCATAAACGCATTGTACAGCACCAAAATTTGTTTCGTTAACATGCATTTTGAATTCTGTATTTATCGATAACATGAAGTTCATATTCGCGACGAACGGGGTTCGAGCGAATAAATTACGTCCGGTCAACTTATTTACAACAAGATGAAAACACCGTCGTTTTGACGAATCGCCGCGTTTATTTCCAAGACGCCATATATAGGGCGGACGTACAACGGAAATTATTCGTCCTGTTGTGGCATTTTTATTAATTCGCCGTCCGTCGAAAACAATATGCACCGGTCCCGCGATCCGCTCCCGGATATTCCGCACGGACGAGGACAATAGGTTTTGTTCTACGAATCGACGACGATTATATCGATCAACGGTATAATAATTGATCGTTTTCGGCGGACAATTTCGTTGTCAATTCGTTGGCGCGAACCTCGCCCATCAGTTATCCGTGCGAGTTTCACTGTGTATTGTCGTGTTCGACAGATAATTGATAAAGCAAGTATAATATAAGACTCGTTCGAGCAACGCTCGCGATACGACGACAATACAATACGACGTTATAATTTTTATCCACCCTTAAACTATTATAATAGCAACAATCAATAATAATTATCATTAGGTATTTACGTTGTGGCAGTCACCACCGATCCGATATTATTCGAATGAAACGTATTCGTGACGTGTCCGTATAGTTTTCACGTCAAAATGACGAAATTGCCGTTTTTCGCAGTATAATCAAAAAGAAATTGTATCGCGTACAATACGATATAATAGCACACAAAAATGCGGTTATTGCAACGTGTAGTGGCTGTGATGTTTTTTTAGTACCTATTTTGAAACTTTTTTTTTTTTTTTGGACTTTGTCATTTAAAAAACAATATTTACGTATTTAAATTCTGATTCATAAAACAAAACAAATTGTTAGCTAATACTTTGAGAAGCTTTAACATTCTAAGTTTAAAACAAGAAATAAAAAACTCTATACTATCAACGCTTGTATTTCTCAAATAATTATTGTACGAAATGTTAAATGAAAAAAAAAAGTATAGATACTAATAAAAAATACTAGAGCTTAAAACATTAAATTAGTTATATTATTTAGCTGTATTGAGACGTTTATGACATTTGTGGAAAAAAAAAATACACGCAGATAGAAAATAATGTTTTCACAGAAACGTAGATCAAATTCGTGTTTTAGATTTCACACGAAAAACGACTCTGAGGGATCACGAAATCATACAGTGTCGAAAACGAGATCAAAACGCTAAATAATAACACAGAAAAATAAAAAAAAAAAAATTAAAAAATCACCCTGTACAATATGTTGAATTTAATTTGCCGGAATCGTCCGTGTTGTTGTTTGAATTATACACACACTCAAATTTCGGAATCGAATTAATCGGGAAACCCGGGGTTTTCGGCGCGGACGTCTACCGCGCGTAATTGAATTTTAACGTAATTTCAAATGCCGCGAGTACATATTTAATATTGCGCACACGGCGCCGCGACCCGCGCACGACCCGACGCCGCCGCCGGGCCGTTTCGACGGCTCTCTATCTCGTAAAAACTCGCACGCAATGCCGTGGTTGTGGCGACAATGAACACACGCGTAGTTTAACGGCTGTGCGGTCGGACGAGACGGCAACGGTATATCTTTATATATAATATATATACAGGGGCGTGCCTAGGGGGGGTTGGGTGTTCAAACCCCCCCAAATAAAAATAATTGTTAATACAAGTTTTACTTAATATTATAATATAAATATATTATATTATGTGGAATTGGATTAGGTTTGGTTCTTTTTGGTTTTTTTTTTAGTATTACTATTGAAGAATAGTATGACTCGATCTGACATATTATGTATGTTGTTTGAATATTGTATATATGCAGGGCCGGCGAGAGGGTGGGGCAGTTGGGGCCAGAGCCCCGGAGCCCGGACCTCCGAGAGGGCCCGTTGTCAGAGGCGTATTTAGGCATAGCCGCACAGGCCCTGTAGACCCGGCCGGCCATTGTCGTCCGTTCGCTCAAAATTAAACAACTATCTATAATATATACCTACTATATATTGTACAAAACATGCAACACAAAACACACATATACAAACGCGCATTCACTGCGGGTTCGATCGGTATAACCGCGTAGTTGGTTTTTATATAGTGTATGCTATTGATAGTATGGTTAATATATTATATAATATAGTCGTAAATTCCTAAATTTTGACATGAAAAAGGCCAGAAAGGGAACACTTTAACTGAACCTAATTATTCGCTAATTGCTGTTCAATAGTTCATTATTTTCTTTAATTTTAATAAACGATTTTATACACCAAATATTGTTTTTTTTTATTTACAATTCATCCAACTTAAATATTAAGTATCGCTACTGTATTAAAATGCTATACAGCTATATAAATCTCAGTAAAATAAGTTTATATAAGTGACGGGGCCCGGAAATAATCAGCCCTGGGGCCCACCAAAGCTCTCGCCGGCCCTGTATATATGACCAATATCTATTATCTAGTAAAATAAATACACTTATACACTTAAAATAGGTACGTGTTAGTAAAAATATTGAACTCCCCCCCGAAAAAAAATTTCTAGGCACGCCTCTGTATATTTATATATGTAAAAGAACAGGTCTTTTTTATGTTCCGGTTTTGTGACGACAATATTTAACTTTTTCCCATTTGTTGTCCACAGAGCTGTTCCGAATACTTTCACGAGTGCTACCACGTTACTAATTTTTCGTTTTTTTTTTTTTATCTAAGGGCGGAAGAGGGAGGATTGAATTTAGAGGTCGCGGTTTTTTAGCGTGTCATTTAAGTAATTTAACGATTTTTTTTGCACAAGATTCTGCCAAATACTCTTACGAGCGATCTATTATTTATAATTTCATTTTATTCGTCATTTCAGTTGTAATCGTTTACGCACTGAGTCGTAAATAAACACTGCCCGAAATAATAAATTACAAATAAATGTAATAGTTTTGATGTTATTAGAGCTGTATGGAAAACACCGACCACGAATGAGCCAATCGTATAAATTGCATTATAGAAAAATAATCGTTTGTATAAATATTATTACAATTACTATTATTTTTTGTTTCTAATTCAGTTACTACTTCTATTTAGCAGTTGATTAATTATAAATATAAATTACTCAAATTTTTCTTCTTTAAAAACACAATTGTGTGTGTTCATTTAAGAATTTAATTCAGAAAAATCAAAAACTACGCACGGTCGAAGCCGGGTAATTCAGCTAGTATATTATATAAATATAGTTTTTACGAGGACAATAGGTATGTCTGTGCCCATAGTTATAGTGGTGGCGAAAAGCGAATGGCACGTGGGAGGTTTTTTTTAAAGTTAAGATTTTCTCACATGTAAATAATAGCGCCCTCATAACGTTTTTAAGTAGTACTAGTTTTTGTGCGGCGTGAACTTCACTCTTTATGGTGTTTTAAGGTATGGTCCTTTTTTTTGTGGAAAATTGTGCTCTGGAAGTTTTTATTTTTTTTTTTTTTAAGTCATGGTTTGTTTTACGGTATCAGTTTTTTGCGAAGGCAGCTTTTGTTATTCTTCGAAAAATCGTTTTTTTGTTGAATTAGAATTGAAAATTGAAAATCAGACCACAGTTGTGTTAAATAAGCGATATTTTTTAGACAAAATAATTCAGTCACGTTATAAAACAAAAGTCACTCTTAACGTGTTATAAATGTTTTAAGGCCGAGGGTAAAACAAACATTTTTTGTTACGAAAAATAAATATAACGTTTACGTAAATCCCCGTCAGCTATTTATATTTATTATTACTATACGTATATCTGGTACTTCTGGCCACTCTTAAAAACCCATAATATACTATGAATCTATGTTTTTCCGTGAAATGGAGAATATATCATCATTTTTATTTTGATATCCGACAGTATATTGAAAACATTTGTTCGTCGATTTAATATCGGGACATAATATTTTTCCGTTCTAAATCCTTTTATTATTATTGTTATTATCATTATTATTATTTTGTTTCACGATTTTCTTCGTGCATTTTTTTTCCGAGTCATATTTTCAAAACTCATAAGAAGCAGTCACCTTGTTAAACTTTGTTTGAACATCTAATTGCATCTTTTACAATTCACAATCATATCTTCAATTAATATAAAACGGGCGTGATTTTCTTCGTATATTTTAAACTCGCACCCCAAAACATTCAACGCGTAACATGTGTAGCGTTCACTGTAATCCGTATCTCAAAACGAACTGGCCATGGCTCACTGTTTTTCCCTGTGAGCTGCACGACGCGTAAAACGTAATCGAAGTAATTTTTTTATTATTTTTTTTACTACCCTGGACTCTGGAGTATTAAACTATTACAGCTCAACCATTATAATACATTTCTTAATATTAAATACATAATAGCGATCGAGTAATTATGTCTATATTATTATTATACGAGTGTTATACGTTTATGATATCGCGTGTTTTGTTTTGAAATTCCATCGAAATGCCACCACGCCCAACTCGTCCAAACAAAACGCGCGCGTTACGATCGCTGCGAACGACGACGACGACGACGACGACAATGAAGTTAAACGTTTTCACGAAACTTTCATACCCGAGGCAACGGTATAGGTGTATATATATTTAATACTAACTTTCGTTTATTAAGTTTCACCGATAAATATCAGTCGCTAGGAAAAGTAACCGTAAACGAAGACACACGCACAATGCACGCTTTGGCGCGCACACACGACGACGCACTCGAACGCGAGGAAATCAGACAACAAAAGAATAATATTCGCGTTCGAACGGAAAAATAGCGCGACTCTCGTTCGTGTGGCGTGTGTGTGTGTGTGTGTGTGTAATAATTGAATTTCACCGCCGTAACATTATGGAGTTTCACGTATGATTTTTCTTTTTCGATTACAAACGGACGCGGCCGATGTGACAAACGCGTTCGTACCCGAGGCGGTTTCGATCCATTCAACGAGTACAATCGTTTTCGTTCTATTCGTAATTTTTACACTAAATTACCGCAAGATTCGGGTTTACGAAAAATACAGTCGTGTCCGAATGATTTTCGAGTTTTTAGTTTTCTCATTTGGCGATCACGATGAATCATGACACGGCGTTTCGGAAGAAAAAAACTTAATTTTGAAAACGTACCGAGATTACAATATCATACTATCGGACAAATATTTTTTAGAGCTATAAGCTTTGTACAGTTCAGAGTAGTGGAGAAGAAAGTACTCCACAAAAAATTACTGCCTTCACTCCACTGGTTTAAGTTTTAAACGTTGATATTATCTTAAAATTGATTATACTAAAAAAAAAGTTTTCTCTTTCATGATATTATGTTTTGAATAGTGGTTTTCATTTGAGAAAACTAAGAACTTGAGCATCTTTGTAGTGAAGAAAAATTAAAATATTTTTTCACATCAAATTGTAGCTCGGTAGTGTGGTTTGTTATGTAGTTATAATGTAGAAAATTAATTAAAAACGTATAACAAAACAAAAGCCACTGCATTGTAAACCATTTTCAATCGATCTTGAACACACTGTATTCATTGTGGTAGGTACGTTATATCATTCACTTGTCGAGACGACGGGACGGCTTGAACGCCACTCTGCGATACTCAATTGAACCGTGTGCGTACACTTTCGGTGTGGTTTTCTTCTTTTTTAATAAGGTTCGCGACACTCGTGCCGGTACGTTACGTTCACGATGTGCGTTCTGCTACTTATACACAGTCTTGGACACACCCACGATCGTAGGCGGGGATTCGGATGATTTTGAGGGGCTAAGCCTTCCTAAACTTTTTGATAGTTTCCCTTAAGTCTACTGCCCTTTGGTCCATTTAGCCCATTTAGTCCACTGCCCTTCAAATTATATTCAATTCGATTTTTTAAATTGTTTTTTGAAGAAAAACTGTAATGATAATTTAGTCTGAAATTCAAAGTATGAAAACATAAAACGACTTGTACTCGTGTACGTGTTTTCAAATTTCGATATAGCTGTATTTATATCATATATTGATGTCGGTGTGTATCAATAAAGACGACCGACGTCGACAGCGGTGCAAGTTTACGGACTTGTGCTAATATGCGATAATATATAACTCGATTGTATTTTCACGCGAGAATACTCGAGAGGAACGAGATTGAAAATAAGAGTAGATGATCGATGATCGGAAATGAACCGTAATCGCGCGGAGTGTCTCACGCGAAAACGATCCAGTACCCGATACGGCGAGGACGGGCCTTAAAATAATCGAAAGTCCAAAAGCATCAGAGTGTAATAAACACGTATGGTTTACCTGTAGGAGTTGAGAACATTGCCAGGCGCACGTATAGCTGGAGTAGTACATAATAATAATAGTATTACATATTATACGTCGTGTACGCCGCACCGTTGTCCTGGATACGCTAGTGAACCGCACGAGACTGAAATATTATTTTGTTTTTAATGCCGAGCCCGGCCGGTCTTTTTGGATTATACCAAGATTTGCGGTAATGTAACATGTCGTTTACGCCGCAACAATATGGACGGTGGCGAAAAGGAACGAAGAAACGGACGGGACGAAAACATAAACGTATTGTACCTCGCCCCCGAGGGCCGTCGTGCGCGTTGCGTACACCGAAAACGATGTTTATTTATCGTCCACGCACGTGCGTGCGACCGTAAACGCGTTACCGAATCGTTTTTTTATTTCATTTTTTTTTTTGCCAAACGACGCGTGTACGTCGCAGTCACAATTTTTTTACAGACACAATCTGTATACCAACTGTGGACCAACACTTTAACGTCGAAATTTAATCGAAACAGTCAATGTAGATCTACTCGCAAAGCGTAATCATTAGGGCAGAGGTCTTGTAGCTCTAAAAAATCATTAAATATGCACTTAAATATACAAAATATGCATTAAAAATATGCACTTAAATATACAAAATATGCATTAAAAATATGCTTTCTTAAATTAAATTTTATTTTCAACTTTATTTAACAACTGACAAATAATTATTTGAATTATTTGGACTTCAAAACTGTCAACTTCTTCGACTACTAAAAAACAATTAACAAAATAATTAAGTTTCAAATATTTAAGATTAACACAAATTTTTACCTTGGAAGTTGTATTGGACAATAAGGTGTTTTTTAAAATTGTCAAACGTAAAACTATAAATTATTTAAAATATGCATCTAAAAGTATAAAACGAAATAATTTGCCATAAAAACCAAAAAAACGCAAAATATGCATTTATATGCACAATAAAATTTCAAAACTAACTTTGTGGAAGCATGAAACGTATTTGTTTCGCACTCTGCTATTTTTGTGACTGTGCAAAAAAAAATATGCAAATGCTACAAGTCCTCTGCCCTAGTAATCATATAATATAATATTAAGTATAATAATATCTAAATTATAGTGAGTTTATGAAAACGCGTTATGTGATCTTGAAAATTATTGTTAAGTTGTCTTATTTTCGAGTGAGACGGAGAAATCATCGCTACACAAATGATTTTATAATTTATGCCGCAACGGCTTTGTCACAGCCTATGGCACAGCTGCATGATATAATAAATACATAGTGCGTGTACGTACGTGTGTGTAGGTGTGAGTATTATATTATAAATTCACTGGTAAAAAGTAAAACTAATGAGCGAAACTTGAGCGAAAGTTGTTTTCAAACGAGCGCAATGAATAAAACCGAAAAAAAAATCATTATACGTTAATATACACGTACGTATTTGAATCCACGTGAAAATGTCGCGAAAAACTCTAAGGAAATTACGAAAACTTTGAGTATTCAAAATCGAGATTTCATTATAACCTATGTCGTGTTTAAGCTTTGATTAAGTCTTAAGATTCACGCACAAACCTCAGTACGACCAAGATGCTTATACTGAATATATCTTTAGTCAGGTGTGTATAATTTTATTGAAATTCGGAGAACTTTCAGTCTGCATTAAAATGGTATTTGTTAATACGATTAAGAATGACAGTGTATATGTGCTTTTCGTTATCTCAGCCTTGCACACGTATCACGAAAAAAAATATGTTTACGTTCTTTGCATGACAAGCGTAATACTTCATTTTTTTTATATACACATAATTTATTGCGAAAAATGAGAAAAAAAACACATTCTGACGGAGTGACGTAATTTTTTGTTAAATATTGACCGGTAAAAATGCAATTTTTAGGTTTAATTCTACCGAAAAACTTAATTTTTCGTTTCGGTTACTAAGAATAGTAAAAAGCAATAGAAATTGATTAAATTAAAAGTCTATACCTGTTCAGCTTCATAACCGCATAATATAAACCGGCCGTATTTCAACCGGCGATTTGACTGCGAAATATTTCAAAGGATTTGTGGCTTTTTTTCGTGATCCGGTTTCTGTCTTTCTTTCATGTATACTTTACGATTGTGTGAAAAAAGACGCCCTACGACGCGTTTCGAGCGCGCGTGGTCGAACGGTAACAATGTCATATTATTGAATACGTAATTTTATCGCATCGACACACGGCTCGGTGGATAGGCAAAACAGCTACGGGAATGCGTCTGGCGACCTGGTCGTCAGCGTAATGAGAAAAAGTCATTGCCGCCGCCGCGGTGAACGTGACGTTTGCGACAGGTTTCGGCGCGAAGAGACTTGTCGTTACGCTCCCTCTGCGCACGGAATTCTAAATATAGTTCGGCGACACGATGAGAGTTACACAATATCAAGGGTGTATTTCTGGGGGAGGGGAGCGACGGGGCGATCGCCCCCCCTGGGCCTTTTCAATTTTTTTTTCCTTTTTTTACATTATCTGTATTATATTATAATAAGAATTAGAAAAAAATTACGAAATTATTTAAAGTCATAGATTATGATATAGGTGTGTAATATATTGATAGAAGCGCTCGGGATTTACCCAGTTCGTATCGTATCGATTTTTAACGATAGATACTTTTCGATACACGTTATCTGATACTGAACGTTCGATAATTTTTTTTTTGTTAAACACCAAATAGTAATGGTATTGTAGTACACGAATACGTCTTTACAGTTCTCGTAGTACATGGTAGTACATAGTCAAATGGGACAGGAAAGATTGACTGATTTGGCACTGTTACATATACATCGCAATATAGAACTAGATGCGTGCAAAGTAATAGACCGATTTGCAGAACACAAACGATTTAAAGAATTTGTTTTATAAAATAATAATTTTAATTAGTTCGTGTTTCAGTTAAAAGACTTTTTATTTATTTTTAATCCTAAATATTATAGTTAAATTATTTTTGTTTATTTTTATTCCTCAACATTACAAGTCTAAAAGTCACCCCCCCCTTGAAAATAGGGTCAGGGACGCCCTTGCACAATATCAACACAATAACAGAATGATGAATTTGAATTTTTTCCGTCGTCGACTAAAACGCGAGCGCGATATTTTACTCTCACCGAACACGTTTTCTCTAACGCACTAACACACTCGACGGAGTATTACAATATATTTTCGGTTTTTACCGTTCGTGCCAAATGTGTGTGTGTGTGTGTGTGTGTGTGTGTGTGTGTGTGTGTGTGTGTGTGTGTGTGTGTGTGTTGGTAGGTTTTCACGCTCTTAAAGCAAAACAAATCGTAAATTGTTTCCATTTTCGAAAACTCGTCTTACATTGTTATTCAGCTCTATGTGGCATTGTGGCACGGACTGTGTTTGGTCAACGGAATAGTTGTCCGAGATTCGTTGTCACGCGCACGATTATATGTGCGCGTATTATTAGTGTGAAGTTGGTCTCGCGGACATAGTTCTACGAAAATATTGTTCAAACGTACGTGCCGCGTGGTACGTGAGTTGTACGAAAACTACATATAAGCGAGAACAGAGAGTTAAAATAGTATTAAAACGATAATATGTACACGTGCATGCTTGCATGAGCAATATGGAAAATAAAAAATCTGGACGCGCTTCGTACCGCGGGTATTCTTCGCTCCTTAAACAAGATAATGTTTCTACTTCAGGCTGCATATTTTGCGTTTTTGTATTTCTTTTACTGACGTATCGGATAGTTTTTCATCAAATCATACAATTTAAATTGTTTTTATGAACAAATGGTTCATTTTTTCTCAATTTTCAAATTTTATTTCACAACGTACAATTGATCCTGACTTGCTGAGAGATGGTGACTACAATATATCTATGAATGCGTTCGATACTCATTGAATTTTCAACTTCAAATCATAGTTCATAATTTGTAATGTTAATCACATCGTGGTTTCTCTAAAGCTGTGTCGATCTGACTTATCCTCGAACCCGCGAAAATGATTTTCAGAAGACACTTTTCCTCATAACATATAAGGCATCATTATTTTGTTAAAGTTCTATAAAATATTTAAAACTGACTCGAATTTTATACTTACATACCTAGATCTTAAAAATTTCAAATTTTACCATGTCGATTAAAGTTTTGGGTTGATTGGTAAAAACGATTGAAATAATGTCTAAGCCCCTGGCAACCGCCGCCGGGTATCCGGGGGGTAATCCACACCTAGTATAGGCTAGTTCATCGGCATATCCCAAATTATAACACCGGAATTATTATTATGTACGTCGATGATTGATGGTTTACGTCCAAAATAACAGTGTCAGAACCGAGTCGCGTCGTTCATTTTCACACGCCGACCTTTGACTTATAATATTAAACAAAACGTAGGTGTACGCCGACGGTTTTTCGTTTGTTCACTCGGAAAATCATTTTTAGCCGTTGTAAAATTACCATCTGAGTTCGTGTACGCGTGAGTGTTGTGACATATTGTTGCCGTCTCGTCGGTGTTTTCTAACGCGGTACGCACGAGTTATCACGAAGTTTTGTGTTGTGAATGGAATAAACCGCTCTGAACATAAATCGCTCGAAAAAATTTGTACGCGGTAAAAATATCACGTATAAACGTGTTTAGTTCCAAAAAAAAACTACTTCTCTGACAAATATAATTGTCAAGTGTGTGTGGAGAAGATGATTTTTATTATTTTTTCTTTCTAGTCATCTACACCCGAAAGCCTGACGAAATTACGCTTTATCAAAATGACCATGTATAAATATATAATTATAAAATAGTATAGTCGTAGTCTTAATACAATCATAATCTTTCGAGATAGTTATCTTTTGTCACCTAAAAAGACACATTCTGGTCTGTCGTTACTCGTTATTTTATCATTGGTATGTCAGCCAATCGGTTTTGAGTTGTCCGATGGGTTTATCATTGTTTATTTTCTCGTCTCGTACTTATTGTGTTCTATGTTTGAAAAGGTCATTCCTATTCAAACACACCTAAATCATTTTAACGGTTTGCTCGTAATGAAATAAAGATACTTAGTATGCACGTATAATATTTATAAGCTATTAAATGAATACAACCTCTTTGTATTTTTATTATTTCTTCTTTCACGTGAATCTGGGTTGAAGTTTGGTTCGTATAAAAAGTGATGCATAATAATATTAATTAAACTCTCTGGTAACTCTTTGGTAGAACGGTACCCTCAACGTTTCAGTAAACAACTTGGATCTTAAAAGTATAATATTAACGAAACAGTAGTTATTTTTCTTTTTCTTTTCTCTTTTAATACGATTTCCAATAAATAAACCCTGGGTGACAGTTGAACGTCATAATAAAAGATACACGGTGACAATAGTTCTATCCCATCTCGTGCAATATTTTTCGAGTGGCTCAGCAACGTGACTTTAATCTGGCCATCAACTCTCGTGCGTACGAGCACCACCTCGATCGAAAACATCATGACGTCTCCGCGAAACCACGATATTGCGTCGATATCATACGCGTCCCGTGTCGAACTGTCATCAAAACGATCGTATTCATTATCTGCCTTCATTTTTTACAATAAAATCGGAACCGCGTGTAGCGTGTACCACGCAGACGTTATAAATAAATACACACACACACACACACACACACACACACACACACACACACACACACACACACACACACACACACGTATATAATATATATACATCGTTGTCTCACGATCTAAACGCACCATCGTCCCCTTCTCGATCGCGTTCTCCCCGTCGAGATCACGACGACAGCATTTAAATATCCGATTTAACACGGCAAACGTGTAACCTCGGCGTTGTTATTTACGAGCACACGTGATTTGTTATATATTGTATATCATACGCATCACACGTGCGCGGACGTCGTTTTTCTCTCGCCGCGCTACCGATAAGACCGCGTAAAACGTTTTTCTTTTTCCTTTTCCGCCTCAGCGGTCAACGTGTGCGTTTCACGGCTCGTCGTCGTCCGTCGAAACGGCGACCACACGACACGAATTCGTACGCGTATCATAGCTCATGACAGTTAGTTCGTGTGCTCCAACGTGGGCCTTACAATAACAATAACTATATCACTAGGGGCCGGAATTATATTCTTTCAAAATAGCCAAAATAAGATGCTAATATTCTCTAAAAAAGTTGAAAATATTCTTCCAATATTCTTTGAAAATCATAATGAAATATGCGAAAAATATGCTTTATTATGAATATATTCTCTTGAAATAAAAAAATTCATTTATATGCAAAATAATACAAAAAAAAGCAAAATAATACATGTTAAAAAAAAATAGATTAAATTATATTAATAACAAAAGGTATTTTCAATTACGAAAATTTTTGAAAAAAACTATATTTTTTAACTATATTTTGCTCCATGTGTTCTGGTGTCCTATTTGTACGACGGTCTGTTAATATATTTTTAAACGTGCTAAATGAACGTTCAACGTCAACTGAAGTCACGGGAGCATTTTTAAATCAGTAATCATAGCCGGTGAAAAATTGTCTATAATTTGAACTTCATTATTTCCATTCAAAATTTTAACTATGTTTTTCAAAATGATGAGCACTTTATTTTTTCGTTGAAGTTGATCAATTTTTATTTTTATTTTTTTTCCATTTTCTCCGGGTATTTTTTGAAGTTGATCAATTGTATTTTCAATTAGATTTATCGAATCAACAAGAGACACTATTATCGGACACATAATTTATATTTTTTACGCCATTGCAACAAAAAATATAGAATGTCTATAAAAATTAATCGATATATTCTCAAATATTCTTTATTGTACGAAATATTCTTTTATCTTGAAATATTCTCAAATATGGTAAAACAACTTTGGCCATTAATTAACCGGTTTCATGATTTGTGAAAATTTCGAACCCCCGTCTGACTGCATAGTCTCAAAAGAAATATGAAAAAGAATATAATTCCGGCCCCTATATATCACACACCGAGTTCACGTCGGTTATACGACGATCGTGGAGCGGATTCGTCGCATCATTTTCATCGTATACCGTTGACTCGTCGTGCGATCAATCAGTCATAGATAACAAATTGCGCAGACCTTTCCGTCGTGACGATCGGTTTGAGAACTGCACGTTTTCGTTTCTAAACCATAGATGACTAAAAATATTATCATATTATGTGGAATAAAAACATCGTATTTCCGATAGCACAACGTAGGTATCGATTTCATTGGACACTGTGTTTTACCGAGCAGATAGAAACGAGAAAACGAAAGATCCTAAATCTCCAATGAAGATAATATGGAATAATTCCTATGTCGATACACAGTACGGTATAATGCTTAAATCTGATGGGAGGGGAGATTTGGTTTTTTTTTCGCTTTCCGGGGTCGGTCTGTCCTAATTCAACAACCGACAAACTCCGCGAGCGCGACGGTTGACTCGGTTTCCTCGATGAACAATAGCGTTTCGAATCGGAAAATTTCCGAGTTTTCGGGGACTGTTATGTCGATTCGTCCGAGCCGGGGCCACGGAACGGTTTTCGTACACACGCTCGAAATCCATAACACAATGACGTCATGCGTTCGGGCAAAAAAAAAAAAAAAAAACGCCGAAAAGATTGAACGGCCTCCGCGCGCGGTCGGACACAGGTTTTTCACAATTAGTCACGCTCTGATTTTGAATTTGAAACGTTATACGTTTTCATACACGAACGCATCGGATTTGCACTGCACAATCGGTCATCATAATTCATTTCGACTATAAATCCCAAACATTTCACCATAGTATATTATAATATTCGAACGTTTCTCCCATGCGAAATATTTCAAACATATTCACCGTGCCATGGCATGCATTGTGTTCATTTATTTATTTTATTTTTTTTCCACCCCAAAGCCGTTCCGAAAACTCGTAAAATAACGATGATCCGTTTTTTTTCCAAACACGATGCTTTCTGCCGATTCGAGAAAAGAAAAAATTATACCGAACATCCCTCCATCACCATAAACATCATCTCCGCGTTTACGGCATTCGAAATCTGCTCAACCGCGCTCGTTGCCAAATCGATTCTTAACGTTATTTTCGGTAGAATTTCTTACCTACTTAATGAAATCGTCCGACGAAAAACCATGTTATATTTTTCTACACACATTTATCAATAATTTTATTAATTTATCGTCATATCATTTTTACTAACTTTCACAAACTGTATGATTCGTCCTGTTCGACCTAAGTACTGATGAGCTTTTTTATGTAAAAAAAAATCAGAGGTTTAAAATATTTATTTTACTGAACAGAGCAACTTTTTGACAATTTAAATCATTAAGTAATTGAGCTTTAGATTTTTTTTTCGATGAAGCACAATATGTATGTTTATCGAACAAAGATTTTTCACATTTTAACGACCAAGATGAACTTGGATTAACCGACGCATTTAATTAACGGCCTTAAGAACTGTTTTGAACATTTTGCTGTTTAAAACTGAATGAATTATTTTTACGAATGTAATTTTATATCAACCGTTTTGTAATTATAATTCACACGCCGTGTGAAAATTGGATGCGCCCGATGTACGAATTTCATCGCTGCTAGACTCTTATCGTCGAATATTATTGTAATCATGATAATTTTTATCATTTTGTGCAACATGTGTAGTACGAAATATCCAAGTTTATATTTGAAGTTTATAAACATGACCGTAGCAATGCGAACGCTCTCTATATTGCCCATCGGTCTTCGGCGTGAACGGCCGTCTGACGGAAACGAAAATAACAATATTACGTCCAACAAGTGAAATCGATGCGACGCGTATTACTCGGCGTGCTAGGCGATCGTGGTGTCGGCCGTCCGCGCGAGGGAAAAAAATTGTCTGCATATTGTGAAACGCGTGGACCAACAGGTCGATAAAATATTAAATTCCACGTCGTATTATAATCTATATTATAGTAGCCGTGTACCGTGTGCAACGTCATTAATAACGTAGTTGTTTTTCGCGGAGCGCGTGAAAAAATATTCACGACGATAATATGACATTTCGATTCTTACATTTTTTATTCGAAACCACCCTTGTCAAAATAACTGCGGATTAAGGAAAACGGTCGATCCATTTATTATTGTAATAAGTTATCGTTTGTGTGTGCGTTTTTTTTATTTATTTATTTTTTTTGTTACGTATTTGCTACGTCTCTTTGACTGCTCATTATCTAGTCCGTCGTTTCTTACCTCTTGGACTATTATTTGATTTTTTCAAATTGCTATATGACGTGTATGTAATATGAAAAACCGAGCCAAACGCCTGGCAGATTTGAAACATCTGAAAATATTTCGTGTCATTAATATGCATGAAAGGGTGATTTATCAAAGGAAATAAATATGACAAAATCAAAAAATATGGCATAAATAAAAACAAAATATCTAAATTTTTCCCAGAAAAATCATTCTTTGTTTACAAAATAAATATTAATTCAATTCCAAAAATTAAAAATTAATAATCACTTACAAATTGAAACTGCTCAATTACATACTTTTGTAATAGTAATATTCTATTTTGTCCTGGATGGTATTGTTGTGACAATGTTGGACGATGATAACTGAAGTGTGTTAAAAAAGTGTTGGAAATCGTATAAATAAAACATATATTTTATCATATAAACAACATATTGAAATAAAAAATATTACATTTTCAATACGTCTTTCTATAATCGAAATGTTTCGACGACTCAAATCACCAGTTATTTACGATTTTAACGTTTTGAAATCAATAATATAATTGATTCAATCGTTTTACTGATGTAATCAAATGTATAAAGTGATAATAATTATTCTGTTGTATAAAGATGTACAAAAGTAATATTCATTCGTCTGGCCACGTAATACTGGTGTGATGGTAATGATATTAAGGTGGATATATTTATCCACCTTGAATGATATAATAACAATTGGCCATAATTACTCCAGCATATTATATCCGTATTCATGTGGTATCTATGTATTGATACATAGATCTCTTTTTTTTTTTGGCTAGCCTCTATGTCCATAATAATTATAATAAAAAACTCGCGGTGAGGGAAAAGGGGATTACAGAGCCGACAGCGGAGTGCGCCGCCACGCTAACAGTCGGTCTAATCCGCCGCATTAGATGTTTCATATCAATAACTTTCGGTTTTTTTTTTTTTTTTGTGCGGAAATATTAAATGATATCTCAATCTTTATCAGACGTGTTTAATTTAAAATAAACTTGTCGATTGGTTCAAAACTTGGCGTTCATGCGAATATTAACATTTTCACGTGAAGTTAAGTCTGTACGCGATTTCACGATTTATACAGCAATGAATAGCGAGGATCTAAGAGTTAAGGCTCTCGTAGTTTATATATATATTATCGGAAGACAAGAGGACTGTAGTTATTGAAAAATGAGAAGCGTTCCCGACTCTCGAGCCCTGAGTGCATACATACTTTTTTTTTCTCCGTAAATATTTGTTCATATTAGAGTAAAAAAATTATCTCTTACTCAATGACCTAAAATAACACTACACATATCACACGCCAACTCAGTAATATATTAATTAAAAAATAATTTATTCTAATGTATTTTATACTTACGCTTAAGAAGTAATTTAGTTTTTCATTATGTCACTAAAAATTAATCGTCTCTTAAACATCATTAATAAATATTGATAAGGAAACACTCAACTACTATGCTGAAGGTATAACTAAAAACCTAAGAGATATCATACAAATTACATCGGCTGATGAGACTTATACTTTAAACAGGTACCAATGCACCTCAGAAGATGGAGTGGCGGAGTGGTTGGCCACAGTCACGTCAATGTGACTGAAGTTAATCCCCGTCCAACGTCGCTAGCAATCGGATGGGTGACCACTCGATCCTCTAGCGACGTACCATGCTAACACATACGTATACCAATACTGTACTGTACCCACCAAAACTACTAACTAACAAAATACTACATCCAATGGCCATAGCTGCCGCGGATTACTTAATAAAAAAATAAAAAATACACCTCAATACAGCACGCTGCAGTAATAGCAGTAGCTATGGACCGCGAAAACAAAATATATTACCTAGGTACTGCCAAATTCCAATTATCACGGTATAGTCACCTTTTCGGGTTGCGTACCATATGATTCTTCTCATAATTTACTTCATGTTTTTATTTCTTCTATTTCATTTTTTTTTCCGACCATTTGTTAATATTAACTGTGTGTTTTAACGTTCTCCACTCTTCAGTGGGTAATTAAAACTAAAGCTTCCTCCGGAATTTAGGGATTCTGTCCAAAGGGAACGCCTAATTATAGTTCGAATAAAATGGGGACTTCCATGCCTTCCCTCTCGTCTCCCTCCATTTTAGCTAACGGGTCTAAGGCAGCGTTTCTTAAACTTTTTTATCCATGGAACCCTTTATGATGTCCACTTTTATTGTGGAACCCCAACTTTTTAGCTTTTTTTATGATTATTTGTAAATAAATTATAATCGTATCATAAAATTATGTTAAAATAAAAATAAAAATAATAATGATTGTATGCATATATAATAATACTTCAATAATAATTACATTAATTAGACTAAGTATACATTTTAATGAGACGAATGAAATTGCTTTTTATTTTTACAAATATTCTTAAAATTAGGCTCAATTGTTGAAAGTTGTATGATTATATAAGGTTCAGCATCAAGTATGTTGCGGTATTTTGTTTTTGTTGATATATTGGAGGAGAACCCCGTTTCACACATAATATAAGTATGTAATTGCAAAAGGCCTTGTTGGCGCCTTTTGTGACAGTTGAGGATATTCATCTTTGAATCTACACCAAAATTCTACTAGTGGTATCGATTTAAATTTTTCTTGCAACGATGAATCTAATGTCATTTCAACAAAAGTTTCATATTAATTTACTGACATGGCTGGAGGTCATGTATTGACAATAAATGGATTTTTAATTGACAATTCATTTTTATATTTCATCGATTGGTTATTTGGAAAATACTGGAATTTTGAAATAAATCACTAAAGCTTCGCGGAACCCTGAAGTGATCTTCGTGGAACCCCAGGGTTCCGCGGAACACAGTTTAAGAAACGATGGTCTAAGGCAGTGTTTCCCAACTTCTTTTACTCGCGGAACCTTTGCAGGAGCTTGAACTTTTTGTGGAACCCCCATATTTTTCTATAGTTGTAATACTGACATAAGTTATTTACACTTAAATGAGAGGATTGTCGGATACTTCCGGCACCAGGTTTTCGCGGAACCCTTGGCGCCGGCTCACGGAACCCTTAGGTTCCACGGAACACCAGTTGGGAAACACTGGTCTAAGGTATCATATCGTTTTGCGATTTTACGCATAACGTATATTTTTTTGGTAGGTTTTCACCGGTAGACGATTTTTCATTGTACGTTTTTGCATATCTGCGTCAAGTTGGAATGAACGAAAGAACAATAACAATTTTTTTATAACGTCTTCGTCGACGAACCGACAACCGTTGTTGAATGGACAATTTAGTGTATAGAAGTGGGTTGAATATATATGTGTATGTGTGTGTGTGTGTGTGTATTTTTTTTTTTTTATGAAACGTCTGCTCTTACGGATCGTTCATCATTCGGAAGTGCCAAAAATCGATCTCTTGTAAATGGATTGCGTCATGAACGTGTCGAGTTGTTACGATGAGCCTTTGGATCCATGAGAATTCAGTTCGCCTGTGGTAAAAAGAAAAAAAAAACGTTTATTTTAGTCGTGAGAACTCGGCGAAATGAATCGTAAAAATAACATGGTGTTCGAAAATATATTTTCTAAATCTTGAAAATAATTTTTCATTCGGAATCGGCGGGATAGTTTTTCATCATTTCATTGTACAACATATCACGAGCAAACGTTTAACTTTGGAAATCGTCATTTTCAACATGAGTTCAGAGAAGTAATTTGTGAACATAGTCAGCTGACCTATTAAATTGGTGTTTTCTTTTCACACAAACTTTCACATTATTGCATTTTACTTAAAACAATTCACAATTGTTTTTATTTTGTTTCAACAATAATCACACTATATATTAGATTAATTTTCATTTGAAACGATCGATTGACACTTCTGAAAAATACTTAATAAAACTTTAAGCAATTCGATCAATCATTTTATATTTAAGTTTTGCGCGCAATATTATGGTTTTATTATCATTAGAATTGAAATAATAGAAAGTTCATAAGTATAGTTATTTGCGCTGTTGGATAACATAAAAATTTGTAAGTACCTATTTACTTAACGTATAAAATATCTTTTTTTTACGATTTTTAGTTCAACGTTTCACTAGAATTATATATATATAATAAATTCAAAATCTGATTTATTGAATATCTGAGTGTATTTCAAAATAGCTCAGGCGTTTACGGATAATTTTGTTTTATTCTTAGTTTTTGTCGCTTTTTACAGTGCTTTTCAAAACCATTGGGAAATTAAAGAAAAAAAAACTACAAGACCTGATTTTAATTTTCAATTTATATACGTGCCACATTACATTCAAGTATTTGTGATTCTTCGCCCCTTCGCAAAAAGTGATTTCCGAAAACTACATTTAACAATAGGCTGACGCACTCGTACGTCACCTGTAAAGCCATACGTTCTTTAAGAGTTTCACGTCACTCCAGAGACCCATTGAATTTGTGCTTGGTCGTATCTACTGCAATGTTGTAATAATAATAATAATAATGGTAAATAATAACCATTTCACTCGGTGTGTGTGTGTGTGTGTGTGTGTGTGTGTGTGTGTGTGTGTGTGTGTGTGTGTGTGTGTGTGTGTGTGTGTGTGTGTGTGTGTGTGTGTGTGTGTGTGTGTGTGTGTGTGTGTGTGTGTGTGTGTGTGTGTGTGTGTGTGAAATAAAAGAAAATAACCCTCTCGATCCCTTACGGCGGAGTTGGTGTGGAAGGTCAATTATGTGCACGACGGGTTTTTCTTTTAAACTGTAAATCAATAAATTTTAATAAATAAACAAAATAACCGCTATAGGTTTAAGTTCATTAAATAATTTAAAAAAAAAAAACCAAATGAATACATTGCATCATTTTGTAGGTACTATCAAATGATCCCGAAGTATATAAAACAAGCAATGTAAAAAATATGGAATAAAATATAACTTAGTCTAAATATCATGTTTGATTCGTATTTACGACCGGTTTCAAATAATAATAATGAAAAAAAATTATATTTACAATAAAACAGTAAAAATCGAAATCAGACGTAAACTATAAACAACACGTATAATGCTCCATAATTCGAGATACGTTTTTATTATTTTCTTTATTTTTAAAACATTTTCATTTTTGTTTTTTTTTTTTTGCATACATTTAACGAATTTTAATTGAATACTATCGTATTCAGTACACATTGAAATACACCGCGTGTTCGGTAACTTTTAGCATCGATAAACCGTTTCGTAACCGTATAATAAGACGTCAGCCCGCGAGGGAATAATATACGTATACAGTATTTTCATCATACGTCACGTGTTTTCAATGCCATCCCGCGAGTCCCGGTTCCACGTCCCCTCTTGAGTTCGATTTTCGTCTTCATCCCGTGGACCAGTCGTTGCGAACGCGTCATTATCACAATACATTTCACTCGATAACATACGGACGGGACGACGTTTACGCAGCGTCTGAAACGGCGGCGTAGTGATTTCGCTGGTTCGGACACGTCGTCGAACTCCATTCCGATGTATGCGAGGGGGGGGGAAGGGGTCCTATCGGCGGCCGGGTCGTAAAACCCCGATACCACCACCACATCAGTTATAAAACGTCTTTTTCGTGACGACAACTACGGATTCACCCGTTTCGCCCGTTTTGGCCGACGCCGCCGTCAAACACCGTATTACGATGTTCGCGTTTCTTCGTTCACGCCGTCGTCTAGTCCGTCTGGAAAATGACCGCAGATCATTTGACCTTTTGACGGCTATAACGATTCGGTTTTTGGCGTCCGACACGACCTGCTCAGACCACGACGACGGCGGTGATGTGTCGCACGTAGGGTTGTAAATTTGAAATATTTCACTTGAAATATTTCAAAATTGAAAATTTCACTCTTCTTAAAATATTTCAATGTAATTATGAAAAATATTTTTTTTTCTTTTAAACGTGTTTATAGATAATTAGAAATAATATATTGATAAAACACAGAAAACATTGATTATGAACAACTTCTCAGTTAGGTATCATTTATCAACCAAGGTATACGAATTAAAAACCCTACTTAAATACTGTTAATGGTCAATGGTTATAAATTATAAATTAATAATTATATACTTATATGGTATTTGTATATTGGTATTAATTCTATTATATTTTTGTAATCACTTAACAGTTATCACTTATCAATTGAATCCCCTATTGAATAAACTGTTTTTACCACTTATTACTTTATTGCTAATAAAAATATAAATAATTAAATTATTACTATTAATACTTAGCTATAACTGTTATATTTATATTATATGTTTGTATTTCATTATATTTATATATATATTTGTAAACTACTATTAGTTCTAACGTACGATTGTCACTATTATAATGCATGTAATTGGGCTTGGCCCGTATAATAATAATAATAAATAAATAAATAAATAAATTACTTATTTTAGATACCTATACATATTTATAATTATAATTATATATTTATATGACATAATAATATTATATATATTACAAATACATACAATATACATATTTGATATTATCAATCATGCAATTTTTCCCTGTTGACATATGGCTGACTTCAATATTGTCTTTATAGTCGGTTATCTATTTTTTTATATGTCTATTTTTATGTATTATTATATTGTATGTAGTATATAACTATGTTACATATTTTCTTTATTTCATACAATAAACCCACTTTTAAAAATGTTCACTTGGAAATAAAAAAATATATTTTTCATGAAATATTTCAAGAAAATAAATTTCATGAAATTTTACAACCCTAGTCGCACGTGAAATAGTACACGACGACGCAGATCCCTTGAATTGCTTGGTGTGTCCGGTGCCGTTTGACTGAGTCGTTCGGAGACTTGATCGGCCGCACGAGGACAATATTTATTCCTTTTGCTTATAACAAACACGATAACGAGGTGTCCCGACTGCGGCGGTGGCGCGGTTAGTTTTCCGGGAAGGGGCGAGACACACTCCGGAAAAACAGATTATCGGCAAATGCGGTCGAATACCATCGTGGTACGTTTTACGTTGAAAAAATCTGGGACGGATGCCGAGGCAGGCCGCGTTCTACTCGAACTCTAGTCTAATGAGTCATTCCGCTTCGAAGATATTTTTTCCTTTTTTTTTCAACCCCATGGTGAATTCCGTCTTCCCGCAAAAGTGTTAGTCATTTCATGGTTTTGGGCCTCTTACAAAACTGAAACATGCCACCGCACCAATTTTATATCCTTAAAATAAACTTCCAAAAAACTGTAACACCATAATGGTAATTTATAACGAAAAATATGATAAAGGTGCAATATACATATTATATACTACGACATACTTCATACGAGATGGATACTATATAAAAATGGTCAGGTATTTTAATAGACGATTTTGATGATTATTGGATAAATGTTTCACGTCAATTGTAATTAAATAGCTAATCAATTAAAAATTAAATTGTACATATTTCTTTTTGAAATTTTGTGTTTATGATAAAGTTATTTAAAAAAAAAAAAAAAAAAACCGTCGCAAAAAAAAAGTGTATGTTATAATACAATGACGAAAATAATGATCAGCGTTTTTAACCACGTTAAGGACTATTCTAAGCCAATCGAAATAAAAAGGAAAATGATGGTCCAAACAAGCTGAATAAAACCTAATATACTTTAAACCAAATGTGTCATTAAAATTATTTTGATTACTACTTTTGGACATATGATGTTGATCTAACCACACTGCCTGGGTTTCCCCGAACTTTCAAATAACTCGATAGAAAATTTCGTAATTTGGGTCTACCAAAAAATTTTGATTTATGATTCGTAGTTAAAAAAAAAAAAATTATATATTTATAAATATATATATGTGGCCACCACTAAATCGCTGAATTTATGAAAAAAACGGACCAATTTACGGGTAACGCCCGAGTAATCGACTTGGGATCTCAGTCTAGAAGTGGTCGGGTGAAAGGAGCTTACTTTTCCATGTGGGAAATTCGTTCAACGAAAAATTCGTTTCATTTATACGAGTATTTATAGCGTCGGACGCGTGTTCGCGCCGCGTTTTGCATAGCACTGATCCGATTTGGGTACTACTATTACTACTACGGTTAAGAAGATAAAAATATTGGTATCTGGTATAAATTTGCATACGATACGGTATAAATACGCTACTTCGTACCGTGGGTATATATAAACGGTAATAACGAGAGAAAAAAATCACGATTCGTATCATTTTTTTTTTTTTTACACACACGTTTCGGTGTCAAAACATTTTCACCTCCGGGGTATCCGGGCCAGCGTGTTACATAATCGAAATTAGATTTTCCTAACCGTGTTCGACGAATATCGTTCGTTTCCTGGGACCAAGTTGTTTTTCGAAAGTCTGATTTATAGAAATCTGGCAATATGCTTGGGTTTCATGAAATAATTCTTTCGAGCGATCGTGTCGATCGTATATGAAGAACTCACATTTCCCTTTGTATGTATTCGTTTTCACGATATTCATATCGTCGACACGCGTCATCATTATGACATTATTATTTTTTTTTTTTTATATAATTATTGTGGGTGCTTTTTTATTAAACTCGAATATTCCTACTTTGAGGCGGTCGTGAATAAAACCCTACAAACAAATAATATCACTGAGAAATGTAATATGTATTATGGACATTAATTTAGATGTGACGTTAAAATAAAAAATAATCCAGACGAAACCTAACCTTTTTTCTCTTTCAGAGATCAATTTCATCAAATAATAAAAAATAATGATGAGTGCGTTGGATTTTCTGAATTGGAACAATTAGTTTTATCAAAACGTACTTGAAATATTATTTTTACGCGAATAAACATAGAACGTGGTTTTGATATCCACGTGAAATACGTTCTTTTAATTCTCCTCCGATCACTCATGGATTTTAGCGTTGAATAACTGAACAAATACATCTAAATCGTGTTTAAATACTTCGTGGTGACATTTGAATAGCTCTCATGATTATAATTTATTCGTATATCGTGGTACTGTCTTGATTGTCTATAATATAATAAGTCGTAATAAATTAATTTTTGTTTGTCCACATATTATCTACTTTAGGTAACGTTACGGAAATAATTCACATATAATAATTCATATTATATTGTTTTACATTAATAATATACAATAATTTTATACACAATAAACAAATTTTAAAATAATTTAAATTAATGTAATAAAAATGTATTTAGTTATAAAAATTGTATTATTACGTTCTATTGTCATTACAAACATTAGGTTCAACTGTTCAGATTACTAAACAAACGTGTTCAATACAAACTAATTCCCGAACAATGTCAACCATACCCCTACTGGTATAAATTTGGATTTCAATCGAAAATTAAAATAAATGTTATTTTATTATTTATTTACGTTACAAGTAGTGTTGGGTTCATTTTTTTTCGAGGTGTTAATGCTTCTTTTGATAATCAAACTCCGTGGTTGAAAAGTAATCGTGTATTATGTGATATAGACATCCTCAGCTAGCGATGACTCTCAATAAAATATGCTGAACCGAAATAACTTTATAATTTCTCGGAATTACTAAAATAATCTCTTTGAAATTCTCGACACACTTGAACACTCAAGTGAATATTGCAATTTTCAAAAACGTGACTTTACACGTTTATATTTGTGTGTGTGTGTGTGTGTGTGTGTGTGTGTGTGTGTGTTTGTGTGTATTGGATGTGTATTGGATGTATAGTTTATATATTATATTGTATATCGGTTCAATGGTGCGCACTTATACGTAGGAACATTACTTTAGTCCATAAACATGAAGTTAAAGTACATAAATGATAAAAGAATCGCATAAAATTGACTTTAATCATACAATTTTAATTTTTGGCTTTTCAAAACGTAATTAAGAAATATCGCTACGAGTACTAACAGATCATTCTGAACATAAAATAAACATGATCCCTAAAAAGTGGCCAAATACAAAGTTATTACTAGTTCATGAATAGATGTTTTGCTGTTGTTATCGTGCGTTTTCAATCGTTCAAAGTCATTACCGCTTATTTATTTTTTTTGTCTTCCTTACGTTTTTTTGTTTTCTATCACAAACTAAAGCCATCCACGTCGTTTCCGCAAAAACACACCGGAAAAGGGAAAACGACGTGCGCGTGATGAATATTTAAATCCTTCTTTTACGCATACAATCGCACTAATACACCATCTTATGTATTATACAATTCTAAACGGAAAGTGTGCAAGCATCGTTTCTATGAAAGTCTAAGTGTACACCAGTTATGACATTTCCGCCCTGACAGTATTTTTAAAACATTTTTCATCCGGACATTGTACATACGGTGTAGGATCTAATACAAATTTAATGCACCGCGTGGTATAATACGTATGTTTGTGTGATGCAAACGTGCACGTACTGAGTTTACCGGAAAATAATATCACGTGAAAGTCTTATGATCAAATGCTTTTCAAACGATATTTTTGTTTTTCGAAAATCCGCTCGGCTTCGTATGACGGGTCATCAATCGGGAGTACAGGACGAATAAGTTGCACTAAAGGGATTATAGCAGTGACATGTAATACGGTTAAGTCGATAATATGATAAGCCATCAAATGATCGGGGAATGCGGAGAAACACATTGATGTACGCCATGGTGGACAACGCATTGCAACGTCCCGAATAATGCCAATAAAGTATAGTCGGTTTTTTTTTTTTTTTTAAACAGAGATTATTTCCGGTTTATAAACATGTCAAAATATTTCGTGGTATATTTCCAAGAGTCGTTTTTATATTTTAAGAGTAAACCAATTATTATACGTTTGGACAGTTGATTAATTTTTTTTATATTTATATACTCGTATTTAACGAATATTTATTTGTTTACGAGAATACAGTACCTATATTTGAATTAATGGCAGATTTGCAGACATGTGTACTTGTTTTTTGAATTCGTTTGAAATAAAATACATTTTGTTTCTTTAATTAACTCATTTTTTTTTTTTTTTTTTTTTTTTTTTTTATCACGAATTAGATAGCTACAAGAACCTATTAGACGGTTTTACGTTACGCTACCTAAATAAAGTTCAACAAACAACCGAGGGATAACACTTTAATTAAAAATGCATCGTCTTCAAATGAAAACCTCTTCTATTCTAAACTGAAATGTCTAATAAATTAGGTCAAGTGATTTGTTTCATTAAAATTATGAAAATAATTATCGTTGTTAAAACGGAGCGTTTTGAATGTTTCACAAAGGCGACAACAATATTGTGCGAAACAAAATGAAAATAATAACGTTAAAAGCGTACGGGAATCTAGTGTTGTGTACTCGTCTCGGTTCACTCACCACAGGAACAGGATAGTGAGCTGTCCCGTGTGACCCAGAGTAGTTTTGAGCGCGACGGCCGTTCTCGTTGGTATTGCTCAAAAACAACGAAAACGTACACTCTATTGTTCATACGTACATCGTGAAATAGCGAATTTCGGAGAAGTACGCTGAGTACGGGCAGCAGTACTATAACGTATACAGTCAATAGGTTTACTGTGTAAAGTACTACTACTGTGTACGTACTAATTAATTGTACAACCAAATATCATATATTTTTTTAAAAGTATTTTCAAAATGCGCAACACGTTACGTATTTTAAATTTTATGTATATCAAAAATAATAAACGACTATCGTAACCGAAACCCAAGATCAAGATCATGATTGATGTTTTTCCGGTATTTTGGCCTGCAACTGAACATTTTCCAAAACAAAAAAACATAAAGCGCAAACAAATTTCGAAAGCGATTCGCGGATGTCACAGTTTTTTATACATCGTAAATTCATAATCTATAAAAATATCATTTAGGTGATATGAAAAAAAAATGGTAAAAGTCTTTCTCTCTGGCGAAAATTGAACTCGAGGTTTTCTAGTAAGGTCCTATGGGGCACCGTGTATAGTTCATGTGTCATATTATGCAGAGTGTAGGCTTGTTTGACACAAAACGTTGTTTGCGAGGAAAAATCGTTTTCGTCCCCGACACTAATAGGTCACCTTTATATTCCCTGTTTGCAAAAGACAAAATATTTATGAACTCAAAGTTTAGTACGTTTAAATCATTTAACTTACTCATTTCACATTGCTAATTACACAATATTTCACCTTTTTCGACGGTGAGGTCATTAATACTTAACATACCGTTTCGCGACCGAACGCACCATCTACCACTGAGTTGTTTCGTTACACTATCAAATTTATTATTCACGTTTTAAATGCAAATTAAAACAGAAATTAGTTAATAAAAATTTTCACAGATTTAATCATATTTAATTATAGGATCATTTAAAGAGTAATTTAACATTATTCGATTACAATAATTTAAATGTTCACCAAACGATTCGACTGTGACGGGTATATAGTTTGAACATTGATTGGAATACAAATTTGCAGACTTATGATTGATATCAACATTATTTGATATAAAAGACTTAAATGTCATGTTTCTATCTCAAATTGTGTGCATAAAGTAAATATTATACATAACATTTTATTTTTCAACTTATTATACAAATTTATTTTCAGAGGTATTACAGTTTTTATCTCCACCAGCTGTATAACTCAAAGAAAATGTGTAAATTTTTGTAAAAAAAAAAATGTATTATACTATAAGCCGTATAAGGAGTACTTTTTTTTTTTTTTTTTAATTTTTATTAAGAAAGGCAATTTACAATCTGTACACAATAATTACAATAAGTAAATAAGATAAAAAAAAAACAGAATTAAGTAGCATGAATGACGTGATGAGGAAGAAACCCATTGGTAACACCTCCTGATAAGGAGTACTTAAAATGTTTTTGCTACGTATTTATACTTAGCTTGATTTTTATGTTTTATCTTCCCATCACGTATGCATATTTTTTTTAAATGACAATTAAATATTAATTAGGTGTATTTTATTGTTATACTTAGTTGGAAAAAGTTAATTAAATATTACACGTTTAATAATTCACAAATGACACCACAGATGAGCTGTCATAGTGTTCTTTTTGTATCGACATATTTACTTCAAACACGTATGTTTTGTGCAACAAAACACCAATATCGTATTGCATTTTTTATTGTGTCGCTATAAAATTACGGGTCTCCGTAAATTGCGCCCCGGGAACTTACGAAAAAAAATGAACTTTGCTTCCTTTCAGTCTCCTATTGACACAACCAGACACAGAACAAGAAACCACCATGATGTTGAATTACTTGAATTGCACTTTATAGTTTATAGTTTATAAATTATAATCGAAAAATTGTGTTTCAATCCGAATCCATATAAAAAGATAACTACTGATATATAAAACAACATTTTTATATTATATCTTTGATTTCAATCACAGAAAAATTATATTTCATGGAATAATATAAAATGTCATGGATTAATCAATCATATTTTGCCCTGTTCGCATATCTAGTTCGCAGATCTAGTCGACTATCTAGTTGTTTTATATATCTGTGGTTGCTCTACAGTTTACAGTATTTTTTTTAAATCTAATAAAAATGGACGTTATGAAAAGTGAAAAGAATAAAACGTTGAAAATAGTTGATGGTTTCAAATTTCGTTTTCATAAATTTCTAAACAATGATATTCAACGTTGGTGTTGCACAGTTAAAAGGTGTAAGTATTTTTTGAAATTTGATGATAATAATATTTGTATAGATAGTTTTAAGTCTGTTATAGTTATAGTCCTAAGTCTGAAAAATGGGAAGGAAAATATTGGTTTTGTGGAAAAAAGGCTTAGACGTAATTTACATATTAATAAGAAATAGTTAGATAGGCATATGTACAAAAATATACCCGGGCCGCAATTTACGTATATATAAAATATACCCGGGCTGCAATTTACGTATTTATAAAATATACCTGGGCCGCAATTTACGTATGTATAAAATATACCCGGGCCGCAATTTACATATGTTTTAAAAGTACGCGGGCCGCAATTCACATAGTATATGACCATGACCGTACTTATAGGGACGCAATTTACCGACTCCGAAAATTACTTTCAAGTCTTTATGGCGTAAAATGGATTTAATAATAAAATCATTACATGTAATAACTTTATTGTTTGACAGGTAATTACATTTTGTTTTATCGCAACGTAAAATATTTATGTTTAAAATGTTAAATATTTTAAGAATAATTACATTTTTTTCGATGAAATTCATCAGATATGCAAGAATAATAAAACGCTAGTAAATTACCCCGGTGACGTAAGTTATTAATTAGTTTTTAACAGTCATAGTATTTTAAAGTTCGTGTTTTGAGATATTGAATTTAACTTTTTAAATGCATAACAATAATATACGTACGCAAATTAGAATTCACACTAGTTCTAAAACGAAATTATTCAAAAATGAAATTTCTTGTTAAGAGATAAAACATTAAAAATATGTATAAATATAGTTTAGATACATTACATTACAAAAAAAAAAAAAAAAAAGTTTATGCCATTAAATTTAGTTATAATTATAACACTGTTCAACCGTTTTGACAACAAAATGATTAATGAATGAAAGTGTCATGTGAAAAATGAACCGTAATTTACACGGTTGCGCAACAAATACGAAAAATATAAAATCATAACGTAATGTACGTCGGGACCTGGAGTGGTATTATCAAAACTGAAATTTCCTATTTATATCTAAACAGCGTTGTTGTTTTCGCTTTGAAAATCAGTTTCGATGGTTTTTCGAAGAAAACATATTTGAAATTTGTATGTATTATGTGCTTCTGCTAATATCGTTTTAATATATTCAGTGACGTGCGAGCATAAATTATTTTTAAACTGTATAAAAGTTTTCAACGAAAACTCAAAGTTTTTATCGTCTTGCGATTCGTGAGTTTTGAGCTTAAACATGAATACGGTGCATTATAATTAAGGAGTGTGACACTTTTAAGTTATAATAGTGGTGTTAAAATATGATTATGATCGACAATTTGACGGTTTGAGAATTACGACTTTTTCGACACACTGACCTATCGATGTTTCGGCTCCGCTACTCAACACTCGCATTGTCTAGATTAAATTTACACACACATTCGAGTAGTATAGTATGATACGTTTTCATTTGATTTATTCAAAAAATACGACAATGTAATTATGACTTTGTTATTAATAATTAATAATCTGTGAAATTGTATTTTATATATTAAGTCATGATAACATAAAAAAAAAAATCCCTCAAGTATGGTATGTGTGGCAATACATATTTAAAAAATATAAACCAATAATAATGAAAAAAAAAAAATACTTCAAATAAGTCGTCATTTTTAAATAACCAATGATTGCTTTGATGAGCTGTGCTAAAATACGTATACAGAGATAAAATTAACTCTTTTTTTTCTTTTCAACTCATTGCTAGTGCCAAGGAGGTAATCGATAACTTCACCCCTTCGATAAAACAACTAGAGGTCACATATGCTTCTCCTGGTACCTCGTAATATGTCTATCATAAGCATGATTTATACATTACAATAATTATTATACGCATATAATAGATGTGGATTGAGGGGCAACTTACAAAGGGCTAATAAATCATAAAATAAAACGTATTTCCAACAATGTTACAGGCAATGTTTTGTTAGTTTGTCTGTATGGAGTATTGAAAGTGGAAATTGTTTTGTAGCATAACCACTAGGGGGGTCCTTATTTTTTGAATTTAAAATTGTTGATGCAGGACCCCCCAATTTTTTAAAGTGTTATGAGAAAATGCTTTGTGGCGAATTTGGTCATGATGACTTACCTTCTTCCCGTGCCGCAAGAGTGATGAAAAATTGCCAAAGAGGGAAGGTTTATGGTTTTTCCAATTTTTTTCAAAAACTATTGACCTTATCGTAAAAATATATAGAAGCTTAATTGTAGCCTTAATTACTGTTAACAAAACAGTTCTTATTAAAATTTTTTGTAACTCTATTATTTTTACACTAGGTAATTTTAAGTAGCAATAGCGGAAACTCGAATTACAATCCGATTAAAATTTTACACTTTTCAACTATTGTATGGTATAACATATAAAATATAGCTATTATACTATAAGTGCTCATTTTTTCACCATGGATATCTAATAATAATATAAAGGAATTTTATTATAAATACGGTGCGGTTCTTGAAAACCGTCTCGAAAATAAAAACAAAACTTATCAAACCACCGAATATAAGCAGCACGTGATGTAAACTCGAGGAGAGGTAGAGTCAAAAGGCAATAAAGATAAGTAAAAAGAAAAAGCGTCGATCGCCGAGAAGTTTCTCGGATGACGAGGTTATACGATGCCCCGTGTCAGGCGTCAGGCGAAAAAACCGTTCCACAGGCAGGATTTCCAGGCACCGAATAGTGCTAAGCCGCCCATACACGATCAATAATATTGATCAATATTTGATATTGACAATAATATTGATCGTGTATGGGCTGTATTGAAGGATTGATCAATATATTGAACAAATTAAAAATTTTTGATTTTTATTGACGTACTGTCAATAATATTGTTTATCATCATTTATCAACGGAGTGATCAAAGTTAAAAGTTCATTAAAACATGCTTCATCCATTCTTAAAAAAATTCTGTAATCTTCTGGTTGATTTAATTGTAACTCAATTAAAAGATTTTCACAATTAAAGTGATTTCTTTTTTTTCAACCACTCTTTGGCCCAAAATTTTTGTTTTCTTTTTTTCTTTTTATTGGTAAGAGAAACAGCTAGAGCAAGAGCTATTTGAGCGTTATTAGAAATAATAATTTTTAGTGAAAATTGCTAAAATTAAATGAAATAATGATAACAATAAAATTATAAAATAACAATGAAAATTTCGTTTAAAATATATAAATTGTTGTTGAACGAATTGACAAATACGGTGAATAGATAATGATATATTGATCAATAATATTGGTACGCTGGTGGTCGTTGACAATGTTCGTCAATATTTTGTCAATAATATTGATCAATATTATTGATCGCGTATAAAGGGCCGCTTTATAAAGACATCGGACGATGGCCTCGCGCGTTTACCGAGTGTTTTCCTTTAAGGTGTTGTTGGGCCGAGGACGTCCGACAACAGCGGCAGCACCACTTGCACCAGCCGCCGCTTTCGTCACCACTGCCGCCGTCGACAGACCGGACGAGCGTCGGCTGTCGCACCTGCCGGCACCACCGGCACCGACTGCGCCAACGGCGGTGCGCGGGCGACGACCGCCGCGTGACAACCGGCGGGGGCAGGGGCGGCCGGGTGGGCGAGAGAGATAGGAAAAAAAAACACACACACACACACAAGAAAAACCACGTCGGCGACGACGACGGGCGACCGGGTGACGGGCTCCGTCCGAGACGGGACGACGGAGCGCGCGGCCGACGCACCACCCGGCGTGAAAGACGATCGGCTTCGGGGACTTGGAGTGGCCGGACGCGTTCGACGGCCGGTACTACGACGACGATGACGACGACGTGGACGTACTGCCGCGGCCGCCGCTGCGGGCGGCTGCCATGGTGAACAGCGGTGCCGGCACCGCGGTCGCTGGCACCGGTCACTACCACCACCACCACCACCACCACGCGCACCAGCAGCAGCAGCAGCAGCAGCAGCAGCAGCAGCACCATCATCACCACCATCACTTCCATCACTATCATCACCGCGGCCGCGTGCAACAGCGCCGGCACCACGTTCACCATCACCTCGCGGACAAGACGTCCTACTATCACCACCACCATCACCACCACCGCGGGCAGTCGCCGTCGTCGTCGTCGTCCCGACCGCTGTATCGGCGCGTGTACAACTTCATCCGGCAGGCGTGGACCGGCGTCAAGTTCGCACTAGGTGGGTGCTCTCCGGACCCCTCGTCCTATCGTCCTCCATCCCCCCCCCCTTCCCTCACGCAAACCGACCCCCTCGCCGTGTACGTGAAGTTTCGGATCGCGCGGAATCCTCGTGTCGAACCTTTTTCGATCGTGACCTGATGGCTGATGGATCCGTTGTTTACGGGCCGCGAAAAATCGACCAATTTTTTTTTGAATTTCAGTTACGTAAATTAACGGCGTACGATTTAATTCGTAGTTTTATTCGGTTCCGTGAAATCCGCGTGCGGCAATCGATTTTATTATCATTTGAAAAAGTTATTAAAAACGTTTCTACGCGAATCACGTGCGTTCGATTACACGGTGTCATTGTTCGAAAACGAAAGGTTCGATTGTCGTTCTTCTCCCCGACACGTCTTGACCGTCACCGGATTCGGGACGAAATCCTTTCAAAGGCCACTGTTTAACAGTAAAACTCGAATCGGCGCTCCCGCGATAAAATATCGTGATAAGCACGTCGACGTTTAAGCCCAAAAACTCTTTACGTGGATGTGAAACGGCATAAAATATCCGTTGCGAAGTAGTAGCGATTACGAATGGTTGACCGAAGTCGCGACGTTTTTTTTTTTTTTTTTTTTTTACGAGGGGAAAGGAGTAAAACCGGATTTTTCGCCCTGGCCGACGATCTAGAGATTACGGCTTCCGGTTTCGATTTAGGCCAGCGATCCAAGCGACGGCGTAGACGGTCGTTTGCCGGGCCACGAATCCGACGCAAATGCACGAATCTAATATAGCCGCCTAGCGACCGTCGCGTTTCGCCTCCGCGACGTGAAATCCGAAATCTGCACGTATTTTTTTTTACTTTTTACTTTTTGGTTTTCAACTCAGCATGCAATGGTTTTTATCGGTCACGTGTGTGCACCAACAGTAGTGCGTAGACTCTGATACGTGTCTAAGGTCATCCGGCCCGTACGTTACCGGGTCATCGACCAGTGGTTGTCCCTGGATTCGCGACATAACGCACCAAATTGTGCATATTAAACGTAGAAATTACACACGTAGTCGTCCTAATCGTAGAGGTAAATATAGACTTTGCGTTTGTAAGTTGCATGGGGTTTCAAATAATAGCCTTTAAATTCGAAGGCTGGCTCAGCGTTTAATAAAAATATATACTGTATTATTTGAACTTTATTGTATAATTGTTATTTTCTATAATTTTTGAGTTATAATTGTGTGCTCAAAAAGCTTATATATATAAAAAAAGCGCTTTTTGATTTTTTTGATTTTTTTCTCCGCATTTTCGATGCGTTGAACGCGTACCGTAATTATTATCTCGAAGGTCTAGAATAATAATAACTTTAATGAAAAAAAAATTAAAAAATTAAAACCTGACAAACTGTAACGGTGTAATAACTCACAAGTTTCGGATATACATTATACAGTGCTTTGGAATGAATGTCATTGAGCACGAATCCATATAGTATTTAGCAGATGACCTATATTCGAATAGTATTTAAATCATTATTGTAGAATTCTCGATTAATCTAAAAGTTTCTTAAAAAGTCGACCACGTTTGAATTATTTACAACGTTGTTCATTCGTAAGTTATTAAGCGAATAGAATTAATTAAGTCGGCTCATATCACGACAGTAAAAAAAAAAAACCATTTGGTTTTTTTGTAAGACGTGCTCCGAGTTAAATCGATTTCACCCCGAATCGGTCACGAATCAGAAACATATTAATTATTGGTTTATAACGACGAACGTTTTAAAGTCTATTGTTTTTGCAAATATGCTATGGACGGTCTAGGGCATTTCGGCGTGACCATTTCGGCGTGCCTATCTTGGCGTGGCCGTTTCGGCGTAGCGCCGTTTTGGCGTAGGGCCGTTTCGGCGTATGGCCGCAATGCTCCATCGGTCGTCAAAGTTCCCTAAGTAATTTAAAATTAATTCTAAATTAAAGTTATTAAAATTTTGATATTTACCTTTCCCGCTTGTAATAATCCACTCGTACATTCATTGATGATATTTGATGTAGGCTCCATTGTCTCACGTGCTCGTTTTTTCATCTTAGAGACTGCAGAATTAGCGTCAATCTTAGCCGCTTCCGAATCATGGGTCGAATGTTCGTTTATTTTTTTTTAAGACCTAATAATGAAGACCATAATACATGTATTTAATATCTACTGATAGTTAAAATAATGAGATATTAAATTATCTCCAAAGTTTCAACCGTTGTATGAATTCTCGCCTTACACGTATCTTTGTAACGACATCGCCAAAACTTTTTTAAACTTATTTGCAATATATGCATCGAAAATATACATATACCCATCGTGTACAAATATTTCACGTCTACGGAAAGTTTCAATTGCTTGTGCCATGGTGACTACTAACTACTGACTACTTGCCTATCTTATATTACTCAGTCAATCGATACATCGTATAGGTCAACTACCTATATCTATACACCTTATACCGTAATATAGATTATGATGTGTGACAGTATTATTCCATAATATATATAATAATAATAATATTATTATTATTATATACAGTTTATACGGCACCGACGAATGTGAGATAAATCCTAACATTATATTATCTAAACGCGATTAAAATAATTTTAAGAAAAAATGACTATACGCCGAAATAGACCCACGCCGAAACTGCCGTACGCCGAAACGGCCACGTCGAAATGCCCACTCCGAAATGTCCGGATTCGTGCTATGGATGTTCGCGCCAGCTGGGCAGTTCATATTTACCCCCTCTGGACCCCCGTCCACGTGGACGTCCGTTCATTAAGCCTTTTTATTTTTACTTTTTTTATTCATTAACCCACCACCTCTAACCATCGGAACACGAGTCTTCGCCGTAACCTTGGTTAAATCAATCGGCAAGGACGGTGTTGGCTCAAACAATGGATGTAAACTATAAAGCTCTATGTAAAATTTTGCGCGTTATTCATAGTCGTAGCCCTGCACTTTGTAAACAATTTATGAACTTTTAAGTTTAAACTTATGAGCTTGTATTGGCACGTGACTGTAGTGTACTTATAGTATTCACGCGATTCATATTTTACATTTTAATTGAAAAACTATGCAATAGCACGATTAAATAATAATCGCAAAGTTTTTCCTATTTAATATTGACTTATCTAGAGTTTAAAAAAAAACGATTTTGCGTTAACACAGAAGGAAACATGAGGAATCGCGAGCCGGCGAAGCTTGTAAGGGAATACAGAAAATCCAGCGAACAATAATTATGATGTGTCCGAATGAGAAACCTTTTGTTGATTATGTCTTCGCGAAAGCACGAATAGAATTAAAACCGAACCGATTACTTCTCGGTGCCTTCATCACACGCCGTTGGTCGCTTTTCAGACGTTCACGCGTTCGTGAGATTCTCGTCGAGGAGCGGCCCTCCTCTTTCGCCATTGCGATCTGTCAATCTCAGAGCTGTCGGTGAACATTGCTCGTCTCCGGAGTGGTCCGAACGTTTTACCGTTCAATCGAATCGTCATGTCTTGAACGCGGTGTTTTCTCGATAATCGTCGACTAGAGTGCCGTGATAAAATCCAACAAAGGAGAGACGACGCGAGGGGGAGAAGCTTCCCACCGAGAATTCCTAGAAACACATACGTATCGTATAACCGGAGATTAGACTCTCTTCTCGACATCGAGCACTGGATTAGACGCCAAACATCGGGTTATTCCCACTTAGACGCCTCGTTTCCGCGTAAAGTCGCCGCGTGACTCTACTCGAATGGAAATAATTGGAAATCCAATCTTTGTGAACTCGAATCGTCCCTGTGCGGCTCGACGTCTTTTCGCGGTATTCTGCCGTCGCCGGTCCCAGGTTTGCGGAGGGCCGATACGCGCGCACGCGGCACACGAGCCCGAGGCGTTCCGACGCTATATCAGACCCGTAATGAGCACGCGTCTCAACGCTTTGATCCGATTTTCCGACGTGATTATTATTATTATTATTATTATTATTGTAATACTTACAGTGGCGAGGGGGGATTCCAAAAACGCACATTATTAAACGTCATCGTCGTGCCTTAGACGCGGCCGCGGGTAAATTTATTTTAATATCGGTTCGCGTTTAAACCGAACGGAAGTAAACGGAAGCTAACCGCCATCGACGTAAACACGGCACACTATTTTGTGACGTTTGTGTTCTCGATCCTTGCGGCTGATAATGCGAGCGCGTGCACCCAGTGAAAGACGTCACCACCGTGTTTGGCGAGGAAAAAATCGACCCAAAAATGTAATAATAATACGTGCGATAACGTCGTCCGGATCCTACGGGTCGTCGGCGAAAACAACAAACGCATCCTCGTAAACCATGATGCACACTAGTACCGTACCGTTTCGTAAAATATTTTTCTATTTATTTAAATACAGTAATTCACATTCAAACGTTTCCGTTCCGTTCGTACACGTAGTAGCGAACCGACAGAGTCCGTCCGGCATCATGCTTAAACCGTTCCAAACAGATTTTCCTATAATGGACGCAAAAATCAAATTTCGTTGTAAATTAATTATAAACGTTCTCCCCGACGTGCTGCATACCACGCGCGGTACTATACGTGTACGCCTGTCGTCATTAAAACGTTACCGTTTTTATCGTCGCGTCGTTATAATAATATGATTGTTGTTTCCGTGTGACCGATTTACGTTTTACATCGTCCGAGCCGCGGCGGCCGGTGTTTTTCGCTCGTTCAGATAACGGTTTAATCGAATCAAAAACTCCGTTCGAGTACACGGCAGAGCAAACATTTCACGTCATAAATGTTTATTTAAAACGCGTAAAATTTGATTAATCGGATAAAATGAACCTCCGATGAAATGTGTCCCTTTACGCACCTCTCCGTGCGTCATACGTACGTATTTATTTTTAACACTCGTGATTCTTTATGACCCGAGTTTTATTATTATTATTATTATTATTTTTTACCTAGAAACAGTATGACGTCAACTTCAAAAGTAAAGTTCTTGACTCTGCCCGTTGATGCTTTTGCGTCGGTGATGCGCAGTCGAACGTTTTACCCTCATTTGCGTCTTCATACGGTTTTTATCGCTCAGCATTTTTTCTCGGAATTTTTTCATTATATACTCTCGTTTATCGACTTTCGGTCGGATTAGCGAACAACAATGGAAACAGAATGGAATTTCGGCAACCTCTTGGCTGCTCATTGGAGCTGATAAAGTTTTAAAACTTTGGCACACTTCAAAACCGCCGAACGGTATCCGCATTACACGGATTGTTTGGTTACTCTAATCGAAAGGACGCGGACGCAGCGAAATTTAAAAAAAGTTCAATTTCCGATATCGTGAGATTTTTTCCTTTCTTTTTTCACCCGGTTCTTTTTTTCCTTTTTTTTTTGCCGAATTTTATATTGCAGAAGTGTAAAAAAAAAACACGAGTCTACCGCTGCCGAGAGACGGGATGGATGTCAATCTGCGTTGGGTCGCACGCCCGTCGTTTTTTTCCCCTCTTTTTTGTATTTTAATCACACAGACCGTTAAGTATTTTCTCAATTTGCGCATAATGCCGTTGACGCCGCCGCCGCCGGAGCCTCGGTAAGGTCAAGTGTTAATTTACTACCTAACGAAATACACCGTTTCAGCATGTTTCACGCTTTGAACGTACGACGGGATATTATTGCACGATCGTTTTAGCTTGCATGGCAGAAATTAATAATATTCACCTCGTCGAACGCGACACATCGACGTGTAAATGCGGGAAGCCTTTTCGCCCGCCGCCGCTCCCCACGTCCGCGACGCGCGGCCGCGTTCCCTCGACGTCGGTCGTTGTTAATGTGCTTGTCTGTTCCGTTTTAGATTCCGAATTCGACGATTTGGAAACACCGCCCAGGTACCGGCCCGAGAGCGTGCAGTACTTTTGCCGGACCACGGGATTCACCGAGTCGGAAATCAAAAAAATCTACCGCAACTTCAAGACGGAATGCCCGACCGGGCTCATCAAAGAGGATGCGTTCCGCGGCATTTACTCGCAATTTTTCCCCCAAGGAGGTAAGCGACCGCCGGGGCACGAACAATACCTCGGGCGTTTGCCGAAAATCCTTTTAATCGCGATAATGGTCGGTTTTTTTTATTTTTTTATTTTTTTTTTCATGTTGCTCATCGCCGTAGCCAACATTAGTCAATACGCTCATTATGTCTTTCAGTCGTTGGACCACGAGAGAAACGGCATCCTGAACTTCGAGGTGAGTGTCGTTTAATATCGTGTTTTTTTTTTTTTTTAACACGCAGTCTCTCTCTTGTTGATTCGAACAAGGCCGTCACGTACTTTGGTCGACAAGTCTGAACTAATCGTTTTAATTATGTTATAATTATTTTTGTCTTCATACTCTTATCTTTTACTCTGTTTAAAATATTGTATATATATACTTTGCTACTTCTTAATGCCAACTATCACTAATTTATTATTTATGTATTTATTTTATGTAATATTATATAAGAACCGCTCCCCCAGCACAAGCTTTGCTTTTAGGGGGTGCTGCAAATAATTATTTTACGTACTTATACAATGTGTCACTTGTTGTTTTTTGCAAAATATATTATTATTATCTCGTAAATAAATATCGTTAACACGGCGAAATTCGGCATCACCTACGACGACAGATGAGGTGTGTATACTCAAACGTTCGCCACGAACCCGATTTACACGCGAAAGCGTGAAATCTTGTCTTACGACCACAATATTAATTGGTTGTGAAAAAACATATATACATAGGGAATCGATGTCTCACGAGGTTTTATCTATTTGCAATGTCTCTTTAGTCGATAAGAATATCAAATCAATTTCTTATTTTTTGTGACTCGTTTAAATTTCATGAAACAAGTTTTTGCCTATTATTGCGATTCGTAAAAAAAAAAAAAAAAAAATCGGAAATCGATTATTATTAATAACACAACGAATGAAATATATAAACCACGTGAGATATACTTTATAGACACTTATCCACATTAATGCAACTAAAACAGCATAATTATTTTAAAACTCGCATAGTACGTGATTTATTAAAAGTAAATATTCAGAGTAACTGATGGTTTATGAAAAAAATATTCAAAATTCTTCCAACGTACACATTTTGTTTGAAAAATATTTACTTTTTATTAATTTATCCATTTACTATTATTACCTTTTTTAACATTTTTTTTCGATCTTCATTTTTTAAGTCATATTCGTAGATGTTCCTTGGCATGGTTTTAAATATATTTTTTGAACGTGGTGTATTGTAGATGTTTTAATTAATTAAAATTAAACAGGTACTGATGCGTAAAATTACAATTTACACTACACATTTTGAATTTAATTAAATTTAATATTACGCTTCTTAATTAAGAATTCGAATTCAAATTCAATAAAACTTTATGAAAGCACTATATTACTATAATTTTATAGTGACCAACTTTAAAAATATCAAGTTGTTGAATCACTTGAAATCATTATAAATATAGATGTAGGTATACCTCTTCTTATAATTAAATGTATTTACAAGTATGTAATCAACTTTATTTTAGCTATAACATTTGTCCTTAAAGTAAAATATTAAAAACCATTTTAGATACATTGGCAAAAATGATTTCTTCGATTTATCCTAGTCTGAATTCCGGTTACATCGAAATAGTGTTTCGAGTGACTCATTTTCTTATTTAAGACGGATATGTTGCATAATATTATAGACTATTCTGTTAGACTTGAAAACGATTATCAATAGTAATTCAAAAATGGTTTCATGTAAAGGGCCTATCGTTGGGTGATACGGGTAATGACCATACATTAATTCGCTTTTTTTATGATCATCAAGAAAAAATCAATAGAATTATAAAAATGTTGAACTAATTAAATAAAAATACATAAAATATTCAGTTTTTCCGATCTCCACTTCATAGATTATTTGAAAAAATATTTAATTAGAATAAAACAAAACGTAAAATTAAATCGTTAATAATCTTAATATTAAAAATGGCATACTACGAAGTAAAAAATCACTAATAAATTGCTGTAAAAGTCTACTCAAGAAATTTAAACTTCGGTTTAAAGGCTGATTAAATGCATGTATTATTCTCATAAGCAGTTTTCTTTTTTACGCATAATTATACTATATTCATTAATTTTTCATAATGTGATTAATCAAATAAATCACATGCAACAACTTTTTATATATAAGCGAAAATCATACCCATTTACTTCTAACTGCACATTTTTTTAATTTGCAGTGAAAATTAAACTAAATTTTTTTAAAATTTTGTTGATTGTCAATAATTAACGAGAATTGTAACTGTAGAAATACTTTCGAATAATTTAATAATACATTTTACCTCGCATTAGAATAATATTTAAGTTTAATTTTGAATTTGTTTTTTTTCAACATACATGTTTTTAGACTGGGAGTAAAAAAAAATGTGAATAACGAAAAAATTACAACGTTTGCGCTAGGTTGCCTAGCAACTCTTAACTATTTATATTTATAATTATTATTTGTATATTTAGCCACTCTTGAAAATATAAATGATTCAATGTTTTTCCCTTTTACGGAGAAATTATCACTACGTTAGCAAGTCTTAAAAAACAAAATTAAATTTAAATAGTTTAAAGTCTGCCAAGGGTTTATATTTATAATTATTAATTTTTTTTTCTTGTTGTGACATCATATGAATTATTTAAATATTCAAAAATTATTAAGTAGATCCTTGATTGAATTTCAATCAAGAATTTATAAAATTATATATTCAAGATTGTCATTCAAAACCAAAAAAGATAATGTAAAAAACCTTAGGCCGACTTATAAGTTAGACATTTTATCAGTCCGATTTTATTTGCTATAGAGCAAACGCGTAGTAATATTATTATAAAATCGAGGGTGGAACGGTAAGGTAAAGTGCAAAGATTATACGGCGGCAAAGGAGATTTTGTTTGGTGAATTTTGATTGGATGATAAAAATTATAATGTGGATTTTCTCTCCCCTCTGATGTACTTATATTATTTTCAGTCTTATATAGATGATAATAATAAGGCTTAAATTATTTTACCACGCGTGAGACGAACACTCTTGTGAAATAATGTTTTTCCAAAATATTACGACGAAATATTACGAAAAAAAATAATTACGTTTAACTGCTTTTACTGGTCGACTATACGACTGTGGAACATTTTAGGATTTGCCCCATATAAAATTATATGACAGCCGTGTCTATTCTCGTAAGCACCTAACATTAAGTAGCATTGATAGCGTTCGATCAAGTAAAAGCGATTGGAAATATCGCCAACTATTAAAACGTCCTACAATAATAACATTATTATGATGTCATTGAATTTTTATGCGAGCGCGTTACCGTGGGTGTGAAATAGAATTGCTATTTTCAAATTAATCCCTCATAACAATTCAACCGTTCTATTTTTCGTTTTGATTAAATTCACTAAGTAAAATAAGCACAATCTGTTCGAGAAGAGTTTCTCAGAAAAAATATGTATTTTTGCCTTTTCCACATTGATATTAGTTATAATGATGATTCAGGTCAAACTAAAATTAAACTTATTAATTTTTTTTTTTACAGTAAGAATAAATTGTCGTATTTAATATTATGTTACGATCGTTAATGCAAATATGTATGTGATATTACTATTTTTGAATTTTATAAACCTATTGAAATGAGTAGCCTAGTTTTTTATAACGCATTATTTACTAAAACCATTAATTATTAATTATTAATTAATTATTTTACTTGATGTTATAAAATCAAAAATATTCTTTTTATTAATTTCTTATGTTCTCAAATACATATGTGCACGAGTATTGGATGTCTATTATTCTTCGATAAACTCAAAGAATGTATTATAAAATGAATATCGTAAAGAAAAATCAGATAAACCAATACAAATTGTAATAATAATAATATTTATAACGTTAAAATTTTCGTCATCAGTTGTGATTTTTAACGAACAGTCGACAATATGTTTGTTTGAAAAATTATTATTTTTACTATTTTCCATGCCATTTGGCGGGGCAAGTTATCTTCGTTTTAAGTGTTCGCAAATGCGTCTGTAGTGAGCCAAAGGCAGCGACGTTTCAACGATTCCAAGAGTCCGGTATTACATACGGTTGAAATATCATCACAAGTAGCCGAATAGCTCCGGAGATGATCACCCCGTAGGCTTATATCTGTACGTGACAAACCGAAGTTTCTTTCCGACGGCAGAAAATATTTTCGAGGGTTTATTATTATTATTATTTTCGTTAGCCATCGAGTCCCATTACGAGGGCGTAAATAGCTTTTCTTTAAGAAAGAAAAATGAAATAAGCACTGTCGTTTATTTTGAACATTTGAAAAATAAAAACAATTATTTATATGCTTACGCCGCTAGGAACTGTATTATATTACGTACAAGTCTGCTATTATACTTGTTTATTTGAACAATAAAAACAAAATGTGAAATGAGACAAGACGTGAACACGTGGCAAAAGGTAACCAAAACTTTTGAATAAAATCATGAAAAATATTAATGTTACATTTACTAAATCGTAAAAAAATATGTATATATACAATATCAAAAGATTAAATATTTACATTTCCCATTATGTAGTTGACAACAAAGGTTGGTTTTTCATTTTTTTCATATATAGGTACCTACGAGTAAAATAATCTCAATTTCTTTTTCGAGTTCATCCATACAAGGCGACTCAAGAGCATTTTTATTTAAATAATCTAAATAACGAATTTTATTTATCATTCGTTTTACAAAAAAGGTCGTTTGAAAAATATCATACGAGTGTATCAACGAACATGTATCTATCTCTGTAATCTAATACGTAAAGTGAATAAATCACGTCGTTTCTTTTGATAATATGCAATATTTTTAATGATTTGATGTTTAACGGATGAAAAAACTACGTTATTTTTTATTTCGCAGACATGAAGTCTGCGACGAATCTGATCTACAAATTTTTTTCGTTCATTCACGCCAAGTTAAGTTTTACACTGGTATACGATCATATAACTTTATTCTCTTTGAAAGTCTAAACGAAAACGATACTTATTTCAGCGCGTTGATAACAAATCATTTCTCTGGTACAACTAATGTAAACCGTGTGATTTAACACCGTTCAATACGTTTCATTGGCATAGAACGCAGCGTAAATCATAAATTTAAAGTTTTGACATACATTGTCATTGTTCGACCGTGATTTTCGAGCGGAATCAATACGTTCGCAATATATGTATTCTTCTTTGTGTTCGCTTTAATCCACTCTATTAGGGGCCTGACCAAAACTAGCTCGTAAAGGTTTCGCTTTTATTTCTCTTCTTAATTAATCGATCTCTAATGTTGTTTCTAGACTTTTCTTGGAAGTTTTTCCACATCGTTACGGTCTACGGTCATACACCGACAAATAACCTTTTAAAACATACATATTACGTGCACGCGTAGCGTACGTTCACGCCACCCGTAAATTCGGCTAATCCGATCGCAGTGGTCGGAGTTGAGATCGTGTTACAAGACCGGTGATTTGTACGTTTATCATTTAGAAACTGAAATCATCGTGGTCGACGACACCGTGTTTTCTCGTGTCACGCACATTTCAAAGGGTAGATCAACGTGTGAAAATCGTTTGGGAAAATGCATTACGCACACGTGCTGTACAATATCAGGCCGAAAAAAAACCACCGTGGTTTGGGTTGGGTCAGGTTGAGTTTCACGTCGTGTTAGTATGATGAACGAAATTTTAAGAGACTGTTAGCCGTATTAATCAAACGACGTGTGTAGTGTTGCGAAACGATCGTAAAATAAAAACAAACGTCTCCCGGTCGATTGATGCGAGTCGTTCGTCGTCGTGCGTCGATACGTGACGATCGGTCCGCGAGAATATAGTGGTTTCGATTTGGAGGGTAAGCCAAAACAAAAAAAAATGTATATGCGATAAAAAAAAAAAAGGAAAACCGCTAGAGTAAGGCGCCGTAGTTACGACCGCCACGCAACAAGTGGTAACCTCCACCTACGCCTCCACGTTTTTCTTCTCTGTCTCCCTCTCTCTGTCTCTCTTTCTCTCTCTCTCTCTCTTTCTTTCTCACTCGGTTTCGCTTTAAGACACGCACTCAGCACATCATCGCACCGCACGCATATATTATCATACGTTTCGAGTAAGCGCATAAATTTCCCTCACGACCACCGCACACAAACGCGTAATCGCACGTTCCTTTTTGCCCGCGGATCACCGCTCGGAAACGTGGTTGTGCGGAAAGTTTCTTCTCCGCGAAAACGATCCGAATGGACCATTAGTCGCACCCGACTCCGGCCCTTCAGCCCTTGTCCGCGAGCTCTCTCGTCGCCGGCAGTGTAATGGCCTTCTCGACAACGGGGTGCAGTGGTCCCTAAAAACCGGATGGGGCTTACGTGCGGAACCCATTAGCCACGTGCGAAGTCGGTCGTGTACGCGCTACGACGCACGGATTTCCGCGTGTAGGCCACGTTGCCGTGCACCACGACCGTCCCCGGAGGGCAGCCCTTCCGTCGATTTTAGCCGTTCAATCACGCCGTCCGCTCAAACAGCATCCTTTCCCGCAGCCATCGTCATCTCTGATTTGCGTATTTGAACTTCAACTGAACGTTGTTAAATATGCAACACACACACACACACACACACATATACTTAGTTAGTATACAGGGTGAGTAAGATCTATTTAACAAATGCAATAACATATTTTCTATTCATTATTTTTAATTTTTTTTTTTTTTTTTTTAATAAATACTCGCGTCATGCGCTAAAGCAAAATCGCATTTGATTACTGTTTTTATTTTTAAAACTCAAATTTAATTATTATTCACGTAAAAAATGCGAAACACCTGTTTTGTGAAACGGATTTTTAGATAAATGTTGGTGCTTAGATCTCTGATATAGATGTATCCGTTAATTTTGAACGATTTTTTTAAATTTGTGAAAAAGTTAACAATTAACTTGTGTTTCACATCATTTTATCACATAGTATTGTTTTATACTACAATTAATTAAATGGCTGATAGAAATTTAATTTCTACCGTGATTTTTGCTTTTGCTCATAGCTATTATGCTATTATAATTACGTAATTGAAATTAATATTTATCATTATCAATCATGGAAAGGTAAATCGGAATCATTTTCTTAATAGACCGTACAATTATATGTATAATAAAATTAATTATTCAATTCACAGATTCAAAGAATTTAAAAATAATAATAAATTAATGATCAAACTTAAAATAGATATTTTCTTTTCATAAATTTTCTGAAATCTGGTTTACAAAATTGCTATTTCCACTTTTTTTTTTTTTTTTTTTTTAAGGTAAAATATAATTTTAAATTTTGAAATTTGAGTTTCAAAGAACAAAAAAATTAATGCTATTTTACTGTAGCAAAGTAATAATATAATTATTTACGTTTATATTTATATAAAGTTAAAATAATGTGTAAGAAAAGAGTTGTTTCATTTGTCGAATATAATTGACTCTACCCGTCTAACGTATACTTATACGTTTCGCATCCACTCGATAAAATTAATATTTTAATTTTCTGTGATTGCTTGATATGTGAGAAAGATTTCCGTAGTTTCATATTTAGTTTGGTGAGTAGAACTATTGATTTGAGGATACAAAATGACATTACATACTATACGTTTTGAGATCAACGATAGAACAGATTAAGAAAAAAGATATTGAAAAGCAACAAAAAAAATTTAATAACGACGATTTATTACAGACAAAAATATACCGTTTTTCTCGTCTCAGATTTTAGTTTAAATTGTATAAGTGTAGAGTACAATATATCACAAAATATTACGTACAATACAAATGGTGTATTAAGTGTAATTTATTATCGATGACAATTTCTAAGGTTTTCGCACAGCTATGAATTTATTTCAACTATACATATCATTATAAACGTCAAAGAACTTTCCAGCATACTTATGAATCACTTATGTCTTAATACGTCTACAACATATACGTTTGGCCGATAATGCAGTAGAGACTTCTTTTTCGTTTTTAATTTATAAAAATCAATATATTTTAATTTGTTTTATATTAATTTAGTCAAATGCACAGGAACACTTATGTTTCTCTTGGAGATCTTTTATTTGTTTTAGAATATTTTCCAATTTTCAATTATTGTATTAAGTCGATTATTCGGTTTGGTGATTTTTACACGCGCCGTCTGTTATCATATACTGTTTGTCGGCTTTTTTTTATTTGCCCCTCTCTTTTTGAATAATTTCAAAATCATAAAATTATCCGAACAAAATATATATGTACTTATTTTTTATTCTGTAGTCTCTTAACGCTGCTGTTGGTTTTTATACGGTCTCAATGAAATTAAGTCTTTGTTTGGTTTTCAAGTTAAAAAATGAATATTTTTTGTTAACATGAACATTTCCTAGATTGTATGTAATGATCAGAATCGTATAATGTATTGATTTGCATATTAAAGGTTATCAGTGTATTTTGTTATAATTTGTGTATTGATGAATAAACCAAAGTATTTACACACTTGGTTACTAATGTTTCTCGTTTATTTTCTTTAAAATCATATTTTAATTTAAATGAGCATCTTTAAAATGAAAACGAATAATCATGCTAACCACACTTTTTACCAAAACAAACGAAAAATTACAAAAAGGTTCATTAGTTAGGTTTTTCAAACAAATACTATACAAACGTGACACTTATCGATACAGTTTGTTGCCACCCATACACACGCACACACACACGCGCGCACGAGCATTCTTGTATTATTAATGAATACTTATATTACAAAGAGGTAAAATTTGTAAGTTAGTGAGTGTATCTGTAAGGAATAATCTCCGGAACTTCCAAACCGATTTCGAAAATTCTTTCACTAGTAGAAAGCTACATTATTGAATGATAGACTATATTTGATTGTAATTAATAATGTTTTTTAATGTGAAATAACAATATTCGCCAATCAATTCTAAGAAAAACGGGCTAATGCATTTATAAACACATCAAACATGGTCTACAGACAAGTTCAATAGACAAAATACTCGGTCAATACAGACTTGCAGCTAACAGGAAATTAAAAAAAAAAAAAAAATTGATAAATCTTAAACACTCAGTACTAAGAATCACTCAACATAATTTCATCACAAATAAAAATGTTTGACGCTCGGCGAAGTGGGAACGGATCGGCTAGTCGTAGTTATTTTGCAATATGATGAGTTTAAATTCACACGGGCTCGTATAAAGTAAGTTATAACAGAAAATGTTCGTGTCTACCGATGTCAAATTTTTCACTTGTATATTTTGAAACATTTTCGTGCGGGCTGCCGAATCTAGTTTACGAAACGCCTATATACACATATATTTTTAATTAAAAAAATAATAAATTAATAAACTTCCGTCAACCGCCATCTATGTTCTCGATTAACATCGACCGCTCGATGTGTGTGTAAATATATTTTTTTAATACAAATTGACAAATTCATCGAGATATTTGAGTTATAACCTCGGGGTTTCAGTTAATTACGAAATACATTGTTAAATTGCATTAATGCCCCGTGCGACCCGGACGGGAACATAGAGTCATCCTTCAAGGCGGCCGACGTTAAAAATGTTTCTGACGTCGTCGGGTAATAAGAATAACCGTGCGCGTGAAGGCGAAGAGGAGGCTACTAATAAGCGTGCTCGACGACGACGCAGCATCTTCGCCGTCGAAATTCTTGTTTATATTTAATAGGTATGTAGTAATGCGTTTGTATTTCTTTTTATTTCTCATAAATATTTTATCGCGGTAATTATAATTTAATATTCCGACTAATAAAAGTAATAATAATAATAATAATAATTATTATTATTATTATTATTACTATTACGTTGCGTTTTGATTCCGTCATTTAATTAAAACTGTCTGCCACGGCGGCGTCGTCGTTAATAATAATAATAATAAATAAATAATACACTGTCGCAAGAACACTACGTCAGAGCGGACTTTGCGTCGGGTCTAAAAATGCGCGAAGCGTCGCATTAATTGGTAAACACAATCGGGGTTTTCTACGAGCGCACAATATCTATGTAAATATTTGCGCGCTCGCTTTATTTACACGTTGTTAGCGGGACGTGTATAATTAATTTCTAAAAGTTTTTTAATCGGTGACTCGTGGCCGACGTCGGTGGCGGGGGCGAGGTGCGGGGTCGTATTGTTCGAGGTGATTCAAATTCGCGGTAAGGGCGGACATAAATCGTTTACGGGACGCCGTGCAGCACTCGGTTATCGGCCGTTTCGACATTACCTACCAGCCAACCGTAAAAGTGAGCAATAGAAAAAAAAAATCAAATTTACGTCACCCCGATCCGCCCCCTTTTTGAATATCGACAATTTTAAACACGCGAGTCGTGTCGATGCGTACGACCATGCCCCTTCTCCCCTGCCACGAGTTTTTACGACGTTCACGACACTGTGCGTACGTCGATTTTTTAGGCACGGACTGTCGTGACTTCACATACGTATTTTAAATTTGTCGTTCACTCGTAAGTCATTTTTTTTTCTTCTTGTTATTCACATGACTTTTTTCACCACCGTGGTATCACACTGCCCGATTTATCAAAGGTCTACGTGCCGACACACGGACTCGTCTCGTCCTGAAAATTAAAATTGTTCACATCAAAACGTAAAGCACGCAATTTTTTTGACCATCTTCACATTCGTAAAAAACGTGCACTACCTTGATCAATTTTAGTTGAAAATCCTCGTGAACAATAGTGTTGTCTAAGTCCTTTTTATTGATAAGCCGTTTGACGGCGACCCTGGGTATTCATTGTGTTATTGAACATTTTATTATTTTCTTGTACTATGTCCTATATTGTTTTAAACGATTGCGGTTTGCACATTTAAATGTAACAAAGTTACAAGTCTTGTACGACTTTTTCCCTCCGCTTTTGTGACCTAATAGTTTAACGAAACACGTTCTTTGAAATATTTATGCAAATCTATCATTCATTGTAATAGACTAAGTATACGCGTACTTAGTGGAGCGCCGTGCTGCATTTGAAAAAAGAAAATATTTCGAAAATGCATTCCGATCGTCGAAAAAATAAATTTTTTAAACGTTTTACTTTGACTTACGACGTAATACATCATACGTTCCACAAACGGCTGCGTCGTCAGTAGTTCCGTGTAATCGAGACATTAACATTTTCTTTTATTGCCGCAGCAGCAGCGTGTCGGGCTGTACTCCACTATGATACGATCGAGTGTGTGTGTGTGTGTGTGTTGACAAGATCTCAATAGCCGTAATATTAACAAAAGATCCGGACGACTTTTTTTCTCCTCCCGCCGTAGGATCGTAAACACGACAGAACGTAATCGTCCGTCGACGTCACGCACAGTGTCGCACGACCGTTTTGCCTGGCTACATTCGTGTTTGACGTCCGCCACACGACACAATATCATAATGGGCGCTAGTCGCATTTACAATGTTTTTACAACGATCGTGCCGTGGACTCGCGGTCGCCGTAAATGTGCACTGTGCGGAAAACAACTGCTTTTATTAGAGTCGTTTTTATTGCCGCCACATTGTTCCCCGACTTGGCGCGCAACACCGACCGTGTACGATGTGCGTTCGTAACGACACGAGTATTACTCGATCATAACGCGGTGCACTCCTTTCGAGCAACGCAAGTAATTTTTTTGTCGTTCGCAAACAAGTCGTTCCGGAACGCAGACGGACGTACGCGTGGCAGAGGCGTAGTTTTGGGGGGTAGTTTTGGGGTCTGGACTCTCGACCTGCCTTTATTTTGATCGAAACTAAAAATAATTCAAAACTTTTATTGTTTGTTAACACCATACTTTAATATTTTCATACGTTATGTTCGATAGTTGATGATATTTTCAAACGTTTATGTATTTAATATGTATATTCTTTAAACTTTAAAGTTTAAAGCATCGCTAAGAGACAATATTGATTTAATTGTTAGATTTTGATTTAATTTTCAAGATATTTACTGACCAAACAAATACTCGTAAATATATATATCTATTGGACCTGAAAAGACCCTTGTTAATTTTTAGTTAAATTGAAGATTAAGTGTACAATTTAATACGAATTTTTTTTTTGTATTAAAGGGGTGTAACTCTTGCCCCAATGTTAGCTGAGATACATGGTCTAACGTTACCAACATAATTATGAATTAGTTTTACTTTTGAAATGGTCCATTTCAGCCTCTTTGGCAGTATACATTGATAAAATATGTTAACACCATTTCAAAGCTATTTACAAAATCTCAAATTAATAATTTGTAAAAAAAAAATGTCTACCTTCAATTATGTTTTACAATATGATGTTTAAGTTAATTTACTGCGAAAATTTCAAAAGTGAAATTAATCATTTTAAACCCCAACCGCAGTTATAAAATATAATTAAAACAACATACTTGTTAATTGTTAATTCTAGTAATACATCATTTTTTTAGTTGTTTAACCGTTGAACTACTTAAGAAAACTCTAGGTTATATGACGTCCATAGACGTTACATGGAAATAATTTGTTTTTTTGCAATGGAAGGTACCCAGTTGTGATAAACATTGTTAACTTAAGAGATAAACCAATAAATTAAAAAAAAACTTACAGACGGGCAAGAAACTCTTGTCAACTGCATATGGACTACAAAATAGGTGTCTCTGTGTTTCACTAGTTTCTTGTATACTTTACTCTCCGTGAGGTAGTGTTTTTTACATCGTACGATCCCAAAAGTATATGTGCGTGCGTGCGAGAGTCTGTGTGTGTGTGTGTGTGTTTGAACTTAACTCGCCCGCTCGAACATATTCCCGAGACGGCCATCGACGCGCGGAGTTACTGTACACACAAACATGCGCACACGAGAATAAACATAAAACGCAATTTCCGTCGACGCTCGTTTTAGCACTGCGTCGAAATTATGATTATCCTCCGCTCTTGCGAGAATTAAACTCATAGTTTGTGCGTGGTCTTTTGCGGGTTTTCGATGACGCTTCTCCGTGCGCTTTTGTCTCGTCGCATTTTCGGAACGGGTAACATCGCGATCGATTACTCTACGATGATATCAGCGTAATGGTTTGAGCAACGTTAAAATAATATTATAAATTTCCATTTGAATTTCCCCACTGAGGACGACTACGAACGAACGAACACCGAAACGTAATCCGTACGCAGATAAAAATAATAATATGAGCTCACCTGTGAGATGAGAACGTTTACACACATATGCACATTCCGTTTTCGCCCCGAGACTCGGATTATATTTCGGTCACATCGGAGATACGAAAATCACGATTTATCGTAACATTCCTTTTGTTTCGTCTTCGTTTTTTCCTTTTTATTCCGCACGTGACACGTATTTTTCGCGGAGTCTATACGTCATTACACATAACTCACTGTGAGACGGACACATAACGGTATATAATGATATTCTATACGCCTACGGGGACTCGAAAATATTTCGTTCCTTCGCGGAAAAAGTTATGCGCCAAGCAATAAATTATATTCTTTCTTTTTTTATTTCTGTTAGCATTTTTAAATCGGTTGATTTATTTTAAACGAGAAATTTGTCATCTTTTCATTTCGCTATATATTTCTACTGTAAATTATCATTGAAATTAAATATAATCCATAACGTCCACATCACAATTTTACTGTTGTTAACAATTAACTCGACATAATGATGTTATTGAGGCTTCTTTATAGCTCTCGTCGTGTTTTTTTCTATTTATTAGTATCGCACAAGATCGAACGGCCGACTGTCTGCCTTAATACTATTAAAAAAGTATTTCCCTGCCATCGGAATCTCCAATTGAAGTCACTGGATTAATGTTTGATTGACCGTGAAAACTTAATCTCAGATACTTATACCTTAGTACTATTATTTCGATCTATAAACGTGTAATAATCAAACATAAATTATTAATTACTATTTATAAATATATATATATATATATTTTTTTTCAAATAATCAAACGTTTCCAAACAACGGACCGACCGCCGAACTTGTTGATGATTCGGAAAAAAATTGAAATGCGATCATGTTGACGAATCTCTGCAGTGTGTCGGAATACCGTGGTACCTACTTTGTAGCATAATGTAACAAGACAATATACAATGTATTGCACTTACGTCTAAGTCGATAGTAATAAGAATTCTATTCGACTATCGACCAAGCAAAATAATCAGTATTGACTGCTTCTTGTCTGTTCGGTTTGTTATTCGCGTGATACAATAAATACGATGTTCTGGTAAATGCACGTCACTCGAACGGCTGAAAGTTGTTTTTGCTTTTTCAAATATGATTACGGTTTTACTTTTCCTTCTGACGTGCACGCATCTAAAAAATATTACGTATTTTGTACTGCATAATTTCCTGTAGTTTAACGGCCTTGGTAAATCAAATGTCTTTGATTGGTTTTTTCATCTTTGATTTTGTATCTTATGTAAATCCGATAAATGTGTTAAAAGTTATTTTGAATGGATTTCATGAATTGACATTTTATGCGTTTTGTATAACGTAAAATCAAAAATAAGAATTAAATCAGTGCATCAAGTATTTCACATGAACAATTATGAAATAAGTATTGAATTATAAAAAAATCTATGAAACTCGAGAAGTTCAAACGTAAATATTCAATATTAGTTATTCGCTGTTTTTAATTATTAATTTCATCATCTCTGCTTATAAATCCATTATTATTATCAAGTGATTAAAACTAAAAAACCCTTTTTTAAATTCAGCGCTGAACGCATATTAAAGAACATGCGCCTTAATTAATTATGAACAAAACACAATGATGTTACCTTTAGCAACTACTGCGTAGTTTAATAATTTGTAAGCAAAATTTTCACTCCGAGTACACAACGATTTTGAATATTTTTTCTCGTACTGTCGTGTCGCCTCGTGACAAATTAATTATTATTCGAGCGCGACGCGCGTTATAAACCGCCGCCGTCCTGAAAATAACACTGCCCTGGGAGTTATCGTCTTCCTCTTCTGGACGACTGTTCAAACACGCCCCTGAATTCATAACCGACTGACACGAAAGACCATAGCATCGTTTTCCCGCAGGTACATCATGCCGGTGAAATCGTATTGACAAACGTTGTCATTACGTTTTCAGACACACGTCGATGGATTCGGTCGCTACGGACGTCGTTCCTAGATTTTTTCTTCGTCTCGTCTCTCTCTCGGTCGACGTTTTCAAAACGAGCTGCGCGCGCACATTGTTTGTCGGTTCGAACATTAAACTACAGTATCCGGCCTAACCTTAAACACATATGTACGTTATAATCCACCACAGCCGGATTATCATCCCTTCGAGCCCGGAAGAGCGTTTGAGGGACGAAGACTTTCCGACTACCGTTCATCCCGCGGAGTCCTTTCTCTCTCTTTCTCTCTCCAAACCCGGTGTGGTCGGCGAAGGTCTGCGTACATCCGGAAAACTACCCTACTCATTCCCATGACGGCCAAGAGCATATAACAAGAATTGAACGTGAAATGAGTGGTAGTAATCCTCTGCCCTATAAACCCGTACCCCTTTGGTCTACAGAATTCTGAACGATTTCTGTTCACCGGACAAATTATCCGACGTACATTACGTGTAGGTGCGCGTGACGCGTGAGATTAACAATTTTTATACAAAATCTCTTTTCGCACAATCCTAAAAATATTAAAATTTTTACACAAAATCAGTTAGAATAATTAATGTTTTTTTTTTGTGCATTTTAAGTGTTTATTTAGTGAATATGGTGAAACGGGTCATTTTCATCGACTTAATTAAATTGATTTTGATTGTTATGACTTGAATACTCTTATATTATTATACTGAAGAGTCTTGATTAAAAAAATTCTTCGCCTAAACATAGGAATACAAATATCCATGTCATAACAATATTATCATACCTCAAATCGTGCCAATCGCACACATTGTTCATCAGATGCACTTAAACCCACCATCATTAATTTACTCTTGGCGTGAAGCGTGATGCGTTAAAAAAAAATTAATCGTGTTTACTTACAAAATAATCTATGTGGATAACTGAGTGCAGTTAATTTAGAGCCCTTATCCCATATGCGTTTGAAGACAAAATATCTCACTTGTACTACCGCAAATTCACTAATACTAAAAACAATTTCATTTACTAATTATATTTGTGTCGTTACCCTGGAATTGGGAACATTAAAACACTAAACTTTAAACGATAACTTCTTGTTCAACGAGTAAAACAATCGCTCATTCTCATATCATAAGAGACCAGCGTATTATAGTTTTGTAAGGTTGTCCAACTGTAAAACATGTTATATTACGTTATTACTACTAAGTATAACAAACTATTACCGAAATAGATTTCAATCGTTTAGACAGCTAAAAGTATACCGATTTGTCTTGTTCACGTTAAAAATACGTTTTTAAATAATATAAGTTTCTTGGACGACTTACTATTTGTTTTTCTTTTCACGTCACACGCGCGTCCGTAAGCGTGCAACGTGATATATTATTATTTATACATCTATTTATTTTTTACTTAACTCTATACCTCTGTTTTTGTCATACGAGTAAATTGAACACTTAACGCACAAACACATTCCTTTTGTTTTTCTTTGCACCTCTCAGCCGCGTTTCTCGTTTTTTTTTTCTCTATTGTCGCTCGTACTCGTGTATAACGGAACGAATACGGCCTCTATCACTTGATCCGAACTCTGTTCCAAATAACAATACGGGCTGTTCACACGATTTTTTGCTACCGAGTCGATTTCGTCCACGCAATTCGATAACGATATACAGTAATAACACAATCGATTCACATTACGAGAAATACTCTTTTCACACTCGAACACTCAGGTGATATCGTCATCATTATCAAATGGATTCTCCCGTTTCAAACCGTGACGACTTATAGGCGTACCGTCCGGGCGAATACTACACGCGACGCGTATTCACTAAATACTCATGTGTTATGAATACGGTTAGGCATTAAGGTATAAAGATTCCGAGTCTGCGCGGGCACGCACGTGTCCACTGACCCACTATTCGTGGTTTTATTCCGTCGGTGAAATAATCGATTGTGGTTTATCGCTGTTTCACGCAACACTGCGCGTAAATTTTGCAGGACACAATCCGACGACACGACCGATATCTTCTCGAGGAGCATGTCAAGACTCGACGTTTGGTCAGACTGGAGCACTGAAACAGAGTCGGATAACGTTAAAAGAGGTCGGCTTTGTGTGTGTGTTGAGTTTTACCGAGTGCTTAAATGTATACGTTCTGGTGTAAAAAAACATTTATATTAGTCATCTATGTGGTCGCTTTTGTTCGTAAACCACAATAACAAAAAAAATGTAAAAAAAAAAAACAAATAAATAACGTGAAACGTAATTTTTTTCATATACCCACATAATTTAACGTTGTCAGGTGCTTTTCCGTTCACTTCCAATAAAATATTTTTTAATCAAACCGGAAACATTTTTAATATGACTTTGAATTTAAAGAGCTCAAAGATTTACATTTGACTTGTCGGATGCTTTTCTAGGCCCCGTTTGACGTATTCTCCCCAACTGTTGAAACGTTTTGACCGTCTGTGCATCAGGAAATCAAAAACATGTCGATTCGACGATTGTTTTCGAACCAGATACTTAAACTAAACACTCCGCGTCAACTTGGGGGCAAAAAAATATCAGAGCAATTACAACATCGTGGACGGAACACGCCTTCACGTCATGTGACGTCACGAGCTCGAAACACCGGGTGACACGCACTACGTATACGCACACACACCGTGTATGGGGTGAAATAATACCGTCGAGTTTTAAAGACATTTTGTACGAGTGATTCTGCCGAGAGTGTTGGTAGAGTCCTCAGGAACATTGTGACCATTATAAACAACGCGCGCGAGTGCCGTAATAGTGTGCTGTGTTGAGCGTCTGCGATGAAATGGTGAAAATAGAATAATTGAATAAACCGTGCGGCCATCACGTGGTCGACTTACCACGCCGACGTACAAGCGTCACGTAAATCTCCGTCGTCGGTCCGACAAGATTGAAAAATTAATATTATCATTAAATGTATTACCTATGTGTTTGTGCCCACAATCCAGGTTCGTCTCTCTGCGAAGTTCTATAAAACAATTGTCTGTCCGTTTTCTCGAACTGCTCGCATACCTCCGTCACATCATCCGATCGTCCTATTGTTTTCGGTCTTGTTGTTGTTATTGTTGTTAATATTATTATAGTTACTGTCATTATTCGAATTAATCGATTTCGCGGGCGAAACGACGAGATTTTCCAAGAGTTTCGCGAAAACAATAATAATATTGACGGTCTAACACGACGAACAATTTTTCGACATGAGCGCAAGCGGTCGTGACACTCTCTCGTTACGTCCCCGTGTTACGCACTATCTTTCGTCGCATATATATACGACCCTTAATGCAACACAAACACACACACACACACACACACACACACACACACACACACACACACACATATATAACACACATTTATATATATCCACTTACCTTTTACAAATTTTTCATCATAATATATTAATGATGTATTGATGCATAATTTACGAAAATTTCAAAAAAAATTGAGACTAATATTTTTGGGCTAAAAATATAACTTTTTAAACCTTGTTTTATTAAAGTGTATTTGTAAGACAATTTTCAATATTTGGAAAAAAGTTTTAAAACCTAATATAATCATACTCATACACTTAGCTAACGATGCAAAAAATTCAAAAATCGTTAGTTGAAATTCTTTATATAAGCGTTTAGTAAATTATTTTATGATTATTACTGATTTCTTCATATTTAATATTCGTTATTTATAATTTTTTGTTTTTTATATATAGGGTTGTAAAATTTCATAAAAATGTCATGAAATATATAATTTGAGTGAAAAATCAAAATTTTGTTTCATTTCAGTAAAAAATATAATACTTTATGTTTTATTTATTATGGAATACTTTTTGTATTATTAATTGTACTAAATAGAAATAAAAACTAATTTATATAAATCAACAATTAACACCATAATAGTTTATAGTTATTATAATTTATAAATATTGATTTAAGAGGTAAGAGACCAATAGTCATTGAAACACCTGAAGCAATTTTATAAAATATAGATGAATTTATAAATAAGTGGTCAGTAGTCCTATTACTCAAAAGCTATCACATTATTGCAGAAGTTTCTCATCAAAAAAATATATTGGTACTTAGTGAGTTTAAAAGTTAAGCACATATTTATAGAATTTATTGTGAATAATGTGAAGCACACAATTTTATACCAGCATCTGGAAATGTTAAAATTAAAATGACTGAATTCATATAATATCAATATAGTATTTAAAGATAACAATATAATGAAATAAAAATAAAAATAAGCTCATTTGAATAGTTAAACAAATCAGTATTACATATAAAATCATAATAATTAGCCATTAGGTAAATATACATTTTTCATAACTATACTATTGGAAGTATGGAAATTAAAATTAAAATGACTGAATTAATATTATATAAAATATATGTTATTCAAAGACTAGTAAATAAATAACATACGATTAGAACTATTACTTATTAGACGAATATTATCGTAAAAATAGCAGGTATCAAAAATAATGCGCCAGTTTTGTCGTTACCACAGATATATATTAATGTTAAATTTATCTGTGGTGGTTACATATTTATAGGCGTCTGATGGACTATACCACGTTAAATAGGAAACCCCAAACATTGTACCAAACCGATATCATACAATATCAACTGACATTCAATTAAATGACATTTGACGGTCACTATTTTAAACGTAAAAAAAAAAAATATATTTTTCAATATTTCATAAAACAGGACATTTTCAATCATGAAATATTTCACATGAAATGTGAAATTTACAACCCTATATATAATATTACATACACACATGATAAGAATAATATAGAGTATCGTTTATAGTTTGCTCCTGTGAACTGCTTCTCTTCATCGGACGCGCGTTTGACCGTCAGATCAAACGGACGTCAGACAAACGGATGTTTACGATCACGTGGTGTTGACCACAGTGGCCCGGAAAACAACGCACAATTCTTTAGATTTAGTCTACAGCCTCCGTTATTATCGTGTCCCATCATCTTCTATGTTTGTTTTTTTTTTGTCTTTTTATTTATGTGTTGTCGTCGGTCTAGAGGTCGTTAACTCTTGTCGTTTCTCGGTCCGTCGTGATCCCGCAGACTATCGATCTTTTGGTGGTTGGGGATTTCTCGTAAACTATTTCTCGTAAATTCAAAACTACGTATTTCTAGATTTGTATAGTCGACACGTTAGGGTGAAACATCGACTCACGTTGATTGCGTTTAGGCAAGAAACGTAAAAAAAATAGTAAAAATCGGACGATTATGTTATAACGATTTTACACGAATAATGTTATTCGTTATAACAACACTTTTATTTTTTTTAAAAGCATCATTGTAATTTTACCCTAACACATTGATTGAAATATTATCTCTACGAATAATGATTTACTCTCCAATATATTCAAGATGTTTAGGGTTAATTATTTGAACTTTATATCAACCTATTAAAGCGATTTTTTTAAATACCTCTCGAGTTTTTTGTTTTTTTTTGTTCTCAAAACATCTTTCGCCTCTCGACGATTACGTGGCACGCGAATACGTCTCGACGGGGCTTGAAATGATAATAGCACCTTGGAAAAAACACTTAAATCAGACACACACACACACACACACACACACACACACACACGCACACATTTGCGATCGTTATATTATACTGTGTCATATACACAGTGACCTACGAAAATTTGCCCGTTGTAATATATTCTGAGATAATGTAGGCGATCTAATTATACTTTTTTGTATGACTCACACAGATAAGAATTAGGTACAAAATATATTTATAATTGTATTGTATTTTAAAATGTTTCAGTTTTGATAGATATACTTAAAAAACATTATTGTTAATTGTTGTATATTCGAAAAATATGAAAGTAGCAATTTTATAGAGTTTGTATTCATGAAAGTTTATTCTGTTTTAAGTTTTCATATTCATGAACCTACTGATATTTTCATAGTCAAAATGTTAAGAAAAATAATATGTTCTTATGAAGAAATGAAAACAAAAATAATTGTTCAATTATTTTATCAAAACATTTATTTATGAATAATAATAACGGTACAAAAATAAATGATATATGTTATTTTTTAATCTCATGTGCTGGGTCAAATAAAAAGGAAACAGATTTCGATCGCTCTTAATAACTCTGGAAATGTTTGTGAATGGGTGACTTTTGGCGGGTGATTTGGTCTGTGTACACAGTCGTACTCGACAAACGGACGAAATGAATGATATTGTCGTTATAACGTACGTGAGACGCGGTCGCCCCCCGGCAAAGTCGAATCCGCCCGAGGGCTCAGAAACCGGACGCTTGTAATGACGAGTGAGCGCTGTGAATCCTAGAAATTAGCGCGGCGGCGCACGGGTGGGCGGTCGGTCGGGTGGTTGGACACGGCGGGGGTGGATCGCGCCCGGGAGAAAATATAATTTATCACCGACGATTTATCACAAATAAACGGTACCCGAAAATAATTAAGTAACTCACTGACATGCATATTATTTATGCGCTGGAGGTTTTATTCGCGGAGGACCACGGGTGCACGCGCGCACGCACGCGCCACGGGCCACGGCGAGTCTACGCGACCCGCGGCGCGGCTTTCGGTATTAAATTAAAGCCGCTCACCCCGGTGCCGTACGACGACGACGACCCGAGGGTACGTCTCACGGACTTTCCACTTAAAATCACCTATCGAGTCTCACGCTTCGCGCACACTGTGTGTACACTCGTGTAGTGTACGTTTTGAGTTTATAGACGTAATATTATCACTATTACTATACTATATATCAAGGGTGGCGAACCTATGGCACGCGTGCCAAAAATGGCACGTTGGTGAAATTTCAATGGCACATGAAACAAATTTAATTCATCGAAATTTTAATAAAAATAAAAATTTGAATCATACTATTTATGAAATCGTAGTTAAAATAAATACGATTAAATAATTTTTTCAGATTTTAATTATAATTATATTCCTTTAGACGTGTATGCTTTACGGCGTGTCCTACGTAAACGCGACGAACGCGAAAATCGCGTCGCGGCGCGATCATCGCGGCGACTGAATTAATCAAATCTATAATAATAGATGGAAATGTCCAACGTAGAGCGAAAATACAGTTAGCGCGACTGAACGAATTCATTCGTGTCGGTCGCCGCGTTTAATAATCAAATTGGTTTGTTTTTAATCGCGCGCGATATTGCGATCATATGTTCAGAATGTTGTGTCCCGCACATTATATTGTAATTTATTTTAAATACTCAACGGAATACAACATGGAACTTCTTATATCCGAAGTTCAAAAAAAAAGTGTGCTGTGGAACAAGTTTAATAAGAAGTATGGGGACAGAATTACGTAGGCTGTCCGATAAATAAGGTACAAAAATATACTGAATAATGAAAAATCAATTTATTACTTTAAAATTTTTACACAATAAATTAGACATATTTTTCTATTTTTCTACATAGTCACCATTTAAATTGATGCATTTTTCCCAACGATAGAGTAATTTGAAAATGCCATCTCGGAAATACGCAGCACATCACTTTTTTTGAGGAAATTGTTTGTTTGAAATGCACAAGGAATTTTACTGATTGAATTTTTATCAAAAAATGAAACAATAAATGCTGACCGATACATTGAAACGTTAAAAAAATTGAAAGAAAAAATTCGTTTCAAGAGAAGAGGACAATTACGCTCAGGAAATGTGAAACTGCTGCATGACAATACAACCCTACATTCAGCCGGAAAAACCAAAACTTGGCTGGAAAAATACAAGTGGGAAGTATTGAAACATCCACCATATAGTCCTGATCTGGCACCTTCGGATTTTTTTTTGTTTGGTCCGTTAAAAAACACTTAGGAGGAACTCATTTTCAAAATGCGGAGGAGGTCATGAACGCAGTTACCGAGTACTTCGATGGAAAATGTGCTGCGTATTTCCGAGATGGCATTTTCAAATTACTCCATCGTTGGGAAAAATGCATCAATTTAAATGGTGACTATATAGAAAAATATGTCTAATTTATTGTGTAAAAATTTTAAAGTAATAAATTGATTTTTCATTATTCAGTATATTTTTGTACCTTATTTATCGGACAGCCTACGTATCATTGACAAAGAGTGGAATATAGTTGCAAAAAGAACAAATATGGATAGTAAGTATATTAATTTTATAAAATAGTACATACGCAGAAACATAATTTAATAATCTTATTTAACACAGAATAAAATATAATAATGATATCGGTACTAAGAATACTAACATACTAATAACGTTAGGACGATTGAGGACGAATACAGAGTGGGTGTGCATTGGAATAAACACAACAATATTCGTAAATTCGCGTTCATCGCGTTTACATTGGACACTACCGCGACCATCGCATTGACGGACGACGACGCGAATCGCATTGATCGCGTCGCGACGCGATTTTCGCGTTCGTCGCGTTTACGTAGGACACGCCGTTACTCATATCAAAAATATAAATAAATCGTCTATACGGAAAAGTGGTGAAAAATGAAGACATCGAAATGTCGGAAGTCATGAAATTTGCTAACTTATATTTTATTTTTTACATTTTTTCTTCAGTTTAAGTTTATAATGTGTAGTGAATTTTTTCAAGTCAAATCAAACACTACACGTTTTACCAAAATTAGAAATTTAGATGTTCTGTTATAAAATTGTTTACATGAAAAAAAGGAACAAAAGTTCACATTAAAATATAATTACATATTTACAATTTTAATACGATTATTCAATATTGACATCTGATTCAAGAATATCATATATAATTTGTAAAATAACTTAAAAAAATATTGACTTCATTAAACTTACTTTGTGTGTGTATGTGTGTGTGTGGGGGGGGGCACGCGGACAGTTTTAGAAAACTTTGTTTCGACAATTTTGACACTCGACTCGGAAAAGGTTCGCCACCCCTGCTGTATATTATATAGGTATATTATATACATATATAATATAATATATAATATTATATATGTATATGTATAATTTTTTAGTTGCTCTCCTCCACGTGGCTCGCGCGCACAACGAACAAACTATAACAGGGGTGGCCACTAACCTTAACTCTGGGAGCCTCAAATTTATAAAGTTAATTCGAGGTGAGCCACTTTGTAAAGTAATATTTACAAAATGAAAATACGTTTTTCATTTTAAATCGAATGATGGAACATTTATATTTTTTATACTACAAAAAACATTATAGTTATTGAATATTGACATTGTCATTTTATTATCTTACGGTTCTAATGAAATTATACATGTATTAATTTTAGTCTAAGTTTGGTTCAAGAGCCGCACAAAACTGATTTAAGAGCCACATGCGGCTCGCGAGCCTCGTTGTGGCCAGCCCTGAACTATAATATGATATTTGCCCTCTCTACCGTTCGGTACGCGTTAGGTTTGTTCTTTTTTTGTTCTCGCCTTTTTCTGCTTATTTACCAGTGACGACGTGAATCTTTGATGTGTCCAAAAGGACGACAGCCCGGGACGTCAAACAGTGGAACGTTTTTATCTCATTTTTCACGGGCGCACCACGAACGCTATGGATTTTTCTTTTATAACGTTTCAACTTTGGCGGCGTCTTTCACAGACGTTACGTACGTAAATATCTTAGAAAACATGAAATGAACGAATACAATTTTTTTTTTTAAATCTCATAAAAACTTCTGTAGACGCGTATAACATCTCACAAGGAGTATAGACTATTGAAGAAATACGTTTTTAATTTGTCTCGGGGTTTGCGTCACGCGATGGTGTAAAACACGTCGGTCGAACGACGACGAAAATGACGGCATCATCTGGTTTAAAGCGATCATTAAAACGGTGCACGCGGCTTCTCCGAGACGTCATGCAGGACACTACATTATATCACCGTGAAACCCCGAAGACAATATCGCGTGCAAATACAATTGTGGAAAATGAGTACGGACAGCGTTTCGCCTCATTCAAAACTTAGCCTCGTATGAATTGAGTTTTCGACGGGTAACTTGTGAGCGCATAACCCAATAAACCGACCCAGATTAGGTTCTGTGGTTAGAATCCATAATATTCCTAATACCGGCTCGAGTTGTCGGCCATCCGTTTCAGTTACGCACATCACACGCCTGTAAATTACTTGTACACCTGTACATATATAACCGTGCCGTATTGTGTTTATTTCCGAAGCACGTCTCAAAAGCGTTTTAACGACTTTACGTTAAAATTACGAGTTTTGATTTGATTGAATAACACTGCGACGATAGTAATACATTTCTAATTTACTATCACATGAAATGAGTCGAGCCCTTTTTTTTTAAACGTATCATTTACGATTAATGATATATATATATATATATATATATATATATATATATATATATATATATATATATATATATATATATATATATATATATACTTGATCGTTTTACTATTGCAGAACACGTTCGCATTGATTTTTACGTTTTTATTCTGTATCTAACTAAGTATTGGCATGCAACACCTACGCCACCTCTCTCAGTTAAAAGTGATATTAAAATGTTAAAGAAATACTGGTCCGGAAAATGGAGATGATCTAACATAGTTTGTTGTACAGATTTATTTAACAATATCATTATTATTATTTTTTTTTTTCAATAGAAACGAACTCGGTTGATCTTCTATTATTGATCCATTGATACATCGCACGTGTATGATATTTTTTTTAAATAAATTCAATTGGTAATAACAGATAGAATAATATGATTTCACATCTCGTATGACTATACTATACGAATACGTGAAACGGACGTGTGATTTCAATAAATCGTCATCCATATTATTCCTTTGTACGAATATAATAGATGATGAAAAATACATATTTTCCAACAGACTGAATCTGTGATGGAAATGACGAACAAACGTATTGAAATAGAAATAATACACACACACACACACACACACACACACACACACACACACACACACACACACACACACACACACACACACACACACACACACACACACACACACAGTTATTATTTTTGACGTGTAGTCATCGTTGTTGTCGTGGTGGGGACACGTGTGGGTGTTAGTCGGGTAAAAGTTTTTTTTACCACCAAATAAACCGATAACTCGTCCCGGGTCAAAGGCGATGACCGCGTAGGGACAATAAAAATGACAATGGTACGAGCGATCCGTCGGACGTGTGACCCAGGAGAACATCGACCCCGCATCTCACGTGTAAATAGTAAACACCGAAAACGGTAATCGAATTTTTTATTTTCTACGCACCATTAAATGTGAAAAAAAGAAGAAGAAACAAATTAAAAAATCGCTTACCGTACATGTCCGTTATGACATCGCTGCTGGTAAATTATCCCACGCTTGCCGTCGTTTTAGTTACGTAACTACATACCTTTCACCGAGAGAATAATCTACTTCGTTACTTCCCTTTAACATGTGGGTTTTCAATTACTTTACTGTTATGACAGTGCAGTCAGTAACGACCCTAGACTCTTGAACGGGCGAGGAGCTCGTGTAGTCGTTGGTCAAAGCGTATTGTATTATTGTATTTTAAAAGAATTATATTGACCTCTCCTAAACCCCTCGCATGCTTATTTAAAGAATGGAATAAATAACTGTGTAAAACAGCTAGTTAAATGGTCAGGGAAATCGCATAGTTTCTTTATTTCACACCACTCAGTCCTTGTTTCCTGATCACGTAAAGCTTTTTATCCTGTATATTTTCATCGTACAATTAATGAGTGTACGTCGCATTACGATCTTAAGTAATTTTCCAGAAAATTAGCTCTGGTTAAGGGACTGAAAATTGGGTAGTAGAAAATGCTACAATAATACACGTGCTAGTCTTGATTATCTTCAGCTCTTCACATCTAACCCCCCGAATTCCACTCATCACTACTCATTTCAAAACTAAAGTAGCATCTCACTACTCCTGACTAGTCATTTTTTTAAAAGTTTCCGTCTTACCGGCGATTCGGCGTGTTGTAAAATATTATACGTCTCCACGATCCCGCTCTAAACTTATTTGTCATGCCGTGTTATTGTCTTCAGAAACATCGACGTTCTCATGACTATAATTATTAATATCCTCCTCACCCGTTGCGCTGTTCTTTCGGGAGAGAAAATAAATATAAAATTTGATTAACGCACTTCATAGATTTTAGTCTCGTCCGTTCTCTCATGATTTAATTTTGGTCTCAGACATTTGAATGGGATTTTCGCAGGGAAAAGAAGAGAAAGAGAGATAGATAGATAGATAGATAGAGAGAGAGAGAGAGAGAGAGAGAGAGAGAGAGAGAGAGAGAGAGAGAGAGAGAGAGAGAGAGAGAGAGAGAGAGAGAGAGAGAGTAAAAGTGAAGCAAGTGACGTATAAAACACAACACTCGAGAATTAGTAAAGTAAACGACGTATAATACAACACCCGAGAATTTAATACGGCCGGAAAAGCGGCCGGAAGGTGAATAATGAAACGAGGAGACGGGAAAAACGGCGATACACATTTTATCTATGTCAAAATGACCGAGAACCGGCGCGCTCGTATTCCGACCGTACGAATCTCCGGTCCGCGAGTAAAAACCGTATAATTGCGCTGTATTATTTATAACAGAATGGGATCGACACGCGGGCGTGGGCATTTTTCCGGCGTTTTTAACGTCGTAACGCAGCCACCGAGACTGTGATCTCTGCGGCCGCACCGAGTCTTAAAACCGTTTTACAGACGCGCGCGAGTGCGGAGAAAGATTTCCCTGTCCAGACGATGGCAGTTTGTACGAGTGGGTATTTGCACACGTTTTGTAAATCATGGACTTTGGCCGCAGACGACGAGAAGTTAAACAACACTTTCTCACGTTATTTCAAACGTACGACAGACGAGAGACAAAGAAGTAGTTTTATTGACTTTTCACAAAAAAGTTTACGATATCATATGGTCGACTTAGGCGCGTAATTGAATGTGCACCTATGTAAAGTTCAACGATGATCAAACGCGTACGCCTCCCCCCGCGTAGTTATAACTTGTAACACAAACAGAGTTATTATCTGCTCAGATTTCAATGTTAAAATTTTTTCAAATCAATATAGGACAGCTTCGTTGATTTAAAAAGAAAAAAGTTACATATTTATAGATGACAATATTAAAAAAAAAAAAAAAAAAAATTGCCTATTATATTATTATTATTTTATCACAATAACTTTAGTTGTAAGGGCCAATATACTTGACATAATTTTTCTCGTTTATACGTAGTATAATATACAATTAATACGTCAGTATACTAAATTGAGAGTGCTATTAATAATAATTTATGGCTTAGTTTTAAATTATGTCATTCCATAAAATTAATGTTTCATACAATTACAAATTGAGCGGTAGTATGGTCGAAGAGAGCAATTTATATTTTATACATTTTCAGTGCTCAGTGCTCTAATGTGTTTAAAATAACGTATCTTAGTTCAATTATTGAACAATAAATAATTTATTATACAACATAAGTATGAATAGATAGAACGAGCATTTATCATTTGATTCTTTTTTTCTGAAAATAACACTATTACCATACTTGAGTTTGCTACAACTATTTCATTATTTGCCTTCATACGGAGAAATAAAAAATTAATTTACTGAATGTTGATTTCAAAGTACCCATAAATATTATTTCAAATTAATGAGTAGGGCTCGGATTTTGTAGCAAAATATATCCTTAAAAAATTATTTTAAGAATTTATTAAATTTAATTCTAAAAATAACTTTAAATTATACATAAAATTAAAAATTAAATATGAATTTACGACCATATATCTGGCCAAGTTACTTTCATTAAAATTCATCCTATTGGGAGCTAAACTATTTTTATATATAGAAAAATATCTTTCCACATCAACCGATGTAACCGGTGCAAATTCCATATAAACTAAATCATTTAAATCATAATGGTCCATATTAATGAAAAGTGTAGTGCCATTATGAAAACTATTGATTTTTTGAAGTTCTATCCATTTATTCTTTGAAAAAACACGATTGCACTTTCTATAATCAATTTCGCGTCTTCATCATTAGCTCTTCTAACTTGTGTTTTGCTTCTAAAACAGTTGCTATATTTTTTACCAAAGGTCACATAAAAAAATTAAGAAATAAATGCAAATACTTGAAATAAAAATTAAAAATAAAAATACCTTTTTTTTTCTAATTTTGTGATTGCATATGGTATAAATCCAAAATATTTTGTGATGTAGACGAGATTGTGTGTATAATAATATATTCCAAGTATATTATACATAGAAATAAATTAAATTTTCAAGAAAAATATGTGAAAATTGAAAAAAATGAACCAAATAGGGAAAAAAGCAATAAAAAGCAGGGGTTGTGGAAAAAAAGCAAAAAATGCAAAATAAAGTTTACTTCATTGAAACCAGAATGAGTCAAAACGTATTTATATATAAGTAATTATCGTTCTATCACACTCCCCTCAAAAGAAACATTTGCTACAAAATCTGAGCCCTACTAATGAGGCATTTGATCGTAGATCAAACTATTGACATTTTCGGTATGCAATTAACAAAGAGATCAAAAATATTTTATGACATAACTAGTCGTTCAGTACAATAATAATTAGCGTTTTTCCATGAACGTATCATGTAAATTTATTTATTGAAATGGTTATTTATTTTCGGTATCTAACTTTTTTTCAACTCTCAGTTTAACGTAGGTTTTAAAATTAATTAACTAATATCATACTAATCATCGTATGACGAACAAGGAACATCGTTTTAAACGGTTTGAAATGAAATATAACACAAAATATCGTTTGTATTACACAGTGTAATAGTTCATTCGAAATGTTAGTGTAAACGATTTTCAGCCGCTTTGGAATCGGAATCGATCATTTCGTGGCTAATTTCCAAAAAAATCGTGTTTCCGCTCTACACTCACGGACCAACAAGCATCTCATCAGACATTTAATCGGTTCGCGAACACGCCGTCGCAGCACGTGGAATCGCCGGCGACGGGCTCTTTATTTTCCATTAGTTTTCCGGATTTATCGAATCCGCAATCTGTCCATGACAGCGTTTGTCATGCCGCAGCTCTGCGGAAGACGTCAGTGTCCGGACATTAGGTTTCATTCCAAGCGGCGTTGAGGTCGTTTATCGATTTGACCGGTGGTTTTGCCAGACGTGCACCGGCGACCATGTGGATAGTTTTTTAATTTCGTCGAAATTAGCCTAACCTGCCGCGGATACAACTGCATTAGATGACGTCACGGCCATATTTACTCTCACAACGAACCAAAATCAAAACAGAGTTAATATTTTTATCCAATGCAGTCTCGCGAGTGGGTTTCAAGTTTTTGGACGTTTTGACAAACGATACTAATGGAAAACGTTAAAATTGTATGCATACATTACAGTTAAACGATGCATTTGCCCCGAGATTCCGGCATACGGTTACTTTTCGTGCGTAAATCATCCACGTTATTTACATCCGTTAAAACTTGATACTGTATTGGAAATTTTATTGAAATTGAATATTTGTTTTGAAAACAACACTTTTTAAAATGAACGCAATATTTTTTTTAACTGAGGATCGGATGGGCATTACCTTGGAGGAATTTTCACCTAGCAAAATAAACGTGTTAAAATTTTAGACCTGAGTGATATCGGAAATAAAATTTTTTAATCAATGCGTATGATAACAAAAACGAAATGCAATCGTATCGATAAAACGGCATGCACTCAAAAAACGCTATCTATAACCTACAACGGACTGTATAATATGATGAACTATGAGTATTCTATTCATAATTATTAAAAGGCTGTGAACGATTTCTGAATAGACATAAATAAAGAGCGGATTTTTAGGTTCTTAAAACCTTAAAATGTGATGCTAATATGCTTCAAAAAAACCTTAAAATATTCTCTAAATATTCTTTAAATTTGTAAATATGCAAATATGATTTTATTCTAAAATAGTTCAATAAAAACAAGAAATAACTGTTAAGCTCTATTCTCTTGGTAACAGGTAAATTATTAAATAATGAAAAATGTAAATCAGTTGATACATAGCTATATAAATAAAATAAAATGTAATTAAAAAAACATAAGAGTTTAATAAGAAATAATAAATAACTTTGCACCATTCCTTTGGAACATAACCAATTCGATTACAGACAAGAAGATAATTGAATGATTTTGAATTTTTATCACTCTTTAATCAAATTATTTTTTTTCCTAGAAAAAATTATTCCTGACAAAATAACATTTTGAGAAATTAACAAAATGAACGAATTTGTATGAAGAATAATAGAATATATTCTAAAATGTGAAAAATAGGCGAAATATGCTCGTGTGTCCTAAATATGCTTTAATATGCAAAATTAATTTTTTTCTATGAACTCTGTGATAGATAAATCGTCCACATTTTTTCCCTCGTTAAGTTGCCTAAAATCAATAAAAATATGTAAAAACCTAAAGATCCACTCTTTAGACATAAATAAACGGTTTAACGATGATAATGCGTTTAGGCTCTGGTAGTGTTATAATATTACAATATGGTTACAGTTATCGTCAACTCAATTTCACTATTATATCGTTAGCATTTTCATAATACATTTTTTTCTATTCGTTAACATAAAAACGAAAAGAAAAACAATTATATGGTGTTATTCGTTTTGAAAATTAGTGTAAACAATAGTTTTGTATATGGCTTGCACGTGAAACTCACTGTGAATGTATTATAATCGCTATGATCAGGACAATATCGTAGGGCGTCCAGGAATCAGAAATTTCCGAAATTTCAGATTAATCAAAAGTACACCTAGTAACTGGGCTCCCAAAATCTTAAAATTATATATATATATATATATATGTGTGTGTGTGTGTGTGTGTGTGTGTGTGTGTGTGTGTGCGCGCGCGCGCGTGTGTGTGTGTGTGTGTGTGTGTGTGTGTGTGTGTGTGTGTGTGTGTGTGTGTGTGTGTGTGTGTGTGTGTGTGTGTGTGTGTGTGTGTGTGTGTGTGTGTAAATTAACATCGTGTGGAATTTATCAAAAACAGCCTTATAAATTATTTTTTACTAATCAGTTATCAAATGATAGTGCACCTATAGACCTTTATTGGCATCGTTATTTGTAAAAATGTCAGGAAATAGATACACGAAAATGTTTGACATTTTAAGTATACCTTAAAACTTAAAGCCGATAAAATATTATCTAGCCGATGATAAAAAACGGTATAGTCATCAGTACTATGAAATTTATAACACAAGAAAAAGGGCAAAAATGATCTAGTTTAGTTGGTTTTGAATGTATTTTTGCTGACGAAAGTACAAGTGGTAAATTTCGTTTGTGATGTGCTAATAAAAAATCTCAGGCAAAGATTTACTCAGTTTCAACAAATTTACTTTTGAGTTAGTGGGCATCAAGGAATCGAATCCCAATTTTACGTGGCCCGAGAAACAGGTAATAAAATATCGAAATATTTTGTATATGAAGCAGGTAGATTAAATGTGGCCCATTTGCCGACCACCCATATCGTAGTGTTATTATAGTATAATACCGACGTCGTATATGCCGTATATAGTTTGTCAATATGAATAAAACATTATTATAAACGTTGTTTATAATAATAATAATAATAATAATAATAATAATAATAAAACACGAATCAATAAATGTAAACGAGTATTATGTACATAAACCTTAGTCGTGGATTCTGAAAGAACACTTAGCCGAAGAACGAATATTGTCGTTTTTGTAAAGGCACACGATCGCAGGAAAGTTTTTCTCGTCCGTGCATTTTTCAAAAAAAAAGTTTTTGAAAGCATTCATCGGATTCACAGATCACCGCCGTCTCCGCTCTTTTATTAGGTATTAGTTTCTCTCCGGTAAATCGGTGGTCGATGGGAGGGAGGGTGAGGCAGAAGTGATTTTTTTTTTTTAATTCCGCGTTTCGCTCTAACGATACCGTCGTGGTTTCGGCTGCGACAGACGTGGCTTTCATGATCCCGGTGGTTTGTGCAACGCCGACAACTATATTATAGTTATAATAACATGACAGATCGTCAAGAGTCACGAGGCCGACCGTGGTGACCGGCAGGCCGTTGCAGAGATGACGGGCTCGCCGTGCTGAAAAAACACGTTTTCCTCTAGCGTCTTAACGTCAAAAAGGCCAGGGCCAATCACGACCACGCGAAACGGCAAACCTGCGACATACTATTCTATTTACCGCCACTGCGTCAGCTCGTTTGCAAAGTCTGCGAGCCGTCGTCGTTGGTGTTGCAAAATCGTCGTCGTCCTCGGCGCCGCGGGTTGGATTCACTGAAATCTTCTTTATAACCGACCCATGACGAAAGTGCGATTTTTCTAGAACACGACTGGAGGAGACGCGTGACTGACGTGGTCACTAATTCGGGCATTTTCAAATGTAGCCAACTCTCGACGACATTGGTTTTCCGATGTTTACCAACCTTTTTCTACACAACGTTCTTTTTGAATTTAAAAAAATTTCAAACCAACCCCCTCCCGGATAGATTTTTTTTAAAAATGATGTTTTATTTTGAATAATAATCAGCCGATCAATTGAAGTGGACAAATAAAATCTGACCATAAAAACAATTTTTAACGTTAAATGAAAACAATCACTAGAAATATAAATTAAACAAACATAAATGAAATATATACACAACAATACAGTAAGATTAACACAATGTTAAATGGATTAAAAATTATATAATAATAATAATAATAATAATAATAGTTTATTTGTTGGCCATACTATTTAGTTACAATAGTTATAATAATGGAATTAATTAAACTCACCACTGAGGAAAAACCTCTTATTGGTGAAATTAGAGTACTAATAAAAACCTGGGTAATTAAATTAGTGTAAATATTAAAAATTAAAATGGAAACATTAAGAGACAAAACATAATAAACATTACAATTTAAACATTAAAAATAAAAAAAATAAATAAAAATGGAAACATTAAAAGACAAAATAAACAACAATTAAAATTAATTAAAAATTGAAATAGAAATAAGTGAATAACTTAATAAGTTGCTATTATAATATATTAAAGGTATTCAGATTCACATCATATATTTTATATATACACTAAACACTATGGCTCAGATACTTGGGCTATGGTTTAGCCAAATTTAAAATTTTTTTTTATATTGTTCATAGGATTTGCTATTTCAGATATGCCATGGTGCTTTATTCAGTAGCTTAAGACCTACCTGTGAAAAACATAGGCTTGATTTAATCGACCGGGTAGTAGGGATCTCCTGCTGTTATTTTCCTGCCGTGTATTATAGTATGTTGGTTTGAAATTAATTAAATTCATTTTATATATAAAATAGAGGGAATTTCTTTGAAATAATTTTGCACAGTGAAAACATTAAATTCCTTGTATAGTTGTGTAGTAGGATATGTTTTTGGTTTCTTTAGTATTATTTTTATCATATACTTTTTTGAGCTCTCAGTATTTTATTGCTTGCGACGATACCTAAACCACCCCATGCAGTTATACCATATTGAAGGATATCAAATCAGTCTTATGTAATCTGTATTGAAATTGTATAAATAATAATATTCCCGATTCGGTATTGGTTTTTTTTCTTTTTTGTAAATATAATAATTTGTCAAAATATACTTTATTAACTTAACGTGGCTATAAAAACTTTTAACTGAAAGATGACAACATAAAATGGACAAAAATCAAACTCGATAAGTGAAAAGAAAAAAAGTAACTCGTTAATTGATTTGACTTAAACTTTTTAACTCGTCAACGCACTGAGGACAGGACGCAAAAAGTCTCCTCCGGGCCGGCGTACGTTGTACATTAGTGGCATTTCACGCCGGCGCGGGGCCACGATTTGTAACTCTAATATCCCACGTCGTCCGTCCGGTGGACGTTTTACAAACGGCAGCTCCCGACCGCACGACGACGACGACGACGACGGTTTCCGGGCAAAGGTTACTCGCCGTGCCGCGACACTGCAACCCACTGCTCCTCCAACGACAATTTCACCGTGTATCACCGTAAACCAACGACGAACTCTCTGTTTGGGCGACTGTAAGTTGCGTCCCAATGTACTTTTTTGATGTAAATTGCGTCCCGGGTATTATTATAATATTAAAATGTATATTACCGATTTACAACCAATATTTCCTTCCCATTGTATCAGACGTAGGACTGTCAACATTACTGTTATAATGTTGGTATGGTTAAAAATATTTATTATCGTATTTATTTACTGTCATTTAAAATCACATATTTTTATCGGTACTTAGCTGTTGAATTTTTCTATTTTCAACTTTGTCAATTATTGACTTATTCAGTATAACTTATAAACAGTAGTGTTCCCATTGGGTATACTACATATACGCCGTACACTCTCAGGCGTTTAATAAAAATGCTTGGCTATACTACGTATACTCTCAAACAAATTATTAAAGATAAAATACATTTTTTTTTTTTTTTTTGGTTTATCATTTTGGTTTATTTTTTACCTAATAGTTCTATACCGTTGTAGTATAATATTATGATTGAGACTATTTGATATTATAGGCAGGGCCGGATTTACCTACAACCAAAATAAGCATTGCTTACGGCCCTCGAAATAATTCGGCCCGTAAAATGTCCGGTGTAAAAAAATATATGACTAGCTGACCCAGCAAACGTTATTCTTCCATATAAATTTTCAAATAAATCAAAAATAAGTATAAAACATTATCTTATATTATCTAACAAACATAGTATATTATATACGAGAAAAAAAATCATTACAATCTTTCGAGCCTTTTCGGAGACGTTATTTTCGTTACGCGTTTGTCAAGGTCGGAACTCAAGGATACATGCATGTTATACGAGATAGTGAAATTTGTTTGATGATTTTACAAATGAGTTTGAACAGTTTTTAAGTTTTTATTACATTTACCGCTCTGTTTAACCAAAAACCGTTTTGGCTTTTCGCTATTATAATTAAAATTGGTGTTATTATTATCATTATTATTTTTATTATTATTGTTATTATTACTATCATTACTATCATTACTATTATTATTATTATTATGACAAAAACTCAAACCGCTAAGCGTCACTCGTCGATGTCACATAATCAAGTAAAAAAAAAAAATATTGTTTTAAATTTTGTTTTATCACTAATTGATTGGAGGGTTTAATAACTGCATTTTTTTATGATGAGAGAACTTTTTTATTTTTGACATCTTTAGACGTTCCAAATCATAGTTACGCGGGGTTAATTTGAGTAGAAAGCTGTAGTAAACATGTGATAGAAAAAAAAAACTAACCACAAAGGTAAACATACGTATATTTACTAACTATTTTTCTATAAATGTTCAATTTTCGAAAATTTAATGAAGATTTTTTGATGATTATTAATAATTTTCTAGAATAAACAATATTAATATTCTATATAATTGATTAACTATTCAATTTTAACTGAAAAATACACTTAATTAAATTAATCAATTCAAACATTGTAGTTCAAAACATTTCGAACGATATAATTTTAAGTATAGTGCTTTTACGCGAGTTTCGCATATGATACGTGATATTAAAAAAAAAAAAAAAATTGCGTTTGTATTTAATTCTTAATCAACAAACGTTGAATACGTAAATAAATCGTATAATGTTATATTGGTACTTTATAAAATTAATCGTCTAAAACAAAACAATGTAGGGAGACAATAAAATTAATTTTAGTTTTTTATTTCAATTATAGTAATCAATATGAAACAATAATTGCTTTATTCTTTGTTATGTTGATGCTCGGGGCATTCTGAAAAAAGCACCTTTTTATAATTTATATTTACATCATCAATATTCCAAGTACTAGTATGGCGATACAAGTTTTAATTTTAAAATTAATTGACAATCGAGAATACATTAAAGTTTTCAACTGAACGAACCTTTGAGTAAAATAAATACTTTTAATGTCATAGCACGGAGTTATCGTCAATGATTTTCCTCAAGAACTTATAATTTAATTGTAAATTAGCATTATAGTTAATAATTGAAAATATTACCGTCTATATAATTAGGTTTATGGAAATTAATACTTTTCATGAATATTTAATATGTTTGTGAAGTTTAACATTTTTTATTCATACTTTACCTATATTTTTTTAAGTATTTTAAATTCGTTTATAGATAAAACAAATTAAGTACAGCTGTTTCAGATTGTCGACGATAGATTAATTCAAAGTTATGTCACACTATAAATTTAAAATTTCTAAGTTTTAAAACTTTTTTTTGCTACGATTTTTAAAGCAACTCTTAAGTATTTGTAAACCCAAAATTAACATTTGTAAGTCATTCTCCTTTAAATTATTTCCCTGTAAATCTTCGAGGTAAACACTTTCAGGTGAAATTTTGAAATGGAATCGACTTTGTTTCAATTAGATATTACAAACACGTCGATAGTACTTTATGAAAAAACACATACAATCAAATATAATATTCTAATTTGAACTATTTTGGGTGGTTTTTTAGAATACTAAAAAGACAAATCTAATTGTATTGTATATATTGTTGTTATGTAATTATCACACATACGTACATACTACTACATAGAACGTACAAAACACTTATAGACACAATATATTAATCCATAACTACCAAGAAACAATCATTATGAATGAAATCAAAATTAAAGCAATATATTTTTTTGTCATTACATTTATTACGAGCGTGCGAAAACCCTTTAGGAAAATCGAATCGTACGACGATAATTCAGTACGTGATTTATTTGATGCGAACGATCGTGCCGATAACGACACGTAAATTGACACCACGCTCGACTTAAAAACGAAAATAACGCTTAGATCGTAACGATGATGGGATCCGATGGACTTATTTTCAGGGAAAAAACACGTTTATGCCTTCCACTATCCAAACATGGGTATTTTCTGAATTCATACTGTCATTGGAAACGTGAATGAATATCATGACATTTCAATGTTCTCGACTACGAAATCGACGTGAGGATGTAATACGATCAAAGTGAAATATTTACGAAATTAAATAGGTACACGATAAATTTTGAATTTGCCTTTTAGGTCTACCATCAAGAAACGTTCGCTCTTGGCGTATGTTGTGGCAAACATTTAGGCCTTGCTCATCAAACGCGTAGTATAGTAAATACGCACGAGAGAATAGAACGCGTGATGCTCTCTCTGATAGTCACTTCGTCTTCAACGATAAACATTTCGGTCGTCGTCACGTCATGATATGATATATTAGCATTGTAAATTTATCACGTGGCATTCAGGCTCAGGTCCTAGATTTCAATATCTAGGGGGGAGGGGCATGAATAGACAAAATAGATAAAATACACATACATTTTTTACACATTTTTTAAATTTCTTTTTACTCAATGACAAACGTATTACGACTAGTTTATTTTAGGTTTATGTTTTAACTGTACATGGCCGTTTAACATTTTTAGTGCCGATGACAATTTATCATGTTGATGATTTGTTTGTGATATAGAATCTACAATTCGTAGAAGAAAAATGATGTGAACCTAAATATGCCTAGCATAAAATGCTCCGGTATAACGTTAGCGCTGAGTGTGAAATCTTGTGAAAACAGGAATTTCATTTTCTAACATTTTCGAGGAAATGTTTCCAGTCATCTGTAATGCCATTTGACTGATTTTTCGGGGTTTATTCGTTTTCTTGAATTCAGATGGTTTCACTTTTCAACTTGTGAATCACATTACCAGGGGTTTCTTCTTTAAATGTCATTACTTCGCAGTGCGGACGAACTTTATCTAGTTTTCCGATTCGAATGAATTTGCATGAAGTATAATATTGAATATCTGGTTTGTATGTAAAAGATATTCGTATGTATTTATATAAGATTATATAAATGTCAACCGTTCAGATTTTATATCTTCATACATTTTCGCCGTTGGTAAACTTATTTTCGTCGTTGTTCTGACGAACGAGCTACTCTTCTACTTCTTGCTTCTACTCATGAGACTTCAAGTCTTTTTTGCCGACCACCAACCAATCATCATGCTCGTTTAAGAGAAGTTCTGACTCTGACATTTTTTTCATCGTCTAAACGTTCTTGATCAGTGCGGTTCGATTTTTTTTTTTTTGGCGTTCTGATTGCACGTAGAAAACGGCGATTTACGTTTGAGCGTGGGAGAGGCATTATAGGTTAATGGAAACGACTCGTACATGACTATAGTGTATTTGTTTTTATTTAAGCCTCGTGAAACGCTTGGAATTTTCCATTCTAATGGAAACGAAATATCTAGTTATATATTATTGTTCTATAGTATATATTTTTTTCCTTGATAAATACTAATTTCTAATAATAGGTAATGAATAACTGTTTTTATCCAATTTACCAAGGTAACCTACATATCAACAGCCTCAAAAATATTTTTTCATATATGAATACCTAAAAAACATGTGGTTTGATGCGGTGTGGGGCTATCGAATGGTTTTTTAGGAGATTTAAGCTTCCTTCAAACAACCGGATCGTTCTGCGAGAAACCGCGTGATAATCGGTCACACGAATACGGAACTGTGGAAGATGCATTTTCATACGCAAGATTTATAATCATTGTAAAAACTGAGAATACCTGTTTTTATTCGACTCGCACCCACTGACATGCATACATTATGTTCTTGTCTGTGTGTTGATTTTAACTCGGACGTAAGCCATTGAATCGGGGACGCGATATTGAGATAAGTTGGATTTATCCTGGAAAACGGTCGAGATCATGTTATAAAAGTCCGTGGTTTCATTTCTCCGAAAAGTACAATCTATGCACGATTTCTGGTCGGCATAATATAGGCCTACTTACGTGAAACTTTTGAACCTTTTTTACTGCTTCAAAAAGGGGTTTTCGAAAAAAAACAAAATAAATACACGGATTATTGTAAAACCAATAGCTCTCCGTCTATCCGATCGAATCTACGGAAAAATAAATGTTACTTAACACGACAAGCAATAAAATATGTATATATGCGTGAAAGTTATATAGTTTATATTGAAGAGGGGCTAAGCCCGCAAACTCTTCTCCGTGCGTTCCTTCGATAATACCGATGCAATCGTAAATACACATTCGTACGCGTGTGTATATATTATATATACGTGTATGCTGAGATGGCGAAGTTTTCAATCTCTGCGGACGAACGAGTTTGAAAACTGTGCACACAAACGGAACGAATAACTCGATTACCCCGTTGGAGTCTGAATTGTCGACGTAAATTATTGGCGGCCCCACAGACGAAATTAATCGTGATGGTAAAAACAACACATAAAAAATAAAAATAACAGGGGAAAAAATATCGTGAAAACAGATGTAATTAATTGACGACGTATGTTTACCATATCGTTCACGCATTATAGGGCATTACAGGGCTGGCCACAACGAGGCTCGCGAGCCGCATGTGGCTCTTAAATCAACTTCGTGCGGCCCTTGAACCAAACTTAGACTACAATTAATAAATATATAATTTCATTAGAACCGTAAGATAATAACGTAACAATGTCAATATTCAATAACTAAATATAAATGTTCCTTCATTTGATTCAAAATGAAAAATTATCTTCATTTTATAAACATTACTTTACAAAGTGGCTCACCTCGAATTAACTTTACAAATTTGCGGCTCCCGAAGTTAAGGTTAGTGGCCACCTCTGCATTATAGAGTAGTCTGCCGAGAGACCATAAGAGTGCAAGACACACGAGAGTGGGCGACACGCAAATGAATAAAGACGCTTTAACGTCGCCGCAAACTCATATTGTCTCCGCTCAGTATACAATAGTATATTATATTATAATGTTCGTTTGCAGTCATTTACGTCCACAAGATAATTCGGATCCCCACATATCTCAGACTAAATCCACGAGAATTCGAAGTGTTCTTTGAAAATTTACAAATAGATATTTGACTGTCATTTTGTTTAACCTGAACAATAACGTCTGTATTTCCGACTCGTCCAGATTGAACGACGACTATTGCACTACAATACCATCAGGTAATGTAATGCAAGCGATTCGCAGTGACTTCGGCGAAGCCGATCTGTGCGTACAGCTAACCGCCAAAGACAATCGCCTATTCACCGCGTGTCATTGTTGTCGTCAAAAAAAAAAAAAAAAAAACGACAGACGCTTTGCGCTTTTATGTTTTCTCGACCCAGCATGTACTGTGCTACGATGATCTCGATTCCGGACAACTATAGTGTCCACTGCACGCTGCTGCCCGTTTTTTCGGTCACTTTCCCACCGCGAGACAACGAGCGGAACACGTTACCGCGTACCACCCGCCTCCGAGGTGCATTTGACGTGTGTTTTTTTCTCCCACACGGAAATTCGCCCGAAACTCGTTTTTCATTTCACGCCCAGAGCTTTTTTGCAAGTGAAACATCCAGATCATTTTGTGACATAATTTCAAAATTTTTTTTTTTCATTTTTACGACGCGTTTTTCACGGAGTGCATACGATTTTTAAACACTATAAAAAGTTAATATTTTATAATTATGATAATTTTTTTATTTATTTTTTTTTAATTGGACGTTTTTAAAGTGTGACCTCATATTATTATTGTTTAATTAAATTTTTCTGCCAGATCGTCAGTAGAATAATTGCGTATGATAAAAAGTTGTACATATATTTTCACCTCAACGCGATGATATATTTTTTTTCAAGTTCAATAAACAAAATTTTTACTTGGGAGATGTAGTTATGAACGTTTTCTCTAACAGTAAAATTTAATAATTAAACACTGATGTAACAAACACAATACAAACATTTTATCCGGTGTTTCTTCTTCGATAAATAATCATAATATTAAATAATATTGTAGTTCAACTAAGTACCAATTTAAATAATCTAGTTCAAATAAATTTGTATTAACTAAATTGTTACTCATATGAAGAACTATTGAACAATATTCAAAACTGTAAAGCGCTTGAATAACAAGTTCAATAATAATCAATTAAGTAAAACGAAAAATGTTAGTTTTAATTTTTATAACTCGATTATATTGTTTTTTTTAATTTGTATTGTATGAAATTGATTTAGATATTTATTAATATTCATTTTAGACAATTATTATACTATCACTAACTTTTGAAGAACAAAAAAAACTAATTAACGAACAATTAGTTGATTCTTATAGTCCTGTATTGAATGTAATTTTAAATTGTTCATATAATGTTATAAAACAATGTGAAAAACAAAATGAATTTTCATCAAAAAACCGTACAGCTACTGAACTCTTGATTATTAAAAACTTAAACTGTAAAAAAAAATGTTAACTTCGCATAGTTATGAAATTAAAGCAGATTTTTATAATGTTATTGCTGTATATTTGTAATCATTCATTCCAAACACACGCAAATATTTTAATGATCCTATAAAAACGAACAGTCATTATACATAAATCTAGCTCAGATACACACATATGCACGAAAATCATTAAAAATAATTATAATAATAATAATTAAAATAATGAGTGACCACGAAAAAACTCAAAACGAATACATTTCAGCACCGGTGAGTTATGTACTATTTTTAAAACGTACACATTAAGAATCTGTTCGTTATTATTATTATTATTATTATTATTATAATTATTTTATTAATTTAACTTTAAACGAGTACATCTGTAATTCCGCTATAATGACCCTGAAGTATAGATATAATAAAAATAAAAATGAAATATAGATAATATGAATTATGAATATTGTCTTCGTGTTCACATATCTCAGAAATTCCGTTTGTTCAAAGGTTACTCTTGGAACGGTTCGTTTTTCACAGTTTATCCAACTACATGCGCGTTTTCCGTTTTTACGCCCTTTTCCAAAATATCACCGCACGACGTGACGTGCGCAAAACGTCTGCACACGCTTCTCGCGTACGACGAATACACCAAAGCAACAAATATTATCGTTGGTCGTACTGTTGTTTAGAACAGTAATGTCGAACTCAAAATATAAAAATGGGCCAAAAATATATGGAATTGTTAACTACGCGAGCCACACGTCGAAATATATTATTTTATAATTAATAAGGCACGATTATATTATTTTCACTTGCGTGTCTTTAATAAATGCATAAATAAAAGTGAATTGAAAAGAAAATTAAATTAATTATTTATGAGAAAGGTAACATTACATAAAAAAAAAAAAAAAAAACTTTAGCTGGAATAATTAAATAAGATGTTAACAACACTCGAGAAGCGCTCGTGCCTGCTGAATATACAATTATAGTGTATACATCAAACTATGTTAATACAAGTAACGTAATACAAATTATATATTTTAAAATAAACCTTTTTTTCCGACATGATTGTGGCGCTCGAAACGGAAACATTATGATTTATTTCGATTTTTAGATTCTGAGTAAAGCGAAGGATCTCATGGTTTTACCATGATGTTTTTCTTTTTTTTTTTTTTTTCTGTAAACACTTTTTCGTATAGAAATCCTTGTCCAAAAGTTTCGTCCAGCAACTTTTTAGATTCGAAATCGAACTGAGATGGTACTTTAGAGAGGTCATTTTTCCAAAATCTCCATAGTTTTTCCAGTAATCAAGAATAACGATCGAAAAATTGAGTAAAAACGGTAAAATCGGTAAAAATTCGCCGTAAACGAGATTTTCACTGTTCAGATTTTAGGTATTTAGTCATAAATCAAAAAGTATTGAAGCTAGAAACTTGAAAATTTTATCCAATATCAAATACATAATTTTTTATATTGGACAACATTTTCAGAACAATTATAGCACTTTTGACTTAAATATAGAACTTTTAATTTACCAAATTGTTTTTTTATATTAGACTTTTTTATATTTTTAAATATTTGACAAAATGTTCTGAAAATTTAATATGACCTTACTCATATACCTACCTAATTATCCTAACAAAAGTTCAAAAATCGTTAGTCAGGATTTTTTTTTATACACACTAAATTATTATACGATTTTTTTTGATATTGTCTGATTTCTTTTAAGTTTATTTCTAATGATCTATAATTGTTATAACAATTGAAGTTTAAATGAGTTATATCTAATTGAATATTTTATGAGGGTTTAATTACAAAAAACTCACCAAAAATTATACAAATAACCGTAAAATACGTAAACAGTATTTAAATGATAATATATTATATTACACTGAAGCTTTGCTCAGAATCGTTTTATACTAAAGAAATGAGTCATAATTTCTTTAAAACTTAATACATTCATCACCAATATCTTGTCCGAGGACCGAAGGGACGAAGGACAAACTTGTACCACCATCATCTCACTTACCAGCTTTTTCTCTTTGATTTTACCGAATTTCCCATCGACATTGATAGTATGTGTTTAGGTGGACCACACAAAAATCAAACCAAGTTCGACACTCGTGTGCGGTCTAGTGGCGTTCGATCATTGCGACAATCCGCGAGCCACGAAAACGGTAACACGAACGCGTCCGACGACGACGGTCGTGGGCCAAATCCGACGTTTTCGGACTACCGGACGACCGGTGACGTTCGTATGAACTCGATCGGGAGCGCACTTGGTCCGAGGACGGCGCACCTACCATAGGCGTGCGCACGGTGGATGCCGTGTACTTTTTGTGACGGTTCCACTTACTAGTTGCACTAGTATAGTAATAGTAGAGTTTTTTCTAAACTCATTTTAGTGAAAACAAAACTAGTGAGTCGCATTAATCAAGAAAGATAAGATGCGACGATGATGATTTTCATAGAACAAGCGTTGACATCCCAGTTGAATCCTGATGATGTACTATAATTACTGAGTTTAAGAATCTGCATTATTTCGAAAGAAGATTAGAACTTTAATAAAACTTCGTATCTACATAATATACAATGTTAATAGTTATTAACAAATATTGTTAAATATATTTAAATCGATACCGTGATATCATTTTTTTACATAATATTTCACAACTTTTTTAAGTAAGACTTTTTAAAATTTATTCCAGTAGATTTGTTTTGTATTTTTATTCGTGTACTTAGAGACGAGTAATTTACATCAAAATTTATCTGCGAGTTATTTTTGTATTGAGTGTTAGATATTTTTGAAAAAACCGACGTCTCTCGAGAAAAAAGTTTGAGCACGCTTGTGACTACTGCATAGTGTTTTCGGTCGAGAAAAAACACTTGTCCCCGAGAACAAAAGCGATTGCGGAAGGCACGGTTTGGAGGAAAACGTTTTCGCGGCGTTCTATGTCGCAGGACATTCGTTTGAGTTCGTCTCCGGACGATTTCGAAAAGTATCAGAAATTGATTGACGGCGGTCACGGCCTATTTTCTCTACGTCCTGGGGCCGTAGTACGGGATGATTATAACTTTAGCGCGAGGTCGACAATAAATACGTTTTACGGTGATACTATTCGTGGTGTGCACAACACAAATCGTTTGATTTTATCATGGGCACATCATAGGTAACCGCGGTCTATTTTTGCGGCAGTTTTATCGTTTTTTATCGGCAAATTAAATATTATATGATATCTCCATGGTGTATGGGAACCTTCAATAATAAAGCCGAGGGCTTGAAACCGATGTCCAAATCGACTGTGAATAACGGTGAGACCTGTAAAAAAAAAAATCAGTACCAAAATCGGAATCGACGTCAAAACCTAATAATATTAAATATTTAAAAACGGGTATCAAAAATTGAAAAAAAAATAGGAAAAATTAAAACCGATAACCAAATTTCGAAAATTGTTTTCCACTTTTCCATTCCGGTATAAAGTATTGTTTGTTGATATAAATCGCATATATGTGAAATATTAAATCCACATAAACAACAAGGGACAACGGACGAAATAAATACGACTATCGTACTATTCAATATAATATGTCGTTGAACAAAATACAACATAACTATGCTTATATTTGTATGGAAAATACAGTACGGAGTAGAAACAACGGTATTTCATTCGACACGACTTTTAACGCACGTGTAAAACTAAAACTTTTGAAAACAATTTGCGGGAATTGTGTTTATTAAAAACAAACGATTTATTTTTCGAGCGTCTCGAATACGGTATACTATAGGTCTATTTCTTGAGCCGTTAATATAATATTTATCAAAAAGTTTTCCAAAAATACTTTAAAACATTTAATTCTGTGCTAAATCACAATGTGATTTATAATATCATTTACGCAGTGGTTTCCTAAAAGTCATAAAGTTCTGACGTTATGAAATCAGACGCACATGTAACATACAAAATCGCACATGATATACATCAAATGCAGATACCTATGAAGGTTTGTGAAAATATTACAGGAATCACAATAACACGGTAGAGTTTAAATCGAATTTTTCGCGATAAGGAAATATTATTTACTGACCATCTAATAGCACGTTGTCATTTTTGTTTTCACTCATATCTCTCTTTCCCTCTCGACTGTAGCCACAACTTATACATTTATAATCATGTATTCCTCCACTTGGTGTTTTATGCCCAAACCCCTGTGCACATATCTTATCCTGATCCGGACATGATCCGGGTCAAAATTAAAAATATAATACGAAAAATATCATTATGTGGGTATCGTGATGTATCCAAGGCAACGGTGAAAATGCGTACACACGCGTGTTATTTCGAGATGTGTGTGTGTGTGTGTGTGTGTGTGTGTGTGTGTGTGTCGTGTGTGTGTGTGTGTGGTATGTGACGGGGGGGACGTGTACGCTTGTTTTTTTGTTTATATGTGTACAGCGTACACCTTATCTTTTAATCTTTGTTCCCGATTGTACCCCAAGGGTTTTTAGTGACTGCCAAGTCTCTCTCATTGGATGCATCACTCAACAAGCATCACACACGCACATACACACACACACACACACACACACACACACACACACACACACACACACAAACCTATGGCGGATGTGTGTGTGTGTGTGTGTGTGTGTGTGTGTGTGTGTGTGTGTGTGTGTGTGTGTGTGTGTGTGTGACCATTTTTTCCATTTTCTCTCGCAACACAAAAATATTTTGACGATGAAAAACGTATACTTTGGTGTAATGTTACGACGTTATAATAATACATTATATAGTATTGTTATAAATATAATTTATACTTTATAATGATATTTTCATCATTTCTCTTTCGATTCAAAGTGTATCACGTTGCCAGTTGACGGGTATTGTTGCATATAGTGCTGATGGTAATGTGAGTGGCGTGGTGAGATGGTTTGGAGGGGGTTGTTTTAGAACCACATAACTAGAGAACAGTATTTTGAAAAAAAAAAATATGACCCACGCAAAAATATATGTCAATTTCTATTATGTTCAGTAGTTGATTGTGTTCAACATTTTAATGAATATCACACTTCTAGAATAGTTAATAATTTAAATGTTATTTTAAAAAAGCAAACTTAGATATCATTTAACACTTGCATTTTACATGTAACATATCATTTCAATATAGCTTAAGTCTAAACACACACACATTCATATGCATACTGTATAAACAATGATGTTCATTTATTTTTATTTTAAACTCAAGCATACTGTTTTAAATATTTGCTTTCAGATAATTAATATTCAAATGAAAAATGAAAATATATCTACAGAACGAACTTGTTAATAAATTATTTATTTTCAAAATGTGTTAAATTCAGTCTGACGTAAAAAAAAGGAATGAAAATATTTTTAAATTTCATAATAAATATTGAATGCTCATAATGATCATAAGTATAAAATAAACGAGCGAGGCGATATCAATAATATCCGTTAACGATATGTCAATGTAGTTAAATTAATTCAGTAAGAGGATTGATTAAGTTCTTTGACTGTCAAACCGTCATCGTTTGTATTTTGTCAAATTTGCTTTCAACAAAGTGTCGAAAAATAGTTAAAAACTTAAGTACATAGGTATAATAATTATCAGACGGATGCAGTCAAACATTGCGTGCGACGTATCATTCATTGAACGCATTTTATGACTTGACATTTATAGGGCATGTGCATCATCATAAAATGTCAGCACTACGTGACTTTAGTACATGGGTACTCGATGATTTTTATAATAACGTGTTGGTTATTTAAATCGTATAATCAAATTATCCACTACTGATTTCTAGTAAAAATTCAACTCCCGTTACCGTCAATTCAGTTTACCTTTTTTTTTTTAATAAACGTTTTGAATAAAACATTTAAAAAAATGTTAATATTAATCACATTTATTATAATCGTAAGACATGCCGTATAAATATGATTGACACGTCTAAGCTTCGTCACTCTGACGAAGTTGTATGGCGTCTGCAATATTTCTTCCGGTACATTTCATTCGTCGAAAACACAACTCTCGCGATGTACGCCTTTACCGCCTACGGTGAATTGAATGTAACGTCATATTTTAATCAAATACTCAATGTTCGTTACGTGTCACATTCGAAATCATACGCGAATGTCACGATTTGTTTGACGTTTTTCTCCGGACATGACGACCCATATCCACAGGATATCGATTCGATTTAAACGAATTCAATCTGCACTTTAAGGTTCTAAGTTGTTCTGTATAAAAATAATTCGCGATTTCGTGCAAATGCAATGTAATATACTTTAACGAAAATAACTACAAGAATACATCACGACATAAGTACATATTTGAGGCTCGTAGTATCATAACGGCACAGGCCACAAAAATGAAATTTTACAACCCTAACAATCGAAATGTTGACTTTTATATGTTTGTTTAAAACAATCAACTCAAAATAAATCGATGTAATGTTCACTTAAATATGTATGAGTAGGTAGATACTTTTTAAACCTCGTATGGAACATTCATGGACTTAAAGTTGTTAAATAAATAACTGATTAATAATATTATGGATGTTAATTACAATACAAATAATATGAGGTGTCGAATGTATTGAATAATTATTTTTGAGATTTGGGTGAGTTTTACATTGAAAAATCATAAAATTGTGAATAGATCAACTGGAACGAAATTCGATTTTTTGTTTGTTGGGCCGATTTGGTTGTACACGCCTCATCCATGGTATCAGCCCAATATCATTCCGTCGAGTGAAGTCGTAACGTTTTTAAAAGCCCAATGGGTGCATTGAGACGTAATAACACCCTCCTCCATCCGACTGTCGGCAGGAGCCACTGAGACGGATATTAATATATAACGTGATATACCGAACGTGCGGTCCGAAAACGAAAGAAAAAATAAAAGGACGTAAAATCCAGTCGGACAGAGCCCACATTGGATAGAGTTTACTGTATATTTTAGGTAGGTGTATTCGTACGTGCTGGTCGTACGCACAGGGTCCGGCAACCTCCCATATTTCCAATAGCAGTTGCAAATAAATAAACAAAGATACAGAAAAAATTCTCTTATTTTTGAATTACAAATTTTACGCCATTTTATATTAGATAAAATAATTATTTTGTTTCGAACATAACGTCTGTCAAATACCGTCCTTCATTGGTGTTACGTTGATGAAGCCTTTCTCGGAAGTTTTCCATAACGCTTTTTGTCATTGCGGGTGTAATGGCAGCCATATCCTGTGTTATTGCTTCCTTAAATGTTTGTAGCGATGTGGGGCGATTCTCGGGTGCCAGGTGATGTCTCCTCGTAAAGAGAGAAGACGTCCGGGAAACAATTCCCTCAAAAATGGCTAGTGAACGCCTTGAAGTGTGATCTGTGGCCCCGTCTTGTTGAAACCAGACTTCTCCCTCGCCAAGGTTCCTTGCAAGCTGGTTTAGGTTAGGTCGGAGGAAAGTCTCGTTCATGTGACAGTAGCGATCCGAATTAACCGTTACTTTTTACCCGTTTTCTTTGAAAAAATACGGACCTAACACACCGAAATCAGTAACGGCACGCCAAACTGTCACATATGGGCTGTGAAGTGGCCGTTGATGAAGTTCCTGAGGGTTTTCTACTGCCCTAAAGTTGGACACCCAAACGAGTATTGTTTTTCTATCCGGAACAGAATCATGTCGGCCAAGTTGGAACCGGATGCGAAATGCTCGCTGAGTTGAAATGGCAGTACCACCATTGCGAATATACTCCTCTACGACAAATGCGCGACGTCCACCGGTCCACGTCATTGGGCCTACTAAAAATAGCACATATACCGCTATCGATCGATACCCCGTCCACAGTTGTACCAACACCACATCTCACACGGTGCAACCACTAAATACGGGAGGTTTTTTTTGCCGGACCCTGTATAATACAGCAACGCATAAATGTTTAAACGTTACCTCTGCTTGAGAGGTATCGAAACGTTTCTTTTTTCTGAAGTTAATTATCAGTTGATTTACTTGTGAATAGGACGAACACTTATCGTTTGGTCGCAATTTATTACACAGCGTTTTTTTTCCTGTAGAAAAAAAATCTTTTCTGTAAATTGTCTTTTTGTTGGCATATCCTTCTAGTATGAGTGTGCGTAACACGATCGGTAACACGTTATTTTTCCTAAGCGAGCCCCGGCATAATAAGGTACTTTTTATTTTTTATTCTTGCGGGCGTATCCGTTACTGAATTCGTTTCGAGAGTGAGCATTCTCATCACTACACATTCATATTACAGACATATTTTTACTATGTATGTTCATACACTATGATCTTGTATTTTATCTCTAAATTTTAAATTCATCAATCAAACACATGGATCATACAATACGATGGACGGTATGAAAATAATATTAAATAAATGGGAAAATAATTGCTGTTGTCTGACGAATATTTAAATGATTACTGTTAGGGTTGATACGTGATTATATAAAGAGTTTTCAGAGTGGTGACGTCTTCAATACATAACGTTCACGCAGTCTTAAGAATGTTTTCTTGAAATCTAATAACCCACCCACGTTGTTTTCAAAACTGTTGGTTATACGCATTAAATTTTCATTTTCAATGTAAAAAAATAATATACGAAATCGTTAACTTTTCTAAGAAACGAAAAGCGCGGAAATTTCAAAAATTACGCAAAACGGTTTCTGTGAAAGTTTATATATAAAAAAATTAACGTTACTCTCACGGAATCGTGTTTTTGATCGATCTTAATTTAAAAATTAAAATCGTATACATTTGTAGGTACCATAGACGTACGTTTGACTATGAAAAGAGTGCAACGGATCAAAAGTATGAAAACTTGCACAGACCGCCGGACGTGACGACGTTTTATCAAAGTTGATCACGAGTATTAAATACCACGTGGAATCACGGGGCGAAATCTACAAACGGCCGTCGAGTCGTCGAATCGTACACATAATATAACGGATTCGAGTAAAACAATGCGTGAAATGACCACGTACGTGTCCAGACTTGATTGTCTTACGAAATATTACGATTGAAGTTTCCGAGTGACCCCATTTCGTCTGACGAGCGTACAACGATACAATGGTATTACTATTGAATTATTATCGTGTCCGCGCGCTCGACGACCGCCGCGCCGCCGTGATCCGGAGAACGTCTCTCGGCGCAATTACACCTAATTCGTGCGTAATGTACAATATTAATACGACGCGACGCGTACTCGGGCGTACAACAGCTCATGCGAGTGGCCTACGAGCGATCGAAACGCCGTGGGGCCCGGTGTCGGGCCGCGTCCGAGGAGATAGCCACCGTCATTAATTACCGACCGTAGTCAGTGACCCGCCACCGTCAGCCACCGCCCCGCTGCGGTCCAGCGCCGTATTCCGCGGTCGACCTACCCTGGCGATTCGGTTTGATATATAAATATAAGTATTATACGTCATGTATAGTGTATAGTGACGTACATGGGCGCCGACTATTGGGGTGCTGCGGTGCTCAAGCACCCCATGAATCATTCTATGGGGTGCTCTGCACCCCGTAAAATAAAAAGATAGAGCAATACGTAATGTAATACGTTTATAATTTTTTCGTTGTATCATGTTTATGACAACAATACATTTTGGATGTTTTGATAACTCGTTCCTAACATACCTACGAATATGAAATGAAAAAAATTTTTCATGTATAATAATTAATATGTATTTAAAAGTCTTAATATATGAAAAAAGTCATATTAAATAAGGTAACAATTTATGTTGAAAAAAAATTATTATTTATTTAAATTGACATTTATTAATATCTAAGGATTTTAGGCACCCCATGAAATTTGGGAAACCCGGCGCCCATGGACTGACGTATTTACGGGGAGGTTTCCCGGGTGTAGACCCTCTCAGAAGTAAAAACAAAAAATTCAATTTACGTCCGAACTGAAATGTGTTATACAATAATATAAAATAATTATATTTACAGGGTTCCAAACTCAAATACAAAATGAACCATTTATTTGAGAAACGACGTACCTAAGTCACGAAAAGGCGATTCGTAGAAAATAAGAGAAAACTGTTTTTACGCTACCAGTGATATATATGGTAGATAAACCGTGAGGCCTAATTCCAAGAACTCCTCGAGTTACACATTTAAAAAAAAAAAACTAAATTTGGCCCATTGGGGGGGGGAGTGGGGTCCATTCGAATTTGGTGGACTTACGTTGTTTCTACAATAAACGATTCTTTGTGGTGTAAATACTCGACTGAATTACCATAGGTTCATGTTGGACTTACGTTTATACTCAAATAAGCGAATTCGGCCTGATCACGACTAAAAAATATTATTATTAAAATATAATTTTCATTAATAAAAAGACATAAAATTACTGCAACAAATTCATTTTATTGGTATATTATGATATTATAAATTTTATTTTATCGAATTTATTTTAAAACAATTTCTATTACATTATTATAACAATGGGGGTTTTGATATTCATCCAGAACCACGTCGGTCGTTTTCCACTGGTAAATCCTCTGGTAAAACTTCATATAAGTCCAGGACTTACGTTGTTTCTCTTCTATACTGATTATTTACAGTGGTGCCACCGTCTTAAAATTGAATATTTATTTTACAAATGTTCACACATGATTTTTCTATCATTTGATAACACATTCCACGCATTATCTCAATTTGTGATATTTTGTGACTTACGTCGTTTCTCAAATAAATGGTTCAAATATATTATGAAATTGCATTTAGAATTTATAAATGACTTAAAACGTAAGAATAAAGAAAGAGAATACTATTTTACTACCTATATTATTATGTATTGATATTTATTATTATTATTATTGTACATAGTAATATATATTATATATATAGTGTGTCCCGTCTTAAATGTACAAATAAATATCTCAGCCCGATAATCTTATACTGAAATACGGTTGCTAAAATAGCTAGGAGTTACTGAAGTACACATTCTTGGGAAATTTTCAAATTTTTAATTCTTGTATACGCATGCGCAATCAAAATGTTTATTTTAAAAGCAACATTGATTTTTGTCGCCGGATATGGATAGATCATTTTGTCCTAAGTCATTTAGATCCATTGACCATGGTCCTAAACTTAAAATTGACTGAGTAACAGCTTTTTAAAATGTTTAAATTTTTAAATAATTTTATTTTTGATTATTCCAAAAACATAACGCACATTCACTTAATACAAAAATTACCAAAAAAATTATCCTACTAAAATTAAGTCAGTTAAAAACCCGAACGATTCGTGAAGCTGACGTAATTAGAGTGCGGGGTAGATTTACGAGTGCGCGTACTCTTGTCACGTTTATTTGCCGCTAATATTTTTAAATATTGTGTTGACAATTAGCCATTATACCCGTGTTATTAAGTGTTGATTTGTTTACATTTTATATTCATATATCTAATTGCTCGATGAAACTTACTTCACAATTACTGAATTATAAATTATAATAATAATCGACTAGATTATTTGAAACTTCACATGAAAACAATATTACACTGTCGTCGACACGCCGCCTACTTGTAAAATGTGGTTCAACGTCGAGAAATTTAGTTGTACACGGACAATATTTTTTGCGTATGTACGTGTATGTTTTTGCGTATGTAGGTGTACATTTTTTTTTTGCTAATTATTTATTCAACTTGAGAGCATGCGATTACACACATACATAATACACAATCAATATTATACCAATAGATACGAGCGCGTGTGTGAACGACGAGTCGATCAATCGGCCGGCGATCGTACAGCACGACAACGCAATCTCGAGAACGCCCGTGTGCCTTCCAGCAGACACGCGCTATCTGTTTTCGATCGCAGAGCGGTCGTCTCTAGTGCTGTGATTTTCGCCTATTATTATTATTATTATTATTTTTATTATTGTTATTGTTTTTTTTTTTCATTGTTCCTCCCCACGCCAAACCACGAGACATCCTTATCCGCCACGCATTGTTTGACGACGCACGTTATTCTCTCGACACCACTCGTCGGACGGTCACAAATGCACGTCGAGGCGAAAAAAAACCCCACATCACGTACGTTCTTCGCTAATGCTTACCTACGGAGTGTACGACCGGTATAAGTGTGCGCGCGACACTCGAGCTCAACGACGGGTAATCAATGTATCATGATCCGTTAGTCTAGTACACGTCTGGTGTCACGGGAGACGATCAGAGAGATCTGGCCACATTTTACAGTCCATCGGTGCGTGCGTATTTTCCCGCATTTTATTACCTACCCCAGAGTATTGGTTTTTCGTGAAAAAAAAAAATTGAAACGTTTTGATTGGTCACTCGGAGATCAGGCCGAATTTCAATAAATTTGTAAATGTAACATAAATCGAGCCGGTGACTTGCCGATAATCGCACCCAAAGTACTATAATATATTAATAATATTAGTGGTGAGACGTGCTCGACCATCAACGCATTTGAGTGTAGAGATTTTAACAGTATCAATAATCAATACCATTCGATATTTCCATATCTCGTGTTTGTTAGTTCACCAATAAAAAAACATTCAATTATACACTGTCGAGTAGTAATAATAATTAATAAAACTATCAAGTATGGGGAAATTCATGGAATTAGTTCAGTAGTGGACCTTTTATAAATTTAAATTTGTAAAGACTCATTCACCGTAAACCTTTTTGAAAAAAAGGTAACCCAATTCTCGGACTACGTTCATATGTTGTCCGTACAATGTATATACAGAAGTCTTCACGAAGGCATGACAATATTTTACTCGCATTTTCGTAGAATCTTCATATCTTTGTTATACACTCTGTAGATACATATAGGTAAGTAACTACTGTTTATTTGTTACGTAACAGTATACATAATTTAACTTGTACTGACTAAATAGTATAAAATTTATATTCTGCGTCCATATTAATCTATTTTTAAACAAATTATATTTCATTGCTATGGAAACGAATAAAAAAATTCTCGTGACAATTTTTTTTATACATTCTATTATATACGAGTAGGTCATCATCATCATCTAAAGGCTTCGCTTTGTCGTGATAACCATAGGTCTCTGTCTTTTGCCACGTTTTTCAATTTTGAATATGTTGTGACCTCCATGAGATGTTTGAGGTCTTGGAAATATGATGTTCTTGGGCGTCCTCTAGATCTTTTCCCCAAAATCTTTCCTTCAAAGATATTTTTCATAAATGTGTTATGTCTGAATAGGTGCCCTACGAGTAGGTATGAATATACAAAAAAAGAAAAATGAATCTCCGCAAACGCTTATCGTAGTCATCGCCACTGTGCGCAAGGGGCACTTACGAGATCAAATGCGTGTGTTTTACTTGTCCCACCTCGCGTTACGACGTCCCTGCCACGGTTCGAATAATACGAGATACTCGAAACGGGCGACGCTTAAGGCGCGTCCACACTATGCCGATATATGCCATATGGCTTTGCCAAATGGCAAAATCAGATGCCAATGCCAACTGCCATTCATTGTGTCCACATTGTAAATTCAGTATACGTGCGGCTATCAGTCAACCACGATGTGTGCCGACGACGACTTGCTTATTGTTGCCGCAGCTGTAATTATAATCGACCAAAATGATAGAAAAAAAAGCTAGAAAATCACGGAAACGACGATTTTGGGTACGTCCGAGCTTAAAAAGTGGTAGAGCTAAGTACAGTGCCAATGATTTTATGATCTTTATAATCTCTATAATATCTTTATAATATCTTTATAATCTTTTAATTTACAATCCCAAAGAACGGGACGACTGCGATACAATTCTATCAATGTTAAAACTTTTTCATTCGACCACTCCATATTTAATAAAATGAAATACGAAAATAAAAACGAAATAACATGCACTTAGTACAATAATCGATTGTCAACTGGCTACAGAAAGCCAACGGCATTGCCAACGTTGGCACGTCCGTACTTCATTTTGCCATTTGGCTTTCTTTGATCTTGACCGACAGTCGACGGATACGGCTTGGCATGCCAGTTGGCAAAACTTTGCCAAATGGCTTGTGCCAACAAAAAGTCCACATCACCCTTGGGGGTGCTCAGACTGCGAGCCGAAAAAGACCGAGCGCGTGAGTGCACGTGTGGACACCGCCTGAAATACCACCCAGGATAAGTTGCTATCTCGTCAAAAGTCTCTCCGAACACTAACGTAGTTTTACGCTTCAGATCGCTGTACCCATCGATATTTTGAATAAATAATTTTATCATATGATAAAATATATGATATGACATTACGCTGACGAAGGAAAAAAACAATATAAATATAATTATAATCGTTCATTGTCGTATATAGATGTACAATAAACACAATAAACAATACTGACTCCCCCGCGCTCCTATTCCAGATTCATTTCAAAATATCACTCGTTCTTCCACTCCTTTTGTTAGCCCTCACACCACCTCCGACTTTTTTGAAAATTCCCTTATCTTACGTCTTACGTGCACCGTCGACTGTGACCCCTATTTTACTTTTTTATTTCTTTTTCTCTTACCACCTAAAACATCCTGATATTATGTTTCTGTTTGTTATTGGACTCGTCCCCGTTCTCGTCGAATAAATAAATGAATAAATAAAAGTACGCGATTTTTCATTCGTTTTTTCAAAGATATCATAATAGAATTTGTTTGATCGAGTTTCCGACATTCGTCGACGAGGCCTTTTGTATTCGTGTACCGTGTTCTTTTGCCCCTTATATGCGTTTCTGACCGTATCGTTACTACGTCACGGCCACTACTACGATATATTATCATCACTACAGTTGTTATAATCGTAACAACTACGACTGCTGCAATAATATTATTACGGATACGCACCGAAAGTACGTTTCGATTTTTCCACCAGACGCGTCACGTCGAATAAAAAAAACTACGCAGAAGAGACGTCAGGTCTACACGACTGGTGCGTCACGTTAAAATGATTGTGTATATAAATATAAATAATATGTATATACATATGTACATATGTGTAATGTATATGCATATATTGTGTTGTATATACACGTGTGATATCGTTTTTTTGGGCGGTTTGCGTTTGGGCGAATCGCCTTTTTACCCGTACAATAAAAGTAATGTGCTTGGGCGAGACAATATATTTTTTTTATTCCTGAATTTTATGATCGGGATTATCGTTATTATTAAACAAGTGGTGATTGACGTGCAGTGAGGACGGCGCGACACAATATAAAAGATAAAATTGTAATGATTATAAGATAAAAATATTATTCTATAGGGAATTTTATATCAACCTACATATGGCTCAGTCTAATTGCAGGTCGGCAGTATATTATATCATATTTTCAAATATCAGTTCACTTTGGACATTGAAAACGTTTGTATAACTTTTATTATAGTGTAAAATATGTATCTTAAAATCGATTATATATTCGATACAAAAAAAAAAAAAAATAAATAAATAAACGTTGCATTTCAATTGAAAATTATACTTTTAGTGAATCTAACCACTTGAAAAACGGGTCTTTTCGTTTTCGGTGTACTAACAAAAAACGTGCTGAGAGTGTTTTAGTGAATTCGACCATCGATAAAATACTAGCTTTTTCAAATAATACGTAATACACATAATCACGAATCAACTACTGATCATAATTTAGCCGTTCAGTGTGTCAGAACTGCCGTCAAAAGGAAAGCCGAAGAAGACAGCGTCCCAGGGTATTAAAAATAAGTAATAAAAAAAATGGTCACCCAAACGCATTACATTGTTTTAAAATCGCTCGCCCAAACGCATTATGCTAAATTGCCCAAACACATTGGAATTTTTAAAAATTCGCCCAAACGCATGACGCTCGTTTTTTTTTCTTCACCGGCGTGCTTTCGACCCGTGCAGGTGGGGAGGAGACGACGCGTGGATGGCGTCAAAGTCTTTTGTGGCCCGTCTCGAACACCACTTACGGTAATGAACACCACTGCTAAACACTATCGGCTGTCGTTGCCTCGCCGTGTGAACGCGTTTTGTAGCGCTATCGTTTTCGATCTCCGGGCGAGTGCCGGGCGTCGTTTCCGAGAAGTATCGTTCTCCACTCCCGTTCATTCCGTCAAAGCTGTCGAAAAACGGAAGTCGTCAATATTCGAGTTTTTCCGTCCACCGGCCGTCGCGCGATATCTTTGCCAAACGCGTCCGTATCGGAACTGGAGAGGTGATAATTTTTATTTCCCGCGGGGGGAGACGATTGGAATCAAAAGCTGACGAAACGCTGACGCGCGAAAACGTACCGGAAACGAGACCGCGCCAATTATTTGTACAGGGTATTGCATTAACACGTCTCTATGCAAGCTACAGGGTGATCCGATTGTTATATATTTATCGTGTGAAACCGATTTTTTGGATTTTTTTGTCATATTCCAAAACGTAAACCATCCTTTGCTGTTAGTATATACCTACTTACTACCTAAAAATTCAAACAATCGTTACTGTTTAAAATACCTAGAAATAACTAGGATTTACGATTTTTCAAAACTAAAACATTTATCCACGCGTTTATGACAGATCCTCACACCCACGATGAAGTTTCAAGTACCTAAATTTTATTTATTTTAAATTACTTTGGTAAAATTTATCTAAAACAATAAATCACAAAACATTGATATCATGAATATGACAAAAAAAAAAAAAAAAAACTCTTTAGTTTTAATATCATTTCAGAGCACAACATTTTGATTCGTGTCATATTCATTATTTTATCGTGTGCGTCGCGTTACCGTTGAAAAGATTGAGTGAAGTGTAACCAAACGTAATCGAATATAAATATAACGCGAGAAAAATGACTGACAAACCCGAATGAGTGAAGGCCCATAGTTATCGCGTCGGAGAGAAAAATTATGGAAATACGAATTGTAAACGAAAATCGGATTTTTTTAATAAAACGTAGGCGTCTAACAATGCGAGTTCAATATAATTGTAAATCACGAAACTCGAATGGGAAAAAAATCGCACCGAGATATCAATGTACCACTCTGTTGTCACGTGATCAACGAAATGAAAACGTCGAGTAAACTGCAACGAGGCAGGTGTACGTTTACGGAAGAACGGTGTACGGGTGGTAATTAAATATTAACGATACTCAACGATTGCACGCGAAGACGGAAAACTCCATTCTCGATGTATCGGTGTGTGATATCATTTTGTATCAGTGGCGGCTCGTGATGTTCAAAATTGGTGGTGTGCAATTATTGAAAATGTATATTAATAAAATAAAATAAAATTATATAGTCACATCCAAGCCAATATTAAAATATTCACTGTAATAAAATGAAAATTAAACATAATTTTAGAAAATAATAGGTTTACTTAAATACATATAATTTCATATAACCAGGTGTAAATTTTATCTACTGTCAGAACAAGCAACAGTGTCGTAACTAAAAACAATTTTAAAAAATAAATGAAAAAATTACATATTTTTATATATGAAGTCAAGTCTTCGTTCTTTAGTATTGGCAAACAGTTCTATAACTTTATTATTGAAATAGCGCATACAAATTAAATTTGTGATCGAATGTGCAGCAGTAGGTGCACACCACGGTTCCATTTATTCGTCAATATCCCCACTCATCGACTAAACGTATTTTACATGGACTCTCGGTGTACAGCCCGAGCTGCACACGAGTTGGTGCGTATTTATTACATAACTCATCTAAATTTTAGGAGTGATATTTTCGAACTCAAGCGTTTCACGTTTATAAAACTAACAATTTTGTATTATGGAATAAATATAGTTTAATAGATATTGTAATAAAATTAAAATGCATTTTAGCTATTTTTATCTTTAATAATCTATGTGGTGTGCGCACACCTACACACCTAGGCACGAGCCGCCACTGTATTATAACGTGTATGGTATTGCGCAAGAGAGGTAAAATAATTTAATTTAATTTAAGGCCGAATTTTGTAGATTCACGTTATAAAAAGCTTATATCAACTCGTATTATTAAAACAAATCGGATCCGGTCGAGTTCGGCTAATTGTGAGCGACGGATTTGCATTACAATATTATATAAGTTAATGTATAATTATTATTATTATTATTATTATTATTATTATTATTATTATTATTATTATTATTATTGTTATTGTTTTTATTGGTATTACTATACGTGCGCGTGATACTCACGAAATCCGCAAACTCTGGGCGGTGGAGCGCGACTCGGCGAATTTACATTGTGTTCAGGCCGACGCGCCAGGCGGTAAACCGTATGTGTGTATTTACGTTATGGCAGTATCATATTATTATATGGTCTCGTCTTTATATATATTTCGGTAGACGATGTTTGGCGGGGTGGGCGACGGTGATGGAGGTCTCTCCGTAAATAAGAGAGTAGTCATCTACTCGGCGGCGGTGATTACTTTTTATCGGTCAGTACTACTGAACATTAGCTGCAGTGTTGCTATGGGGACCGTCTGTCGTCCTAAAATCTATTTAACACACACACACACACACACACACACACACACACACACACACACACACACACACACACACACATATGATTTCGTTTATTTTACTCACCATTGACTATTATGATTTAAAAATTAAACTTATCACCATGGGTACAATGTAAATGATATAATCATATAACAATATAATACAATTACCATAAAAATATCTGTTAAAATAGAATTGAAACCAAATTAAAACAATATATTATTTTTTTTTAATTTTAACAAGATTACACGTCTTGTTTATAAATATCGTTGACCACGTTATCCACTAAACACTTTGTTCTTAACCTGAAAATTTGAGTTAGATTTAAAGTAACTCTTTGCACTATAAAATATTTGTTATGTGTTCATGAAGATAAATTGTACTGTTGTTTATACAATAATAATACTATTTTCTATACGATTGATGTACCTATTCAATAAATTCAATAAATAATAATTCAATAAAAACTGAAATGTATCATACTCGAGTAATAAAAATATATTTTCTCTTTGTATCCCTGTTTGTTTTTTCAGTTCGTTATACTTCGATCTATTCCTAAATTTTCAAATTTATTATTTTCTTTTCGGTTTCTTTTGATCTTTATATTTTTCTATTATATTATTTATAGGTCCTATTCTTTTTCCCCTATTTTTAACCGAGTTCTAGACATTTATAAAAACGTTGAAAATAATAATCCAATAATTGAACTATTGAAGTCATTATAGAAGAAAAATATATTTTATCGAATAAACAATAATTTTGAACAATGTGATGATCGCCATTGGTTTTTACTATCGAGAAAACCGCAAAAACGAAGGGGCCCATCGGGCAAATATAAGAATAACACGTATACAAGATCTAATTAAGCTTTAATATTATCGCGTATGATCGATCTGCAATGGAGAGAAGGTATAAATATCCATAACGTGGCAACTATTCGATTACGATACCAATAAAATGAATAAACTTAATTTTTCATAGTACCGTCAATCTTTATTGACCTCACTGCTGATAATTGGTAAAGACGGTAAAACTTTTCGGTTGAGGGACACGGAGACAGGGGTAGTATGGATTCTAAGCTGACAGTCACTTTTCGACCGTCTCGAAGTCGAACTTTTATTGGAATCCAAAACTTTGCTCTCTGAATTTACTGTAATGCTAAAGACAAATACCGAACGCAGAACGGATAAAAATTCCACGAGCCTCACCGACCTTAACGACTGACGACGGTCTATGCACCTCGTATATTTAACGTTTGATTTATGATTTTATTCCCGATCTCGCAAATTCGTTATTATGTTGTTATTCGACGAACTATCATCGCGCGCACATATTATTTTAATAAATATTTCGAAAACAGTTATTATACCTCACTCGTAACGAGACGTATCGATTTTACGTAGTGTAGTCTGTATTCGAAATATTTGAAGTGCGCTAGAGAATTTTCAACCAGACGTCGACGACGACATCGAAGTGGTTGTCTACCGAGCGTGCACGTACGTATATCCACTACATTTTATAATAAATATTATTACGTACGTGTGACAGCGTTTCTCTTTATTCGCGCAGACTCTCACTACCAGCCACGTATCACGTTAAATCGATGTACTCGTCGTGTAACCGAGGGACGACTTGATGTACTACATTACATAATATTATGATCGGCGGTGTTTGAGACTTTGAGTCAACACTCGGTTCGAACCGACGCGACGGCGCGTTACGAAGACGAAGAGAATATTTATTTTATTATGATTATGATTTTTTTTCTTTTTACTTTTTTCATAACAAATTGTAAAAAAAAACCGTACCACTATCATATCGATCGGCGAGAGAAAAGTAATTCAAGTCACAAAGTCCCGTGTCTCATTTTTTCTGGTTTAGACCGTCGACGTGTATTGTAATATGTTTTTAAAACGATAATGTAACGTCGAGCATAAAATATTTTTGCAATATTAACCGTTTATGTATTCACTCCATACGGTAATATTATCGTTCACTGTTTACTTAATACGTTGTTCATGGAATCGTGTCGTCCTTTTTTTTTTAATCGAAGACGGATTTCCAGTGCCGACGTAACGCGACGGAGCATCTCGCACACAAACACTCGATTGTCATTATCACTATGTCATCGTATACTATATATCAAGGGTGGCGGACCTATGGCACATGGAAAAAATTGAATCCATCGAAATTTTAATAAAAATAAAAATTTGAATCATACTACTTATGAAATCGTAGTTAAAATAAAAAATACGATTAAATAATTTTTTCAGATTTTAATCATAATTATATTCCTTTAGACATTTATGCTTTACTAATATCAAAAATACAAATAAATCGTCTATACGGAAAAGTGGTGAAAAATGCAGACATCGAAATGTCGGAAGTCATGAAATTTGCTAACTTATATTTTATTTTTTTCATTTTTTCTTCAGTTTAAGTTTATAATGCGTAGTGAATTTTTTCAAGTCAAATCAAACACTACATGTTTTACCAAAATCAGAAATTTAGATGTTCTGTTATAAAATTGTTTACGTGAAAAAAAGGAACAAAAGTTCACATTAAAATATAATTACATATTTACAATTTTAACACGATTATTCAATATTGACATCTGATTCAAGAATATCATATATAATTTGTAAAATAACTTAAAAAAATATTTACTTCATTAAACTTACTTTGTGTGTGTGTGTGTGGGGGGGGGGAGCACGCGGACAGTTTTAGAAAACTTTGTTTGGACAATTTTGACACTGGACTCGGAAAAGGTTCGCCACCCCTGCTATATATCGTACACTACGTCATCGTATACTCGGTGACAAAAAAATTTCGACTTCCACTGCATGCCATAACGTTAGGTTAGGTATCACACACCGACGCAGTTATGATTATTTCGTAGGTACCATGCGACACGCACCGGTTCCGGTTCGCGTCTGATGCACAGTCCTCGCGTATAATACGCCACGTTACATACGGGTAAAATATGTTCAAGGGCTCACACAAGGGATAGCTTCGGGGTTAAAACACATCCCGAAATTGTAAGTTTAAGAAATGGAAATACTAATATACATTTTTTTTTTGATTCACGTAAAATAATATTTTTTTTCAAGTTCAAACCCTTTCCGAAGGATGGTTCGAAATATATACGCCCCTGGATACGTTATTGTGTGCGATAAATACAACGAGATTGGAATAAATAATACGAGTGGTCCATGTTTATACAAGTAAAGTAAAATAGAGTGGAGTCACGATAAGTCAAAGTCGGGGTGAAGACCAACAGCTAAAAAGAAAAATTTGAATTAGGTATTTCCGAGAAATAGTTTAAAAAATATATATATATCTAGACTCTAGGAAGTATTCATGAGTTTTCATTTTTTTTTTCTATTTATCAAAACTATTCTAACCACATTATCTCGTCTGTTGCCAAATCGGTTGGAACGCGTAAAAAAATAAGTGCTCACAAGTGATCGTCTTAAAGATTCAAAAAAACCAATACATATTTGAAAGTTTGGATACTAAGTCGTGATGTCATTTTATATGTACCTATATTTTTTTTTATAATCAAAAAAAAAAACACTAACGTCCCGGTTTTTTCGCAGGACATGGTACAGGGCCTGTGGACACTATCTCGAGGCTCGGTGGACGACAAACTCCGGTGGGCGTTCACGCTGTACGACCTGGACGGTGACGGGCAGATATGCCGAGACGAGATGACGCGCGTCGTGACGGCCATCTACGAACTGATGGGGAAATTCGCCGAACCGTGGCTTAAGGACGGCACGACGGTAGCCGCGCATGTGGACCTCGTTTTTCAGGTAGGAATGAGTTTTTTTTTAATTTTTTTAAATTTTTTTTTTTTTTGTCCGTCTCGACGATTGCTCTCCCCTCGTCTGACGCGTTTCGGATCTGACCTACGGACGTCACACACTACGCATTCCCGCCGGCTTTCTAGAGTCTTGGCGATTTCGTTTCTACGGTTTCGCTCCTCTCAGACACGTCTCACTTCGGATCACAGTGGCTGTGCTATTATTAATGTAACATCGTATTGTATTACTAGACTATAACGTCTTAGTATATGTATTATTATAACTTTATACGACCCGAGCGACTCGAATTTTTCGGGAAATATCGCACTCCACGAATCGTCGATGACAACACGCGGGTAGTAACATTCCGACGTCAAATAATCCAAAATGTTATTGTTATTACACTTAACGCGAGTTAGCAAGATTCCCCCGAGCATTTCCGGGTATATAATGTGTGTGCATGTGTGTGTGTGTGTGTGTGTGTGTGTGTGTGTGTGTGTGTGTGTGTGTGTGTGTGTGTGTGTGTGTGTGTGTGTGTGTGTGTGTGTGTGTGTGTGTGTGTGTGTGTGTGTGTGTGTGTGTGTGTGTGCGAGTGTATGGTACGTTAATGCAAAAACGTTATGATCGGGTTAATGAATTTTTCGTTTTACAAATACCTCCAAACAGTACCGTCTTGGATAAATAGTTGCTTTTCCCCGTTGATTTCGTATCTCACTTTCTGCAGCATGTTGGGATATTTTAGACCCCGAAAATACGTCGTTGAGCCACACAGATAATGTGTGATTTTATCATATGTTTCAATCGACAACAGTCTTTACAAACAAATTACAATACCGTATTTTATTGTACAACATAAATATTAGTTTATTAATAAGTCATCGCTAAACCTCTTAAATCGACCTTATATCATTTGTTTTCCTTCTTACAAACATTAATTATTAGTGTCAGTCTATGTTAACATTCGTTAAGTGTTTTTTTTTAATAACTGTACTATGATGTAAATTAATGTAGTCAATACATGTTTATTATTACATGTTAATTAACAACATTAATACATGTTCATTCAAATAAATATGCACGTAATCTTTTGATTTTTATAAATATTTTGCCAAGATCTCAGTCAAATTTTCAAATATGTCACGGTTCTTTTTTTATTGTTTTGTAGCATAGGTACATAGAGTCTAGTCACTTTTAAATCATTATTAGTATTGATAATATCTTTAAAAATGCACAGATAAACGCATTTTTATCAGTTGGCATAAAAAAAAAACATAAAAAAAAAAAACAACATGTCCAATACATATTGGAAACACGCCAGAGTGAATAGCTCCCCCTTTCTTTTTCCCTCTCTCTCTCTTTCTTTCTTTCTTTCTAATCGAATACTTTTAAAAACCATAATATGGGTACCCCCATAATATTCAATGGAATATTCTTTTTTTTCCAATATATAATGGTAAGCAGATTCGAAAAATCGATCCGACGCACGCTGGCACTTAATTTCGACCGTTATTTATGTGCGCGACGATGTTTTATTCTCTCTAGCCGTCATACCACCGTTTTCGAAGATAAAAACACAAATGGGATCGTTTCTTCCGATCGGCTAAATACAATCGTCGCCTCACCACTCCATAAATGTTTGTGATGCACGCGTGCGTGTATTTGTACGCCGGTGTGTGTGTGTGTGTGTGTGTGTGTGTGTGTGTGTGTGTGTGTGTGTGTGTGTGTGTGTGTGTGTGTGTGTGTGTGTGTGTGTGTGTGTGTGTCTGCACCTGTCACGATTCACGCGAGAAAACAGTATTTATGCCACTGCACCGACGCGTATGTGCCCACCCGTCGCCGCCGCATTAGGTTTTGTCCGTTGCAACGCTACTGAGGCCGTGTTATATAACAGGCACATGAAACGCTACACGAGCTGCACGGGCCAACGTCATGCACGCGTACGGCCGTTCGGGAACGTTTCGTGCACACAGACACCGTTGTTCTCGTTGAGCGAGTAGAACACGTGTTACTGGACTTTCTAAACACTGTATACCCACTCAGTGTGTCAACGGCACACTGAGTATGATATGTATACTATATACAGAGTGTCCCGCGAAAGTTTGCACATTATTACGATGGTATACGGAGATGACGAAAACTATCGAATTCTATAATTTTTTTTCAATGTGAATCGTAGGAACAAGGATTATAATTTATAAATGTCCATACTTTAATGGTATTTCGCTATACAAAAAAAAAAAAAAAAAAATATTTTCACGTTTTGTAAACACTTTGATCCATTTTGAAGAGCTTGTTTTTTTTTTTTTTTACATTGACTCCGATTTTTATAATTGTTTACCTTTATTAACGCAAATGACTCAAATAAGTGAAATGTTCGTGCAACACCCTGTAACTTGATTTATATTTCAAATAATACTCTGTAGTCGTACTTGAACGTGTCCTATCACGTATGGCCTTCATGACGGGTCAACTTTACGCGAGTGCTTGTATGCAATCGCCTGGGCGCAAATCCAACCCACGGCCTGAAACTGATCGAAGACGAATGTCTATATGCACCACCACAATGACCATAACTAGCTTCGTTTTACATTAACTCAATATCTTTAATAATAATAGGACCGGTGTGCATAATTTGTTGAATACTTCGGCGGTCTACACGTCAAAAATACAATAGTGTCTCGTATTTTTAAGGTATAGTTTACCCGCATGTTATTCGATTCGAAACGGGCGGCGCCGAAAAAGAAAAAAAATTATAACAACGATTTGACGATTTCGTAGTAAAATCTTTTCATCAAACGGAAAAAAAAGTATTAGTACGTATGAACGGCTTTAGTCTAATAGTCGATTCGAAACCGTTAATACGATCTGAAGTACAACGATCTAGTAATTTGTCGGACAATTAAAAGTGCTCGAGTCAATATTTAAAATTTTAAATTCTTCACGTACCTGTTTCGTGGATTTAAACTTGTTTGGTAAATGTATTCACTGCCGGATCGCTGGATAAACGTCAATCAAAGAGAAATATCATCTCGTCTCGACCGCACAAATTTATCCAGCCGATAAATCACAACGCGACTTGGAATCGTTTTACCACCGTCCACGCCAAGACACTAGAGCCGTTGTCACCTTCTTATGTCGACGACATGAGATCGGATTTCTATTAACAGCCACACGCTCGTACCCGTGCTACACTCGACGCGTTTAAGACTTACGCTGTATAAATGGCATTGCCAAACGTCGTACATTAAATGACACGAGTGTACGACGCACGCATATTATATTACGGGGTAGACACGGCAAAACACATTGAAATATGTACAGATCCGTGGAACCGTGGGTTCAAAATCACTCGAGTCGACCCAAGATCACTCAGTGTTTGTTTGACAATAATACTATCTCGGACTTTGAACGATTCGAACGGTATAAAGTAAACGCGATGTGTGATCGGTTGAACATACGCTATATGTCGTGTGCCAAGAGGGTGTGAAGTGAGATATTTCCTTCGCGGCTAGTGTTTTATGTGCTTTGATCGCGGTATATTTAATACGTAAATGAACTACCACTCGGTGACGAAGTTTTGTTTTAGGTTTAGCTCTTTACCGTCCCTTATTTTCCACACGAGACCTTTCGGTTGACAGTATGCAGTGTGCTAAATTTAGAGAGAGATAGAGAGGGAGAGAGAGAGAGAGAGATAGAGAGGGAGAGAGAGAGAGAGAAGGGAGGGAGATAGAGAAAGAGCGCATGTTACGCGACAAACATGCGAAACATCTCTCGTCCAAGCAAACACGCATGAATAAAATTTTCAAAAATAATTTCTAACCACAAATTTACATACAATATTATTTCACGTTACTACTTACTATTAATATATATATATATATATATATATATATATATATATATATATATATATATATATATATATATTATGTGTATGTGTGTGTGTAATATTCTTTGATCAAACACAGAACAGAATTGACTGTATAATTTTATACACATGCCATAATACGACGTTAATTACGGTAAATATATGTCATCCTTTTAATCCTTGGACAAAGGATCGTGGTAAAATTTTTTTTTACCAAAATCTTAATCGTTTACGGATTTACGGATTAAAAAAAAATCCACTCAGAATCGTTTTTGAACGATTTATCAATACATTAAGTGATTTAAATTATTATTACACAGCAGTGTACGGCACCGCTTAATGTATATACGAAATAAATGCGTCTCGCTATTTTTATTTTTATTTTTCATTTATATAACAAATACAACATATTTTATTAAATTACTTTTTGCTCGTTCGTCCACAGTGAAATGACATTATGTTCTGTCAACGTTGTCTTAATACTATTACAACGGAACATCCCGCCAACATTTCAAATAGTAAATATTTATTTTTATCAACGTTAAACTTGTTGAATCTTCTATTATCTCCTAGTAATACTATGGCCGTTTAATGTATACACATTATAATGAAATATTCATATTGCTCACGATTTAAATACATTTGCCAACGTATAATAGCGATAATATTATTCTTGAAGTCTAACGAAATAAACGTCTGAAGAGACCGAGAACTTGTGCTCTCACGGAGTGTGTTTTTCGTTTCATGTTTCGCTCTGTTAACCGTATGTTCACTTGTTTCGTTATTGAGTAATCTTACTTGCTGTTTTAAATAAACATGCCTGTAAACTAAGAGGTACATAATTGCGTATCCAACTTGCATCATCCAGATAAACCAGTCATATCTATCGAACAAACTGGGAGAAATTCCAACAAATTTATTGAATTTGGATGATCAAAAAAATATATGTGTTTACGAGTATTTCACACAGAAAGGTAACGGAAATAAAAAAAATAATATTTAATGTGTAATCTGAAAAATTACCCTCTACTGTTACTGCAATTTATTAAAAATACACAAATTACTCGTGTTTATGATTAGTCATCATTGTTGAACGCTTAGCAATTAATTTCCAATTTACGAAGAAAGCAAAAATAAATTACGTTTTTCATTTGATCGGGCGATGTATTTTTCACATTCAGAAAAAACCAATTATATGATAAAATTAATTTTAAAAACGGAGACGGTTGTTTTCACGTAGAACAGAGCAAATAAACTGAATATTGTAAAAATACAATCTCATTGAAAATCATTACTAATTGGGAATTCGATTAAAAGATGTGGCACGCCTACCCAGGTGTTTTCAAAATGCATACACGACTTCGATTAAGCCATCGAAAAATACGAGTAGTATTATCAATATTTTGGTTACATTTTTAACAGTTACACAAACGAGCACGACGTGTTTAATTTATCAAGCCATACATTTCCGGAATAGCTTTTTACTAATATTTATTTTGATCATAATTCGAGCTTTTAAGATGTAATGTGTTATTAAAGAAAATCTCAACTTTTCTTTTTTTTTTTTTAATTTAGTTTTTGTGTCTAGTCGAATTAATAACACATTGAATCCTATGTATATGTCGCTTACTTTTAGTCAGGCGGCTGAGTGTAGACCGAGGAAACACTTCATGTGTCACAAACCGGTAGCATCCGCTTTATTCACAATGAAAACGAGAATCGTGATATTGTATTCAAAAAATATATAGGTGTCACTTGGTGTTGTACAGTAGGCGATCGAGGGTTCGAGGGTGAACTAATAATGATTAATGCAAATCGACATTTATATATGATATTGATAACCCGAATTCGGGCGGTCCGTCACGACGCGACGTGGCGATAAATCGTTTTAATCGATTGACGTCATTGAACACGGAGGATTGATTATTTTGGTCGATAACGCGTGCCCGATGGCATTTCGCAAAATTGAAACAATCCATTATATTTAGCTGTTATTGCGATGTCGCATTTTCGTCGCTTTCGGGTACGGCGCGGCACCGCACACATTTATATGGTACACATAATATACAGGGTACGTGTATACATTAATATCCCTTGTACATAAACGAATAAATGTACTATCTTCTTATATAGGGTCCGCGTGTTGAAAAGTTTACGAACTGTGTACAATGCGCACACACACACACACACACACACACACACACACACACACACACACACACACACACACACCAGAAATCGAGATCGCCTTTTACAACTCGGCGTGCATATACCGCAACATCGTTGTGAACCGTATTTGGCGTTGTATCAGTCACTCGTGCATACCGTGTTCTTCGCACGGTCACCTTGAGCCATTGAATAACGAAATAAAAACGAAGAAAAAATAAAATAAAATAAAATAAATACGGCGGCGTCCGTCTACCACGCGGGAAATAGAAAGTATCGGCACAGGTCGTGACACAAGTGAACGCAGGTCGTTCGTTGTATGATAATGACGTTTATTTACAAAATCAAGATGGATAATTATAAAAGTAATAATAATAATAAAATTATCATAATCGACGGAGACAATGTCGCAGTGATAGCAATACAGTGGTACGAATCGATATCGGACACGATAGCAAAACGATATCGAAACGACGTCTAAGACACGATATTATGATACGATATCGTTAAGACGTGCGGTCCAGTGGTCGGTGGTGCGTCGACGATGCGCCGAGGCTGAGAGAATAGTCTTCGTCGTCGTCGTCGTCGTGGTGACGGTGGCGGTAGAGTTGGTGACGGTCCGTAGCGGGCCCCCGCACAGTGTACGGGAACAGTTACGGGGTATACGAGGAGCGAGAGAAAGACTACGGGGACGACCGCGTTACGGCAGGATGTGTGTTGTAAGAGATAGGGAGAGAGAGGGAAGGAGTGAGTGAGAGCGAGAGAGAAACAGGGAGGGAGCGAGAGCGGGAGAGACGCCGTAGCGGACTACGAGTCGTGGTTTCGTGTGGCGACGTTTTCGCTCGCTTAGTAAGCGGGCTTGTACGGGGCCGGGGCCGGGGCCGGTTTGTAGGCCGGAGCGGGCGCGGGGTATCCGCCCTCCTTCTTGACCTCGGCGTTGAAGCCGTTGTAGTCGTCGGCGGTGTACTCGACGGTGCGCTTGCTGCCGTCAGGCTCGACCAGGCTGTAGGAGCCCTTGACGTAGCCGTTGGCGTCGGCGTACTCGTTCTGGCTCTTGATGTCGCCGGTGTACGTGTCGTGCACGGCGTAGTCGAAGTTGTACGGAGCCGGGGCCGAGTACGGTTCCGGGGCGTATGGTTTCGGGGCCGCGTACGGGGCAGGCTTGTAGGCCGGGGCGGGCGCTGGGTAGGCCGGGGCGGCCGGGTATGCGGGGGCGGCGGGGTAGGCCGGGGCCGCTGGGTAGGCCGGGGCCGCTGGGTAGGCCAGGGCCGCTGGGTAGGCTGGGGCGGGTGCAGGGTACGCCGGGTAGGACGGCTCCTTGTAGACGGGGACGGCCAGGGCGACGGCAACGGCGCAGGCCGCGAACACGATCATCTGAAAAATAAACGACACGTTAGAGTTGGTTTTTTTCAATAATAATAATAATAATACACTATCAATTTTATTATTCTGACGATATCGCGATCGATTCATATCGAAATATTATTATGTCCGAGCGCAGTGTTCGATTCGACGTAAAGTCATTTCGATTGGGTTTTAATCAAATCGTTTTTGGGTGCGGGGGGGTAGGTCTATCAATACCCTTTACGAAAATACCTAACCCTCGACCCGCGGTTAGCCAGTTTTTCTCGTTATTTTTTAACCGAGCCACAAGTCCGTCGTATTTATCGCGTTCGCACCTAACCCGTTCGACTCGTGCGCTCTGCTCGTCATGGGGCCGTGTGTTTTCCTATCGAAAAATGCCAATGGGGCGAGCCTTCGAGATCGTAACGAGTGCCGGGGTACCACCGGTAGTGTGTGTGGGCGACTTTAGGAGAACGGCCCTCGGTAAACAACACTCGACGCGTACGGTAGACAATGAGATAAACGTCATATCGATTTCAACCGATTGAACGAGGGGCGATCCACGAACACGCGCCGAGCACCGCCGGTTCTCTGAGATAACGTCGTATCGTGCGTTTTCGTCTTTTGGCGTTTAAACGGTCGACCGGACACGTGGACGCGGGTCTCGGACACACGACCGTCCGTCCGTCCGGGGGTCGTCCCCGGCGGAAATCGATTAAAAAAACGGACACTAGACGAGCGGTCTTTCTCGTACAGAGACGCGTGTCGTTAAACCACGTAAACACGCGCCGGCGTCATGAAGAGTGGCGGTGTGACCTTGTCTCGGTCGGCTGAGAGTAAAAGTGTGCGTGTGCGCGCGCATGCGCGTGTGTAAAACGGGAAACCGGTCGTGGGGAAGAGAGCGACGACCGCGGGGCGCCCGAGTACGGCGGCGGCGGTCGCTTCCACACGCACGGTGCGCCACCCGCGCTCGCATATACTCTCGACCGTCCGACGAGATGATCTACGTAGGATCTATTCGCGGGGCGATCTACGACGACGCGGTCGCCGGATAAAAACTCGACGACGGTGTTCTCCGTGCATGACGTTTAACGCCATCACCAGTAGACGCGAACGAGGACGTCGAGACGTCGGAACGTACACGCAAAGACTCGCGGGTTTCAGTGGCGGCCGTTCGGACACACAGATCGGGAAAGTGGGATCACGACGCGCGTTCGAAGCGTATAGGCGTATGAATTTAAAAAAATTAAAAATTAAACTTATTTCTCACATAGTGTTTTCCGAAACGTTCGGTTTGAACTCGCGTGACGATATCACCGGACGACCGTGGCAAAAGCGATAAATTTCGTAAATCGTTTTCAGTAAAATTAAGCGAACACGAAATCGTGACCAGAAGTTACCGAAGGTACGTTACGTCGTCTGTATAGGGTTTGATGTATAGATGAGTTTGTTGAAAAAACATAAACAAAAATCCAAATGGACGTTTATGAATTTAAAGAGACTTCAACACACTTTTAAAAACATTTTATAATTGTCACCGCTATTGGTTAGTGTATAAAAAATGAAATTAAAAATGAAAATTTTACATGTTTTCAAGTTATTTTAACGATAAAGACCAACAATTACTGTATTCAAACTTGAACATTTGATTATTCGCACGAGTTTTAGATAATAATGTATTCAATGCCTTGACGCACGGATGAAAAAATACGATTCTGCCGCACGTTGTTAAATTTAATTTAAAAATGAAATGATAATTCAAAACTACGATTGCACATCGTTTCAGCTATTAGTTATACATTTGAGTTTTATTAAGAACCTGACCACATTGTTTAATGTATACGACTTTACTGACATTTTATCAAAATTACAGCCAAATAATAATTCGAATCTTTTGAGAGATAAAAAGTAAAAACATTTATGTACCAAAAATATAACTCGAATACAGTTCAAAGGATTATGTTAAGGAAAAAAAATGATAGTTATTAAAGTTTTCGAGTAACCGAAATTTGCCTTCAGAGTTAACTTAAACAAACGTCAAGCGTGTCGAATGAATAAAAACCCGTATTTTCTATGCTACTGTCTACCACGAACGAATCGTACGGCAACAACGCGGACCCATAAGAAATAAACGCGACGCCAACTATTGACGAGACGTAATAACGTCTCGTAACGAAATCGGTACTCACTTTAGCAGACATGTCGAGTGGTTTTTTAAGTCTTGGTCGATGAAGCGAATTCTGCGACGTGATGCAGTTGGTCTCGATCGTTGACGACTGTGATCAATCGAACGGTCCGGGCCTGTATATATACGCCCTGACTCGGGGGGGCGACAACGCGTGGGCAACTCACTAGTGTGCGCGCGCACACACAATCACACGGGCGTAATATGTAAAAATACGCACACACGATGACGCGAATTAAACGAGGGCATGCACGCCCAAGGGGGTCACCGGGTCGGCCGGTTTCCCCCTCGGGCACCCGCGGGGGGAGAAGGGGACGGGCCGTGCGTGTACGCCGCGTCGCTCCACTATTGCTCCACGCGCAAGTCCGCTCTTCCACCGTCGCCGTCACCGGCGCGGCGCCGCCACACCCGGCCGCCGCTCTGAAGTAACAGACAGCGGCGAACAATGAACGTAAATAGAAGAGAATATCTCATAACGCGCTGCACGAGGATCGTGTGTACGCACGCGGCGGTCCGGCGGCGAGCCACAACGCAGCATCGTCGTCTCGGCAACCCGGCCGAATGGGGTGAAGGTCGTCGTTCTCTCGCTCCGTCTCTCGTTCTCTGTCCGAATGATTAATTAATCAAAGGTCCATCGCCGCCCAAACAGATACACGCGCCCGTCGATTAAGGACTTCGATATTATTATTATTATTATTATAGCATTGCGCTTTATTGCACGTGGCGTCATGGCGCATAGGTACGACGCACGGTCGTACGTCGACGACCCTCAATACGCCATCCCGGGTCCTGTGTAATTAGTCGTCGACGTTTTGTTATAGTCGAGGCGTATTTACACGCGCATAATATTATAATATTTGACGTCGTAACGTAGTCGCAGGGATTGCGTAATACGATTTAACAGTCCACTCCGAACGTGACCGGTAAACAATGACGCCGATCGGGACTTTGCGTGAACACGAGCGTCGAGGAGTAAAAGTACTATAATAATAATAATAATAATAAAAGTAATAATAATTGCTACGAAAACGAGGATATAACAGTGCGAACATTGGGTGCACGGCAAACCTTCTCCGGGCTACAGTGAAAACGTGTCCATTTAGCAAAACAGTGAGAGTGAGAGAGAGAGAGAGACAGTGAGAGACATAACTTTAATGAATTAACTACACAAGTATTAATCGACAAACGGAAAATTTAAAAACAAAATATTTCCTTGCAAGAAAAGTTTCCGCCAGTGTAACGTAAAGACGTTGTACAAACAATGGTTAAAATAAAGAGTACGGAGGCGGTTGGTGTCTATTAACAAAAAGTATGACAAGGCGTCTCCTTTAGATTGAATTACTAAATTTCGGGGCGGGGAGAGGGTGCTTTGATTTAAACTACCTGCTGAAGAACGAAGCACGTTAATATACATACGAGTAGTAAGTATAAACTGTCAAAACTAAAAATAGTATCAAAAAATTAAAATAGAAGGAAAACAAAAATAAAGGGAATATTGACCAGAATTTTATGATATGATATAACACCCAACAGGGGGTGACGATCGGGGTAATTAAAGTAGCCAATGTTATATTCGAGTTTGCGGTCCGCAACTACATCGTGCTGTATTGAGATGATTAAGTTCATTGAATATAAACCAAATCATCTGATATACTTTTCTGAGTTTATTAATTACCTATATTAGCGATATTAGTTTTACCATAGTAAACGTGTAATATATTTAAATACCTGTATTATTTATTAAAATAAATTAAGTTTGAATCAATATTTTAGAGTTAGCATATTATATTATGTATAGTTTTTAGTCTTTAAGGAAATTTAATATTTTCCTCTTAAATCAAAACGTGGGACATATATGAAAAAAAAAATGGGACGCGCCTTATTTGTCAGTGACTGCACTTCCCCACTTTATCCATTGCAGCATACAGAGGGTGCGTCGTGTAAACAATTATAACAAATTTCCCCGCGTACTGTAACGCGCAATAATAGTAATAATAATAATAATATCAATAACGGCGATACGGATCATGACAATACGACGATAATGTATGATGTCGTTATGTCACGTCCACGATTAGGACCATGTCATAGTACCGTTCGGACCGGCCGGGCGCTCTTTTTAGAGACGGCTCGCATTAATCGAGTAAAATTAATTTGGTAGTGTAATCAGAGCCGTTATTTGTACACCTCGCGTCATTTGCATAATACCGGTCGTATACGACGTACGCGCGGGTCGTACACGGTGCCGCTGTTCCGTAACACGGCCGTGTGTGTGTGTGTGTGTGTGTGTGTGTGTGTGTGTGTGTGTGTGTGTGTGTGTGTGTGTGTGTGTGTGTGTGTGTGTGTGTGTGTGTGTGTGTGTGTGTGAGTGAGTAAGTTGTGTGTGTGTGTGTGTGAGTGAGTAAGTTGTGTGTGTGTGTGTGTGAGTGAGTAAATTGTGTGCGTGCGCAGTGAATTTGGACTGGGAATATGTAATTTATCGCGTGCGATCTCATTGCCGCGATGACGACGACAGGAGCCGTGTAAACATTTCACGCGTTCGGAACGCAGGTTTTAATAACCATGAGTTGTATGTATACGATTTGCGTCATTGCGGCGCCGACTTATGATCCGACAAAGTGCGCATTACCGAATTCAGTTGCCGCGGGAACGTTATTGAAACAACGCGACGGGACGGACTGATTTATCGTCCGTCGTCGTGGCGGCGAATACATTCGAATATATTACTATCGTTATGATTATTATTATAATTATTATATAATATCGTTTCGAGAAACCGTGCGCGCGCGGCCGACCGTTCTGCGAGCACGACAATTAGTTATTCCGTTTCAAACCGGCGTTCGACTTATCGACTGCTAAGGCAGCGGCGGCGGCTGGGGGGACCTCTCTCGACGTCCATTAAACCCGAGTGCTACTTGTACACGCGCCGCGCGGAGGAGATCCGACAAACCTTTCGATTGACCTTTTTCTTCCCCGTCGTATATTTGTCTTCTTGACCCAGACATCTTTTAATTATAAAACACTCGATCCTTTGAATGAACTTTTCACGTCCCAGCCACTCCGGCTTTTTGGAGAGAGGCCCGTCAAAAGGTTTAAATAATGGTTTGTCTCTACGTCGCAGATCGTCGTAGAAACTTATTTTGGTTTTTTTTTGTTTCTGTATCTGTGTGTGTGTATATTTTTTTTTTTTTTTATTTGATTCGAATACTCGTTACCAAGTATAATATTATGAAATGTAATAACTGATCTATTTTGACGCTGTAGTCGGAATATTGCGAAATAAAATTATATAAATACAAACACGCCAGAGAATACGTAATTTCAGTAAATCGAATCAATTTTTTAAACGTTTATTTTTTTATTCAGAAATTTGATCGGAAATTATCTCAAACAAACTTTCATAAACACAGACAATATTTTTGTTGCCCGTGAACGACAGCACCGATATTGACCGACCTTTTACTCGATCGTTTGTGTCCGTAAAGTATTTCAAACCTTTGCGTATTCAATGTTGAACGGGTGAACAATAAAACAAAGCGGTGCCGTTGAATTAAATAACGTATCACGCTCTGCTGCAGTCTATTGGTTAAGACGGTGGCGTGCGCCCACACGTAAACTGGTTTACTGTAATATTTACTCGCAATGAAAGTACTGGTCGTCGAACGGTGCAGCTAAACGTTTTCATTTTCGTTTCACACTTGAATTTCGATAATACACTCAGATAATTCTGTACGCCGCCGCCACCGACCGTCGTGTGATTTTATTCACGGTGCGTTATTACAGAATCGTTTGGGCCAAGTTCCTCTCCGGCCGATGAGACATTATACGTATTATACTTCCCCAGACCCGGCTGTGTGTGTGTGTGTGTGTGTGTGTGTGTGTGTGTGTGTTTGTTGTTGTTGAATCTTCATACAAGCACTGGTGTATCGTAACGGTAAGCGATATAAGAATCGCTAGACGCTGCAGAGCGGGCATATAATCTGGTGCTCTCATTGGCCGATCGATCGTTATCAATTATCATAACGAATTGATATCAAAAGCTTATTTCAAAATTTAAAAATTGATTTTATTATTCACCCAAATGATTTCATTATTCAAGTTATTTCCCATTTAAATATACAAAAATGTACGACCCAGAAATAAACGAATTTATGTATTATACTTATTATAATATATTTGAGTGTTAATTACGTAAAAATACAATTCAAATGCAATTTTTTACAATTCGCCTTGTAATGTCAATGATATTTTTTAACTATTTTTTTGTTTCCTGAATGAACGAGAACATGCACTAAGTTTCGTTGAGTATTCAAAATATATAAATAAAGTGTTAATGGTTTATAGGTACCTATGTATAGCCGTATAGGTATGCTATCAAAGTTAAATCTGTAAGTGCCTACCTTCAAACATTTCAAAGGTGACACATGGTATTTGAACTAAATTTCTATCTATTTACCTATTTTTTATCATATCACATCAATGGGGTGAAAACGTTGAATTTTCATTTTTATTGCTTTATTTTCATTAAATTTACAATATTTTATTTAATCTCATTCTATTGTTTATACATTAAAAATAAATATATTTACTCAATTTATTTATTAATGTATTAATAAAATGATAATGTACGTATCATCTGTCACCTACGATCGGCCAATAAGAGCACCGGGTTATAATATGCCCGCTCTGCAGCGTCTAGCGATTCTTACATCGCTAACGGTTATATCGTCGAACCAACGACACGGAGCAAACGATTCGCGTGCGACTGACACTCTCGTCCACCGTCGAGTATTGCGCGAATTCGAGCGGTTTCCGTCACCCGTCCGCGGCGGCGTCAACGCTCGGTGTTTTCCGCGTGAGATCCTGCACCACACGAGCTGGGCAATACGTTTGCGGTTACGATAATTTTACTACGCGTCGTGTTTTATCTGTTTCACGAAAACGCCCGGCGGCCACCGTCGGCCGCGGATTCGCATTGTCGTCGATCGAAGATAACCCACGACCCGCGTTCACGCCGTTGCGCAACTCATCGTGATGCCGGTGGTAATTAGACGGCGAAGCTTACTCGTGAACCATCCACACTCGTTTCAACGCAGAGTATAAACTCTTTCGTGCCGCGCGGTCCGGGTCGATAACGCGAAAATAACCGTCCGATCGCTACGGTCGGGTTGAAAAGTCGCTCGCGACGCGTCGACGAGTCGACTGGAAACATCAAACCGAAATCCAGAAGAGACGCGTTTTCGGCTGGAAATCGATTTCATAATGTACGCGGAGAACCGACTTTTGCACTTTCCCGGGCGCCTATCAAGAGTTCGAAACTCGCCCATACCCGGCAGCGTGGGCCAGAAAGTCACTCGAATTCGTTCGCACTACTGTGCAGTGTCGGGAATAGCTGATAACTAATGATTTATCTAGATAAAGATAAAAATTAGTACATTTTTATCGAGATAAATTTGAGATAATTTCATGTTTAATTTTAAAAAATATTCAGGATCTACATCCTACAGGTATGAGGTAAAAAAATAAAAATACATAATTTAAAACATTTAAAAATATATGTACTTTTTTAAATAAACTTCATAAAAGATCTGACTTAAAATCAAAACAATAATACATTTTTGCATTTTTTAACAAATTGTCGCGTATGGCTACTTCACTTTCATGATACATAGCACATATTACAATCTCCTTTCCTGGGCCTCGACACGAGTTTTTCTCAGTAATCTTTTCGATTAATTAAAACAAAAATAATATTAATAAAATAATATATTTTAAATTTCCTTTTTTTTTCAGGCCATTTAAATAAATTACGTATCTAGATAGGTACTCATAGATAACTAAAATTGTATCTAGATAAAGATAAAAATAACTGAAAATAAATGTATCTAGATAAGATAAAAGATAAATAATTTTTATCTAGATAACTTATCTAGATAAATTTATCTAGATATTTCCCAACGCTGCTACTGTGACAATACGTGCCGACGTGCTAAGAAACCGATTGCGGCCTTACTGTGCACGTTCAATAATTATATAAATACCGTATCATATCAGACGAATATCGTCCGTCTTTGTTTTGGAACGATTTCGTGAAATAATCGTCACTCTACGCGGCCAGTTCGGTCTTGAGATGCGAGTACACATACAGCTTTTTTAACAAGTCACCGTGCTGGCGGTGTATTACTTATTAATAATTATTATTACATAACCGACCGTGGTGCGCGGCCAACGTTTAAGACGAGAAATGAACATAACGCCGATTCTCGTTCCCCTTCTCGTCGTACACGTAATTTGATCGCGTTGCAAAGTCGCTAAAATAATGTCCATTACGCGTATGCACATTATAACACGCCGACAATCAAATTTATCGCTGATAATTACACGGTGCGAATTCGCTGTAGTCCGCTACCAAAGGCGTGTGCTGCCGATCATGAGAGACCATCTGCGAAAAATTTAAAAAACACACGACGGTGTGTAGCGAAACGAACACAACTTTTCGTGCCGTTTACAAAACGTAGACGTACGATAAATCATGAACAAGAGAGTCGATAGACGATCACCTTGAAGTACACCGGTCGATAGATGGGTACTTCGTATTAAAAAAAAAAAAAAAAAAAAAAAAACGAATTTCCTATTTTGACCCGTCATGTACTACGGGACAAATATGACCTGAGTCGTGGCTGAATTAGGTCACCAGCACCAGCCGCCTCTAATTAAAATATTTTATGGTCAGTCGTATCAAATGTCCTCTCTATAAATGTATATTATATTATATCGATTTACCTTTCATTAACCTGACAACGTCACCAACTGATATAACTATTTCATAATTATCATTATAAAACAATACAGAAAACAGTCGACGTGGACTTTGAGTTTTTGTGAATAAATGTTGTCGGACAATCGGCTAGTGTGGAGTCGTATTAGCCATTTTCTGTCGCAAAAGTTTTTCGAACAGTTGTGAAAGACAACTTAATTAATGATGATTACTTTCGAGAAAACAGCTACTGGTCCGTTTGATCTACCCGATAATACGGATTTTTCTGATGGTTGAGAAAAGCTACGCCGCTACCAAAGATTAATTATCATTACATACAAATAATTAAGTGTTTGGAAATAACTACGGAGAAGTATCTCAAAAATTACTCCAAACCATGCTTCGTAGCGTTGTACCGAAAATGTCAAAAATTTGATAAACGTAAGAAAAATATTCTCAATCTATATGTGAAACCAAAGGAATCTGCGTTATTCAATGAACTAATTTACAATGTCATATAATTACGAAAAAGAGAGCACCCAGTTCTAAATAAACATTTTACCGATTTTTTCTGTTGACCCTTTGGCCTTTATCATATATAGTCGTTAAAATACTTGCTGCTATAAAGATAAAATCATTTTGTTTTTTCAAACGAACACTTTTCATTAGTTAAGTTTTCAAGACGTAAGTATAAACTGTTTTGTAATAACTCTGTCCGGAGAGAAATAAATCGATTTTATTACAATTTTGTTATTTAGCAAAAAAAGAAAAAAACAACGTCATGTTAATTTAATATTTATATAATATCATCAGTCAATTCGAATGACCTATCTAATCCTTTTTTTTTTGTTTTTGATAATTAACATTAATCAGTAGTTCGTGAAGAGCTAAATTGAAGTGTTATTATAGCGAAAAATCTAAATCCCAACCGTTCCATTCAGCCTCGCTTCGTTCTGTTCCAAGTTACCGAGCAAAATACGCCTACTCAATACCGGCGACTCCGCAACGCATACTCTTGTGTAGTATATTTTTTATTTATTATTATTATTATTATTATTTTTTTTTTTTTTTTGCTCTCTCGTAATGTAGTCAGAAAAAAAGTACACACAACGCGATATGGTAAATTTATAGGTATGCATTATACAATAGAATCCGGCCAAGCCGATGTAATATCAGATGAATGCGCATTACGTAACACGATGTAAACAATTTATAAAAATTAATAATCGATACTATCGAGGCGAAAATTTCGAAACGAATTTACCAGTCGTATTAATTATAATTCGATAAAACGATATTTCCATCTGGCCACCACCACACGTCGGCTCACGCACGGACGGACGGACGGCCGACGCACACAATACCGCCATATCACGTACGTCGCGACTGCAAATAAACATTAACGGTGAGCATCCAGCAGCCGAATGGCGAAACCGACTCGTCGTCGCCGCGACCTTGTCTGACGAAATTTGCGGTTAAGTTTTCTGCTTTTAATTATGACGTCGACGGTGAAAATGATTGGCTTTAATTTGTAACAACATTACCTTTTCGGATATGTCGGCCACGTGATACGCCGGAGGCTATTATACTCAACACACACACACACACACACACACACACACACACACACACACACGAACGCCGTATATCGTATACACACTCGTACGTATGTGCGTCTCAAACTTTCGGGACGCGATTTTCGCTCTAGGCGTTATTGCTGTCCCGTGTTAAACGTATAAATCAATCGCATGCAAAATAAACGCGATATTACGTTGAAACTTTTCAGAATTTTCCCACTCTTGGCGTACACGAGAAACAAACCATAAACTACAACCGATGCTACAAAATACTTACCCGCTGTTGTCTGTGCGTGCACCCGCGATGATATTCAATTTATCGGTTTATTAATTAATAAATTAATATTAAGCCGATTGACCGTCGTGTGTTTAAAATTTTAAATATGAGTACACTATTCCACTTGTTTAAACCTTCAGCTCCGAAACATACCATATTCGTGTGTTATTACGCAAGTAACTGAAGTGTACGTTTTGTTTTATTACTCCGGACTTACTGAATGAAGTGCATGTTTTTGCATATGTATATATTCCATACACAAACAATTTAAACAATGTCGAAGAGGGATAGAACTTAACATTGTTTTTTTAACACAAACTCTCTAAAGACAAAAATTTCTCTGGGTAGTAGTTCTCTGAAGAAGTCGTTCTAAAAAATGCACAGCAGTTTTTTTGAAAACTTAAAAAATCACGACGAAATAATTATTAACTAAAACTAAAACCCATCGTTTCGCACTAACTTTTAAATACGGGTTTTACGATGGGTGGAAAATAATATTATGTTGTTTATTAAATTTCATAAATTTTTCTATTTTAATATAATTTTAATTACGTGATAAATCATAACTGTAACGAGAAAAAAAACCTCCCGATTTTCAAATTAAAATAATTTATTCTATCAAAGTTTACCGTTTAGAGAAGTTATAATACTATAATTTAACAATGTCAGACTAAAATTCGCCAAAATCGCCAATTTAAATAATACATTCCAAAATGTATAATTTCTTTTGAGTTTTTCAAACAATGATTTAATGACGGTTAGTCCAAGACGATCGAAATAAACGAACACTAGCGCCTGAAACAAATTCAATATTTTTTATCGTCCTTGATTTTCCGCAAAGTTTTTTTTCTTATTTATAAAAGTACAAAGCACGATCGTTATTGTATTTATCGAAACGGAAACCATAACATTTTATACACTTGTATCAAGTCGTGAGACGTGCACAGGCCGTTTTACCAATTACGATAACGGTTTTTAAGACGACTGCGTACTAACACGGTTAACGAATCGGATTCTGACTCGTAATATTATCGACGACGGCCTATTAGCATGGTTTACCGGCCGCACCGTTACGCAGTGGTATTACGTGCCTTCGTCGCCCGAAAGTCGTTTGAGACGTGGATCAAACGAGTCGGATTCGCGAGGGGAACTCGCAGGATCCCATCGGATTAAAACTTCTTGCGGAGTCACGGTGTACACCGGCACGGTACATGGATCGTCGGAGCATGTCACCGAGTCCGGCACGTACGTCGGGTTTCGCGGTACGATATCACCGTATTGTGTTTTATCAGTTTTTTAAACGGTAACGACGGTCGACAAAATGAGACGGTGAAACGCTTTTCGCGTGTCTGAGTTCGGAGCAGCGACAAAATAGATCAGGGCACCGCCGCCGCAAAAATGTACAATCGTAAAATTATTGTTATTCTCTACTGTTTTTTAAACTCGGTGTGGTTGTATGTCTCGAAGTATCTGTCCAACGATCAAAATTATGAAATACCGAAATTTCTCGACAAAAAAATGTTCCTTTTCGTACTAATAATATTTCATAAATAGTGATTGCTTAAAAAACTTCAAAATACAGACGTGGAAAATAATAAAAACGATTTTTTCATAATTTGATTTAAATTGTCGATGAAATATTCAAATGTATGCATTACTCAAAGTATACTACTTGAGAACACTGCGTGAATCTCTGTAGGATATCATGTAGGCTGTATAAAATTACCTCGAATATGACACGAGTTACGAAGTTGTGCTTCGTTTTCAACGAGAGAATTCACTTGTTTTTAAATTGCCAAGTATGATGTTTTGTTCCACGGCACTCTTGTTTTTACCACTAGGAGGGTTATTAAATACGGACAAGAGGGGAAAACGTGTCGAGTATATTTTTTTTTCAGTTTTGAATATTTAAATTCCTCTCGAGCCCAACGTTTTTCGCTGCGGCGTGATATTTCTTTGAATCGCGATATTTTTCAATATCGTTCTTAACTTTCGTACACGTTTGTAGTCAAAACACGCGCGGCTCCGTGTTATTAGGAGAATAATAATGATCAACAACTAAAACTTACGGAGAAAAAAAACGACTTGAACACGATCGGTTGATAATTATCGTCAGGTTAACATTATACAGTGGACCTGCGGGCTTCCAAACTGTTTGAAACTTGAAACGACGGCAATGTGTTTAAAGTTTGACTACTAGAACACACACACACACACACACACACACACACACACACACACACACACACACACACACCACTTTCCCACGGTCGTTTATCGATACATTATATTCGCATCTTGACTACGCACTAAAACAATATAATAAATTACCGATCGATAATATTTTTAGGTGTACTGCACTGGTCGAAATAAATCGTGAAAACGGCGTCTGGGCCTCTTATAGCGTAATTATGAAAGGGCGAAAACAAAGTTTACACACACACACACACACACACACACACACACACACACACACACACACACACACACACACACATCGTGTATATGGATCAGTGTGTGGTGCAAAGACGGAGAATATAAATTTGTTTTCGCCACTCTGTGCGGGCCAGGCAATCAATCCAGCCGGTGTTTTATCGTCTTCCTGCTCCTCGGCGGGTTGCCGTCACTTCCGCCGCGCCGCCGCCACCGTCGTTTGGTATACACACTTGCGCGCGCCAGCCCCGACGAACTATACCGTCGTCGTCGTCGTCGTCGTACACCGACACCGCCGATGTTTCCGGCGAACGGCTGCGAAATGCGGTTATTTTTCCCTGCCCGTTCACTGAAAACACCGTTCTGCGCTCTTTTCCGACGTACGAAACGGTCGTATAAGAAGAAAACTGTCGACAGTCTATTCATTATTATTATTATTTTTTTATTCGAATTTTTCGACAACTCACTCTGTGAGTGTGTGTGTGTGTGTGTGTGTGTGTGTGTGTGTGTGTGTGTGTGTGTGTGTGTGTGTGTGTGTGTGTGTGTGTGTGTGTAAATAGTGGTTCGTAAATGTTTGTAATTTTAACAGTGTCTTAGGGTAGTGGATGAATTACCGTAGGAAAATGTCTTTCTTGTAGTAATCGTATTAATGCAAGCCAGTGGTTCCTAACATTTTTGGATCGTGGTAATCTTAAACCTTTAAATGCATATTGTTGTATTTTCGTAACATGGTTTAAAAGTGATAATATATCATAACATATATGTACGATGTTAGCTATTTATCAGTTTATTAACTCTAAATTATTTACAATATCAACTTTAAATCAAATAATAAATATAGGAGGGGAAAGTGTGAACAATTTTAACATATTTACAAAATGTTAACATTTTTTTTTTTTTTTTAACAAAAAAATGATCATGCTGTTAAGGGTAAAGGTATAAAAATAGCCACAAACAACTTGTATTTTTATTTTTAGTATGAATTTCAACAGTCGATGCTTCGAACACTGTGTTTAACAAAATCAAAACATTTTTAAAGACTTTCCGATTATCTATTTGGTGTCTTTTAAGTATCCCGCATGCCGCTTTAGACACAACCCAAGAAAGCGTTCACGGCAGTGAAACACATTACGTGATACCCTCACTGCCCTGAGTAGATTTGGGTTTCGTCTGGACGTTTTGGCTACACACCGGCCGTAGTCGTACACGTTTTGGTATGAAAAGTGCACGTGAGTGTACGTTCGAACAACCTCAAACCACCCGATGATAGTCAGAGAACGGTAAAAAATCTGATTTGTAGCCCCATTCGCGTCCGTTAAATCACGTGGTCAAATCACCATTTTACCTGTGCCGTCGAAGCGGAGATTCGTGAATCGTCTGAACAGAAGAGGCACTTGATTTTGGCACTTTTCCATCGTGTAGTCGAAACCGGAAGTCGTGCCGCAGTGACCACGCGAAATCGCTGACCTCAGCGCTTGTCCTCGTCGACTACCACGGAAACCGTTTTCCGGACGCGCGTCGAACGCTGAAAAAAGTATTTACGTAAAAACACGACACAAACACGAATAAAGTGCAGTCGAAGGCTCTGGGCCGATCTGACGCCTCCTCGGAATCGAATCCCTCGTGAAGCAAGGAGGGAATGTACTGTGTAGTGACGTCATCGTAGATTTTTCTTCTTAGCGTTATCTTCATTCCTTCCCGTCGAGGTCTAAATGTCTAAACGCCGTCGGAGGAAAGAAAAATTGTTGTTTTCTTTTCTTTTTTTCGTTCTATTTTCTTTGTTTACCACCCGTTGTCGCGATACATCTATTAAACATGTACACACACACACACACACACATTGTCAACGGGTTACGCGGCAAAGTGGGTAGAAGAGAGGAAGGATAGTATTGGATTTTGATGGTCGTGATAGGGGTTGTGGTGGAGGAGGGGAGCCGTTGACTGTTTTGAATGGTATATTATTGTTCGGGTTCGATTCGAAAATCGTTTTCGCTCGCGCTCTGCCACGAATTGATTACCGGCCCCGGTTTGACACCTCGCTCTCGGTCGCACAGCGCGCCGGTAGATATTATTTATAATTTCGTCGGTGGTCATCAATTTTCCCCGCTAGAGAAGCCTACTGGGAGCTGTGTACCTGCGGTGTCCTACGCGTACCGCCACCGTCACCGTCACCGCCACCGCCACCGCTGGTGCGAGACCAACGAGACGGAATAGAGAAAACAAACAAAAAGTAACGTTTCTTGCGTCTGCGTGCGACCAAAACCGTTGTTTTGAAACATACGTTTGCCGCCGTGCAAGTCCCGACGGTTTTCCTAACAGTCGGTTAGTATAAAAGGCGATAAAAGTCGCTCCGTTCGACTGCTCGCGATATGTGTACTCATTGCGATCAGTTTCGTGGCCAGGATTATGCGACGGAAGAATTTTCAAGCACGAATCAAACCAGAGATTTTCAACCTCTTCGGGTCCACGGCTCTTTTGATTTTGTAAAACGATTTTAACGACTCCCGTGCGAATAACGATAATAATGAAATAAATATCTATTATATTTAATAGTTTAATAAACGTGTGATGATATCAACACCATAGGTTTCGTTTTAATTGATGTGTCGTGAAAAATAATTACAGCAACATAATTGTTGTCCTAATTTTCGTTTTCTGCTGTTGACGCGGCTCCCTTGATAATGGATGACGACGCCCCTAGGAGCCGCGACGCACAGACTGACAACACCTGGACCGAACTATGTATTTTGGTCGTCGGGTACATTGTTCAATGATCATATTATTAGAATTGAACCGTTCAAAAAACAGATACGGTGGTGTATATTGTATGATGTACATAGAATATGCAACATACAATAAATATAACTATTAAAATACGTTCACTAGAGCAGTGGTTCCCAAACTATTTTGATTCACGCATCCCTAAAAATAATTATAATCAATTGCGCCTCCCGCGAATAAATAAATCCAGCAACACAATAGATCGGAAATTCGATGTTGATGGAACTTTGTGGGTTCATCAAGCTCTTGTCTCAATAGTTTTTCCAGGCGAGCGGAAAAACAGTCTTAAATGGAAAAAAAACTGCTAAATTCGACGTAAACTACACTCATTAAATCGACGTTAGTAATTTCGTCATTACTCTAAAAGTAATGTTGCTAGGAACTTGAAATTTCCATCATATATGATTGTCGTATTACTACTTACTACACAAAAATTCAAACAAATTTTAAAATTGTTGGGCTAAACTTACCTTGTTCTTTTAAATTTTATCCTTTATGGATCCTTCGCGCCTCCCCTGCTAAATGCTTTTGGCTCCCAAGGGAGGCGTGCCTCACAGTTTGGAAACCGCTGCACTAGAGTATGATTTACGAAAAATAAAAAAGAATAAGGAAGGGTGAAACACCTAACTCTCTACCCCTTGATTACGCCACTGATTACGATGACGTGTTTTTACTACTACTATTTTTGTCTCGTGGGTATTGTTTTTTATTAAATCATCACGTGACCAAGACACATCTAAACGGCAAACGCAGTGACTAAAACTACGGAAACGTGAGCTTAGAATTTAAATTTCAAAATTTCCCAAATGTAATCATGTGTGGTAATTTAGGTAATAGTAATAATCGATACAGACGTGTTACGGGGAGTCTAACGTATTGAAATTGAATTAGTGGTGCCGGGCTCCACCCGTTCCGTCTGTTACGGATGTCCTGTGACGGTGTATTAGTAAACATAGTAACGCATTTTTGAAATTTCCAAACTAATCTTTAGTAAAATTATATTTTTATCGAAAATAAGATCTCAAAAAAGAAAATAGTCTAGAATGAAAAAAGACAATTTAAACTCGCACAAAGAACAAAAAACCAAAGATTGCTTTTATTTGAAATCTGATAAAAGGAATTCTTTTGTAATATTGAAAAAAAAGGATTTCTCCAATCGAGTACAGAAAATGATTGATGAACGACCGTATATAAAAAAAAAAAAATAAATAAATAAATCCCCTTAGTAGTTAAGAAAAACAACAAACTCAATAAATAATTCAAAACATAAATAAATGTTCAATCCAAGTCCCGATTTAATAATTACGGAAATTTTATGCACATCAAAAAAAAAAAAAAAAAAAAAAAGTAATAAATAAATAAAAAATATTAGCCGAGTGATATTGCAAGGCTAATAAATTATAGTATACAATATTAATGATTCAATTCGTTCAAACTGTTCTTTTGTCTGTGGCATTGATGTACCTATCGATTTGAACAAATATCGAGTTGGACGAAAAAATTAACGATTATTATCCTATTATTCTCGGCTAAAGCAAACGCAAAATTAATTACTCTAATCTGCTGAGCAAAATTCTCAAAAAAATATGTAAACGAACGCTGTCGATAGACATTAAAAAATCATAAACTAAGATTACGAATAATGAATTATTATGAACGTCTTTTATTACAATTTTTCTCTGTAAAAAAATCTTTTCGCGATAAAGTAGCAAAAAAATTCATATTTTTCATCATTGATACAAAAAATAGACGACCGATTTTTATATTGAATTAATAGAAATATATAGCATACATCCAACAAAATTAAAAAATGCGATATTGTGTTTAACGGCTATAAAAAAAAAATGTATAATTTAAAAATTAATAAAAGGCCGTGGAAATTCAATAAAGCTACAAAAGTAGCAAACATACTGAACAAAGAAAAGGAACAAAATATATTACGGTCTGCCGTTAATTGTATGTCTTCCGAGAATTTCGACTCGGTTCACAAACATCTTTAAAAGTAAGACGTGCAATATTAGTTCCCTCAAGAAAAATACGTATTAGAAAATGAAAAACGATAGATTTATTGAATTCGACGTGAATATTGCGACAAATGGCATGTAGGTCATACAACGAGAAGTATAGAAAATATTGAAAGAAAATATAAAACCTATTTATAAATCAAGAAAATAATAAAACGTTCTCAGAACATTAGCACAACGTGAATCGTCGTGGCATGAAAACCTTTAAGTCTGCAGAAAGAAAACAGTGATAAGTTCTATAACTATATCACACGGTCGTGCATAGGATTTTGCTTTTATCGATAAAAATCTTTGCTAAAGTACAGTTTGGTTTTCAAATAAATTAACAACCAATTTAAAATTATTACTATTTTAGAAACTCGTGAAATATCTGTTAATTCGATTTTATTTCAACATCGCTTGGCAAGCACTTCTAAAACGAATTTTCGTTTAAAATTTAATTATCAATTGTTATTATTTGTTTCGATTATCCGTGCCAAATAATTTTGTTTATGACACATTTTCGGTACGAAAGTTAGTCAAAAAAAAAAAACGTTTACGAAAACATGTTCTTTGTAAATACATTTATAAATCAAACAAATTTCTAAAATCTGTTATCATTCATTGACTTATTAAAAAGTTTAAACCAAAAAAAAAAAATTTAAACATTATCACTCTATAGGTTATTTTATGTAACATTTTTTAAAAATTTAATTCGTTTAGACAAACCATTAATTTGTATTAATAATCGACATCAACGCGTGTTTGTTTTCGACAATGTTTTGAAGTTTGAACCAACGAAACGACCTGTTCACCGAAACGTTACATCGTGTTTTTACAGATGACCAACGGAGGATATTCAGTAGTGAATATAATATTTTTACCCACGTCGCGGATCATACTTCACGTAACACGTGCGCGGGTACGGTGTCTTGTAATAATAATAATATGTTGTCTTATACGACAACATCGTTTTCAAAACGTGAACACACGCTAATTGACAATAGAGTTGTCGTTATGTCTTGAATGTTTTAATAAATAAAACAGAAAAATATAGGCAAAACATAACACGTCGTTAGCTAGTTCAAAATGAGGGTTTTTTTTTTTTTAATGTAAACCTTCTCTTTTACCTCCGGGTCTCGCGATCAACTCGCATTAGACGCGCGTCATCATTATACACGCATTTACCATTTACAACACACGAGACCGTAAAATATCATTTCATCGATGCATCATGCTAATAATAATAATAATAATAATATCGTTACGTTTCACAACACACGAACTGTTATGACGAGCTCCGCAGGTCGCGTTCGATTTGAATTCTACACTCGTACGCGTACGCGTCCATCAGCTACTTCTCTCGGAAACATGTTGTTCTCTGCTTATTTTCCGATGTTCTAACGACGAAAACTCGCGAGTAAACGCCTATACCAACGGCCGGCAACTGGCGCACCGCGGTCCAAATCCGGACCGTGGAAGGCAGTGATCTGGACCGTCGACATATCTTTCTTTGATAGTTTTATAAGTACGTTATTTTAATTTCCATCGTGATTATCAAGACTTTGTTTTGTAAAACAATTGTTTAATAAAAAAGTAGACGACAAAGTTAACGGATTCTTACCTTGAGCCTTGAGAACATATTTCGTATTAGATGTTCTACAAGAGTTCTCGGTTTCAAGTTACTAGCCAAAGACAAGAAATGCGATTTTTCATAATTAGGGTTCGGAAGTTATTGCATTTGCAACTTTTTTCCTATTGTTTGGATTTGTTGCTGAGTACGTTTTAAATTTGTTTCTCAAGAGTACGAATTAAAATCTAAAAGTTTTTAATGCAATTTTTAGCAATTTTGGGCATTTTTAAATTTAATTGCAATTTTATTGATTTTTCTCATTTATAGTACAATTTTATGTACCTATTTGACAATTATTAGGAATAATTTTTTTTTTATATAATTATTTTTATATAAGGACATATTGTATGTGTATTAATGTCTATTTCGAGCATTTGTATAATGGTAGACCGCAACGACTGATCCGAAATGCGATAAAATTGCTTGCAGGTTCATAAAAATTCGGCCAAAGTTTCGTCCAGTTTAACCTAACCATCCAGTTTTATTTTATATTTAATATTTTTTCAATTACATTTTTATTTTTAATTTTTAATAATTTAAAAATTGTATTTATAATTGTACCTAATGTCATTTTTTAATTAAATAAATATGGCATTATCACTACTTATACCATTAGTATTTTTTTAAAGTTAAAAGTCAATATAAAAATATTTTAAGTGCAATTTTTAAACGCAATTTTGGGTATTTTTTAGTGCAATAATGCAATCAATTTTTAAAGATTTTTAGTGCAATAACTTCCGAGCCCTACTCATAATATAACATCACAAGGCATGTTTACTCTTCAAATAATTTTAACATTTTAGTAACTAATGAATAATCTAATAAAATTAATTATTTTTCTACGGACCCCGTTTACGTATTATTTTAGTTTTCCGGACTCCAGTAGAAATCACTTACCGACCTCTGGCCTCGTATACCGTATACTTACCACACGCGTGGTCGCGCGTTTAACGTAATCCGTATTACACAAATTTCGGTCAGTGGCGCGAACCGTGTGCTTACTGTCGTGGAATGTCCGTACGTAAAAAATTCTTTCTGATCATATAAACTACACGATTGTTTTAACTGAACTCAAACGTCTTATGAACATTTCATGCGACCAAAGGTTAAAACATTTTTTTTTTGAAAATCAATCTCACGTTAATAATTCACACAATGAACAATAACAATAATGTCGATTTCAACATTCGTACTATCCAATAGTACGGGTCTGGACCCGGCGTGTACCCATTTGATTGTGCCACGAACGTCTTTACACTTTCACGCGTGTACATCAAAAAGTTTACCGAGCCGAACGTGAACTGGGTGATTTAACGACACGTAGTTTATCAATGTTATTACATTTAATCCAGTTTACTTTAAGTTTATAAAAAAAGTCTAATAATAATTATCGAAAACGTTCATCCCCGGTTTATTCACTCTACAGTAGTCGTAAGCCGGCGTAGTATATTTATTTATTTTTATTTTTTTCTATTAAAATGTATTTACCGTCTGATATTAAAAACAACAAGTAAGTAGGTTACGGGATGATATATTTGTAAAGCGTATGAATGATTTGTGGAGGAAATCGATCAATAAAAACTCCTCAGAAGTATTATTTTACCGAATCGTAGGTCAATACGTTACCGTCGCGTCGGTTCTTAGGGTCCTCTCGTCGTGTGTGTCGTCCGGTTCGATCGATTTTGATTGTCTCACGTGTATTATAGTATCACACTGATTGTGTTATATCATTATTATTATTATTATTATAATGTTATGTTTCACAGAAAATGGACCTCAACCGAGACGGAGTAGTGTCGTTTGACGAGTTCATGGAAACCTGTAAAAACGACGAGAACATCACGCGTGCTATGATCTCAATGTAGACGAGATAGCTAGAAAACACAAAAACAACGTCAACGGGACACCGTCCGAAAACCGTATCAACCGATGAAGACTTTAACTGTACTATTATATTATAACGTTACATCGGCAGATACAGTCGTATGACGACGTGTAGAGTAGTAGTGTGAAAATCGTTTTGATTTTGTTTATTTTTGTTCTTATTATTTCATTTTTTTTCGACAAATTGTACTTATTTAAATAACTGTTTTTGTTATACGTGATTTTTTTTTTCATCCATACACAGTCTCTTTTAAATTTTATGATTTCCTATACACACTTATAATGAGAGAAAAACAGTAAACATGAAACAGCATAATGGGTTCTACATACAACTGAAACATACGTACTTAAATAAAAAAAACACACACACACACACATATATACATATAATTCAATGTGTGTCTGTTAACTGTTTTTAGCAAATAATTAAGCCCACCCAGACACACAATCAAAAAGCTACTCAATGTGATTCCACATAAAGCCTTTGCACAATCCTTTTACTTTCTTTATTATTGTTTTATTTTTGTTGTTATTTATTAAGTACTTATATTCATATTTATATACATATAATATTATAATTATAGGTTTAAAGAAAAAATATCTCGACTCCGGTGGAACAGGGTAAAAAAATTTAAAAGAATACATATTATACTGTATACACGTATAATATTAGTCTGGTTTCTCGTGTTTTTGATTTCGCCGTAATTACCATGGCGTGTTATATTAATTGTTGTATTGGATGTATTCATAACGCTTTCGAGTGCTTTCGCTGTCAAATTTAAAAAAAAAAAATATTGAACAGACATCTGCCAACAGTTATTTAGAAGTCGAAAAATACAATTTTGATACGTATATCGATGTTAGATTATAATTATTACAAGTACATAAATTACAATAAAATAGGCGTTTGTAAAAAAAAAAAAAAAATATTAAGCATGTATATTACTCACAGTAAATGTACTTCTTTTTTTTTTGCATCGTAACCATAAAATATTATCATTCCTATAATATAATAATTTATTAATGACGTGTTATCCTAAAATTTAACCAGGGTTATTTGCATTGTGAAAACAAATTTTAGTATTCCCTAAAAAAAAACAAGTATAAACATTCGTAAAATAATTTTAATATTTTGTTTTCAATATATGTATTTAAATACGTCTTGTGTTAATGTGTGTCGCCGGACGTTTGTGAACATAAATTGTAAGTTTAAACGTTTATTAATTATAATATATATATATATATATATATATTTTTTTTTTTTAATGCAATGATGTATTTATGCATGTGTCATAATAATAATGTCATTATTGGAAACTGTCATGGTGCATATCTCGCATTCATAACCCTCCGACATGAGTGTATTGCGACCGAAGATAATTGTTTACTGCAAGATTATTAGACCAAAAAATAAATAAACCTATCATAAACATTATTTAACACAAATAAAAAATGTAATTCAAACCGATTCCTTATATAAGACTAATTTTTAAGTGATCATGATATAACCGCATATAATATAAATCGAATGTTGGTTATTGTAATTGTTATTATTTCTTTTTTTCATAAGTTTAATCAGTCATCAAAGTTTACAGAGCTGATTGATTCATGTGGAGACGTGTGTACAATAGTAGCGTTTTCTCGCGAATTTTCACCATTTTCGTGTATTGATCAATAGAACTCGAACTAAAATTTTTTCTTCGTAGAGTCTAAAGTTTGAAAACGTTTTCACGCGAATTATCCAAAAGTCGACTTATCCGTATCGATTCGATAATCGAATTCGGTTGGGGTACCAAATCCGAAATTCCTGGCGTTTTTTTCATTACGATTGGAAAAATATCACATCGTCCAGCTCAGAAACGTTTCAATGTACGTATGGGGTAAAAAAAAAAAATTACCTCCGCACACCGTTAATTAATACCTGTTTTCGAAGTACACCCATATAGGTGTTTATTGATAGTCTCCCATTCCCGTTCCTCGACTCTTTACGTGAAAAAACTGTTCGATTTTCAATTACCTGCGCGCGTTTAGCCGACTGCCAAAATACAGCGGCTACACGGCGGCGGCGTGTGCGGGACAACTGCGCGCACGTGTGGAAATCAAATGTGTTTGAGGCGCGGGAAATTGTTCGGCGATAATTAATTGCCCAGAAGAGAGTCGATGTCATTGTTGTGTTCCATGGTTTTTAGCGTACGTAAATGAGCCCTCATTTTTATCCTTCTTTTTCCTAAGCTATTACGAAAGATAGGCCCCTATTGGGGCCGAAGCTCCGCCGAAAAGTACGTAGGTATAAATGAACCATTATTCCGAATGAAAATCACGTAATTTCTCTCTCTTTCTCTCTCTCTCTCTCTCTCTCTCTCTCTCTCTCTCTCTTCTCTCGTCTAGCCACGCATATGAAATGTCCACCGTGTCAACGTCCGCCACGTTCATATACGAAATTATCGTTAGGTCAATACGCCGTCGCCATCCGATATATTTCAACAGAGTGTGTTAATTTGTTTTACGTTTAGCCATACCCGACGTTTTATGCGTATATATACAGTGTGATCACGATAAGTGGAAACACTCAATAACTATGTGCAGGCTTCATATATTTCAATTCTGCTTTTTCGGCTAACTAATAAACATTATTATACACATTTTCAAATAATTAGACTATTTTTTTGACAGTTAACTTTGCGCATGCGCACAATAACTTTTTTTTTTAAATGGCATGATCCATTTTTGACCACAAATTATTATTTTTTAATAAATTTTAGTGATCACACTGTATATATATATATATATATATATATATATATATATATATATATATATATATATATATATATATATATATTTATATATATATATATATATATAATTATATATTATAATATTATGGTCGTGTTATATTGTGACACGCGTTACGGAATCCGTGCTCATCTCTCTGTTCGGCACTTCGTTTTCATTGTACTCTCTTAAGTTGATTAATATGTAAATGTTTGACGAAAAAAAAAAAAACGCATCGGGTTTATATTCAATAAAAACCAAGTTGTACGCAGGGTGTCGTGCGGTAGGTCCACCGATTCGAAGTGGCGCGCGGAAGCGTGTGTTTCGCGCGAACACTCTGTACCACTTCGGTGAACGTTCTGCGCGGCAGCCCGTGTACGTCAAACATAAAATAAAACATATTTAAATTTTATCGAACGTGTTTCCACATAAAATGTGCGTGTTTTAATATTGTTATATTTATACATTATATTATTTAATATATAATATTATATTATATTATGTGAATGTATACATTGTGCGTGTATGATGATTTTTATTACTCCTCCGGACGCCGCCACGATCGATCGGTATTCGTTTCGTTGATGTTTGAACGTTGACGTCTCCTCTCTACTAACGCCGATGTCCAACAACTACTCTCGTGTAAAGTTGCGGCGGCGAGCGCTTCCATTCCTGACATTTCACAAAAGGGCCGATCCGTGTCGAAAATAAAAATCGAATCACTAGGTGTTGCGTTTTACATAATTCGATTTTAAGACTTCGGTCGGTTATATGTTTATGTGTATTGTGAATTGTGTTAAATTAAAATTTAAAATGCTTAATATACGTGTTGGTTTACTATTTTGCTTAATGTAATTGTATTGTTTTTATATAACTCACAACATTATACATCTCGAGAATTTCATAGAATCACAAAATTGATAAATACAACTCCTAAGTCCTATGTTCTATTTTCATTGGTTTTGAGTGAAATCTTCATCTTGATCTAGGAGGGTAAGCAAACGTTGGCGAATAAACACGATAAGCCCGACGAGTTCATCAGTCAAGTAGTTTGAAAGTGTATTGAGGATAGTATAAAAAATAATATAGAAAAGATTAGAATGTGAATTGATGGACTTTTAAAGTAATTTAAGGTACCACAAACAAACGACTGCAGTGGTATAGAATATATATATACGATAAGTTACCAAAGGATTTTATGGGCGTACAAGTACAACCAGGCCCGTATTGGCCAACCGGGCAGATGCACGATGCGCCCATGAAAATTACAAATTACATTGCGCCCATATTTAAAACTTTATTAGAAATAAACTTAAAAGAAATCAGTCTAAGTGTAAACATATACAATTTTCAGAAGTTTTGGTTCAATATTTAAAATTTCGCCGTTTTTACTCAATTTTCAGCAGTTTTTCCAGTCTTCTGAAAAAAACGATTGACTATGAAAAAAAGGTCGGTTCCATAGGTATATTATCGTCAGTAAAGTCATATTAAATTATCAGAATTTTCCGATCAAATTTTTTTTTCTCCTGTGTGCGGAAAAATTTTCTGAAAAAAATTTGAATGAAGAAAAAAATGACCTCTCTAAAGTACCAACAAGAGCAAATTTCTGATCTATAGATTGGCTGGATGAAAAGTTTGAAACATTATTTCTAATACGAAAATGTGTTTACAGAAAATAAAAAAAATTGATTATTTTTTAAATATTTAAAAATATATATATTTATAAATCATTGGTAATTGATTGAGAATACATTTTTAAATATTTCTCCGAGATAATATAAACATTAAATGAACCAAAATTATATATTTAATTCACATTATTTTAAAAATATTTATTAAATATTGTCCACCAATCATACACAATATAAAATATTTAATATTAATAAAATAGTTTTTTTTTTTTTTGCAATAATAACAATGTTTTTAAGGCGCCCTTTTAGGCTACAACAACCGCCCCATAAGAGCAGTCAGTACGGGCCTGAGTACAGCCACATTGTCCAAGCCTAGCTTACCGAGGGTAAGAACGTAGTCACGTGTCATATTGACAGCGAGTCGGAGTCGTATACTTAGTTTCCGTATTGGTTCGCAGAAAAAACAAACGTCGAGCCTGTACTATTTAATGCACTGCTTCTGTGGACGAGGTACAGAGTTCCGACCACACGGGGTAGTAAGTGCGTACACGAATTCACTACAATTCACTACTGGAAATCATTAACGCGGTGATAAAAACTGCTGTCGAAGAGACGTTTTCGATCGGTTTTCTTTGAAACGGCTAGTCGTAACAACCCGAGAGCGTACGGTACAAACATACCTAGTACAATACGCGTGATGCTGTGTCCGCGTGGTCGACCGATAAAATACGTTCGTCACGCGCGCGGTACTGCTAATCTCGTTTTACGATCGTCCGAAGAAAACCTACAGGTTCGACGGCAAATCGGCTGTTAAACACGCGTACGCTCGTATCGTTCGCGCGACACGATATCAAAACGAGACGTATTAAAATATGCGTGACGAGTGCTTTTATTTTTATTTTATTTTTTTATTCGTTTTATTCTCGCTGACTTTATGCTACTTATACGACCGACCGACACGTTAATATCCGCTCGAGACAAAAGCTTGACGGCTATGTAAATTTCTCGGCGAAACCAACGTTTAACGACCCGGGCGTTAAAGTAAGGAGACTATTAATCTGTCATCAGTAACTGCGCGCGATAATCAGATTGGGAAAAACAACACGAGACCGATAGTGAGCCACCACAGCGCCGTTGTAACCGGGATTTTTACCCTCGTGAAATTTTACCCCCAACGGTAAATTTTTACTAGTGAAATTTTACCTCCCGGTAAATATTCGCTAGTGATTTTTTACCCCCGGTAAATATCCACTAGTGATTTTTTACTGGGGGTAAAAATTCACTAGTGGAATTTTACCCCAATGTATTTATAAACCCCGGTAAAATTTCACTAGTGATTATTTACCGGGAGGTAAAATTTCATTAGTAAATATTTACTGGGAAGTAAAATTGCACTAGAGAATATTTTAGTGTACCTGGAAATGTACATGGAAAAATGATTTAATTTGGGGAGGGCTTTGTTCCACTAAGCATCAACCAAATCACCACTTTTGTTTTATATAGAGGTAATAGTAATTTAATACATTTTTATTGTTGGTAAATATTTTTCTGGTTCGGCCTGTTAATATAATAAAATGGAAACTTACTTTATTAACAACGAGTTATCAACGAACACGTGTAGGTACTTCAATATCAATCTTCTCATTAAACCAAAAATAAAAAAATAACCATAGAGAATTTTTACCCCCTCGGTAAAATATACATCGGGAAATTTCACTAGTGAAATTTTACCCCCGGCAAAAATTCACTAGTGGAATTTTACCCAAGTGTATTTATAAACCCCGGTAATATTTCACTAGCGAATACTTACCGGGAGGTATAATTTCATTAGCGAATATTTACCGGGAGGTAAAATTTCACTAGTGAAAATTTACCGGGGGGGTAAAATACCACGTGGTAAATAATCCCGTCACACCGTAATAATTGTCAGCAGTATATGGAAGCACAATATTCGTTCTGTAAAAATTACTAAAATAATATTCGACGTTTTCGATCACGAACAAACGTGACGCTTTCGGGTTGAAATCTAGATTGTCGCGTGCGCGTCGTCGTTATCGTCGACTACAATGTGACGCGTGTTGCTGAATGATGTCGTCCACCAGCGACTGTTTGTACTCTTCCCAACGGCTGTCCACGACGAACTTTCGGAACGCCTGTTCTTCCGTCGGATTGGACCCGTTTAAAGAGCACACGGTCCTGCCCCAGACGTTAGACGCGTTGTGTTTGGTGAGGAACGCCACCGGGACCAACAGACACTTGACGTCGGTCGTGGCTATCACAATACGGCCAGAACTTCTTTCGCCTAATGGAAAAAAAAAACCGTAACAATTAAACACTTCGTCGTGTCCCATTCAAAATAATATACGAAAAAACAGCAAAAATATGCATTCAAAACATACATGAAAAATGTACATATTAGCGTTGATATTTTAGATACTGAGTGAAGCGAAGGATCTCATGGTTTTACCATGATGTTTTTCTTTTTTTTTTTTTTTCTGTAAACACTTTTTCGTATAGAAATCCTTGTCCAAAAGTTTCGTCCAGCAACTTTTTAGATTCGAAATTGAACTGAGATGGTACTTTAAAGACGTCATTTTTCCAAAATCTCCATAGTTTTTCCAGTAATCAAGAATAACGATTGAAAAACTGAGTAAAAACGGTAAAATCGGTAAAAATCCGCCGTAAACGAGATTTTCACTGTTCAGATTTTAAGTATTTAGTGATAAATCGAAAAGTATTGAAGCTAGAAACTTGAAAATTTTATCCAATATCAAATACATACTTTTTTATACTGGACGACCTTTCCAGAACAATTATAGCACTTTTGACTTAAATATAGAACTTTTAATTTACCAAATTGTTTGAAAGTTTTTATGTAACATAATTTTAAATATTTGACAAAAAGTCCTGAAAATTTAAAATGACCTTACTCATAGACCTACCTAATTATCCTAACAAAAATTCAAAAATCGTGACTCAGGATTTTTTTTTATACACACTTTAATAAATTATTATACGATTTTTTACGATATTGTCGGATTTCTAAAGTTGTTAAATAAACTTACAATTTTATTTACAATTAATTACAAAAATTATACAAATAACCGTAAAATACGTAAACAGTATTTAAATAATAATATATTATATTACACTGAAGCTTTGCTCAGAATCGTTTTATACTTAAGAAATGAGACATCATTTCTACCCTTTGTGGACCGACGGGACTTTAAAGTCCCAGCCAAAAAAAAAATCATATAAAATTACGTGTAAATGTGGAACAGTTGTTATTGCCCGACGGGACTTCTATGTCCTGTATACTACCAGAAAAAATTATCTTGGAAGAAATAAAATCAGTTATCATAGTTTTATCAGTGTTTGTTTATTAATACTTTTCATAAACACGTTTTTACAGTTTTTGTTTTACAGTAATTGTTTAATTTTTTTTTTAATTTTTTTATTAAAAGTCCTTAATTTTATAATTATTTTTACATTGATTGTATGTAAAAAAAAAAATGACCTAGATGACTGACGGGACTTTTAAGTCCAGACCGTAGAGGACTGGCGGGACTTTTAAGTCCCAGGATAAAATAAGGATGAAGGATAAAGAAAAACATATTTTTTTTTTCAAATCCTATCTTAGAAATAGGAAAAATTTTGAAATGGCCAAAAAAAATTTTACTTTTTTAATGTTATTAAGGTGCTGTCCTGAAAGGGTTAAAACGTAATACATTCATCACCAATATCTTGTCCGAGGACGGAAGGGATGAAGGTCGAACTTGTACCACCATCATCTCACTTACCAGCTTTTTGTTTATATTGAATGAATTAATTTCAATTATATATACTCGTATATGAATTAACGGCCGTCAATGGTCACAGAAGAGAAACTTTACAAATTTAGTATCGCAAACTACGCCAGTACGAGTGGTAAGACATTGATTGAAAATATCAGTAAATAACGTAATTTAGTTTCTTGATTAAATAGACAAACTCGTTAAAACCTAGTTATTAATGATAACGTCAAAATAATAACAGTATTGTTATTAACATATACTAGCGTGATCAAACTGAACAGTGATTTATTATCAAAACAGAAACTACTAATAAACGATATTAAATATTAACTAGAACTTCAGCAATAGTCGTTATACCCTTCATGTTTCACTAACTAATAAATTTAGTTTCGTGAATAATACTATTTTCATTTAAATCAAAAAAAATAAATTAAAAAATTGTATGTCATGCGAACTAATTATTCATCTATCTATTAACGTATATAGTTATAACTTATAATTTACTCATTATTGATTTATTACATTCATACAAATTGTACGTGATAGCATTACCTATAATAAATATAGACCTAAAATTTAAAAGTACTGATTTCAACCGTAATTATGTTGTACTCCGTGACATAGTAGATTCTGAGTAAAAAGAAGGATATATTGGTTTACAATGATGTTAATTGTTTTTTTTTCTACAAACCCTTTTTTGGGTAGTAATAATGCTCCCAAAGTTTCATATAGCATTATAGCCACTCTACAGACCAAAATTTTGAACTAGATGATACTTAAGAGAAGTTCATTTCTCTCTATTCTCGATGGTTTCTATTTGGATCAATTCCAGATGTGAAAAAATGGTAAAATGCACCGTAAATGTAAATGATGCTTTCGTTAAATCAGTTTTTGTTATTTAGTTATAGCTCGGAAATTAATGTTCCTAGATACTTGAAATTGTCGTCATATACTAACGGCTTGTTGGTTCATACTTCACGGAAGTTTCAAACAAATTTGTCAACTTTTAGTCTGACCGGTCTCGACGGGGCACGTCGCGATCTTGGAGAAACGGTTCGACCAGTTGGCAACCGTAAACAGGGCATCGCTCACTGGCCGAGGCACGCGAATGGAAGTTATTGTGACGGTGTGATCATCGTATTCAGGGGCGGTGGCGACTCGATCGCCAAATCGGTCGCTAAAAATGACATAGTCTTTTCGTAGAACACAGTATATTGGTTAATTATTTTTATCTATTTTTCAAATAAACTATGATACCGATTCGATTTTATACATTTAATTTAAACTTCATCAACATCGGTATTAAACCCGTGTTCAAACTTAAATTACCTCTCTTTATTTTTACTAAAATTTTACTTAAAGAAAACAAAAGGAAACTTCAAATATATTTTGTCTCGTTATATACAAACAACATTAGTCGTTCTATTTAGTATTTCTCGATTTTTTTTTTTTACTCGACATCTTTATTGGATTTTTGAAAATCTCACACTAATCTTTATCCAACCCTATCATATTATTTTAGATTCTGAGTGAAGCGAAGGACGTATTTTTTTTTAAATGATGTTTTTTTTTCCTGTAAATATTTTTTCGGGTAGTCTTTTGAATAGTCCAAAAGTTTCATCCAGCAACTCTATAGATCGGAAATAGCATGTAGATTGTACTTCAAAGTAGTAATTTTTCTCTCGTGTTTTGAACGTTTTAGTAGAAAAAAAATTTCATTAGTCAAACAAGAAATTTTTTAACCGGTTTGATAAAAAACATACCTATCATCTAACTAAAAAAAGATTAAATTTATAAAGATTAAATTTTTTAGTACTGAAGTTTCGCTCGGAATCATTTAACTATAGAAATTATCTATTATTTCTGTTAAATTCAATACACTCGTCCTCATAATTTTTTCCGAGTAGCGATGAATACCTCTTGGTGCGAAGTACGTATTTTTTTTTAAATTTAGGGTCTCGAAATTTTTGTTCTGCGTTGAAATGAAAGTATTGTTTGTTTTATATTTTATATTGCATTTAGCAACAACAACGGGTTATAGACCTGTTACTATCGCAGTTTCAACTATTGTCGACGAGAAGAACGGACGCGCATACCCGCGCTAATGACATATTATTTACTATCCGCCTACTGCCGAGTGCAGGGTAGTATACAATTTAATGTCCAGAGTGTTAGAATTTTAAACGTACTCTTGTGACAACCAAGGACGATATTAATGACACTATAGTTGTATCATAATGTAACATTGTCACTACGATTTAATTGTGATTAATGATAAATGTACAATTGATCGACAGAAGATCGAATTTGTCGAAAATACCATACTTTGCGGTTAGGTTGGTGAGTGGTGACAGAAGACCAATACCCCATAGTTGTGATTAACCCACATATAAATAGCCGATTGACACACACATACGCACGCGAACTTGTAAATAAACATAATATTAACGCTTATACCCAACAAAATTGAACTTTAATAATATTCTAATAAATGAAATAAAATAATGAAAATACAAAATAAGTTTAAACAACTTTTTAAATTAAACGTATTCTTTAAATCATTTGGTATTTTTAATTATTCACAAAACAACTAATTACCTCGAAAAGTAAATATATATATATATAGAATATCAATTGTAAATAACAATTAACAACCTAATTAAAAAAATATTAGGTTACAGTTAATTAGAATTCCTTACTTTTTCCCCTTGTTGATACAACCATAAACTAGGTAAAAAAAGTAACATCATCCTTTTATCAGCTTAGGTCAATAAGTAGATAATTATAATTTAGTTTTGCTTTATTTAATTTGATAGTAAGAAGGTTAAATATTAAAAGAACGTACTTCGAGCCATGGGATATTCTTCGCTTCTCGGGCAAGATAATGGTATTGGATGCATTGAATTTTAAAGAGAAGACAAATCATTTCTTTAGTTAAACAATCCCGAGCAAAGCATCAGTGTAAAAATATTGTGTTTATATATTTTAGTATTTTACCATTTTTAGTATAATTGTCAGTAGTTTTTTGTTTTCAATTTTGCTTTAAATTTTCTCGTTTGACAAAGAAGACATTTTTTTAAACCAAAAGGCTTAATTTACGCTGTTCTATCGGTATCTTAAGTTGCATAATGATTGGATCAACCAATATTTTTTTATAAACATTTAAATCTGCAAATTGACGTAAAAACCGTCTATTCCGTAAAAATTGTATAATAATTTACTAAAACGCTTATAAAAAAAAATCCTGAGTCATGATTTGTTTAATGACGGTGAATATAATCAGTGATATTTTTGATATTAATGAAGTGTATGAGTAAGGTGATATTAATTATTGAAATGTTTACTCAAATATTAAAAATGTCATTAGATATAAACGTATTAGAGATAAACTTTAAAAAAGCAAGGTATTTTCAAAATTCTATGTTTTAGCCCAATAGTTGAGACATTTTTTCGAAACTTCCGTAAAATATGAAGCAATATTTCATTAATATATAGAATGAATTTCCAGTTTTTAGCGACATTGCTTCCCTAGTACTGATTAAATAATTTAAAACCGATTTAGCAAAAGTTTTATTTACGGCAATATTTACCGTTTTAACTAAGTTTTTGGCAGTTTTCCTCACGTCTGGAAAAATTTTTGAGAGAAGAGGAGAATGATCAAAACTATTTTTGATTCAAACAAAATGAAGTGTACCAAAAAGTGACCCTAAAAAAAAAAAAATTAAATAAACATCATTGTATAGCTAATAGATTCTTTGCTTCTCCCAGAATATAAAAATTACCTATAAGATTTTTTAGATAATTTAACTTCTCAAACTTCTCTAGTTGTTTGCACCAACAACACAGAATTGTTTCGTATGTTTTATCAAAAATTAAATAACATGCTAATGTACGTAGGTATACTTGTTGTTATATTACTCATATTTGATAAAATTCGGTTTAATCCTGTAAAATGCATCAATTTAAATCTTTTTTTCGTGTACAATTTGAAACACAAAAACAAAATTACTATTTCTTGCTTTTTTTTATTAAGATTGTTTTTAAGTGTTTTTGTTTTCTTGAATAGCAATACAATTAAAAACTTAATTTTACGAAGAGAATATTAAATTCAAAAATTTTGAACTCTGTGAATGAGTGCAAAGAGATTGCAAACACACACATACACACGCACACACACACACACACACACACACACACACACACACACACACACACACACACACACACACACACACACACACACACACACACAGTACGTCTAGACTTCTCAGTGTGCACATCGTAATGTATCATATTATACTGTTGCCATAAACCACTGTCCACTCGTGCCACCTTACCGTTCTTTCTATCACATCTTTATGACAGCGGACAACTTCTGAGAAATGAGCGATTACACAACATTAGAACAAGTACCACAGTTTTAAAAACCGTATTACCTGTATAATGATAATGTTCTTCTCCCAAAAAATGTACTGACCCGGCTATGCGATATTTCAGTGGTTGATATCCCAAGTTTTGACAAAGAGAGTGCGCTTTTAAATAAGTCTTAATAAATAAATCTTCATTGTACCACTGTAGAATAATAATAATAATAATAATATGCGATGCACAATGACGCGGATAACTTAAGATAAGAAATATGGATTTATGACGTTTATATTTTATTACCTACCCATCAAAATTATGCTTGAAAACAGCCTAAGTTAATACGTTTGATATAAATCGCTTGATTATAAGATGAAATTAAGTCTTAGTAATTTGATCATGACATTAATGTAAAAATATTTTTTTATTTGCACAAAATATTTATTATTTTTTCAAGGGAATCAGTACACTTTTCCGACATTTCTATTGTCCGACATCTTTGAACCAACAGTATGTTTGCGCGACAATTCAATTTCCGATTCCACACTTGATATCTGACTATTGATTTCCCCGATAATATCAAGTTCTTTCACAAATAAATGTGTGTAAAATATTAACACAAAAAAAAAATAATACAAAATATTCCTCTTAAAAACTATCAAAATTCGTCTTTATAATACCACTATCTAAGTAAAGTAAATAGGTACGTACTTTTTTTTTAAATAACTAAGTAAACTAATTTACTATTATCGGTTTAATGAAAATCTCGTTGATGGCAAATTTCACCCATTTATACTCAGTTTTTCATCGATTTTTCCCCGTGCTCGGAAAAGTTTCCGAGTTCAGAGGAAAATTACTTATTTAAAGTACCGAAAAAATGCCATTTCTGGTCAGTAAAGTGCGCCGAGCTCAACTTTCGGACGAAGTAAACGATCTGAAAAAGTACCGCCTCACAAAAAAAAAGAGAAAAAATGAACATTATGTCATAACCATTAGATCCTAGGCTTCATTCTGAATCTAAAAATAAATTGCATTAATAGTGTCGACAATAATAACATCGATCCAAAACTGTGGGATCGATCATCAAAAACCAATACTCACCCAAACCAAACACCGAACCGGGCCGGAGATCGGACGTCTTCACGTAGACGGTGTGCACTGCGTTTTGGTCGCGGGCCGCGACGACGGACTCTCGGCCATCACCACGGCTGCCGCCGCCTTGCTTTCGGACCAATGCGTAACGGTCGCGACCGAACGTGGTCGTCTTGCGAACGTTGAGTCGCTGCACGCACACACACCGGCCTTCCAGCACAAAGTAGGCGTCCGTCTCGCCTAAATCGCGATCGCCGTCTGAAAACACAGCGCGCCAAACATGTTGGAACACTTTCATTACGACGACTGTGCACTAAGGGTAAAAGGGTAGTGATTTTTCCCGAACCACTTTTATTAGAATTTTAATTTTTCCTTTTTTTTTCTAGTAGCTGAAGTGCAAAAATAATGTGCAAAGAGATGTATTCGAGTAAATTGAGACGAAAGCAAAACGTATATCACACAGGCTAATTTTTAAGCATGCTCACCCCCTTTTTTGGTAATGAAAATTCTTAAACTTGGTCTTTTTTTTTTTTAATGTTAAATTTTCTATAAAAACTCGTCATCCCAAAGATTTCTATTGGCGATACAAACTTTTTTTTTCAAACAGAAATCTCCTTTTTTACTGCGAAATTTCATTCGAGTCTTTTTTCTGTACATTTTTTGATGTATTGGAATCAAAATTCGAGAAGTATTTGAACAATTAATTTAATTATTTTTAATATTCCCTCTAAAACAAAATCCTAGAGCTGTTACTGTACGAGCACGACGACGGTCGTCGATCGATTCAGCGGCGGCGGTGGCGTTCGAGTACCGTACGTTTCGCGCGAGTCAAACTTTCAGCGTCCGTGACAGTCGCCGACGACGAAGTTATCGAGAACGCCGTCGCCGCCGGTGCGAATTTGTCACGCTATTATTAATGTACACCTAGCGAAACGTTTTATATAGAAAACGGAGAAAAAAATACAAAAAAAAACTTTTGTCACCTGCAAACTTAAACTCGCTTAAAAGTGTCACTAACTTATAAATTATATTAATGAAACGTTTTCACGTATTTAGCGCAGCGCGTCCGTAACGCACAATGACGGGTGGAACAGTGCTATAAGTGAAAACGCGCGTCTAGTCGGTACAGTCGACCGCCGGACGGATTTTCCTATCCCGATTTTTGGCTAGCCGGCGAGACGACGAGGTTCGAAGTACGTCGCGTGTGCTCCACGCCGGGACGATAACTCGGATGCGTTTTCCCGGATTATCGAATTTCCCGAAGTTATACGACGACGTTTTTCCCAAACGGTGTTGTTCGTGAAAAAAAAAATGATTTTTGTTAAACCACATGATAAATACGAATGAAAAAATGATTAAATATTTAAATATCTCCTAATTGTGTAACAAAATCTCGAAAAAATAATTTTAATTATGGTACGATACTACGCAAACTATAAAAACTACCTAAGACTACCTAAGAACAACAACGCCTGATTGACTTAAAATTAAAATGGTCGTCAATTTTAATAAATCGAGAAATACGAAATATTAGGAAATTAAAGTAAAACTAATTGTCGGGTGAAAAGATCGTAAACCGGTATTATTGTATTTTTAGTTGAAAAATTAAGGTGAACGATTGTGATCAATGGATTCTGGAAACTTTGGTTTTCGCGAAATGTTCTTTTGAAGAAATTTCCGTTTCTACTAATAGAAATAGTAATACTTTTACGCAGAATATATAGCAAACGGTTAAACGAATGTGCTCTACTTCAAACGGATCACTGAATTTTCCTCTTAGACGTCCGATCTCTTTTTTCGACCTTATTTTATTAAAAATACATACGTACGTTTGTTTTTATTACTAGCTCATCGATTAATCGGTAGATAAGTATTTTCTGTTCGTAAACCATTCAGTTAGGTCATCGTAAAGAGTAGTTTTTCGTGAAATTTTTCATTTTTACACCAGACGAGTGAATTCAAAATGCTTTCGTCGATTGTTTTGTGTACACAAAAGGAGAATGTATTTTTTTTATGTATGTTCACAGATTTTCCCGTCAATCGTGGACCGACTTCGAAAATTCTTTTTTTTTTTGTTTGTTTGTTTGTTTAGAAGAGTATACTCTCGAGGTAGTCCCATTGTCAAAAACTCAAAGTCTGATGAGAGGATCCCATGGAAATCGTCAAATTCCCCTAAACACCTGAATGAAGGATTACGACAACCTTTTCATTTCTCGTGTGGTTGGCTGACAAATGTATTTGGTTCTAAATCACAGAGTACACAATACCTTCTAATGATTTCACTCAACTCAGGGTGACATACACTTGACCTTTGGAAAAGTTCTTTTGTATGAATTGTACAAAGTATGAACACATGTAATAATAATATCAAAGTTTTACTCTGCACCGACTTCAAAATTGTGAAAAAATTCATAATTACACAATTTACAATAATTTCTAGATTACACCAAACACAACAACAACAAAATATTATAGTGTTGTGTAAAACATTTATTTTTTAGCTTTTAGTTAGGTAAGGTTACTTTAATGTTTTGTGTATTTTATTTGAAGTAGGTTTTCTTTTTTTCAATTTTCATTACTATTGCGAATCCGACACCGAAACGAAACGACTGACGTAATACGACGGAAAACAGCAGATTTCTGAACCACATTGTTTAAAACCGTTTGGGCCTACGGCACGACCTCTCGTCACGAACAGTCGGACGTTTCTGGAGTATGAGTTAATCTTCTTAGGCGCAAAAATCTTCTTGGGAAAATGTTGTTCTGGCCCCGGTGCAGATACGCTCGTTTCCCTACGGTATAAACCTAGACTGCCCATAAACATTGTACAGTGGGTGTTATTGACGTTTCCCGTAATATACTTTTCACTGCAAAACTGTTTTTGATATTTTGTTTCCCCTCCGTTTTTCGACAATGATGCGCGCGTTTTATTTTTTTTATTTTTTCCACACAACCGTCGAACGGCACGAGAATGCACGCGCATTAGGATTTGTTTATCTACCGTGTGCGCAATACACACACACGGGACGTTTCCCGAAGTAAAGTTTTTCATCCGCGTCAGAACGGGTCAAACAGTTTTGAATCGCACATTATAAAAATTTAAGACTTACGTGCGTCTATTGGTTTTTGCCAGACGGCCTTACACTGCAGTTAGACGATTTCCGTTCGCGAGTGAAATAAAGTTTATCATCCGTTCACTTGAACGTAATGCTCAATTTTAAAATTTCCAACATCATATAATATAATATTATTATTATTATTATTGTTACAACTACGTCTGGTGATAATCCATGAGTGTTACCAAATGCGTGATAATGTAGGTAATTTAACGTAAGGGAAGATGTATTTCAATATTTCATTTTTTTTATTTGTTAACATATTTAGTTAATTTTTTTTTTTAGGAACAAACGAAAACAATAGCAGACTCTCGATTTCACACTTACGATCTATTCGTTTGTTGTACACCTTGAAAGTGGTTTATTAGAATTGAAAGGCGTAAAAAATTATGTGTTTCTTCGATCCTCGAAGAAGATGATGGAAATCGGGTTGTTTGATTCTAAGAGACGATAATTTGCTAATGTGTCCGAGCAAAACTTCAGTGTAAAAATATACTATTTGTATATATGACCGTTTTTAGTTATTTGTAGTTTTTTTTTTATGTCAAAACCTGTTAAACGTTTTCTTGCACAAGGAATTTTTTTCCAAAAGATTCAAAAAATGTCGTTCCATCATAATGATCAGATGATCCAATACATTTTTATACATATTTCAAGTTGAATTTTTTTCTTTCAATTTTATTTTATTCTATGATCTTTCAATCTATATTGATATCATGTCAGTAAATATTTCGATTGAATGTAGGGCGAATATTGTTTAAAGTCAAAAATAACTTAACACATAAAATTCAAATAATTGGTAAATAGTAATCGCAAACCTAGTGATCAAAATAGATTTATTTTATGTTAATAAAATACTAACATTACCACATATCAGCTGTTCGGCCACACACGCGCTTAATATGATTATGAACTATGATGATGCAAGATTTATAGATTATATTATATTATTATTTTGAAAATGTATCAAATGTATGATTCTAATTTGATTTAAACTAAAGAAAAAAATAATGTTTAATTTAATATTATTTATGTTTAAATTGATAGCTTTATAGTTTTAATTATTGACAAAAAACAATGGTATAGATACAAATACTACATGAACATACTGTAATACATGATAAGTTTTTCTTTTTTAATTGGTAAATAATAAAGTATACTGGTATTGTGTAAAAAATAAATTAACTTCTTTTTAACTTCATAAAAAGTTAAAACAAATTGCTTATTTACTTTTAACTTAACTGAGTAAACCAACAATTTAATTTACTTTTAACTTTTGATATTTTTTTACTTATGGATATTAACTTAAAGTAACTGAATTAAAAAAAAATCACTAACTTACTCATTACAGCCCAAAAGTCATTAATTTTTTTAATTTTCGTGAAATATGTCAACATATATAATTAACATATGTAATGAAATTTTCAAGTTTCCAGCAGTATTACTTTTGGTGCTATGACTAAATAACTAAAACATATTTTGTAAAAGTGTTGTTTACGGCAAATTTTACTGTTTTTACTCGGTTTTTCGGCAGCTTTTCTCACGCATGGAAAAACTATAGAGACAAGAAAAAATCAACCCTCAAATCTAGAACAATTTATGATCTATAGAGTTGCTGAATAAAACCTTTGAACACATTTAAATGTACTAAAAAGTTTCATCGGAAAAAAATAAACATCCTTGTAAAACCAATAGATCCTGCGCTCCACTAAGAATTTAATATGAAAGGAAGATGATGAAGAAGGAAAAAACTGCGAAATATAACACCGTACTGTCGATTTTTTTTTTTGTTTTATCAAAGTGCTATTTGTTTTGACGATACGAATCCGATGACTCGTCATAATGCCTCTCTCACCATTTCGTGAAACGTGATTGGTGAATAATAAAATGCAATTATGTTCTCCGCAGTTAAACTGTGTTAAAACGTCTGCTACACTGCGAAAACAAAGCCATAAACATGTAATATTTCTGAAGAAACCTTCTTGATTAAAGTAACTATTACCACTTCAATACGACAAAATGTATCGGTGAAAGCGATAAGAACGAACTATCGGTAACAGTTAAATGTTAGGAAAAGGAAACCTATTAACATGTGCTACCACGAGTAATACCACGTGATTCCAGACTTAAATTAAGTACGAATTATATAACAATTGTACGTCCGCCACGTGTCACAAATTTTCCGGATCTTCTGCACCCTTCCGTGACTAAAAAAACTGTAAAAAAAAAAAAACAAATCCTACACTCAATCATGTTCGGCAGATTATAGTTTCTCTACTCCAATCTTTGACACCACGTCATTGGACTAAAAAACAAATGAAATGTATATAGTAGCCGTATTTTGGTTTTGAAGTCATATACCCGACCGGTCTCAGAACTTTATTTTGTGTTAGCCTTCCAACGCGTTTGAAACAATATGAGGAGTTATGGCTACGAAAAGTCAAAATTATGTAATCACTCAAAAACCGACGAATTCAAAATAAGCAGTTCTATGACTTAGGTGTGCGTGACAGCGAGTAAGAATACAAGATTTTGATAATAATTATCAAATTTACAAATTTAATTTCAGAGCGATCCGCACGAGCATCACAATCAAATGGTTATTTACTCCACGCTACAAATCAATGTTTTATGAATTATGCTAGATTATGTTTCGAATACGCCAATTACAACCCTATACGAGATCGTATCTAATACAATGATTCAAGCGATACTGTTTGAAAGTCAAACCCACAGGGACTGATAATTGGTCATTAAAACTAAAATTGTCTTGTGGTCAAAGTCTATTGTTCATTGCAACATTACTAAAATGCGTCCTAATTCGTGTAAATAAAACACACACACACACATTGCAAATATAATGTCAAACTAATGAATTATTGTGTTGCACATCAAACCCAGGACGTTTCAGTGAAGAAAACAATAAGGAACGATAATGTTTTCGACAAACAACAAAGCCGTTCTCCCCCCCTCCCCAAATCATTCTGGCCTATGTATTTATTTTATAGTCATGAATTGCGCATCGCCTATGTGATTTATTCGCATATTCCAGTTTGCAGATCATAAAAACTAAACATCGAGACCTCCTGCGTACTTTTTTTAGTACGCAAACCACAATAATAGATCGAAATACTTATGACATGATCAATATGTTCGGCCTTAACCTTTATAGCACAATACATACTCGTGCACCACAGCTATACACGTGTAACGTACTACATGATATTTAAATGTGTCTTTCGAAGATTTTAAAACCCAACGCATGCTATTTTTAGTTATTTTCTGTTACAGGTACGCAGGTGAAAACATAGTTTCATATTTTCTTTAATGTCTAGACTATGATATGTTTATTCCTTCGACCAAAGCGAAAACCGTGTAACAGCAAATTTCACATTTATACCATTACAGTATAAATGATAAAAAATCTACAAGTTCGAATGTCCGGCGTGTTGGTGCGTTGACGATTAATATGTCCGAAGTCTGCATGTGCGTAAATACGCTAAATGTACGTACATCAAAACAATAAAACAGTTATTGGATCTATTTTTTTTTTACATTCAATAAAATAAGCATAATACGCATATTAAAACAACGTACCAAGTGAATGCTTTGAGTCTGTAATCTGAACACGTCACGGATAAATTATTACAAAAAAAATAATAATAATAATGCGTTTAAAATATACGTAAAATGGATGATTTTACAGAATTGTATTTTTATTCAAATGCACAAGCATTGAAGGGACAGCGTAGTGCGGTGGTCACACAGTTGGCTACGACGCGCCCGGTCATCAGTTCGAACCCGGCTCAGTGCAAAAAAACATTCTGCAGAATTAACTCTGTAGTCTCTCCCCCTGCCATCGTTCTGGTTGCATTGCACTGCCCCCCACCGGACTCACTCCACTAGGAGTGAAGTCCACACATGTGAGAATTATCTTTTTAAGAGAAGATTGGTAACAAGTGCCACACTTCTACCGAAAAGATATCGACAAAGACCTGACGGCCGTTTCGATAGAAATATAAGAAAAAAAAAAAATGCACAAGCATAATAGGGTTTGAAGAAGTTATTTAAAGTCTCTATAACAGATTCAATACCAGAAAACGGTGTTATAAAAAGCACATAATTCATTGATCCTAATTACAAAAGTTTTTTTGTTCGAATTTTAACAATAAATTATCTGTAAAATGCGGACTGGAACAAAAAAAAATATGTGAAAGTTGAGAAAAATTAAAAAATTAATAACAAATCTCGATTGAAGTAGCTTAGATAAAATTGATTTTTAAAAACGAACATGTTTTCAATTAACTTTTAATGTTAAAGTCAGTGTTTAATATATTATTGATCTACCATTATATTGCAATTTCACTGACCGGATAAAGTGCAAATGATTTTTTTATTACGTATATAGTTTTTGTCTTGAAGGAGAAAAATAACTTCGGAATTCTACGAACAAATTACTTGATTTTAATAGTAAAGATGTGGTAAACTTACATTTTTACTTGCAGTTATTCTACAAGTATTTATTATTTAGGGTAAAATATCATCATGGAATAAATTGTATTTAAATGATAAATTATACACAAGTTTAATAGTTGTTTTATCAAATTTGTGTTTGAAACATCCCAAAAAGCATACTTCAAAGAATTAAATTGAATCAGTCGGGTAGGGATCGGATAATTATATGTTTTCCTACTAAAATATGGACTTATAAATTCATAATTCATATGTTTACCTTTACAGATCACACGTTTAACTATTTTTAATTTTTTACTTTTTTTTTTTTTTTTTTTTTTTGTTGATTCATCTCGCTGGAATACGCATTCGATTGAGAATTGGACTAGGAAAATTTGACGTGATGATGGTTTGAAAAAAAAAAAATAAACATATATTTTTTACCTCCGAAGCTCGCAACGCGCGCGTGTATAGCGCACGTCATCGAAGTAACCAAAACTTCATACACTGGCAACGCGTACTCGACGATGCACGCGTTCAGGACACGATATCACGATATCCACTCTATGGTAGGTACGACGAGTTTACGACATAATATTATGTGCACGTACATAATATTTACTCTTTACGAGCTCGTTCGTTTTACATAATACGACGACGGGAGAGATTTATAACATGATATCGAATCCGTTCCGACCACGAGGTCGATTCTAACGGCCCGTGTTTTTTAATTTTCAATATTCTATCACCGTTCGCACGATATGCGCCATAATAATAATATTATTATTGCGTTATAACGATATTCGTGTATTACAAGTAGACCTGTCGAAGATTTATGGCGATCGATTTTTCAAGTGGCAGTGTTCGTTGTTAATTGTTATCGGCCGCGTACGTCGCGCCGGGCAAATAAATCTGCCGCCCTTGTGATTTATCAGGTTATAACGGTAATAGTGTAGTAAACGTTCGTGCCACGGTCTTTGCATAATTTTTTTCATCGTCCACGTCGCGATGAATAATCACGTGGTGTTAAATCTTACACGCGAGCGCCACGAGGGCGTGTTTGTAAAAGGGGGGAGCTCGACGAGCCCGTGTCTCCCAGTCCCCGTTCGTCGTGTATCTCGTTTTATTATCCATTATAATACCACCGGCGGTAATCGTTGGACAGTGGACCGTAGCGTTTGCAAATTCTAGTGTTTTTTTTTTTTAATATAAACGTAAGGTGAACTCTTACGCTCTGTCGGATCCTACGACTTTTTCGAAACGCACGTTTTGTTCGAGACTCACTAGATCTTTTGTTTCCGTTTTCGTTCACGCTGTCACTTGTACGTACCTATCTATCGTCGACAACGTTTATTTAACGGCGTAAGATATTTCGCTCATTCATACTTAAATAATACGCACAAGCTGACCCATGTAACTTTTGACGATAAACTTTGAGTTAATTTCGTTATTTTATTATTATTATTTTTTTTTTTTAATTAAAAATGTTCATACCTTAACATTTTTGAAAAATTCAAAATGTTAACTCTTTTGTTATCTTTGTGATTACTGGGGAGCGCTCTTTATAACATAATACTATAAAAGAGGATATAAATGTTGATATTTAAATTTATACGATAAGACCAATAGTTTTAGACGTATAAATATTTAACGTTTAAAGTAGCTGAGTAACGACAGTACATTATATGTAGACATTTTCAACGACCCAATTAATCCAGTTATTATGTAATATTATTCTGTAACTAGTAGTTTCCATTTCAAAAACCTGTGTCTTCATTGATACAAAATAGTTTCAAATTTGTCTTCGAATAAATGCTACCAGAACAAATATTCTCAAGAATAAATAGCCGCGAAAAATATGCTCGTTTAATATTACGTATACCGTCATTCGAAATAACCACGAATGTTAATGATTGCAAACTTTTTTGTACAAAATGACGTGTCACGCTGTATTTGTTTTATTTGATAGTAGACCAATTTTATATTCGATTTTAAATTAAGTTAAAATATTTTTATTTTTTTTTTATAATTTCCAATATTAACGAAACAAAAAGAATATTCAAATCATCAGTCTAAGTACACAATCGCGATTTTAATTTATACCATAACGTAACACATAAGTACATACACAATAATCGTACGAATACGTAAATTGATTTTAATATTATTCTACTATTATCTATGTCGGAACTGACATATGTTGATGTGATATTATTTTCTTCGTGTCGGAAAACTCACATTCGTCCCGAGCATTCACCTCGGCACACTACGAAAAGAGCCCTAATTCCACGTCTACAGGCTTAGAGTTCGGGAGGAGGGAAAGGTTGGTTCCGCCGGACGTCCGACACTGCGCTCGGTAAGGTGTCCAACGATGGGATTCCGCGGATCCGAACGCGGCCTGCCAGCAAACAGCCGTTACCGCTGTAACATATTTACACTCCAGTCGATCCGTCGGACGGCGATCGATATTATTGCGGCGTGAAGTGGGCCTGAGAAAAAAAAACCATTCGTTCGTTCGCCGGTCACTAGAGTCTAGACACGAGTGCAGTTTATCGAGAACCGAGGCCGAAGAGGTGTTTTTTTTTTTTTTTTTGATATCCCCTCTCTTTTTAAATATTTTTCGATATTGGAAAAAACTATGCACAGACTTTTGCGTCCCCGCAACTACGTTTGCAAATATCGTGTTTCTCGGTGGCGCGTAGGCGTACGAGGCTCGTACGCGTTGTACGGTAATAATAATAATAATAATAATAATAACAACCTAACGATCAGAGCGCCGCCGCGGAGACTTTCCAATTTCGTTTTCACGCGACTGCAACGATAAACACGCGTAAAGACCAGTTTCCGCTCACTCGGTCGTTAACTGCAGTTGTCGCTCGTGTCGCTACGGGTACGTCAGTGGAACACGCGTTGGCGCGTCGAACTCGGCTCATGCAGAAAACGGCGTTTGCGTTAACTTTGATATCGGTTAAAAAATATTCTCGTAGGATATGAGCAACGTAAACGCCGTACAGTATCGGGCTTTTAGTTGAAAACCATGGCGATACTACGTATACTCTCGAACGAATTTGAAAAAAAAAAAACCAAGAAGAAATATTTATACATTTTGTTTTCAAATTTTGGTGTCTTTTTGACTTGGGTAGTCCCAAGTTTGTATACGTTTGAAATGCATAATATACGTATACTATATTATGATATTGTAGGAGCTCGTGTGACGAGTTCGAATATACATAATAGTTATTTATCGATCCGTCCGTGACAATGGCATCGTTTCAGTTTTTGTTAGAGAGAGGAAAACGTTTTGATAGGCCCTGTATGACTAAAAAAAAAAAAAAACTGACCGTTTTGTTTGCTGATTAATTCACGTTTGGATTTTTATCATATACTACTGCTACTTTCTAATTACTATTGCGCACAATTAGCCTACGTTTTACATGAAAAAGTTGTATGGAGCTCAATAAAAATATCACAAATTACTTATATCTGATACTTTATTAAAGCATTTTTTTTCCAAGAAGAACCAAACATTTTTTTGGCTTTTAAAAATAAACTCAAAGTCACCCTTAGATATGATTATTTTACTTCGAATTTAAAAAAATGATAGAAACTTCACTGGACATACGCAAAAGACAAATCACCAAGCCCCAAGGTTATGATACACAATTATAACCGTACGTAGAGTACGCTTTCGACTGCAAGTTTCCGGTCGACATCTTCGCAAAACCGTATAGTCTTTTTGTAGAGAATCCTGAAAAACTACAATAAAAATTATTCGGACGCCAACCCGAAAACTTACACAAAATATTATTAGATTTTTCAACACTGTGAAGTGTGCCCTTTTAACAACTAACTTCGAGGCTACATTTTTGCTAAAAACCAACTAATCGATTACTTTATTATCGAACCAACGACCGAAAAAATTACAGACAATATGTGTGATGAAGAATCTTTAAACACACCATGAAGCAAAAGAGCCGCTACATCAAATCATAATATGGTCTAAAGTCTCTGACAAAATGAATTTGACATCGAACCGTAATGTTTATAATGAATTAATATTTTATTTTAAGAATTTCCATTCTAAATTCTGTAAACTATCCATACCTTTTTACACGCTTAAAAAAGTTTTGATGAGCGTAAAAAATTGTACGCTTAATTAGGCACTTTAATCGTTTTTGCATAGAAATATAATTAATACCGCTAGAAACAAATGGTAAATGTATGCCTTTTGTCAGCGAAAGTATGTATTATCATTATCATTATTATTATGACCAAATTATATCAAATTTATTTGTATTCGTTTCTTTTGGAGATATCTAGAGATAAAACAGTATAATTTTCGAAAGTAAAAACGAATAAAAAAAAACTAAAAATAAAAGTAAGGCCACGTCAGAGAGATCCAATATAAACGGTCGGGGTCGCATGTAAAAATGTCAACGTCGATAAATAACGGTTAAGTCTCTCCCCTCCTAAAACCCTTGTCCTCGCTGACCGTGAAAGTCTTTGGGGAAGTCGGCAGGCTCTGCACCAAAAAAGGTTGGACGGCTAGTCTCGGGCACTCGATTGGTCCTTCGGGATAACTCTGTGACACCGAAATCGAAAAAATACTAGGAGATATCGTTTTTTTAAACTTCATTTAAATACACGTATTAACCTTAGAAAAAAACCTTTATTTATTATTACCCAAATAGGATCGTTACAATAAAATACTTTTGTGCACATAAAGGATCTTTCTCCCCGTCCCATATAATTCCTATGGGAATACTTATCGGCATAATACAAATAAAATACGAGTAGGTACATATTTTGTCCAGCGCCGCATTCAGTTTTCTCACTGTTGTTCGTATTAATTGAAAACAGGTGCTTCCCGCGAAAAAGAAAAACCCGGGTGATTTTAAATTGTAAACACAATATCTTCTTTTTGTAAATAATAATTAGCCTTAAGTGTTTAAACAGTATACGTAAACTACATCAACTTACATGATAGTGGAAAGCGTTAAGTACATTTTAACACTCAAAGTCATCTTAAATTCTACGTAAATCATACATTTTTAATTTGAAAACGCAGATTTCTGTTGCATTATTTAAACGAAATCAGATTTGGCAGTACATTCGGTATAGTAATAAACCAAACAAACAAAAATGGCATGATATTTACCCACACAACCATAATATACTCATAATACGTACGTTTAATGTAGATAATAATTGTTTTGTAATTGTACAGTGCACACGCGTGCGTGAATTAAAGTTACACATTTAAGTGTGTAAATCAATATTGTATGATACTGAACAACATTAAAATACAATATTAGTATCGAAAATAAATAAATAAAATAAACAGTTAATATCTATATTTAAATATTTATTTGTCGACGTTATTATTGGCTTAATGGTATTCAATCATTCATCATTAGGATTATAATTATGTCGTGTTTCAGACGAGTAATAATCATAAAGTTGAATAATCATAAATACGATAGGAAAATGCAAAAGAAACACATTTTCTCGTTAAAATAATCCGATGACGATATATGAGTAAGACAGACGTGTATTCAGAAAAGAAAAATCCATATAAATAAAACATACGAAAAAACTTTCCAAAAAAGTTGTATGATAGATGTTGAAGTGAAAAAGAACATCAAGAGCAAAGCGTAATACCCGAAATACAATGGAAAATAATTTGCTTAACGAGACGACTGACAAGTGCAAAGGTGAAGCGTGTGTGGAATGATTGATGGACAAGAGTGTAGCGTTGCATCGAGTCTTAGGATTGAGCCCTCATTGTTTCCTTTGGTAATTTTAAGACATAACAAAATTTAATAATGAGTAAGTTTAGAACTTTTTATAGATTTTTCTGCCAATTTCTGTAGCTTTAAAATGAATTGTACTCAAGGTAAAAAAGTGTTTTTGAAACATTTTCGCGTAATATTCGAATGAAAAAACAACCAATATTCGTGTCGAGGTGATGAAAAAATAAGTTCTTTTAGGTGGCGTGAATTTTTTCATCGAGTGGATTACTATTATTTACACGACATACTGTTACTGCATTCACCACCGAAAAGTTTCATGTTATTTCCAGTTTGTTGTATAGTATGTCTGAAACTATGCAGTGAATTTAACTTCAAACGAAAACGGATCAAGTTTTTATAATACATAGGTTTAGTTAAATACGCATATTGGGAATTAACACTAATACCAATGGAAATGAACAGTGGTAACGAGTAAAATGATGAGGAATTTGAAAAAAGGCGATAGGAAAATTGATCCTAATATGGTGTTGATGTGGATTACAAAAACATGTTGTTAGATCGTGATGAACGGAGGCTACAAAAATAGTCGAGGAACAATACGAGGGAAAGAAGACCGAGAAACAATTTGAGACCGATTTTCACCACGCAAACGATAAGTGTTCACACACATTTTTTTCCCTCTTTTTTTTTTTATTTTAATTAAATAATTTGAACTCGAATTATACACGAGTAAGAAATCGACAATGAAAAATATGTTATTAGTTTACATGCGTTATGAAACCGGTAAAAGTCTGCGGCACACTGTGGTACGATATTTCGTCACGATACGATCGTCGTTACGATGTCGGTACGACCGCCCTTTATTATTATTATTACTATTATTATTATTATTATTATTATTATTATTATTATCCAAAACAATGCTCGCCGCCGGACAAACACTCGCGTTGCGATCGAACGCTGGCCCCGGCCGATGAAAAACAATATTTCTCGCGTAGATCACGCGGACACTATGCGTAGATACTACTAGCGTCTGCGTAGCCGCTGGCGTTCGGTGTTTGTCGGCTCGACGGCTAGCGATCGCGTTTTACCGCTGTGCCCCGGCGTGAGATTCAATCAAGTACAAACAATATCACGGGCCCGTAAATCACTATTGTCGAACACCAACCCTGTCATACACGTATTTGGGAGCGTGTTTTGAGTTCAGCGTGACGCGACCGCAGCGACAAAAAAGCGAGTGCCACGACGGTATTTATTTTCAAGCTGTCGCCCAGACAGAGCGCCTACGGGACCGTGTACGAGAAGGCGGGCATCGGATAGTGGACACGATCGTCCGGGAGATTTTTATTTTATTTTACTTATTTATTATTATTATTATTTTTTATTTTTTTTTTGGAAATTCTGTTTTACAGTTGAACTTAATAAAATCATATTACGGCGTCGTAAAAAAACAAACGAGAAGTTATAATTAAATAATTATCACTACCAGTTATGACGGATTACAACGAATGGCAGTCATAGCAGAGTCAATTTGAACAAGAGTTGAGTTTTTTTTTTCAAAATAACAGTTTGTTACGCTGATTATTTTCTTCCGTCCAAAACGGACGGGTACGCCACTGAAAATCGCTGTGGTGTATATAAAAAAAAAAAAAAAAACATAATTCAGAGTAAACTCTCGCATAATGTACACGTCGTATTATGTTTCTCTAGTCAGATCTATGCTGTCAACAGGGGGATTGTAATGTTTGGCGCTCAGAATAAATATTGGTCAGACGAAAAATTGGAAAAAGTTAAAAAAAAAAAAACGGTCGGGATGTCTCTCCTCTAAGTCACAGACGGGCAGGTCAACCTTCAGAGACTGTACTATTGCAATGTGGACTAAAGCTATGGTTTCCTAGAAAAGCGGTGCCGTTATCTAGCGGCCGTAATATAGCGTTGGGTGACGTCACCCATACGTTTTCTATAAATAACATCGGGGTAGGTTTCCTAGAATACGTTGAGTGTCACCGTAACGTCAAATAGCGGTGCTGTCAGTTGCATGACGGCCGTCATAGCGGTGATAGACATTAGTTCAACGTTTTTTGCGTGTAGCGGTGTGCATATTTAATTAATATAATGAGTGGAAACGTGATTTGGACGAGCGAAAATGACGAGCAATTAATTGATTTTGTCAAAAATCATGAAGCTTTGTACAATATTAAATCCAAAGATTATAGACAAGCCCAGATGAAACAAAATTTGTGGAACGAAATTGGAATAACACTTCAAAAATCAGGTGTGTATAGTACTAAAATGCAGTAAAGTAAAAAATTCAATAAATATTAACTAATTTCATGTAAAACACTTTTTTCAAGCTTAAATTTAATTTATTCAACATTATTTTAAATAAAGTTTAGAATAGTTATATGTTATTTTTTGTTATCGTTTACGTGTTGTCACAGATACTATTTTAATATAAGAATAATGAATATATTAATTATTAATATACAAGAGATGCTTTAAAGTAAAAGTAATTACCACAATAAATATATTATATAATAATCACAATTAATGTCGCATTGCATAACTATGCTGCCACTCTACAGCCCCTGGACCGTTGAAATAATTTTTGAATATTTCTCGAATTTGAGTGTGATTCACTTTGGCACGCACATTGTGTTCTGTTATAGGGATTAAATTTTCAGTTGGAAGTGGTAGTGCATCATCAAAATGTTTTTGACCTGGAGCAAGTACTTTTGCTCCCCGTAAAATATTATATAATATGCATGCACATGTAATCAATTTGTCTGTAGTTTCTGGGGCAGTAGCAATAGGCAGGAAAAAGAGTCTGAAATAACCGCATAAAATTCCGAAAGTATTTTCAGTTGTTCTCCGAGCTCTAGATAGTCGATAATTATATACAGCTTTTGATGGATCATGTACAGATTGCTGTCTTGGATAAGGTTTCATCAGGTTTTCGTGCAGAGCAAAAGCTTCATCCCCTACTATGACATGGGGTACAGCAGTATTTGTCCCGTGTATTTCTTTTGGTGCTGGTATATTGAATGTATTATTTTTTATCATTTTCCCTATTCGACTCTTTAGGTAGATACCAGCGTCTCCTTCTCTACCATAGGAACCAATATCAACAGCAGTGAATTTACAATCCGCATCAACGACTGCTAGCAAAACGATTGAATAGTACTCTTTATAGTTAAAATATAATGATCCACTTCGTTTGGGAGCCTTTATTCTTACATGTTTCCCATCTATCGCCCCAACACAGTTCGGGAAATTCCATTTTGAAAAAAATTGACTACTGTTTTGTCTTAGTTGATTTTCTGTAGGCGACGGTATGGTTAACTCAAACATCCTTTTAATAATGGCCTCAGCAACTTCTCTTATTATGACACTTATCCAGGAATGTGTATTATTAAATTTGTAAAACAACTAAACATGTAATAAATAATATTTGACGACGTTGGTGTGGACGGTAAAATGAAAAAAAAAACAAGTACATTATACACGCTTGCCACGCCCGTGATGACTGTCACTTGCTCCCGAATAAACTCGACGTCGGTTTTTCTGAACGAGATATCATAAGTACGTTGTTTTTATAGGAAGACAGCAAATAAATTGATAAGGTAAAAACAAATAATAATAAAAAAAAAATTTATATATACCTACAGGTACACTACGGTCTACGAAATATTTCATAAACATAAGTGTATACTCGTACATATACTTAATAGGTAATGAGTTTGAAATTTCAAGCTCGGTGAATAATCCTATACATGACAATATTGTTTGGCGTCGCCACGATTGATTAAAACGATAACATAATTTCCTTGATTGTGGTTACAACCGACATTAATGAGCGATTCAGCAAATGTACCGAACGGATATTCACGCACACAACACTAGAAGAATGCACTAATTCATGATTGAATTTGGATATTAGTATGGTAATTAGAATAACAAAAGTAAATACATCATAAATCCCTCACAATGAATATTTGAATATTCTCTTTTATAATATTACGTTGTAAATAGTGGTGACCTATAATGAAACCATAAAAATAAAAAAAATCACATTGATATAAATACTAAAACTTGATTTTTTGCCATTAAAATAAGTTCTATTTTCGTTTTAAATTTTACATGAAAAACATTCAGATTTACACACTGTGCAATCAAGTTTCGATAGCTCGAATTTAAAGGGAGGTATTGATTTATTTGACTAGTCTATTTTTCGAGTTATATATCTGCTGATTATTTTACAACACAATAGTTGTTTGAGGTGTATATTTATGGCTGAAAATTGATATATATTTTGTATTTAGCGACTTTGAGTTTATCTCTATTGTTTTACCTCCGGCTTACGTGACAAATATTGCATAGGATATGTAGAAATTTCCAAGTTCTCGAGTTCTCGAGATTCGATTCTACAACATTTATTCACAGTTATCAAATAGTGATCCAGGGCCGGCGAGAGCTTTGGTGGGCCCCAGGGCTGATTATTTCCGGGCCCCGTCACTTATATATACTTATTTTACTGAAATTTATATAGCTGTATAGCATTTTAATACAGTAGCGATACTTAATATTAACTTAAGTTGGATGAATTGTAAATAAAAAAAAACAATATTTGGTATATAAAATCTTTTATTAAAATTGAAGAAAATAATATTAACAACTATTGAACAGTAATTAACGAATAATTAGGTTCAGTTAAAGTGTTCCCTTTCTGGCCTTTTTTATGTCAAAATTTAGGAATTTACGACTATATTATATATATATATATATATATATATATATTTTATCCATATTAATAATAGCACACACTATATAAAAACCAACTACGCGATTATACCGATCGAAACCGCAGTGAATGCGCGTTTGTTTTGTTAGCTATGTGTGTTCTGTGTTGCGTATTTTGTACAATACAGTAGGTATATATATTATAGATAGTTGTTTAATTTTGAGCAAACGGACGATAATGGCCTGGGTCTACAAGCCTGTGCGGCTATGCCTAAATACGCCTCTGTAAACGGGCCCCCTCGGAGGTCCGGGCCCCGGGGCTCTGGCCCCTACTGCCCCACCCTCTCGCCGGCCCTGTAGTGATCTAATACTTGTGTATAATTTGTACATACCTAACTATTTTTAAATCATATTTGATTAAACCATTAATCAAATAACATCGTTTTTGTTTTTAAATGAATAGTCATTTCGACAAAACAACTTTAAGACTATCTATTAGATTTAATCATATACAAACGACTCTTGGAAATTTTATTTCACTGCTAAAATGTTAGAAATTCAACACGATGTGTACTTCTTGATACAGTATAGTTTTTATAATGTAAGTGTTTAAAAAGTACTTTTAAATTATAAGTAACAATGTGTTATTAGATACATTTTTATGTTGGCATTATAATCAAATCTATTTCAAAATGTAGTGAAATTATAAATGAAAAAATATATATCGTTAGCAACATTCAGTGTAACTTGTCGATTTACGACGTTTTTCCAATTTATTTTGCACTCTTCAGTTATAGCTGCTTTTTTCATTACGAAATAAAGCATACACTTTAAAATAAACATGGCAGATGGTACGAATACGTAGACGCTTGATTTTATATTTTACTTTACGTGACATTAAATAATAATCACATCTGATGTTTCAAAGAGGGTCGTCGGTGTCCCGCTCATAGCCCAAGGCTTCACTCCTGAACCTCCGGGGACCTTCAGACGCGCAGCGTAACATACTTCAATTTTAATAATTCTTCAAATAAAAATATGTATTTTTTCAAAAGGAATTGTGGAGTCGCAGTGAAAAGTTGAATCCGAAATGTTTTGATTTCCATGGTCAATAAAACAATTGATCTTATGGAAGGGCTATAATAAACCGCCCTGACTTGACCTGGCTTAATCGAACGGGATGACGCGTATAATGGACAAATGAATTCACGACTTTTGTTTTTTCGCGTAATAACGTATTATGGTTGAGGGGCGAGTATTGAAATGGTATTCGTACTGACTATTCATTGCGAGGAAGTCGATTACACGAATGGTCAGGTATAAAATTATTATGTACCCTAAATACACATTACACGTAAATCATAAACGTACCACTATAGAAAAATGCTGTAAAAACGCAGTTTCTAGCCGATTTTTTTTTTCTATATTTTTTTATATATTATGTATACTGTTATTAAAAACAGCTTAAGTACGATGCGTGGCCACCATCATAATATGTGTATAACAACAGTACTTACTGTAGCGTGCTTTATGCATTGTGTGTGTGTGTGTGTGTGTGTGTGTGTGTGTGTGTGTGTGTGTGTGTGTGTGTGTGTGGCAGGCTATCCGCTTAAAACGATCGTTCACACACACGCACACACGCGTTCAAGTACTTATTGTACCTGACGTGTGTGATGTTTATGCATTTTAGTATACGGTTCAAACCAAGCCCTCTACCTTAGAATATTTATACGATAATAGGCGCACATATAGGTACCTTCGTACATTGGTATAATAAAAGAAGAAGGAAAAGCCGCCGCCGCCACACGCCACAAACGTTTCGCAGACTAGTTGCGGTCGAAATAGCTTGTGGGTAAAGCGATAAAAAAAAGAGAGAAAATTGGCTGCCAGAATGATCGTATTTTCAAGCCCAAAAGAATCTACCATTACCGATTGATTTCTCCGAAAAATAACCAAAACGAAATATTATAGAATTAAATAATGACTTCCAAAAAATATGTGTTTATTATATTTTATGTGTGCAACTCTAGTCACATTATGCTCATAATATTATAATCGTTTATGATTAGAATTATTTATCATAATTATTTCACAAACGTTTGAAATTGTGTTATCAGGCTACCCGTATTTCTCATATTTAATTTTTAATCGACGTATTTTTCGAAAAGAATTATCAGAAGACAGTTCTTCTTTAAACTCCCAGACGTTATCATGAGTGCTGAATAAGTATTTTGTGCAATAATCCGTCATCGTCGTATCGACTCGTAATAAGTGTTGAAAATATGGACACAAGTCGATCAGTATTAGACGTTATCATTGAAATACCAACGGAATTTTGGTATCAAAAAAATATCCCCTCGAGTCATCAAATGCGAAATCGTTTAGATTAATGGGAAAAAAATTAACAACAGTCGTCACAACGCATGAGACCGTTTAAAATAAATATTCCACGTAATGGAAAAACATAAAAACATCCTCAACCGTTTCACCGTCAGTTACTTTTGATCAATATCCATGGCGAGAGACGTCTCGTCACTTATGAAAATGCCTATAAAAAAAAAAAAAAAAATAGGTATCTGAGACGCACTCGTTGTCGTCGTGATATTATATTTTAACATTGCGTATTCGCCGGATTCGCATACGTTTCAATTATTCGTCACGTGCTGTTCACAAAAACGACTCGCCTCGTCGATTCGGCACGAGACACCGTCAAATCCGATACGATATTAAATTCATCGTCGTAAAACGATCGAGGAAACATACGCGGGCACCGTCGAAACCTATTAACTGTGAAGAACAGCAGAAATCCTACAGCGCGTCGGATTAGTTATTAATTAAGACTCTTCTTCTACTGCTATCTGGCACGTGAATGACAACATTATAATGTTGTGCGTGAATTAATAGATTATGACTAGGGCCCGGATTTAAATGCACTTAAAACCATACAAATATGCTCTAAAAAATAGCCAAAAATGCCCTTAAAAAATGCATTTTCCCACAAAAAAGACCTTAAAAATGAAAAAATGACTTTAAAAATGACATATATTGTTTTATATAATTTGTAATTTATAAATAAGATTAAATTATTTTTTATTATTTTATTAAAAAAAAAAACTGAAAAATTGATTGATGTTGACTCGCATATGGTCGTTGAATCGAAAATTTTTTTTCAGCTGCGACTTAAATATTACAAATTTTACTAAGTAAAATAGTCCCATCTGTTGTAAAGTCGTCTTTTCTGAATTCATTTACGTAGTCACGCTAGCGAGAAGAAGTAGACGATTTTATCTTGGGCATTATGTAACACGAGCAATGACCACGACGAACACGAACTGACTGATTATTTGTGATTTGACGGAATACAGTCAATAATAAATGAAGATAAGACAAAAATTGAATAGAATAATTTATTTTCAGATAATATTTTGAATTGACTAAATTTGTATTGTATATTGAACATATATGCATTAAAAACAAACAAAATGACCCAATAATACTAAAAATGCTCTAAAAATGAAAAAAATTCGAAATATGCAAAAAAATGCAATGTAAAATTTGTAGCTATGAAACCCTCGTTACATGAAATGAATTATGTAGGTACTTGGAACGCATTGTGTAAGATCAACCAAAAAAATATACATTTTGCATTGAAATCCGGGCCCTTATTATGACAGTATATTGTTTTGCTTTTTTCACGAACATAATGCGATGTTACTTATATTTGAACACACAAGTGTGTAGTCTCCCCAGTAAATATATTTGTTTGAAATCGACGCCGATCGTTTATTTTTTACGTGTTTATAAAAAAAATCGCATCCAGAGTTGTACCTATAAAGTTCTTTGGAAGTCGCTTTGTCGCTTTTTCTCACAATGAGCAGACTGAAAATCGTGATTTTTTGCATTCGTGAAATCAAATCAAATACTGTACAAATGATACGAGTGCTGGTTTTAGCGCGTGAATATTCGTTTACGTTTACGGGAAAGAGAAAATGAGTAAGCGAAGAAAAAAAAAATCAGAACTTTACAGAATTTACGATTGTTCACAGTCGTTTATGAACACGTTTCTCATTCATTTTTACGATTTTGACTTTTTAAGTATCAACTCGATCAATTTTTAACTATACTACAACAACAAGGTACTTCGGTCGTCTAAAAAAGATTATTTTTTCAAAACTGTAGGTATACATCTACCTTCGACATCAGGGTTTATTTTTTATTTTTTTTTTATTGAGAGAAAAAAAAGAGGCTTCAACATCTGGGGTTATTAGCCATGTATACATTTTACGTTGTATGAGTTACATTAATAATTACATTTAAATAAAAGGTTACAAAAGTCTTAAATTATGGATATAAAATTTAACAGGGTTTATTTATATTTAAAGATTTAGTAAACAAATATTCACATTCGATCTGGGTTTAATGACACCAAATCGATTTTCAGGACGTTTTAAGACCCCGGGTTATTTTATTGGAATCGTATTAGGGTTTTCCTTTAATTTTTGAATAATTTGTTCGGGCATCGAATCGGATGCATCGGTGAACGTACGAAATTAATGAAATATTACAAAGACAATAATCTTTCAAAAGCGCGGCGTTTCAAAAACATTAAGGCGCGCGTGTATGTTTGGTCAACGTATCAGCGATGCGTTGCGGCGTTTGGCTACCAAACCAGTCGACGACTACACGACTCGAATAATTCAGTTATTTGGCAATCCGTGTCACGGACAGACAAGGCATTATAATCACGTGTAATCTGCGATACGCTTTGCTTTCAATATTTGATTTTAATTGTTTTATTGCAAACCACACGTATTGTATGAATATATTTTGATGAAGTTATCATCAAATACAATGCTCGGTATACCCAGTTTCAAGGCTGGGCATAAGTCAAGTAAGTTATAAGTTTGAATTGAGTTAAAAAACTAAGTCAAACTTTGTATACCGGTAAATTTTAAATTAGCTGAGTTACGAACTTGATTATTTTATTTTATCATTACCTTTTCGTCGATAAAGTTAAATTCGAATTTGCGCTGTCGATCGTCATAAAAGCATTTCTGAAGTTAAATTATGTAGGATGAAAAAAATAAATGAAATTTAGTTTATTTCGTGAAGAACTGTGAACTCAGTTTTTGACTTAGTTGACGTGCTAAAAACACACATTAACTTTACTGTTAACTTAATAAAAAAAAAAAAAAAAATGTATAAGGTAACTTATCTGAATTCAAACAATATCATTAACTCGCCCGGCTTTGCCCAGTTTTGAAATCAAGGACGTGTTTTTTTTTCTATCAGCGATCCTGCGGCGAGATCGATTTAGCGAGATCACTCGGAAAGTTATCGTAAATCGATCCTCCCCCATCGCCCATCTCTCGGCATCTCTCAGCGATCCCCCAGTCGTGACGCGAGTCGAACGAGCGCGTACCGAAATGATATATGTATTATCAACTAAACAACGTACGACGACGGAGCATACCGAAAACGACATTTTTCGCCGGGAACCGTTTCACGGCCGACGTCTTGGCGCACTCGCGTTTCTCCGGGTCCGTGAGCTCGGCCAGCGGCCGGATCCGGTCCACCGCGTCCGCCACCTCGGTCAGCTGCTTTTGCACGGACGCCATGAGAGCGTAGTCCAGCTGCCGGCAATCGTCGTCGTCGTCGTCGTCGTCGTGGTCGCCTTTGTCCGCCATGACTCTTTTCACGACCTCCCTGAACGCGTCCATTTACACCGAGGCACACGTGGAAACGGACAGAGCAAGAGTGCAAGCGGAAATGCGGGCAAGAGCTGAAGCGGCGAAGGACTTGGGCGGACGTGACTTGCGAACCGGAGACGACCGCACGGCACCGGACTTCCGCGGCGGACGTCGACGACTCACGTGTTACGTTCGCGGCAGCGGTACGACGATATAATCACAGGGCGAAATATAGAGCTAACCTCCTCTGCACGACGTCGCCGTGGTGCCGTTTGATCGATAGCCAAGTCGGCTCACGCGGCCGTCGTTCTCGGGCACGACGACTGAGAACGACGCCCGGTCGAACGGTTTTCCTCTGAATTAGTGGCACCACCCGACTGTTGGTGATTATGCGGCGATGATCCTACACACCTCTTTGGTATTTTAGATTCTGAGTGAAGCGAAGGATCTTATGGTTTTACGACGATGTTCATTTATTTTTATTTTTTTCTGTAAACACTTTTTCGTATAGAAATACTTGTCCAAAAGTTTCGTCCAGCAACTTTTTAGATTCAAAATTGAACTGAGATGGTACTTTAGAGAGGGCATTTTTCCGAAATCTCCAAAGTTTTTCCAGTAATCAAGAATAACGATCGAAAAACTGAGTAAAAACGGTAAAATCGATAAAAATCCGCCGTAAACGAGATTTTCACTGCTCAGATTTTAGGTATTTAGTCATAAATCAAAAAGTATTGAAGCTAGAAACTTGAAAATTTTATCCAATATCAAATACATACTTTTTTATATTGGACGATATTTTCAGAACAATTATAGCACTTTTGACTTAAATATAGAACTTTTAATTTACCAAATTGTTTGAAAGTTTTTATGTAATATAATTTAAAATATTTTACAAGAAGTTCTGAACATTTAATATGACCAGCTTTTTTTTAAATTTTTTTCATCACTGAATTTGATCTTAAAGAGCGATTAACTCCGTTTTAATGATTTTCAGACCCTCTATACCGTCTGACCCGAAGTCAAAATCGTTTTAAAAATCGTGTGACGTACTTCCGAATCCGACCATGGTCCAACGCGTGATTTGAGTAAAAGGCATCGTCATATGCATCGTCATATGCTCGATATGCGTGTATTGTTCTCGTAATGCTTTGTCATTGAACGTCAGTTATGTTTTAATGACAACGAAAGTTTTTTCCCGGTATAAAAACATAGTCTCTCGGATGGTGCCGACGAGACTATATACTTACGTCACCGCGTTCGCTGTCCGAAGCTAACATAAAACACCAGACGCTCTTGCTCTGAAATAATGTAAGGACTAGCTGTTATTTCGATCGCATGGCCGATACACCAACTTTTTGTTTTTCTTTTTATCGTTTGGTTATATTTATCGACTGAATTCGTCACGTCGCGTCGTTTGTTGTTTTAAGTCGGACCGCTCGAAAGCCGAATGCGATCAATTGATAATTGTTCGTAGATCGTTAACGACGACGTCACGTGAACTTCGATTTTTCGTTCAGAACGCATACCGAGAAAAATATCCGGTATACGACAGACAACTATGAGAACGTATTATAACAAAACAATTTGCGATTCGAAAACGTAAAACGATCGACGGCGTGTCGGCGAATTCATAATGATTTCTCCGACGACTACGGAGTAGATGAAATTCGCAAACGTACAGTATAATAACGCGCTCGCTAACGTTATCGTCGTTATCGTTATTATCGTACACGCCGCGTCGGGACGTCTGGGTGTCCGGCGATACCTGCACGAGGCGGCGCGAGCTTCCGCGGAGATTGGCTGAAACAGAGAATTGAATCCGCGTTTATACACGCCACTCTGACGTCGACAAATGCGCGAACATTTAAAAAAAAATTTTAAAAGCACCGTCATACCGATACGCGATAATGAATAGTGTGTAAGTGTACAAATAAATTCACTGTTCGACTTTTGCCCGAAATAAATTACGTGGTTTAGATTCACCCCGTCCTCGAACGCACCGCCGTAAGTGGCCGATATAATTTCCCGTATTTGACGCGTTTTTTCACGAGGCACTTCAAAACTCTATACTTCACTTTTAAATGAAAAAATAAAAACTGACGAATCGACCGAATGGTATATTTAATAGAATGTCCGCACGCCTGTGCGATAACAGCCCTCTGTTTGCAATATTTGTTTAATTCTAAAATCATTCAGTTCGACATGCGTGTTAACACTAATAACTGTTTGCGATAAGGTGGGGGAAGGGCTATTTGAAATCATTCGATCATTGTGTTTAAACGAGATTTTTTTTCTCTTCGTAATTCATATGGATTATTATGGTATTGTAAATGAACGTTAATGAAAATACGATTAAAAACATAACTCGATAAACTACAAACATGAAAAAATCAAGATAAAACAAATACATATTATATTCAATTTAACCAATTAATCGATCGGTTATTATGTTCAGCAGTAATCATCGTTCAGAATACATAACAGCGATTCGAAATAAGTACACACAGGAAATGCAAAACGAACACGGTATAACATGCCTCGTTTATCATAAGCATTGCAGCTACTTTTTTACGTGCATCTAAATTTTATCAAACGGGTCGTTAAGGTTCACTAATGTTGAAATATTTACACTAATTAGAACCTAATTACTTATTATCGATACAAACATGATTTAATGGAATAATGTTTCAAAGTATAATGAACGCAAGTCGGTTTCTATGATATTCCGTACACAGAATAATGAAATATACACAACGGTTTTTTTTTTCATAATATATATCCTCTGGCTGTACTATTGTGTACTTAAAAAAAACTTTCTTTTTTAGAAAATTTAATTCAAACTGTTTTTTAATTTTTAAGTTCTGGTTACGTATAAAATACCTACCATAATGCGTATTAGTATAAATAATTCATTCGATCTTACAATTTAATTATTCTAGATGCAAACGAAAAAATTATACTTTTCACTTTTTATTTATTAATTTATTTTTCTTATTGGGTGTTTATTTATTTATTTGGTATCTTGGTGATTTGTTTTTATCACCGTTTTGTATTTTTTTAATTACCATCGACAACACAAAACAATTTCAAACAAAATGTCTGTAAAATAATTTCAAATAATCAAAATATAACTAATTCGACGAAAAATAAAAATTAATCACATGTTCTTTAATAATACAATAATATTGATGCGATTGGGGAAAAAAATTTTTAAATTAAATTGAAATATATCAGCTGTTTTGACGTGAAAGGAATATTCGTTCTTTTATTCAATTTTCCTACCCTGCATGAATATTATTGCATTTCCGTGGCAAACCATAATAAACAATTTGTAAAACATCCAATTTATTTATTGTCAAGCCAATTATTATCGCTATAAGTTCCTGGTAGTCAGCTGAGGTATGAAATTTTCAAATCGAACGCACCGTGTTATATCAGAACGGAGAGAAAGTTCAAACGTGTCGATGATAAATTATTACAAAATCGAATTATTTATTTCCCGAAAAATCCAAAGAACTGCGCACATAAGATTCACTTCGAATCCTATCAACTAGAGGTGGAAACGACAAAATAATACGATTTGAATTTTCGCGTCGCGTCACAATAATGTGATGGTTACGTCAAAAGTTAACGTACACGAACGTCTGGAAACAAAAAATAAAAAATAAATAATAATAATGTAATAAAAATAAAATTATTATCGACAGCATAAATTTCATTCAAAGTTCAGAGGCAAATATACGAGTGCGCTTATCACAAATATGATGCATGGGTAAACTTTTCGAGACTTAAACTAGATAAGATGTAAATATATAATCATATATTGACGTTGAGACAATGGCGCGGCGGCGTCGTCGTCGGTGAAAAGTGATCACAACACGTCGACAACAATCTACGATATTGCGCTTTACGTGATTTCGATTTTTTTAGTAACTAAAACTTTGTTTTTACCAAAAAATAAACAAATAAACTCACAGATTGTTAAAACCCCCACGGTTCCAAGTCAACACTGTACTATTTATTACAGTTTCGAGTATAAATATTACTTCGGACGGATACCGTATCGGTGGAATATTGTTGTACGGTACAATTTTCTGAACGATCTAAACAAACATGACGACTACGAAAGCCTATTTGCAAAAATATCAACGCATCTGCATTCGGTCGGCTGAGTCGACGGCGTTGAAAATAATTATTACTCAGACAACTCTACTGAAGTATAAAATCGCTTTAGTCGACTTACGGAATAAAAAACTAAAAAAATTAAAACAAAATTAATTAGACAACATGATATAATTTACAAAAAAAAAATACCTCCCAGTCATTTACTTATGTTTCCGAAGGAAAGTTACGGAGATATGCCTTATTATAAGCTTTTTTTTGTTTTATTGATTCAAGTAGCGACTGAAAACATTATGACTTCTAGCCGATTTCTCAGAAAAAAAAAACTGCTAATGACAAAAGTTTAACAGACTTTTATGTTTGGCCGTTATTCGAATATCAGGTTATGACCGATGCCGATGTAACAGTCAGAACTCGCCCACTTACCGACTCTCCGACCCTGGTACGGATATCCGAATGTCAAGAGTAACGTTCTCCGAAGTTATTTATTACGAGTACAAACGCCTCGGGACAATCTTACCGGGAGGAAAGTAGGTATGATTCGGCTGGGGCACCGGGAGGAGTCGGCGGATAAAATTCCTTTTCTTTTTTAACAACCGTTCCGGGGTGAAACGATCGTGCGAATTTTTCCCAATTCCAGTTTAAATCTCCGAGAACACTTCTAACGCACCATATCGTCTCCTGCCGCTTCTTTTCACCGCTCGTTTTCAACGATTCGACCCGACCGTCTGCGGCCGTTGCGATAATCAGTCGCCAGTGTTGGCGGCGACGAGACGAATTTCAGATTTTCACGGCTTTGCACGATGATTTGCTTTGCACGCGTTAGACGAGCACCGCGTAATATCGAGCTTTAGACCGGTGTGGTTTCGGTGAAACAAATATGTGAGTGCCCGTCTTCCGCTATCTCAATTTTATCATTTAAATATAGTCAATAATATAGTCAATAATTTTATTCATAATTTATTTTCTACAGGTTTAATGGTTTTATTATTATTATTATTATTTTTTTTTTTTTTTTATATTTTATATTTTTCATATGTACCAACTTGAGAGACTGAGCAGCTAAACACTAGACCAGCGGTCCCCAACCTTTTATGAGCGTGACCCTTAAATTTTAAATTTAACTTTTGGCGACCCCATAAAATAGGTTTGTTTTTTAGCTGTGCCCAAAATTTCGCCGAACACACACTGGAAAAATTTTCTTTTAAGACTTGGCTGGCGTGAAGGTCAAGAAGTTCTTCTTGGAACCCGAAAATATCTTCGCCAACTTCGTGAACAGAAACTTCAAAAGGATTTCTTACCCAACTTTATTTACTGAGCTCTACGTTATACGGTATATATCGATCGTAATTTGTTCAAGTACTCTTGAAGCAGTAATGTTAAGTCATTTAATGTAACTTTTGTTGAATCTACAAGAAATTCACTTAAAAGGGGAAATGTGGAAATGATACGATTTTTACGTAATAATCTATTTCTACGTCAATTTACATTTTCATCAAAATTCATTACTTATTGGTTTCAAAATATATTATTTGTATGACGTGTGAACGGTTTAACGCCATGGTACTTACAATTTTGAAATCAAGTTTTAACGCGTATAGTCACATTGAAATATTACAAACGAATTACAATGCTTGGTAATTACAATGCTTTCCGACTGTTCGCGCGGCATAATAATTTCAAAATGCGCGCCAACGCGCTGCCAAACCGCGGTTCATTTGCGCCATGAGCTTTTGGAAGCTTCGAGAAGTTTCGTGGCGCGCCCTCCCCTTCATGCCACGTCTGACGAGCGTCACGCGTTCGAAACACGCCTCCTTCTCTTCTCGCGCGACCGTCATTCGAGCGTTAACGGTCGCGGCGCTGTACGTTTTGCCGTTAATTGTGCCGGTTTCAGTGCGTATTTTTGATAACTTTTGGCGCGCCGTTATATATTATATTGTGTGCTGTGTTTTGGACATCGTGGCCATATCGAGCCGTATTGTGTGTTTCGACGTATTATTCTACGGAAGTTTTTGCCAAGTGCCATTCCAGTCATGGTGTCAAGATAGTGAGGTCAATTGGCAGTTTCGGCGGTGACATTTATTTAATTAATTGTTTTTATGTTATCATCATTATATTATGTAATTTATTATTATTAATCCTTGTACTAGTGGGCGCCCATCATCATTATTATTATTATTATTAGTATTGTCCATTTTGCATTGATTGTCTTAATAGTACGGCGGTGCTATTGGCCCGTCATTACAACGTATTCGTGTTTGTTATTTTATTAGTTTGAATTATTCCCGATATCCTATTGCCCTACACGATCGAACAACTGGTAGCAGAGCGTGGTTATCCACATTAATTCTTTTCGTATCGTGTATGACATAGGAATATTGGCATTTGTACAACGCGACCGTGGGCATTTTTGTTAGTTTTTGTGTTCTCAGTCGAGACGTCGTCACAATTTCGTGAATTATTATTGCCGGCAGTATTTAGTATCCCGTGTGTGATATTCCTGATTAACGTTTTCGATATTTGTAAAGCGCGCCGTGCTATTTCCTTTTAAATTTTGTTGTTTTAAAAATGGAAAAAAACGAGGACAAGATAGCTGACGCAAAGAGGCGTAAAATTTATGCGACCAAAAGACGCGAAACCGTAATCGCGTCCATTCGCGCCGTTCATACGTTAGCTTCGCGTGTTATCAATGAACCGAGTGTGATACCGGAACTTTTGGTGAAGGTAAATGGGTTAGACGCTTTAATGTCCCAGTTTCAAGCGGAAGACAATGTTTTGCTCGATTGTCTCATCACGTTAGACGCAGTTGATGAGTATTCGGTTGATTTAATTCCCGAGGTACGCGCCTTGGCGGATCAGGCAGTCGCGATAGCCGCAACTTGCCGTGATTCTAGTACAGACCACCATAGTGACCAGTCGATCAGCTCAAACGGAAGCGATAGTGGCGCCGGTAAACCACCAGTTTTTCGTTTACCTGAAATTCCGTTGCCCAAGTTCGACGGCGAATTCAAAAATTGGTCTACGTTTCGCGACCGATTTACCGCCTTGGTCGAGTCCAGACCAGGTTTGTCAAAAACTGACAAATTATATTATTTGATTGGATGTTTAAAAGGTGCAGCGGCAGACGCTATCAGCGGCATTCCCGCAGCGGCCGACAATTATGATTTGGTTTGGGCCACACTTATTAGCAAATTTCATCGGCCTCGTCTTCTAGCTACGTCATTAATTGACAAATTAATTGATGCTCCCGTTGCGGCGCAAGAAACTTTGTCCGATTTAAACACCTTCGTGCATACATTCGAGGAAAACATAGCGCTACTTAATACCCTCGACATTGCAAACTTAGGGTCTTTTATATTGTTTTCGTTGGCCTTCCGGTGTGTACCGTCCATTACTCGAAAATTATTCGAGTCGTCCAATAAATCGACTTATCCGTCCGTGAGCGAGCTGATAGAGTTCGTACACTCACGTATATCGATATTGGAAAACGTGGGTGAGTCACGAAACACGTCGAACACGAGGTTTCAGTCGAAATTTAGTAAGATGCAGGTACAGCCACAGTCGCAGTTAATAAAAGCATCGAAGAAGAAATCATCATATTCATCCCTCGTGGTCGATAACCCAGTTAGCCACAGTAACAAGTGCGTGTGTTGCAACGGGACCCACAATCTGACGTCGTGCCCACAGTTTTGTGACGCTTGGTCCGCCGAGGAGCGGTCCCGGTTTTCGCGTGAGCACCGGTTGTGTTTTAAATGTTTGAGCGCAAAACATTGGGCAAATAAGTGTGTATCAAAATCGCGATGCAATACCTGTAAGAAAGGACATCACACGTTGCTCCATTCTGCCGACAACGACGATTCAGCGCAGGCTACGGCGTCGACGAACATAGCGTTGTGCGCGTCCGCGCTACAGCCGCGGCAGCCAGTGGCAGTGATGTTAGGCACAGCCCTAATTCACGTTCGTGATCGTTCCGGCGCGTGGCAAGTGGTTCGTGCTCTAGTAGATTCGGCATCACAAATTAGTGCCATAACCGTGGCGTGCTGCGATCGCCTAGGTCTTCATCGAGCGCCGTGGTCCAGTCCAGTATGCGGATTGTCAGCAACGCCTGTAGCACATGTCAGTGGTATAGCCAAATGTGACGTGCGACCGCGTTTCGCCGATGAGCCGGCGTTAAATGTCGATGCTTGGGTGTTGCCCACAATCACAGGTGATATGCCACGTCAGTCATTACCCGCGAATGTCAAAGACCGGTACTCAATGCTGGCGTTGGCTGACCCGTCCTTTTACAAATCGTCGTCGGTAGATATGCTTTTGGGTGCGGAGTTGTACGGTGAAATTATGGACGGACGAAAGGTTTCCGTCGATCGGTCGTTGCCGAGCGCCTTCAGCTCGATTTTTGGTTGGATTCTTATAGGGCCTACGATTTCCGATGCCATGTCTCCATTATCGTCAACACCGGTGTCATTGACTGTGTCCATTGAGGAGCTCATGGACAAATTTTGGCGCATAGAAGAACCGGATGTTGCTCCACCAGCATTCACAGACGCGGGGAAGTGCGAAGAAATGTTTAAAACTAAACATCAACGATTACCGTCGGGCCGATTCATGGTGCCACTACCAGCACGAGTACCCATTTCGAAGATGTCATTTCCCGGATCTCGTGATATGGCCGTTCGCCGATTCACCAGCTTAGAGCGCAAGTTGACGGCAAATCCCAAACTATGTATGTTATACAGTAAATTCATGTCCGAATATTTAGCACTGGGGCACATGTCAGTTGCGCAATCACCAGGTCATTATATTATCCCACATCACGCAGTGTATCGACCGGACGACGGTGAAGACAAAATTCGCGTAGTGTTCGACGCGTCGGCACGTTGTTCACGCGGTCCATCGTTGAATCAATGTCTATATCAGGGTCCCAAGCTACAACAGGACCTGATTGATATTTTAATGCGTTTTCGGGTTCATAAGTACGCCTTGACTGCCGACATATGTAAAATGTACCGTCAAATATTAGTGTCTCCGGAACATCGTACAGTACAACATATACTTTGGAGGTCATCGCCAACCGACGATTTAATCGAATACGAATTAAACACTGTGACATACGGGTTAACTTGTGCGCCGTTTCTCGCAATTCGGGTGTTGCAAGAAATCGCCGATAACGATTGTGTCGGGTATGACGATGTTCGCGATGCGCTATTACAGCAGACTTACGTGGACGACATTTGCGTCGGTGCCGATTCGGAGCCCGAGTTGATGGCGATTCAGACAAACTTAATTAATATTCTCCGTAAGTCAAAGTTGGAGTTAAAGAAGTGGCTGAGCAACACGGAAGAAGTGTTGAACGCAGTACCAGCCGAGGATCGACAAACTACGCCCATGCCGTTCAACGATGACGAGTGCAATGGCACTAAAGTTTTAGGGTTGCTGTGGCACCCGAAGGGCGACTATTTCGCGTGCGCTTTGCGCGTCGAGTTACCACCCACATTTACAAAACGAGGTGTATTGTCGTTAATTGCACGTATATTCGATCCGTTTGGATTATTCGCGCCCACTGTATTCCTTGCGAAGTGCATTATGCAACGAACCTGGCACTCCAAGCTATCATGGGACGCTCCGTTGCCTCCAGATATTCACACCGATTGGTCGAATTTTGTATCAGAACTACCATCGTTATTGACTCTACGCGTTCCGCGATACATGAACACCGTTCGCGGTTCGCCGTGCGCTTTATTCGGTTTCTGCGACGCATCGACTCGTGGATACGCCGCAGTTGTATATCTTCGCGTTTTTAATGCGGCACGCGACGCTAACGTTTTTTTAATCGGTACTAAAACAAAATTAGCCCCACTCAAGCCATTGACCGTGCCTCGGTTAGAACTTAATGCCGCGGTTTTATTAGCTCGTTGGATGCACCGCGTTAAGGCAGTTTTGGAACTACAGCTTACTATAGTCGATGTGCACGCGTGGTCCGATTCGTCAACGGTATTGTCTTGGTTAAACACATCGCACACTACATTCAAGGTGTACGTTTCAAATCGCATCTACCTCGTGCTGTCTTTGTTGCCCGATTGCAAGTGGCGGTACGTCAAGTCCGAAGTGAACCCTGCTGACTGTGCGTCACGTGGCGTGATGCCCACCGAGTTGTCGCGCAAAATTATTTATTGGAATGGTCCAGAGTTCATACGTGGCGATAAAGCCGATTGGAACGACGATAATTGTCCCTTGATCCCGGTCGATGAATTGCCAGACGTACGGCCAGTATCGTTGGTGGCCAATACTGACAGTAAAACGGAGTGGTATGTCAAATTTTCATCGTACGACAGGCTCACACGCGTTGTCGCGCGCGTACTCAGGTTTGTCAATCGATGTCGTCGCCGAGCGCCTTACCAGACGACTACGTCCCTCACTCGAGTTGAGTTGGCCGTCGCCGAACAATGTATTGTACAGGAAGCGCAACGTTGCGTTTTCCCCGGACTGCTGGACGAATTGTCACATACCTGTGGTAATATTTCAAAACCGTTGACACGGTTACACCCATTTGTCGACGACCAGAACATTATTCGTGTTGGTGGCCGATTACGCCATTCCGACTTGTCTTATAACACAAGACATCCAGTGTTGTTACACCAAAGTTCATACCTAGCGACACTGATTGTCCGCCATTGGCACAAGGTAACCTGCCATTCAGGTCCCCGTGTGATGACCGCAATGATATGTCGGCAGTTTTGGATCATCTCATTACGATCACTCATTCATAAAATCGTGTCACAGTGTGTTATATGCGTCAAATTAGCAGCGCGGTCGGTCCAGCCTCTCATGGCCGATTTGCCGGCCGAACGAGTTCAACAATGTCGCCCATTTTCTAGAGTCGGCGTCGACTTCGCGGGGCCATTGCAAATGCGAGAAACAAGTTTGCGAAAAGCGCGAACATACAAAGTTTACATTGCAATTTTTGTGTGCTTTTCCACAAAAGCTACACATATCGAGATCGTTTCCGACCTGTCAACCGCCGCGTTCCTGGCCGCATTCGACAGGTTCGTCGCACGACGTGGGTTGCCAAGTGATGTGTATTCTGACTGTGGAAACAATTTCGTCGGCGCCGATAACCAGCTGCGAAAATTATTAACGAGCCCCAGCGGTCAAGCCACCACCCGCGACGCTCGCTCGATGTGCAATTGGCATTTCAATCCCCCCAGTGCTCCACATTTTGGGGGGCTCTGGGAGGCAGCCGTGCGGTCAACAAAACGATTGCTCGTGCGTGTTATGGGTACGCACGTGTTGTCATATGAAGAGTTGACCACAGTCGTGACACGTATCGAAGCGGTGTTGAATTCAAGGCCGTTAACCCCTTTGTCCAATGATCCTCACGACCTAGAGGCACTGACCCCAGGTCATTTTCTCATCGGCCAGCCCTTGCTAGCGGTTCCTCCCACAGTGTCGATTGACGAAAAATTGAATCACCTTAATCGATGGAAGATGTTAGACCAATGCCACCAAGCCTTTTGGCGACGTTGGACGGCCGAATATTTAACTTCTCTCCAAGCACGAACAAAATGGACCGAGAATGTCCCAAATTTGAAGGTCGGTGACATGGTAATAATCCGAGACAGTCTAACCACCCCCTTGCAATGGCACTTAGGTCGTATTGTCCAAGTTCACCCTGGAAGCGATGGCGTCGTGCGAGTTGCGCGTGTACTCACGCAACAAGGTGAATATACACGACCGGTAGTAAAACTTGTCCCAATTTTACCTCAATAATTTTCTCATTAAAATGCTCACGGGCCGTCGTTTATTTTTTATTCTTTGTTATTTTGTATTTTTTGTATTGTATTGTATCATTTTGTTATGTGCTGTGCACGCTGGTACCCACCGACCTGATCCATGGAAAACAAGATCATCAGCCTCAACCGTCACAGTCGTCATAGATGTAAGGTGGACCTTCCATGGGGGGAGGATGTTCGCGCGGCATAATAATTTCAAAATGCGCGCCAACGCGCTGCCAAACCGCGGTTCATTTGCGCCATGAGCTTTTGGAAGCTTCGAGAAGTTTCGTGGCGCGCCCTCCCCTTCATGCCACGTCTGACGAGCGTCACGCGTTCGAAACACGCCTCCTTCTCTTCTCGCGCGACCGTCATTCGAGCGTTAACGGTCGCGGCGCTGTACGTTTTGCCGTTAATTGTGCCGGTTTCAGTGCGTATTTTTGATAACTTTTGGCGCGCCGTTATATATTATATTGTGTGCTGTGTTTTGGACATCGTGGCCATATCGAGCCGTATTGTGTGTTTCGACGTATTATTCTACGGAAGTTTTTGCCAAGTGCCATTCCAGTCATGGTGTCAAGATAGTGAGGTCAATTGGCAGTTTCGGCGGTGACATTTATTTAATTAATTGTTTTTATGTTATCATCATTATATTATGTAATTTATTATTATTAATCCTTGTACTAGTGGGCGCCCATCATCATTATTATTATTATTATTAGTATTGTCCATTTTGCATTGATTGTCTTAATAGTACGGCGGTGCTATTGGCCCGTCATTACAACGTATTCGTGTTTGTTATTTTATTAGTTTGAATTATTCCCGATATCCTATTGCCCTACACGATCGAACACCGACTTTAAGGGGGAGATGTGGCGACATTCCATGGGTCGTCTTGACGTCTTACGTATTACATATTTTACGCGTTTTGAATAGCTATAACTATATCACCGAATGTTATAACAATAATAATAATAATAAAGGTTCTTGTACATTTTTTTTATTGATAGCATACAATAAAATACATCACTACAGCAATCGACAACTCCGTGAGGATATCGCAAAGCCTATTTTTCATCGACGTACATTAATAATAATAATAATAATAATATCTCGGGTTGATGCCGAACGGTTTCCATTTAGAAGTCGAACTCGGCGGGTGAAATAAATCTATTAACGTGATATTAGAACTGGAGGGTAAATTCGCAAATACGACTCTACAATATAACAAATCGCACGTTCTTATAGCGAGTTTAGTGCGTATTGAACTAAAGGAAAACAAATTAAGCTAATCGACAAATGAATATATTTATATTGCAGCTGTAATCGCTCACAAATTAAAAATAATATCAATAATAATAATAATAATAATAATAATAATAATAATAATAATAATAATAGGCGTGACGTTTATAACACTGACATGCAAGAGAGAGCTCATGAGGGGCTCACGAGGTTCATACCCTCCATTGACAGTGCTTTTGAATTGTTCAACTACAAAATAAATATATAAAGTATCTTTATAATACATTAAGTAAATATATGGCATAAATGCAGTTTAGCTCTCAAGCGTTTTTTTTGGGAATTTTTTTTTTCAAAATGTTTATTTTTACATGCTTAATTTGGTGGTGCTTTCAAAAAAAGTCGGTCAAACTTCTTTTGGAAGTTATGAGCAAAAAAGTTAAAAAAGATCGATTTTCCCAAAACACGTGTTTTTTACTTTAAAATACCAAAAATTGACATTTTTTAATATATTTTTTTTTAATGTGAGTTTTTTCATGCTCTATAATTTAAAGCAATCAGAAATTACCTATCTCACTTAATTTTTATGTCATTGTTCATAAACCACGTAAAACTTTATTATGAAGTTATTTCAAAAGTTTTCCCATATAAGTAACTCAAAATTTACTTTTTGGACTTTTATTTTTTAATTTGGTGCGGTACATTATAAAGAAGTTTTTGGTCAAATCAGAATTGATTTATCTTTTATGATTTGGAAGTAATAGGTTTTGGAATTAATTAAATAAATAAGATGTCAGTAATTTTATTTAAAATGATTATGCTATTGGTATCCTGACTAACTAAACTCCCCCCATTCAAATCTTCTGAACACACCCTTGCCTTCATGACAAACTAATTGCCCCTTCGGATTATCATCCATTTATTTCCACTATTCATTTCATATCATGGAACGGTCAGCACATTTTAATATTTCCCTACGATTTTTTGAAAAAATAAAAATCAAATTAACAAACAAACAAAAATCGGTCACAACATATCAGCAGACAGCAAAAGAAAACCAAACCAATAACAAAACAAGTACAGTCTGGTGTTACGGAAAAAAAATACTCTTCTTATCGATGGTACGAGAGTATGAGACTGAAAATGTTTTATAATTCTTATGATTCTTATGTGAATAAAATTCCAAACGTATTTACCACCTGAATCGTTTCATTTGAATATTTCAAATTAAAACGTTTAAGTTTATTAACTTTTCATTTACTTTCGTATACATTATACATGTATACAAATACTAAATAATCATGTTTTTTATTGCACTACTTGGAAAAAGTTACGATTTTCATAAAACAAAAAGCTAGTTGAATGGAAATTAAACACAAACCTGATTCATGCAGAAGCTTTAAAGTGTCAAATGGGGAAAAATATAAGCAGTTGCGGAATTTACAACTGTGGGTAAACTGTAGGCAAACCTAGAAAACAATGGTATCTAAATCCAAAATAACCAGCTATCAAAATTGACTTAATATTTTAAACTTTTTACTCGTGTTACGATAATACCAACTGTTTGTTACGCTGGAAAATTTTTGTTCTCAGCGCAGTATAATTTATGCATGTGAAACACTATATTACCTGAATAAATATTAAACTTAGGGTACCCAGTGAAACGCATTTCGTGCATCGTAAAACTATAATGTGCAGTTCAAAACTTTTTATATTAAATGAAAAAAAAAACAACGCTCGTTTAATTCAAATAGAATTTTCATTAAATGGCTTAATTCATACCAACTAAAGGGTATTATTACTACCTAGTAGTGGAAATTTGTATGGTTAACGCCGTAAGCAGCATGTTCAAATTTTCAACCGACAGCAGAGTGTAAACAAAAATAAATGACACGAACTTTTGTATGACGCGAAGAAGCGTACAAAACGTATTCCAAAAAAAAAAAATAATAGACCAGAAATCGTTTTTGATACAAATGTAGTCGCTCTGAATTGTTGGGAAAACTCCCGTATACACATAAATTAGAACGCACAACGACAGAATAATAGAAGAACGCGTATCGTTAAAACGGCGACGGTTGAGTAGAGGCCAAGAGACAGGCATATGCATATTATAATATTTCAAGATTTCTGCAGACGGTTCATTAAGCCTATTGAGTTTGTGAACCGTATTGTGTGCGAAAAAAAAAATGTAATTTTACATGTGAATCCCTACTGTATTATAATACATTATGCTCAGTGTGTGTGTATGTGTGTGTGTGTGTGTGTGTATGTGTGTGTGTGCGTGTGTGTGTGTGTGTATGCGTACAAAATTTGTTGAAGTAACTTCTTAACCAGGAAATCTCGTGATACTCGACAGGGATACGAATGCGCATGTATTACCCATATCAACTCACTTTGTGATTCAAATAAACAGATCGGAAGTGCTAGTAAGAATCGAGAAGTGTACATAATATTCGTCTAATTGGCGAGGTGGAAAAATCATAGTGAGTGACATCGTGCGCCCGCTTAACTATTGCTCGCCCTTCTGGGATACCATTATCCGAGGACGTATTTTATCCTCCCGGTGTAAATTAAACCCCTAATATATTTACACTCCGACGTTTTACACGACGCGCCGCGGATAGGAATAATAACTCACAGAGTACACGAGCACCCGATTCACGAGAAGCCTCTGCCACGAGACGCGTGTACAGGTATTTCGTATTAATTGAACGTCTTTTCGGAGGGAGGACGCGAACCCGTGGAGATACTGTTTGCCAGTTATATCCGAGGAGCTTTGAAGGGCGTAGCGACTGCGATACTCTACCACGTCTGTGCACCGAAAATGGCAAAAAATATACTCGAAACAACGCGATGAATTTTGCGGATAAATGCTTTTTTACAGTAGCCGAAAATAAAATCGATAAACCCAGTTGGTACGGCATAAGTCAGTATTTACAAGAGTAAAGTAAGTGGTCGAGTTTTAATCAGGCATAAAAAACAACAAAGTACGTACTTTGCCCCATGGGGTATTCTTCGCTTCTTGGACATGTTAATGGACACGGGTATATTTTTTTTTCATTGTCTTACGTTTTTTGTTTGACAAAAAACACATTTTTGTTTTCTACAAAAGATTTAAAACTATTTATTCTATCTGTATTCAAAGTTTCATTACGATTGTATACACCTATTTCTTTAAATTTGATGTAAAAACAGTTTATTACGTAAAAATCGGATGATAATTTACTTAAGCGCTTGTAAAAAAAAATTCTGAGTCATAATTTTTGATTTTTTTTTTTCAAAATCGTTAGAAAAGTGTATGGGTAAAGTTATTACATTTTCAGAAGTTTTCACCAAATGTTTGAAACTTAAGAAATATATTAAAAATAAACGTGTTATATTCAGTTATATTTTAGTCCAATAGTTGTCAAAGTAATGTAAAAATATGTGATACGTTCATAATATATGATGAAAATTTCAAGGTAAGAGTGTTCTGCGTATTGTCTCGAGGGCGCCTTTGGGTTCATTAATTACTAATGCAAAATCGAATTGACACTTATTGACTTCGAAATCCCATTAATAGGTGGCCTCAAAAAAAAAAAAAACCCTTCAAGTTTTAATTTATAGAAATGCGCTAAAGACCGATCGGCGGCATTCGACGCACGGACACGTGTGCATTTTTCACACGAGTAAAAAAACACGAGTGTTACATTGTCACGTGTATGTGAACGGATTTTGTTCACAGAACGATTGTAGATCCTATTACACACACACTCACACACACACACACACGCACACGCACATACACACGCACGAACGCACGCACACACACACACACACACACACACACACACACGCACGAACGCACGTACGTACACACACACAAACATACGCACGCACGCACGCACGAGCGCACTCACGTACACACACACAAACATACGCACGCACGCATGAACGTATTTAAAAAGTCTTTGGTATGTTCTTCGAATACACCTCTTCAGTCTTTTGCGTAAAACTGTAGGCACAAAGCCCGTTAAAAACAATAAAGTATACAAACATGGGGAGGTGAAGTAGAAAGATAGTAGTAATAACCTTAAAGTTTACCAGAAATGTTTTCAAAAACAACCATGGAAAAAATTTCGATTACATCTTAAGTTAATATTAATTTATAAAAAAAACACATTTATTTCTCGGTAACGATTATAAATTATCTTATCTGAATAAGTCAACCGCGAAAACAAAAATAACCTGTAACATGCATAACGAGTACTCACAACAAAATATATATTCGTTATTTTATGAGTCGTAGTGAAAATAAATTTATTATAAAATATATTTTATGTATTCATCATATTTAAAACACTTTTTTGTGTTTTTCCAGTGAGGGCTCTGATTTGACTTTCTCGACTATTAAACCCACCACTGTTCAAACAACGTGTAAAATCTACGAGTAGATATACGGTTGAGCCATTTCAATATGTCATTAATCTCATACATTATACGATAATGCATAAGTTTTGATTTTTTTACGTTTAATTCAAAACACTAATAGAATTACATTTGTATGAAAAAAATTAATTTTTTCTATTTTTATCTGAGTAATTTTTACACATAGTTCTATAAAAATCAATTCATACTTTTTTCAGAAATATTTGTGGTTAAATTTTAATTATTGAACCAATAGCTCAAAAAATAATACAAGCGTATTACGTTTAGAGCAGCGGAGTAGTGGTAGCATATTTTCGTGGGATACCTTTGCTTGATATCCCCATCTTGCTATTTTGAACTTCAAATAATTTATTCTCTTAAATCTATTGATACAGTTTTACAAATTTAAATACCAAAGTTTCCGAATAAAAATTATTCTATATGCTGTATAAAAAAAAAAAAAGAGAAGTGTGTGTGTGTTACCAGTACGCGCGCGGGAAGTTAAACTTCTTTTGAATGGTACACGTGAGTAAGTGAAAAAGAAAGAAAGGCATGGATAGACAGGGTAATGAGGATAATAAAGAAAGAAAAGAAACAATTTAAATTATATTTTTTATATATATTTTTTTTTTAATTATTATTTTTTATGCTAATGATTGAGTATCATTTTGCTCAATCGGTATAGTAGTTATGATTGGCATATGATGACTGAAATACGAAACGTACATTTGTGACTGAACATTATCCATATATCGCGTAAAAATTGCATCGATTGTTGCGCCTGATTTAGTAGTCGATATTGTTGGATCATTATTCAGTTGCAAACTGAATTTGTTTCGCAATAAAGTTACGAGAGGTGCTGAATCAGAAGATGCAAAATTAACATTGAAATCCCCACTCATGACCATTGCACATGCCTCGAGCATCATATTTAACTCTCACCTTACCTTACAATTTCGTTTGATAAGAAATTTAAAAACCGTCTGTATTACATTTGAGAGTTGAATTTGATACACATTGATAGTTGTTGTTATGGGCTATGAGCATAAAATTTGACTCTCACATATTTTATTATTTTATTTTATGTGAGTTGCGTTTAACTGTTATGACAATTATACGTAAAAATAAAAATAATTTTAAAAAAAAAAACGTATTATAATACAGAAATATTTCATGCATATGAAATATTTTACGATATTAAATTTCATGAAATTCTCAAACACTAAGGGCTGAAACAGACGACCGGTTTTCGCCGGCCGGTTTCTTTTTACATTGAGTTAGATTAGAGTAAACAGACGATACCGTTTTTCGCCGGCCGGCGCATTTCCCAGGCTTGGTGGGTACCGGCGACCGGCCAGCGAAAAAACCACCGGTTCCCAACAAATTACATATAAAATGATTGGAGTGAACACACGACCGGCCGCTTCGCCGGCCGGTGGCCCGAAATTTGTTACATTTCTTACATTATTTTGATGCCCGATTCGAAGATTTTAAAACTTAAACTTATTTCTTGTCCTATCTCCCTATTGCCCCCTCCCGAAAACTCATTCTAAATATGGGGCCATGCCCCTATACACATTTTAAAAACCATAATATTGTATTTAACAGCGAAGATTGAGTTTATGTAAACAATAAAATGATGATACTTGTTCTCATAAAATAAATATCATTCACTGTACCTTCTGTGAGTATTTATTTCTCATTGGTGTTTATTTTTAATGTAATTCAAGGTAGAAAGAATGTTCAAGATAGAACATTTCAGAAATGTATCATTGCGGTAAGTTGTAATATTCACATATATGTGTGTATCAAAACTTTTGAAAAATACTATAAACATTGTATTTACTCTACCAGGTGATTAAAATACGAAACTCGCCGGCCGGCGAGTCCTCGTGTGAACACATTTGTTTTTCACCGGCCGGCGAATGCCGGTCGTGTGTTTCAGCCCTAATATACGCCACGTTTATAAGAAGTAAACCGGTACCGTTGAAGCGTAGTAGATAATAATATAATATATTAAAACGAATTTCTCGACTAACACCAAACGTTATTTTATTTATTTCAAGTCTGTGATTGATATAAATTTTTACTAACTTTGAATTTTATGTTACGATACCTGTTTGCTCGATATATGAGTGAACCGAATCCCATTGATTTTGTGTTTTTCAGTCAAAATTCAAAAGTAAGACGGAAAACGTCATCAGACTTACGGATAAATTGGTTACGAGTCAATTTATCGACGGACAAACGGCGATTGAATGCGAAAAAAAACCGCGAAAAAACGCGTAGAAATCGTCACTAGCCACGGGTCGGTATATTAAATCGAATTTATGTCATGGCTCTAAACAGACGTTTCTGTGTTGATACGGTTCGATCTCAAAGCCGACGTACAAACGTTTCCTCGCGTACACGGTTTAGACACTCGTGCGTTATTATTTCGCACGCATTCGTGTACGACAGTTGTCCGTTCGACTGTAGCGTTTTGAAAACAAAAAACGATAACTTTCGACAAATCGACGCTGGACACCATGCCGAAGCTGCTGCTCATCGGGACCGACAAGATGGCCGAGTGGCGACGAGTGAAGTTTTTCGGAGGTGTGGACCCACGGATTGTTATGGCCGCCGGAGACGACGATAACGGTGCCGCGACGACGGGCCGCGACCCTGCCGCGACGACGGGCCGTGACCCTGCCGCGACGACGGGCCGTGACCCTGCCGCGACGACGGGCCGTGACCCTGCCGCGACGACGGGCCGTGACCCTGCCGCGACGACGGGCCCTGACTATGCTGTGACGACAGATCACAGTTATGCCGCGACGACGGTCCCCGACTATGCTGTGACAACAGATCACAGTTATGCTGCGACTACAGGCCGTGCGACGACAGGCCGTGCGACGACAGGCCACGCGACGACAGACCGTGCGACGACAGGCCGTTCGACGGCGCCACGCGAGCGGACGGACACGTTGCGCGGGCCCCGCGTGCCGAACCCCCGTGTTCCGCAAACGGCACCACCGACTGCGCCGGGCCCCGTGCGCTATTCACGCATACGCCCCGGACCATATGCCCGCCCCCCTCCAACGGTCACCGAACTCCTCCGGCAAAGGATGTCGGGGCTGTTTGCGGAGCCCCCTGCACCGGTCGCCGCAATCCTCCGGCAAAGGATCTCGGGGCTGTTCGCGAGCCCCGCTCCGCCGGTCGCCGTGCGCTGTCCGCACGAACTCCCGGAGCCGCTCGCACGCCCGCCGATTCGCGACCGGTTCAAGTGGACCCGCTCGGCGAACGCTCGTGGCGCGGGCCGAGGCCCGTACGTGACCAGGTACGTTTACGACGCGCGCCGTCGCTGAATAACGACCACCCCGTCGTCGTCGTCGTCGTGACTTCGTAGATGCGCCGTTGTATGACTACTGTAAGTGTCGGAGTCTAAAAATACTCCAGTATCTGTTTTGTTAGTTTTGTTGGTTTAAGAAAAAAAATAAATTGTTGTAAATTAAAAAAAATAATAATAAAAATTTAACGTCGAGTTATTCGATTCGCTTCGTTCAATTGTGTTAAAAAAAAAAAAACTATTTAAAATAACATTTTGAAATTATTAGGTTGTATATTATATCGTAAAAATATTTTGTAGGTAAGTAAAAAATAAAAATAAAAATTATAACATGACACATAAAAACATAAACATGTTCGTTTCAAAATAGGTTTTATCCGTCTTCGAAAATTTTATCTTTCTCTTGAATTATCAAAAATTTCAATAATCGATTCATGTTTAAAATGTATTTTCATTGTTTTCCATATACTGACTTCGCAGCATATTCTTATGTTTTCACCACTTAAATGAATTCATCAATGTGTACGGTGATAATACAATGAAATACAACTGTGTGTAAAATAAATACGTATTACGAGTTGTGTGATAGATTTTTACTCGTTCGAAAATAATTGTGAAACTTTGCTGTCCTATTTGTTGATAATGATTGTTGACGAATCAATCTAAACGGTGTCGCAGATCTATTGATCAATAGCTTTGATCCACGCGACGGTCGACCTGGCAGTCGTAAAATGGTGTATTAAATCATTTTGCGTCCATTCAAAATATTATTTCATACGCTAATGTCCATTAAGATATTTTATGCGCCTAGTCCCACGTCGTGGCGGTAAAAATAACCAATGGATATTTGCGTATGAAATAACGTTTAAAATATGGTCACAAACACTATAGATAAAAGTATTTTTATAAATCTTTGAGTTGCTGCCGAGTGGATGGAATCGGCCGCCATACCGGTGCGATCACATCTCGAACTTATTACACCATTCAGATTGATTTATCATCAATCATCATCGACAAATAATTTACTTGAAAGTATAATCGAGAAAAGTATATGTATCACATAACTGGGTGATAAGACGAACGTATTATAATTGAACAATTAAAACTTGTACTCATCCAAGATTTTACTCTCTCCGATCGCACTTGCGTCCTACTATCCCACCTGTTTTAAGTTTTTATATATGTATGTAACAGAAGGTACAGTGAATGATATTTATTTTATGAGAACAAGTATCATCATTTTGTTGTTTACACATAAACTCAATCTTCGCTGTTAAATACAATATTATGGTTTTTAAAATATGTATAGGGGCATGGCCCCATATTTAGAATGAGTTTTCGAGAGGGGGGCAATAGGGAGATAGGACAATAAATAAGTTTAAGTTTTAAAATCTTCGAATCGGGCATCAAAATAATGTAAGAAATGTAACAAATTTCGGGCCGCCGGCCGGCGAAACGGCCGGTCGTGTGTTCACTCCAATCATTTTATATGTAATTTGCTGGGAACCGGTGGTTTTTTCGCCGGCCGGTCGCCGGTACCCACCAAGCCTGGTAAATGCGCCGGCCGGCGAGTTCCGACGAGAACTAACCGGCCGGCGAAAACCGGTCGTCTGTTTCAGCCCTAAGTCGTCATCATCATTGTCATCGTCATCATTATTGTTGTCGTCGTCATTATTGTTGCCGTCATCTTCATCATTGTCATCATCATCATCATTGTCATCATTGTCTTCACCGTCATCATTTTCATCGTTGTCATCATTGTCGTCATCCTCATCATTGTCATCGTCGTCAGCGCCGTGGGTCGTCATCGTTGTCGTTATCGTCATCATCATTGTTGTCGTCACCATCATCATTGTCGTCGTCGTCATCATTGTCATCATTGTCTTCACCGTCATCATTTTCATCGTCGTCATTATTGTCGTCGTCGTCATCATTGTCGTTATCGTTGTCTTCACCGTCATCATTTTCATCGTTGTCATCATTGTCGTCGTCGTTAGCGCCGTGGTCGTCATCGTTGTCTTCACAGTCATCATTTTCATCATCCTATTTTATTTTATGAGAATTGCGTTTAACTCTCATTCATATGCATCACTTTTATAATATATAATATAACAACACTACCATGACAATATTTATTAATTTACGGACATGTACGCTTTTCGCGTTCGTACGGCCGTCCGTTCGCTTTTTTTCCTCACTACCCTTCGTAAAGAAGTATAACTTAAAAAATATTTTTTTTTTTTTTTTTTTTTTTTTTTTATTTAGAAAATAAGGCTTCGACAACACAGGTCATTGGCCTGGCTTAAATTAGGAGTACAAGACAAAATATATTATGACTTAATGACTACGGAAAGGTTTTTACATTGTTAAAGTTTGTTTATGAGTTGGATTTGGGTTAAAAAAGAGATAATTTTAATAATATTATTTTCGTTTAGTGCTTCATCCATATTAGGTGGTATAGCTAGATTGTTTCTTGCGTCCCTGTACTTTAAAAAATATTGTTTTCATAAAAACATAATATTTTTGTCTTTTCAATATCGTACACGAAAAAAAAAATCACTAAAATGCACTCATTATTTCGGGTTTAATCGTATCGTACAATACTACACTCTGAATAATGTCATGCAGTGTATCGTGTTATTTACTGACTAGTTGAAAAAATACGCGACGAATACGGAGACAAAACGTAAAAAAAACTCAATCGGAATTACAGAGGACGGTGACTTGATTTCGATTTGCTTGTAGTAGTTATATAGGTACGTACGCTGTATACACGTAAATGTATTGCGTAATGATATGCACGTGCGTCTTGACGTTTAATCTCGTACCCTCTAATATAAATAACCAAAGCGAATTTCCTACTTTGTCCCAGGACTCGGGTTCTCAATGCGAAGACAATTTTATTATTTATACACGCTCGCGACTTCAATCGTAATGACGCAATGCAATATAGGTATTCGGTAGAATGAAATAGAAAAAAAAAAAAATAATAATAATAATAATATGCAAACGGAAGTGTATTACGCGCGCGCCGTCGAATAAAAATTCAAATTACCGAGTCTCGAGATTTCGTGCACTCGTTCCGATTCGTAATGGCCGCGTTCCTTCGGAACGGAATACAGTCGTCGAGAAATTTTTAATAAATATGTATGCGTTTAGATATTCCGGACGAGGTTTTTTCCTGTACCGTCGTATGTGTTTGTGACCACGTGTTCGACTGGAACGAGTGGCCGCGTTTCAAAAGATCAAACGTCTTTGTGCGTCCAAAGCAGTAATATATTTTAGTGATTTAAACCAATTTTGAAAAACCACTACTGATATAACACAATGTTTACATCAACACGGTTTGTTTGATTGGGTGTACAATGATGCAAAACGACTATTTTTAGTAAGGTTTACAAACGTGTTTTGATTATTTCAGAGACGCGTTTGGAAAACGATATCCATAGCGAAACTCTAGTAATAATTTTAACGTCAACTAGTTAAGTTTTTGAAAAAAACGAATACTTTATGAAAAAATTATTAGTGCAATTTTCAAGTTTCAAGTAAAAATGTTTTTGGAATAATATAACAGGAATGAATAATCCATGTCAATTTTATAATATTCGTAATATTCGTATAATTTTTCGGTTTTGTAGTTAGGCATATGAGCAAAATGAAAAAAAAAATTCAGATTTATGCGTCGATAGTTTAAAATTTTACCATACAAAAACTCCCAAAAAAAACGAAATCTTTCCAATAATTTCAAAGTTCTATATTTATTTAAAAATTTGTTCGAAACTTCTTTAGTTCTGGTGAACAGTATTGCTAACATTTTTTACAAACTTTGAGTGTCTAGCATGATTATTTTTTTATTTATTGCTCAATATCAAATACAGATTTAATAAAAACCATGCGTGTAACAAATTTTACCATTTTTACTCTATTTTCTAGTAGTTTTTCAATACGCTTGGAAAAATTATCGAGAACAGAGAAAAATGGGCTCTTTAAAAAACCAACTAGACGAATGAAACTTTTGAACTACTATTACTACCCGAAAAGTAACGACGTACACAAAAAAAAAAAAAAACATCATTATAATTAAACCAATACTTTCTACATTTTAGTCGAAATTTAAAAGAAACTTATTGGAGTACACTTTTAATGAGACATTGTTCAATTTAAAATAAAATATCTAGGTACTTACGAACAAAAATCAAAGACGTCATGTTTTATTTGTAACTTTATCTTAATAATGGGATTCGTACATTTTAAATCGATCAGATAGTTTTACGACTTATAACACTAATTACCTTTTCCACGAATCGAGAAAATACAAAATTTGTATTTTATTAATGTTTTCACGTGTAGAAATAAAATAAAAGTTCTTGTTATTAATCATGTCGTCTAATCGAAAGTTCGTAGTAATTGATAATTATTATAATTATCCATCGAAATTCGGGTGGATCTCAATCGCTCTACACGATTCGTCAAATCGCACACCTACGCCGAACAGAAATTCGTTTGAAAAACATATTTCGTTTGGAGTTACGTAATAATACGCTTTTGTTTTTTGTGCCTGCGAGGGAATAAGGAACACGAAAATTCGACGTGGGCGACGAGATGATTGGTACACAGAACAACATCGACTACAAACGTAAGCATTATTGTTTCCACTACGTTGTATACGCGTTCAATGATTAAAGGGTTTTCAAATCTTTACGAACAAGACGTGTAGTATATGAAAATAACTTTCAAAACGACGAATAATTGAACAACATTGTTCTATTTAATACGTCTTGAGTTTGTTTATTTGAAATATATTTATCTACACGATAACTAACGAGTAGAGTTACCAAATTTTCATTTAAGAAATACCAGTTCACAAGTACCGGAAAAAAGGTAATTTTTGAAAATAAACTGACTGCATTGATATACATATAATATGCAAATATACAGATATAAGTACACTACGTATTATCATTAAATCAATACGAATTATTAAAAATTTATTTAGCTACGTTTTGGAGCGTTCCTTTTATTTTGTCGAAAACATAAGATTACGAACGTATTGAGATGTACTCGTCGAGTTTGTGCTACGTAATCTGAGACCGTTTTCTATCATTATTTGAGTATAATATAACATACACAGTACCGACACACTACAATTTCAAAAATAACAACCGTAACCCATTGAATTCGCGAGGAGAGTAACTGACTGATAAATTATTTCAAAAAAACTGTAAAACATATTTTTTTTACTTGAGTCAAACAAACGATTTGTCGTAATTGGATTAAAATATTCGAGATATTGATGGACATTCGTTTGAAGGATGACAAGACGGCACACTGTTTTCATTGTGAAAAAAATATGGGCTTTTAATTTAATCAATATTACTATATTATTTACCTAATGATTAAATTTAATTTAGCATGCTATTAATTTATTCGGAATGAAACAAAACAATTTAGAGTTCTTATACTTGGCGAATAATAAGTTTAATTGTATTTTTTTTTTTTTGTACTTACTAAAATGTGTTTTAAATAACAATTATTAACTACAGCAATATATACATTAGTTATAAATACTTACGCCGATTGAATATTCATATTTATCTATCGTAATAACATTTCACTCAACATTTATTTCACTCACATTTGAAAAAAAATCCATTTTGCCCCCTGCCCTACAATTTAACCTATAGGTGTCCTTGGGAAAATCAACCGGCTTTTTACAGGCCAATATTGAGAGTTTATACCAGCAAATAGATATTTAAGTCTGTCGAAATCGAACTTCGATCGTGCCGGTAAAATAGTGGTCGGTTAGCAACCCCCCCCCACACTTACATTTAACTATACACATGTCTAAATTTTCATTTAAAATCAATAGATTATTATTTTCGTTGACTTCAAAAGCCACCTCACTGTATTGAGTAGCGATAGTTATTTCGCGAAGTTTTTCTTTTTTCAATACAGCGACATGGTTGAGTTTATAATAACAATAATGTCACATGCACAATAGGTATACAAAACGGAGCAATACTCGAAAAAGTACTTTTGTATCCGACGATATTATGCATAACACAGATGTTTCACGGTACGTAATATGTGTGTATATATATATACATATTATATATTTCAGAATTACCGTATTCATATTGAACATATGGCAAGCGTATAATACTATTACATTTTACTGGGGTATTTTTTTTATTTTTACTATTACTATTTATTTGATAGTATTCATATTTCGTAAAATAACTCGTCCGTTTTTCAATTTCTGTTTTCGAAACAATATACTTATACCGGGTATAAGACATAAAGTGCCAATAATAATAATAATACTATATTAATAGCAATTATAATAATAACCACACTAACAACAATTATAAGTCCTATAAGGGATGTTTTCTCTGCATATTAAATCTTTTTACTTTTTACGCAAAAAATTAAGACGCCCCCAATAGAGTAAGTTTTGTATGCCATGAACAAAATTAATCGTTTCGTTCGATAAACATGTGTATGCGTGTGTGCGCGTGTGTCGATACACCTAGATCAGGTATGGTATATCAAACATCACGTGGCCCTTAACTCTTTTTGTGTGTGTCCCACGACTTCCAGGTTCAAAGATTCATACTAATCTAAACTGCAAACGATGAATTTTAATAGATTAATATACATTTTTATGATTTAAATAAAATCTAATACATAATTGCAATTTTTCACAAATAATTTAACATTATTATTATTGTGGTCTAAGTGAATAAAATTATATACTTTTTTTTTTCAAAAAGTTTTTTATGGCCTTAAAAACAATAATATACACAAAACATATATATAACTAAAAGTCGTGATAACGGCCATAACATACGTCAATCGCAATGCAACCAAACCATATGTAAAAATCAAGAAGGATATTATGTGATTATTTTTGTGTGTTATTCATTCGTGACAATACGACACGTTTAAATGTTACTATTACAGTAGTTATAAACGTTCAAATTTTTCTTAAATATTGATTTACTGGTTTATATTTTTTATCAATTGTCGTAATCATCAATCAATCTTAGTTAGAAATTTGAAAACAATCAGTTTAAAATACAGTCTGGTTTTGTTTTCGAATCGCATTGCGTTGTAACTTACAGTCTGAGCTTGTTGGATATAACTAAAAAATCGCATCACTGACACGAACCACTGCACTGTAGTATACTATAATACTTAGGCACGTTCGATTATTAAAAAAAAAAAGTCCCGAGTCCCGGGGGGATTACGCGTGATTGGTATAATCAGTTACGACTGATACTGTCAGCAACGTGCATTTTCAAACTTGGTCGTCTGCAAGTGTCATAATTTAGATAAGTTATAAATTTAAAAAAAAGAAAAATTCTTAATAAACGAAAGAAAATTCCGACGGCTAATCTTTATGCATGTATACTTCAAAGAAATGTATTATTACACACAGCTTTATGTTAAGCTAATATTATAAGTATTACATAATGCTACAATTGTTTCTTTTGAAAAAAACACGATTTAGATTTACAAATGTCATGTACGAATGACGACGACTTTCGAAATTTGTGTAGTGTGTTGGATCGAATAGATTTTTTACTATTACACTAAGTTGACGGAAACATGAACTATTTGAAATTTCCGTTATGCCGCCAGATATCTAATGAATAACCAGATATTACACAAGCCACGGAAACGTAGAAAAAGATGTCTGAGAAGGAAACAATTAAATAACGTCGAATCAAATAGATCTGATGGATGTGTAAAATAAGCCAGTCGTTTTGAACGAGATACCACAGCCGACAAAGACGACGAAAACTTCTATCGTGACCGCTTTTTCGGATTCTCGCCCGTCACGACCGATTTGCACTTGCGTTCCTTTTCGCGAGTAAATCTCCGCCGAGGATCCGAAAGATCACGTCGAGTCGGAGTGTATTAGAATTATAGTAAAATGTCTTTAGATAAGACCCATAGCGGATTCAAACAGAGCCGGATCAAAGAGTTTTCATATAAGAATAATTATATATCCTCCTACCCTTCCGCGCCCCGCTGGTTGAACGCGGAAAGCATTTGTGGCGGCTTATTTTAAATACGCCCTGCTTATCGGCTGGCGGCGGATAACCACGTGCGACCAAACTGTTTTGTCATATTATGCAATAAAATTCCAACGCGTTTTTTGCAATGACGACGACGATGACGACAAGTACCTAAATATGGCTACTTCGGATTTTTGGCGGACGGCATTCGTTGGTGATAAAACGTACGCGATCGCGGGTCCCGCATAACGTATTTGAAAAAGATCTGCCGAAACAACCTGCCTTTCGCGATATTTAACACCACTCTCTTACTGTATTTTTCGAATATAAATTTAAATTTTCACTCGAACCGCAGAGTGCGGCAGACCTGTCCAAATAATAACACGCGTCGTAACTCGGTTACGTTGTTGGTGCAGTGTGGTACACAAAACTAACCCAGTGCATCGTACACTTGAATCCGCGACTCACGTCCCACGTCACAAGAGTGAGTTTAGTTGATTATGCCTTTCGTAAAAAAATGATTCGTACAAGAACAAAAACGGTGATTTAAACGAGCGATTTTCAATTATGATGACATGGAAAACGAATGCCCATTTCAAAAATTTAGTGGTTTGAGCGTTGATTGTTAATATGATAAAAGTTTTATATAACTGTACATAATAATACGATACGGAAAACTAATAATTATATTCGTTTGAAAACTATGCGTTATTACTACGTGTTTGTTTTTGAATATAACATTATGATACTTGTCCCCTTGTATACGACGCGAAAAAATCGGTTTAAGCATAATTTAAGACTCGTACAAATTAATTTATCTGCTTACATTTATTGATAATATCGCAGCAATTACGTAACAAAAAAAAAAGCAGTTTCTTTAAATATTTCGTATATCTCCGGAACTAACAATAAATTACGCCAAAAAGTGTAATATTCGTCAGTGTAGAATAATTATGTAGTGAAATGAGGGTATTACTCGTATAAAATGTCGGGTGATAAAAACGTATCCGAAATATGTATAAATTTATCAATATCTGCGTGATATCGCTAACTGAACTAAATATCACGATTCAGATGATCAAATATAATTTAAAATTAAAAAAAAAGTTAAACAATACACTTTGATCAATACATTTAAAATCTGTCTGTGTATAATTCCCTTTTTTATTAAAAATATTAAAATTCAAAATAATAACAAGGCGATAAATCAAGACAAGTTTTTTTATGTTCAATTTTTTTCGATATATCCATGAACTTCAATTACTTTCACTGTATTAGCGATCCGTGGCTGACATTTAAATTTGCGACAAATTTATCATCTGAGATGACATGATAAATAAGATATTTATTACCAAAAATTAATCGTTAATGATCGTGATAACGTTCTAACGAGTTACGAACTTCCGATTGTCTGAAAAAATGCATAATAGAAAAAAATAACAAACGAAAGAATATTAAATGCAATAAAGGAGAAACAAAATTTTAAGCATACTACAACATTTAGAAATATCAAAGTGATCTACAACGCCGCGATAGTTCTACGAAAATTGTCATAAAATTAGATTATGACGTATAGAATACCGTGTTGGAATAAGAAGACAAAATATGGAATACACGATACAAAAATCATAACAAACGTATAGGTAAAGATAGTTACGAGAAATTTAAGGAATTAAACTGCAGAAGAAAATACGGAAAATTGAAATAAACCAATCGGACGATTAAAGACGTGTGAATAATAAGACTGTTCATACCACAAGCAACGTGTAAATGCGTAATATAGAATATCCGGCAAACGAAACAAAAATTTAAAAAAATAGAATAAACAGTGCTTTTTTTTTGGCAATTATTGTCGTATTTGTAATTTTATTTATGTTTCAATTATATTGGTAACACAATATGATATATTATGGTCATGATTAAATCGACTACAACACGTGATTTTGAGATAAACAATTTTGTACTTTGTCCTAACCCTTTTCTTCATGTCCTGATGTCGAAAACATCGTGTGTAACCCTACTGCTCTACGCGCCGTCTACATTAAGGACTACTTCGATGCATTAAACGTCCAAATTTAATTATCAGCTCGTGTGTGTTTTTTAGTTTATATTTTTTTTTTTTTAGAACGAAAAATAATGGATGGAACTTGTATAGGATTTTCAACTGGAGAAATTATTACCGAAAATTACTGACGCGTCAGTATATTTTCCACGCCCGTGAGTCGAAATCGTTTTCAAACGTCGCGATAGCGTTGGTCTCTCTCTTCATATCAATGACCTTCGAGGGCCTAGGACACTACCAGTGTATTCTTGGTGTTCGAAACGATAACCCATCGAATTATATAACGATACTGCCAAGCAATATATTATGCAGACGCGGATGTAATTATGTAACAACACATTTTACAGATTGCGTGAAAAGGATCAAGATTAAGCATAACATACACACACACACACACATGCGTTCGTACATACGTATGTACACACGCACACGCGTTAACTCCACAAGATTTTGATCACACCACTTTAATATGATTCGTAAACATGGCCTAAATATTTAGAACCTTAATCTAACGGGACAGTGTACGTAATAACAACGTCACTACGACGCTACAACGCCTTCACGTCACTATATTGTTCTGTGAGTTATTGTAAATCGTGAAACTCGTCAAATTACTTCTTAGTCGAATACGCAGTCTTGGGTAAAATACTTTTAAAAACTATTTGGAATAAATACTCGAATACTCTTGAAAAATAGTATTCCGAATATCTATTCGAATACATCACAAAAATAGTATTCTGAATTAAGTATTTAGAATACTATAAAACTATTCTAAATACTTTTAAAATATTTTTGTTTTAGATATCAATAAAATAATTGCTTTTGTAAAATAATATCCAATATTTAAATATATTGTTTGTAAATTAAAATTATAATTATAATATACCTAACTATGACAATTGATGATTTACAATGTTATATAACAGCAATTATCTGCTATTATTATCTTTTATGAATAATATTAATTACTAAATTATATTATCAAAACCTATAGTTTCTGAATTTTTCATTAGGATAGGCACAATTAAAAACAAAACATACTATAAATTAGGAATGTAAAAAGTATTTATTTAAATAAAATTGAAAATACTTTCAAATTACATTTGAAACATTTTGTTACATTTAAGCATCAATGAATGCTCGAAGTTATCATCCGTCATTTTCCCTCTTTTTTTAGTCAATACAGCACTACCAAAACTAAAGACACGCTCTACAGCAGCACTGCTTGGCAGTGGTGTATTGAACTTTACAAACACTTTTTTTTACTGTTGGAGTTTCAATTAAAGTATCTAAACTTTTAGTTGGACCTTTGGTTAAAAAATTTGATATTTCCTGTTCCAAAGGTAGATTTATTTTATTAGTACTATTAAAGTATTCCGAATATAGCATTTAGAATACTTCTAAATGTATTCTGAATACTAGCTAAAAATACTGTTAGGAAAAATATTTTAAAAGTATTCTGAATACCTGAATAATATTCCGAATACAGTATTCGGAATACATTATTCGGAATACTTACCCAAGACTGCGAATACGTAACACGCAGTTTAATATTATTTGGATTATATCGTTCTGGGTTTTGGATTATTATTCTGATCAATATCCATCAACTGTTTGAAATAGTTAATGGTTTGGAATAATTTTTAATTGGCTATCATCAACGACTCATTTACTAACCAGCATAGAAGACCATATTATTATACAAGGGTCGATGAATCATATGGCGATTTTTGTAGACAGTACTTAATTATAAAACAACACCAATGATAAGAGTCATTTACTAGACCAGTGGTTCCCAACCGGGGAGGAATTCCTCCCCAGGGAGGAATTTGGATACTTAACGGGGAGGGGGGATATATTTTTGATGATATAACGAGAATTTTATATTTGAAATAATTATGTCATTTTACAATCAGTAAAATCAAAAACTTTTTTGATGAAAAATCTTAAACGGAATTCTGACCATTGATGATCAACTCTTATCCAAAAGTGACAGAAAAAGCTATTCGTGTATTAATCCCATTTGTATCGACGTATCTCTGTGAGTCAGGCTTTTCCACGCTTTTGCAAATAAAAAGTAAGCAAAGAAATCGGCTGGATGTAGAAAATAATATGCGTTGTGCATTATCAAATATATCCCCACGGATTATGGACTTGGTAAGAAAAAAACAAACTCAAATTTCTCATTGAATTAACTTTACTTTCATATTTAATTATTGTTTGTAAAATTGTATTCAAAAATATATAATTTTTAAGTTGATTGATGATTTGTATTTTACTTTTAAAATTATGATAAAAAAAATGTCATTAGTTGTATAATATATATATATGTATAGTTATTTTGCAAAATTTATTTGTACGGCTTATTAAAAAAGGGTCATCTAATTTCTAATTTAAGGAAAAGGGGCGTGAGATTATTGAAAATGTACAAGGGGGAACGGAATAAAAAAGGTTGGGAAACACTGTACTAGACCAAACGTGTTGAGCTGAAAACATCAAAATGGCTAGAAGAAATGCATTTTTATCGAGTTGTATTCAAGTATTTTATAATTAATTATTTTAATACAATATTATTTTATCTAGATTTATTTTGTGGTGAAATTTTTTTTTCTATCTAAAATGTAAATAATCTCGGTCATATTATCTACTATTATAAACATAAAATATTAAAATTGTATTATTGCATTAATTAATTCACTCTATTTATACAACAGTTTGTTTAACTACTCGTAGGCGTGCGAAATAAATAGAAATCAATATTAAAAATTTAGCCACGGGCTTCGTGTGTTCCGCGGACTGTAAGAGCGACCTGCGACATGCCTGCACCAAAAACCTAGGGTGGTCGAGTCATCTTCAAACAGTTCCTGAGTAGACTTGGAAAGACTTGGACATCTTTTGAAAAAAATCGTCGGGCTTGACAATGATCGATAAATCGTCATGCGAATTATTCGGCTACTTTATCTGATTGATCTGGTCCAGGCGTGGGCTGTGCTTTTTAACCGGCCGTATCACGGTAAAAAAAAAAAAGAAAAACGTAAACATCTCAAGGTAATGACGAAAGCCCACTCGTCGGCGGAAAAATAAATCACAAACGGAAAACGAACGAATAACTCGACTCGGGTTTCGACATATCAAAACGCCCATAAGGGACGGTACTCGGGACCGTCAGATTTATAACCTCCATGTCCCTTGCAACGCGACGTATCTGTAACACTGTTATCGTGTGTTATTACCGTCATAATGTCACTAAACGGGCCGCGGCTGCGTGGTGATCTCGTGTAGTTTCGTAATAAAATCGTAAAAAAAAAAAAGTTTTTTTTAATTTCACGTCGCATCCACTCATTACCAATAACAACAATAACGGTGCGAATTCTCGGGACACATAAATTTTTTAGTGCGTCTTCCTCGTGCTGTGCGGTGGAGAGACGCTACTTTTTTGTCTTCTATATATTATATATATTGTTGTTCTATAAAGTCTTGGTCGTCGCAACAAACCTATAAACTGAAAAAAAAAACGTAGTCGTCCGGTTTCCGTGGCTTCTAGACGCATAAAAAAATATATGAAACTTAGTGATGAGGATTAATATGATATTTCTGTACATTAGATGATGTTAAAAGGGAGGATAATAAGACAAAATACTCTTTGTTCTTTATCTGTATTATGATGTAGTATACACTATTAAAAATCGGTTCTGTCGACCGTTCGAGTGCAAACAAATAATACACATACAAATAATGATAATAATGATAATAATATAAGACAATCGAGCTGGTCGTACGTCACTTTTAGATTCTAAAACTAATTAATGTACATATAAAAAAAAAAAAACAAGTTTTGTTTTAATGACCCGAAAATGATGCAACTTCGGCTATATTATGTGCACAGTAGTTTATATATTTATATAAATACTATATATACTATATATAAATGTATTTGAAAAATATGGGTTTTTGGAGATTTTACGTTCGTTGATAATTTATCGTTTTCTTGAAAAAAATAAAAAGCCTTGCGTTTGAGGTGTAATTATTAACTATTTGATAAAAATCGTAAAGGCGAGTACACGTTTCACGCGGCGGCGACCGGAAGGACGATGAAAAACAAAACGGTCTTCTCGAAACGAATACGGAACTCGAGAAATCTCTCGTAGTAATACACGACCGAGTAAAAAGCGAATAAAACAATAGGTTAGATACTATAACAGGTATGGTATAGTTACGAAAACGACGGGGTAGTAGTTATGGTATCGGTATGTAACGGTGATAATGTGGCGGTAGTTAATGTAGTGATACAAGATAATGTAGCGGTGTTACAAAATACGTAAAGTGATAATAATGAAGTACGCGGCCAACGGGTCAATAAGGACGTCATAATAAATACTAAACGCACATGGTTACGTTAAAGTGCGTTGTGATCGTAATGATAAAAATAAAAATAATAATAATCATAATAATCATAATGATAATAATAATAATAACGGCGACGACGGCGGCGGCGGCGGCGCGCGTTTCATCATCGCCGCAGGTGGTTGAGCTCGTCCACGTCCGTGTAGTCCTCGCGCAGCACCAACTTGCCGGCCCCGTCCAGCCCCGCGCACGCCATGTCGTCCGTACACGCCAGCCCCGACGCGCACGGGCACACGACCATGTGCACGTTCAGCTGGGCGTACGACCCGTCCGGATACGACACGGTCACGTTGTGCGGCGCGTCGTCGGCGCGCGGCCGGCACGTCTCGCCCTCGTTGCCCATCGGCTTGCACACCGGCACGCTGTACCGCATCATACCTGTAACGAAACGGATAGAACGATATAATATTTAAATAAATAAATAAATAAATAAATAAATAAATAAATATTCGAACCTAGACCGCAAAAGGTTCGAATATTTATTATGGAACGGAAGAATTCGAAAAAACGAGGAACTTAAACGGTTGTACCAAATGCCTGATGTAATTAGATAAATTAAAAAAAAGACGAGACGCCAATGGGCAGGACATGCATGGAGAAAAGAAGGAACTCTAATACGAATGGTGCGATGCGGGACTCCCCGAGGAAAGAGACCCTTAGGACGACCCCGACTAAGATGGGAAGACCAAGTCATGAAGGACGTACAAACAATAAATCCAAGGGCCGAATGGATTATCATAGCGATGGATAGGGTGAAATGGCAAGATGTACTCGTATGTTTGAATGTATGATCTTAATGGTCGATTACAAAGAAGAAGAAGAAGAAGAAGAAGAAGACCGAAAAGGGGGAACGGGCCGAAACGACGTTATGTTGAAAAAAATTCGGAAAAAATCGGCTTCGCGACGGTTAGAAGGCTTGAGCGACGGAGTACACAATCACCGGACGGCCAGTGCGTTTCGGCCGAAGCTTTGGTGTCAAAAAAATATACGATATACCGTTATTGTGTATTTGACCATTTTTGGTTTTATTGTCGGCATGTTTTTTTTTTTTTATCAAATCGGTTAAAATTGTTGTCGTTTGGCAAATAAGATATTGTTTTTTGCACAAATATTATTTGAAACACGTTGTTCTATCTGTATCCAAAGTTTCATTACAATCGGATGGACCGATTTTTTATACTCATTTATAGTTGAAAATTAACATATAAATAGCGTCGATTCCGTAAAAATCGTTTAATAATTTACTCGAACGCTTGTGGAAAAAAATCCCAGCCCAGATTTTTGAAAGTTTTTCAGTATCTTAGTTAAGTGTGCGACTATGATCATATTCAATTTTCAAAATTTTCTGTCAAATGCTAAAAAAGACTCAATTTAACCATGTCACACGGTCAGTGCACGCTCAATTAGAAATTCAGCAAATCTGCATCTCTCATGATGCGGTCCACTTGCACGTGTCAGCACGTATTTTGATATAGCAATATGAAAAGGTTAGAGCTCGAACTTTGTAGCAGTAAAAAGTAACTCGGACCGATTCCAATATTGTTCTTAAAATGCAATAAAATGTGTCACATGAAATTCCTTAAAATTAAATTGAAAAAAAAAAATAACAGGACTAAAATACTTTGTTTATTAAATTTTAATTTTAATTGCAGCGTCATGCCACAGAGTGGTGTAGTCTATAGCGTAAATAATGTATGCACCCACTACAAATTCCATTGATATATTTCCACGCGTTTTGTATGTCTTCACAAAACTTCTGACGAGATAAATTTCTACTACGTAACTGCTAGCGATAACTGCTAAAGCCTAATCGTTTTTTTTTTTGTTTAATTCCTTCAAATGAGGCAACCAAATTTTAAAAAATTGCATTAAATATCTAAGAGTTCATAAATATTACGTATAAAGATAAAATTACGAAAATATGTAAAAATGTATTAAGTTCAAAACATAGGTAGTAATAGTTATCCTTCATACAAGATTTTTTTTTGTTTCCATAGAAAAACGCAATCTTTCGTCGATTAGGCTAGGTTAGATTAGATAACACACAAAAAAAATTAATAATCAGGTAAGATTTAGAATAATTCATTGTCTAACATTGCCTAATTTTGCTTTTTTTTTTTTATGTAACCTTAGATTAGTCAGTGTTTGTTCTAACCTTACCGACATGCAACGCGTCAAAAAATTAATAACATACAGCTGTAGCAGTATCCACGGGTCAAATCTCTATGTATAATATAGATACATATATGAATTTGGTAAAACGAGAATTATCAATTCGTTAATGACACGTCACGTAATATCTCCCTATTAATAGACGGAAGAAACGTGATTTTTTCGTTATGTCCTTTTTTTTTTCTTTATTGAAACTCAATTTTATTATTATTAAGCGCGGGACAGGACGAAACGAATACACGTGTGCATATGTACAATAGTACACTGCGGCACGCGAAACTAATAGACTGCGTGGTCTCGTGTGAAAACAATATCGACCTTATATAACCGAATAATAGCGTGTCCCGTTTTACACCGCAGATCTAGCCCAACGGGTCAGTGCGATGATAATAATAAAAACGTTTCGCGCGAGTGATATTTTATTACCTCATTAAATATTTACATTACGTACGGTATTTAATTTATGTTCGCTCGCTGACGTGTGGGTGTATTAGTATGCGATCTCGAATTACACTGAACATTAACGTTCTAATTCAAAATCAATAAAACACCGTTGCGACAAGGCGACGGATAATAAATTAGGAAAAAAAACCCCTTTTATGCAGTCTCTCGAAAAATAACACCACCAACAGTGAGTTATATTCGATACATTTATATGTACGTTTCAAAAGGTTCTGTGATAGTTATTATTCAAATGTCTCGATGGATTTTATTTATTTGCAGACACGCGTGTACCAACGCAATGCCAACACGCGATTAATGCGTGGATATTGCAATGCGAATTTTACGGTGCGGAATAAAAAATGAAAAAATTACCATAAACATACCAAAAAAAATAACACGGAAGAGGTAAAAATCAAACGCAAGAAGCCCTGTTTTATATCTCAAACAACTACCGTTCAATTTGGCGCGTCTGATCAAACACTGTGTAACTGATTTAACATAATTTCCAATCATACACATAATTATAATCAATAAAAAAAAATCATATAGACCGCGTGCTTTTCGCGAGACGTAATATTAATATACAATAACGTTTGATCGTGTACCCATACACCGCGGCCGCGATACGTCTACGGTTTCGCGTGGGTGCTGGGTGTGTAAATAACGTGTATATAACGACGGTGAAATCGATAACGGATCTCTGGAAAATAAAACACCTAAAAGGAAGCGCAAACACGCGCGACACGTCGAAATTTCAACGCGTTATTACGGAATACGTAGGTACACTGTTATTGCGTTATGTACATACGATCGTGCGACGGATGAGACGATAAACCGTACGGAACTACCGCGATAACGTATTTTTCACGGATATATTACGCTGTTATATTATATCGTGTATTTATTACATCGGAACACGAAAAACTAGATCAACGTAAAATCATTCCCGGGGAGCGTTTTTTTTTTCTCTTTTCTTTCGCGTTACGCGTAGTAAAGACGACGATAAAATCCCGAATGATGTAAATTTACAAGTGACGAATCGGAAAAAAAAACTGTAATAGAAGGTATATTACGGTACGATTTGCAAGCGCATCACGAAAATAGCGAAAATATTAAAAATATCGCTCCCGACGGCTGAAACGCCGAGTTTTTTCTTCTTTCGGCAATAAATCGCACGCCAATAACGAGTGTTTAAAGTTTGGATTCGCGGTGTTTTCCTGCAGGCATCATTACAAATTTTATCGGTCCGATCGATTCGCCGTCGGTCGTGGCGCGCTAGATGACTCGGCGACAGCGATGAAACGTACGTTTTTATTCGGTACAGATCCCGGTCGATACGATCGATCGTACGTGACAGACGTACCTATATACGTATAGTATACACACGTAGAAACAACACGACACTGCAGATTCCCCTTTTCGGACGTGACGGAAAATACCTTTTGGACGAGATAAACATCGACCGAGCCGAGAAGTGTTTGTGACTTTTCCGTACAACGGGTGAATGTGTGTGTGTGTGTGTGTGTGTGTGTGTGTGTGTGTGTGTGTGCACAGCTCCATCCGCACGACGACGCGCCGTAACAGGCTCGTTTCACACTTATACGGTTTGATTCGGTTCGGTGCGTATTCGATTCGTTTTCGGTAGCAGCCGGAAAAGTGTGAAACGGTGATACGGTGTGTGTTCGGTACCTAATAGATAACTGATAGAACCGAAAGCCCCCTCGACACGAATTGGTTTCGTTCGGTTTCCATTCGGTTCCAGAGTTAACAAAAGCAATTGGTCGTTTACACACATACGGTTTAGTTTCGGTTCGGTCACGTTTTCGGCGAGGGAAAATATTATTTCATTTTCATTTTCTCATTTAAAATTTTATAATTTACATTCGGCAAATGTAATTCATCAAATTATGTCGTAGACATTCTGAAGTAATTTGAAAATGTGTCTTCGTGCTCCCTTAATTTCAGAAAAAGGGTATGAAATGCACCAAATTCCACCCGTTTGGTGAGGAAAGGGTGTTCCCAGTGCAGTCGATTATTCCTTTTTCGTTTTTTGATTCTTCTTTAGAGAAATAACATGGTAGCAATTTGTCTTTTCTCCATAGTGAGCATTGTGGTTAAAGTGAGAAAAAAATTCAGTACTGCGTATTCGATGATTCGGTCGTGAAATCAAACCTTATACTAACCGAGTGTGTGTATGAAGAGTTTTCATTCGTTTTAGGCGCGAATCGAATCGAATACGCACCGAACCGAATCAGACCGTATAAGACGTGTGAAACGAGCCTAACGGCAGCGTGGAGTAACTGCACAAAACGGTCGTCGAGCTCGTTATTACACACGCGTTCGCGTCACGGCGTCAAGGGTTGACGGGCTGAACTGGAGTACGACGCCGCACGGTCGTGTGTACAGGGGACAGGAACTATATAGCGTAATAGAGAGACGCGAATTATTTACCCCGGCCCGATATAAATTGACGATAACCGCACGGGCGCGAACACAATATTACGCGAAATATAAATTATAATTTAGTCCTTTGACGCCGCCCGTTATTGCGGTTCGCGTCGCCCTTCACGCCCACCCCCCTACCTTCCGGACTCGTATTGTTATACGTGTAAACTCTTCACGATATATATTTTTATCACGGGGTAGGTGGGTTTCCCACAAAACGTAAGTGTGTGTGTGTGTGTGTGTGTGTGTGTGTGTGTGTGTGTGTGTGTGTGTGTGTGTGTGTCGTGTACGCACGTAAAGCGTCGTGTACACGTGTGTGCGTCGATACAATACGCACACACACGCACACGTGCTTATGTGCGCGAGTGCGTACATCACACATTTATATTCACAATATTGTAAAACTAATGGCCGAATTTTCGCTTTCATGGAACGTACGTGAGCCGTTTTCTTTTTCGTTTTGCTTTTTTTGCGTCGCAAACGAATAAATAACAACTATACCGTATTGTGTATTATACTTTATATTATTGAACATATTCGGAGTGGCCGTGGCTACGATAATGCATATTACGGATGGTGGCGGTGGAGGCAAATATACGGCTCCATGTACGACCTATATTGCCGTAACCGTTGCTTAGTCGCCAAAAAAGAAGGCGCGAGGAAGCGCGCTGAACAAATGTCTTCCCGATAAATGTGTGATGCACGCGGCACGGCATCTGAATACGCGCGTGTAGAGTATATAATATACACTTATATCGTATAAAACACGGAGAACAGATCGCGTAAATTGTCCAACGGTCTGGTAATAATGATAGTAACGATAATAATATTATGGCGGTCACGTATAGGTAGTTATATATTATATATTATGATACGTTCGCACGGCGAGTGTTGAAAATCACAACAAACGTCGTCGTCGAGTCCGCCTCCTGTATTATAATGATTGTACACGGTCAATACACGCACGTACGTATTACACACCGTGAATGACTACGTGTATACGGTGTGGTTTACCGGAAAATCTCTTAATTGTTTTTTAACACGTGTCCACTGTACACAAACAGACTAAAACGGACCGACATAAGAGCAAACAGTTGCAACTATTTTACTGTGTTTAAAATTTTACACTATATCATAGACGAATGATGTAAGGAATAATTATTATCAATAACGACAACGATGTTATTTTCGGCATTTCACAATAAGACAGTAATTATAGTCATGTTCGGTTTCGGTACGGGTTCGGACAATAATGTTTTTCCAACCTATTGATCGCGTGTACGGTTTTTAGAAGGGTTCGTAGAAAAATTAAAAACCTGTTACCGAAAAGTCTTAACCCGAGCCCTTCACTAATGTCATCTAAACATATATTTTTACGTGTGCGTGTCGTCATATTGCGTCATCATCGAACTTATGTCATGTACCCGACAATGACATCACCGCAGAGAATTCGAGACGTGTTAAACACCGCAGGATTTAATGGCCTTAAGTCCTCTGTTCACCTGGCTAGGCCGTTTGGAGCTACCGTTGTACGGGAACGTATCGACGGGACGTCGACGAACTGTTAGGACTGCCGGTTGTCGTCAGGGAGAGCTGTTCCGTGTCCTTGACACTCACACTTGCCTGTGAGTGGTAAATGCGGTAACTGCGGTTACGTACGAAACTACGGCAACGGATCGCAAATAGCTTGCAATGTACATACGGTATACGACACCAACAGACTGCGGTCGAGAGACGACCAGGACGCAGGGATCAGTGTCACTGTTACATATCGGTAGGTACTTAAGCAAAATGTTACGAGTACGAAACACGTGACCCATAAATGTATTTATTCCTGTGAAACGACCACCTCTAAATTCGGAGTAAAAAAAAAAACAAAAAAACAATAAAGATTTACCCCAACAATAAATTCGATTTCAACTCAAAACAATGTCAACGAGATAAACGATCGTCATGATCGCGATTACAAAACGTAATGATTAAAAAACAGAAATCGTTCAAACATTATTATTTAGGGGGTAAGAGGTATTTTTTTTATTTTCGACTATTGTTTATAGACGATTTGCAACCTTTCGTTGTTCACGATAAAATAAAAATAGCACTCGAAATACATAGTAATTGTCGTTTCAATATTTGAGAATATACTCACGCGTATGATTCTCAAATAATTATTTCAAATGACTGAGCAAAAACTCAACTCAATACAAAAATTAAATTTGTGTTTCGCACGAACTGGATTCGTTTAATTTCCGAATCGATTTTATTTATTATTATTGTTTTTTGATTCGTACGAAATTGTTTTGAAACCACGCGGCGCATCGTTGTGCATTATTTCATCATCGAATTCACGTGTATACCGATGATTCCCAAACGACTGTTATGAAACACGATAGAAGTAAAAGCTCGGACAATGTACGAACATTCGTGTTCCACAAAACATCTACACCGGTATCCGTCGACCGATTATTATATTATCATTGTTTCGTTTTAATACACGTTCATTCGGAAAACTGTTTCGAAATTGTCCGTCCGACGTGCACTCGTCCGTGTGATAAACGTATCACTACAAAAAAGTATATTATTATACGGTATTATACACACACACACACACACGTGCGCGCGCGCGCAGATCGCGGGGGCGTTTTGGACCCATATTTCACCGTATACGCCACAAAGATATGGCGTGTTCGTTAAACGTACACAAAACGCATAATACGGACGATACTCTTTTTTTTCTTTTTCCTTTTTTAACCATTAACACATGCCCGTTTCGACGAAATGCAGGTCTCTATCGCTAATGGTATTACCCCCGTACACATCAGTTGCATTCGCGGCTTTTACGGACGGACGGATCAACTGTGTCACCCGGTGTGGTGTGGACCGCGACCGCGTGCCGGCGAGTATACGCATTACGCGTTCTAACGGACATTTACCGTGAGAGAGCCGTCACGACGTTTCCACGGCTTTCTGTGCGTCTCAAATCGTCGGCAAAGCTCTTTCGGGACCCCGTCGTCATACATATTTGACGTTTCCCCGCACGGGTGTACGTTCGGTGTTTAATTTTTCACCCCTGTCCACGCCCGACGTGATTTCGCGTCAATCCGTTACTTCGGTCGAAACGTTTGGATCGGTGTCGTCGGATACCAGAAAACGATCGTATTAATCGGGTTCGATTGTTGTTTTTTTCGTAAGTTCTGAAAATCACCAAACATTGTTTTGAATCACGATGAAAAAAACACGTACATCGGCCTCGATTTTATTCCCCGGCCGCTGCAGTAATATGATGCGGGTGAAATGTACCGCAATGGTGCTGTGTAATGATTTTGTGCTCGATAATGTACTCCATCGTTTCTCCCGACACCTCGAAAAATAAACGCTCAGAACACGCGAGCCATGAGACTGACGCGGGATGTCCCATCAATAACGCGAGTACGCCATGTGAAATGTACCGCATGGCGCACGGAGGAGATCAAACCCGAGAGTAAAAAAATGTGTCTGAAAAATTAAACGCTGGGGAAAAACATTTATGTATAACTACGAGCTTAAGGTAAACTGTTTTGGATGGTGAAAGTTATAATTATACATATATATATATATATATTTTTTTTTTATTACGCAATTATATAAAAATACGTGCCTACATGTGGAAAGTTTCAAGCTCAACACAGGCACGTGGGTAAATAAATCTTAATTTTTAATTTTATACAAAACTTTGAGTTTTTTTTTTTGATTCGAATTTAACGTTATTATTTTTTGTTTAAATCTATCCGTTTTGATGACGGCGAAATAATTCGTTGTCGGCGGCATATTATATTCTATGCATCAAAACACGTTTTTATAGACAGGAAAAATTCCGTAAATATTATGACCTTTGTTTAAATGTCAAGTGCGTGTTTCTGACAAGATTCATATAACGGCATTATGTAATTTACGATCCTACAGTATGGTAATATATAAGGTTATATGTGAGGTGTTAATTTCGACAAAAAAAAAAAAGAATGTCGAATTACATTTTAAATTAAATTCTTCAACCCGACAAATATATCAAACTACATTAAATATTTATATTTTAAATTCGCGTAGCACTATTAAAAAAACTACAAGAACTTATTCGTTATTGTGTCAAAATTTAAGAAACAATTAACTCACACTTAATTCATTTTTTTGTCGTAATTAACCAAAATTAATAAATACGTAATAGATCTTTCTCTTAATTTTCTCATTGTACTAAAGGGGCTGTCACACGTGGCGATTTTATTCGCCGCGACTAGTAGCAGCAACTTCTCGCCACATCAAGTCGCCGCGAGTAGGTTGTCACACATGAAGTTGTATAAGATAGCGAGTAGCGAGTAGTCAGTCGCAAAAATGTCGTCAATCGCATCACGTCGTAACATTTTAAAACGAATAATGCGCCTTACGTGTGCAGAATTAGCAGATCAATTGTCGAAGTACAAAATAAATAAAATAAGAAAAATAAATTGAAAAGTTGAAGATCGAAAAGTTTACTGATGAAGTGTACTGATTAAATTAATGAAATAAAGTAATATTAATACAATAACATAATATAATTAATATTGATAAACAATAATGATAATAATGAAACTATAGCTAGAGTAGCGACCAGCGAGTGTCGATGTCACACGGGGCGACTGCGATTTTTGAGTTGCGAGTGGGTCACGTGACCAGCATAGTCGCGCATTCCTAGCGAGTAGAATTGAACATGCTCTATTCCATTCGCCGCGACTATTCATAGCTGCGACTTGAATAACTCGTAGCGAATACGTTGTCAGATGGAGCCACTTTACTCGCCGGCACGTAGTCGTAGCGAGTAGTCGCCTCGTGTGACAGCCCCTTAAGTGTATCAGTAGCGGTTTCTGTCAATTTTCAATTTTATGAAAATTCCCTTCATATAGTGATATACGATTCAAAAAAAAAAAAAAAAAGAAGAGCGTTACCAATAAAACGTAACACCTGTAAATCATCCAATAATTGTTATGATCATTAATTCTGTATTTATAGGAATCTCAATGTGTTGAATATCGAAAAGGATCATTTTTACATTCGTGATCAAATACGTTACAATTCAACTTGTACGCTAAAATGGACGGTTTTGTATCCGATTGTTTTAATAATTTCAGAAAAAAAAAACTGTCATATCGACCGACGAACGAGCTACGCATATATATCATATTGGCGTAAAACACTCACCGAAAGAACCCGACCCAGACGCCGTCGCAGCATTAGACTGCACGGCACCACGAACTGGACCGTCCGGGATTCGCTCAAGCGAGTCAGTGGTATACTAATATTTTCATGGCTGATCTATTATTCACACACACACACACACACACACACACACACACACACACACACACACACACACACGCACACGCACACACGCACGCACGCACGCACACGCACACACGCGCGCGCCAGCATCCCATTAAATCACGTGGTGAAAACGACGAGCGGAAACGTCGTGGGGATTAAAGGACACAATGCTAACTAGGCGACGGCTTATGGACGGTGTGTTGTTAACGTGTACAAACATAGCGTCCGCGAAAACGTATAGCGGTAATAATTAAGCGACACGTAAGGTGGAACGTGTAATAATAATAATAATAATATAGAATATAATAACGTGTAAGGTATTAAACGAGCACGAACCTCGGCGTCTCGGCCTCCCGCGAGCGCCCGCCACGCGGTCCGCGGTCCGTCCCTAATCGATAACCGGCTCCTCTTCCGTGCACATTAAATATCACTGTATTCGTCTTATTAAAACGTATTTTCCGCGGCCATGCAGAAATCAAAACGACAACTCGCGACAAAGTGCGAATAGCGACGCACATGCGTTTATAGTTGACGCAAGTTGTTCGTGATGCCTGACGCGTGTATTCATCGACACCTCCGTCGGAACAAATGATTTCTCCGTCACGCGTCTGAGTGTCGAAACGGTCGTGTCCGTTAAAAACGATTAAAAACGTTGTATTACGATTTCGGCTACATGTTTATTTCCAACTAGGTAGTTGTCCCATTCGTCTAGATTCGATTCTATTTCGGTTTCATCGTCGTTTTTGCTTTTGTCAGTATATAAAATACTGTTTAGCTACAATGGTTAGGTTAAGTTGAAAGTTCTAAGAAAATGTCTGAACATCTGTTTCTCTTCGTTGATTTATCACGCTTTTTAACCTTAAGCTCCAATCACCCAATAACCAACACGTCGAAATAGTAAAATAAATTATGATTTTATAGATATTGTAGAACACCATTCTGGTTGTGTCATGTGAAGGTTATTGTAAACGTTCATCGCGCAGAGGAAATAACGAATTAATAAATTACGAAATTACATAATTACTTCAAATAAAATAATCAGATAGTATTAATATATGATCTTCGTCTATATATATGTATATATATATATATTGATGCATAAAAGTAATCGTTCAATCGAATCATATATTTTAACTTGTTTTGGTATCGACGCACTGGCCGAATATTATTATGTTCGAATATTAAATGAAAAAATACATTTACACGTGTTAATACTGCATGATCTCAGACGTAGTCGTTTAAATGTTTAATTATAAAGTAATAAATTAAAAAATATTATAAAAATGCCATATGGAAATAAATTAATTTTATATTCTTATCATACTTAATGATACGTTGATATTTATCACAAAATCAAAAAAGCGTAGAATAACATGGAATCGATACTGAGTAATCGATACGATTTCGAATACTGTAAAAATGTTATTTTAAACACACCGTAAGGACGTTTTGCGTTTGATATTCATTCAGAATAAATTATCGAATTGATTTTGTGTGATTTTCCCGACGCTTATGGTTGTAAATAGTGAAAATTGAACGGCTACAAAATAAACGCAATAATAGTTTGTAAAAACCGAATGCAAACAGTCGGGTGGCGATACGCGCGATCTATAACCAAACCATATGTTTGAAATAAATTCTACGCATAACAGTTTTTGATAATATTCGAGGCTAATCGCGTTACGTTGCGCGGTGTCGCGTTAAGTGTATACTTCTAATCACTAATAGTACGATATAAATTTCCGTCCACGCGTGCACACGAGCACATAATGTGCCGAAATAAATTGCACAACGTCGTGATTTGCGCGCCCGTCCGTGAGTTATGCGTTTAACGCGACGTAGTTAATAGTCTCGTCTGCGCGGACGGATGGAAAATAGCGAAAAAATAAAGAAAAAACGAATAAAAAATAAAATAGACCGTATGTACACACACACACACACACACAGATTATGCGGGTGTTTCGTAATTCGCGGACGAGCTCGGCCGGCGAACGCTGCTGCGACGTCCGGACCGCCGCAATCAACGAACACGATCCATCACTCGGAACGCGGCGTTTATATTAAATATAATCGCGTTGAACTATCGACTTCGAGAAAAACGCGTGCAGCGATGCCGACTTGCCGGCACGCAGTTCATATTATTGTGTAAAGGTGCGCGTCCACTAGGTCGGTCGGTCGGCGCGGATTTCATGAGTGACATTCGTCCATTAAGTGCGGTCGGCGCGGCGCGGTGCGATATGGGTCCATGTATTATCATTTAAATATGACGCTCTGCCGTCCACTAGGTTGGAGATGCGACGCGGTGCCGACCTCGACAAGTCATCGCAGCGCCGGAGTGCGGTGACGCGCCGCGCCGCGCCGCGCCGATTTCCAAGTAGACGGATCTGCATTTATTTATACGTGTTTTGTTTTGGTGCCGCTCCGCACCGCGCCGACCGACCGACCTAGTGGACGCGCACCTTTATGGGCCGATTCGGTTTTCAGACAGTATAGAGAAACTGTGTCTGACACGTCCGAATCGTTACGATATGAAAATAACATAACACCGAAAACACTCGTTTGCGTTTGACTCGTGACATTTATTGCGAAGAGACGAGCGGTACCTTTTACATTGCTTTTTCCCCTTGCTACTCCTGAGAAAGAGGGTGGTTTTTCCTACCCCGGAATCACGTCTGTCGCGCAGGTCAGCGCACGCGCGTGTGCGTGTACGTGGCAACTTTGACAGAGTCACGGGGATACTGCAGTTATTACGCACAGCGTCGTCCATGACGATTTGCGTAATTTCCGAGGGCGACAACGCGGTGACATCTGCATCGACGTCCCTGGACTGCGCGTGGAGCGGAGGACCGCGTGCGTATTATATCGTTATTATTGTAAACCGTACTACTGCCGCCGTACGATGACGGCGTGATAAAAGTATAATAATAATAACAATAATAATATATAATAACACAGACGTGTGGGCGGTGGTTTAGATGAGGTGTACGCACGCAGTCGCGTCACCGGCAGACTGATACGCGCGGGCCCATTGTCCGCGCCGCCGTGTCCCCGAGACAGGACCGAAAAATAAATATAAACGAAATCAACGACGAAACGCAAAATTTCCCGTAGGAGTGCTCGAAACGCGACAATTTCACCGAGTAGGTTTCGCGTCTCATTAATTTTCCGGCCTACACTATGTGTGTGTGTGTGTGTGTGTGTGTGTGTGTGTGTGTGTGTAACGTAATGCGATGAATTCAGAACGCGGCTTATGTACGTATGTGTATACATTATACTATTGCCGAAACGTTATTTTTGTCGCGGTGAAGATAAATAACAGCTCACGCGATAAGTCATACTGACAACGTAGAAGGTCCTTTTACCGACGGATGTTCATTGTCCTCTACCCTCCATATTAGTATCACTTGTATTGAAACGGCGTTGTTATTATAATTATAATATTGCCAATATTTTATACGGTTTTTCATTCTTGTTCGTACACATGAAGGTCAATGCCATACACATAATTCTCTACTACGTATGCCGTGCTACACATATTTGTGCGTGTGCGTGATGTGTGTATGAAATACAGAACGAAAGTTCCGTGAGACGAAATCTCCAAATTAATTTCATTAGACAAATTCGTCCCAAAATAAGACATTACGCAGAAACACAATTGTCATTGCTTAATATAATTTTTGATTTTTTTTTTAGTTTTTTGTGTTTGGATTTTTTAAATGTGTTTTTTAATGTTTTTTTGTAATTCCCCCAAAAAAAAAATATATATATTTTTACAACTGAATATTTTTTTATACTTTTATAAAATTAAGGTAAGAAATAAGTGTTATAAATAACAGTACCTACTCTTAAATTATCAAAATTCTGAATTCAATAATGATTATTGTACCGATAGGTACGCAGTACGCACGTTGGATTTGTCAAATGTCTCAAACACCGTTGATGTATTGCAACTGATTTATAGTAATATTATTTCCCTGAGGAAAGATTTTGTGTTATGATAAAAATAAATAAATAAAAAAAGGAAAACAATTTTAGCCAATCATTTGCAAACTGGAATATTTGATCGAGAGGGATTTTACTCCTGGAGAATTTCGTCCGTTTACCGCGCGTGTGACAAGGAAAAAGGACGAAATAGTCGATTTACGAGTCTCACCTGTCCGTGTAAAACGACACACTCTTAATCGATTTACATACGCATCGATCTTGTTCGTTTTTGAAAATAAAACTTGAATTTGATACTTACGTTGTCAACAGTGTATGTAATCGTGACTTAAATCTCGTAAACGTGTACACGGGCAGACAGTACGTGGTGACAGATAAAGGACACGCAAGAACGAAACGATCGCACGTGTTGCGCGCGCGCGCACTGCACAGTAACGACGATAATACATAAAATCTGCCAATTACTCACTGCAGTTTATTTCACCCGCTGGTACGTTCGCTGCGACGTAGAGATTAAGCCGTATCGTGATCGATAGATTGTCGCCGGCGTGTGGTGAAAAATATCACACGAGTGTAAAAAAATTCAGAAACACGTTTCTCCGGCGAGTTTAGATTCGTCACAGCTTTATTACTGGACAAAGATGGAGTGAGAAAAAAGACATTTATTCCGCCGGTTTTTCTGTAAAGTCGGTGCCGCAAACTGCGCGTGTTCCTAAGCGGATTTATTATTATTTTTACTGACCCGAAACGACTTAGTAACAGTGATTTAATAACGTCGTTACTCGACAAGATGGGTCGGGAGGGGAGAGAAAAAATTCACTCCCGTCTAACGCGAAAACCAATTCAAAAAACGGTACGTTCGAAATTACGAGGGAACGAAAAATCCGGCGATTTCTTATGGTTCCGAATCGCACATATGTATAACATCACGTCCGATTAATCTAATAAGTGTCTACAAGCTGAAATCAATATCGAAAATTTAGACTACGCTATAATAATTAGTACTATACGCAAACTTCGTGTCACAAAAACTAGGAGGTGTCGGCCACTTATAATCTTGTTTTGCCCGACTAATCACGAGACCGTATCGAATTGTAAATAACTGCGGCTCAAATGTAAATATTAGTGATGGGCACAACCGACTAGTTTTAACTATCGTTTATCTATCGATAGTTTCAAAAATTACCTAGTGATTTTTCAATTGAATAGATATTATTATTCATCGATTGTTTTTAAAAACTATCGAGTAATTCACTCGATAGTTTTCACTCGGTTGTGCCCATCACTCTTACATCGACTAGTTTCGACAATCGAGTTAAAAAAAAAAATCGAGTGATATTTCGGTGTTATCGACCGAATTTACTTGATAATTTTCACTTATTGAATTTTCATTGGATAAGTAGGCCTAAAAATGAATCAAAACAGGTAGTTCGATAGTTTTATAAAACAACCGAGTAATTAGATAGTTTAAACTATCGAGTACTTCGATAGTTTTTACTCGATCGTGCCCATCACTAGTAAATATACTCATACATTATTACCCGTGTGTAGTGTATAATAGTTATATTGGAACCGTATAGAATTTCAATCTGATAATTAACGAAATAAATAGAAATAAAAACAAAATGGAAAATATGTGTGTGTACTAATCACAAGTAAAATATAAATGAAAAACTACTAGTCTCGAAAAGTTTTTACTGTATAGAATAACGCTACTTAATAATTAAAATATACTATATGTGTGACGAGGTATCTATACGGCTGTACAAACTTGATTCAGTTTTTATGTGAATAGTTCAAACATGACGTCATGTTTCATATTGTTTTTTTTTATATTGAAGTTTTACTCAACCGATTGTTGAGTTCGAAGGATTTTCCTTGTTGTTTGCCAAAGTGAGTTGTCAGTAGACGAGAGGGAGACAAGACGTTTGGTAAAGTTTTCTGATCTAATAGAGGCTAGGAGTTTTTTGAGTTTATTAGTTAAATTGGTAAGTTTACGTTTGTCGAAGGAGTATTAAGTTCTCTGCCAGGTTATACGAACTTTACGTTTGTCTGAAATTAAGATTCTTATATGCCGGGAAGATTTCTGGTGAGGTTTGTAGTTGGTATTGGGGAGGATCAAGACCAAGCAGCTTCTTGTATTGACTTGGTTAGTAGGTGTACGGCTTCATCTATATCGTTTGGAAATTTTAATCTAGTTTTTAGGTTACATTGTAAGTAAACATTTAATTCAATATAAAATTATTAATTCGTTTTTAGTTTATTGCTAACTTAGTTTTTAGTATGGGTCATCCTTCCAAACAAAATGCTATTGTTGATAAGTATATCATTAAATATTTCGATAGAAAGACAGAAAAACGGAAATGTTTATTTTAGCCAGTTTTCAATACTTAGGTAACTTTTTATAACAATTTATAGGTACTATAAGTTTTTTTATAAAATACCTAATAATGCATGTATAATACAAGTTTTATACAAGGGAAATATAAAATACGGTATTTTTACATCACTGTATATATATGTAACATAATTTGGTATAAAATTGGTAAATGTTGCAAACAAACACTTAGTAATGACTTCTTTAAGGCTAAATATAAACTTTTGAAATCAACTCATAATTTGAATGTTTTATAATTCAATAAAATTTTTAATTCTAAACTTTAAGATCTACTAATGTAACATAATTTTACTCAAGTACTAAATTAACGATACTGATAAATCTCAAAAATCGTTAATCGACAGATTTTGCTATAAGAGTTTGAAATTAGATTCTTGTATATTACAGTATTATACCGAAGCGTTTCTCAAATTGCTTCACTAAAGAAATTAGTAGTTTCGTTAAAATTCAATAAACCCACAATACGAATATATTTCTGAGTTTATCGTAGAATAAAGAATATCCATAACGTGAAGTACGGTTATAGTGTAAAGCAGATTTTTTTTTATTATTATTTAATCCTACTTGTCTACCGTGTGTTTAAAGCACCCGCAAAATTATGTTACAATACTTACTATCTTACGATTCATAATTTTTGATCGAGATGAATTTAATATATAATTAATTAAATGATTCAACAAACATTTTTAAATTTTTAAATATCAATAAATCATAGTTGGTTTCTTACGATAATTAGACTTTTTGATATTTAAAATTCGGAAACTCCAATACACTACTATATTAAGACAATAAAATACAATATCCATTCAGAATGACATAGAAAATGTAATATTTTTGCAACGTAACGAGATTGCCCCTACAACAAGATCATTTTCATATATTTTGTTACATTCTTAAGTTAATCATGTTCGGTTTATTCTCAAGATTTTTCTTTAAATCGTATTTCCCTGATTTCCAACTCGGAAACCAATTTTAATATTTCATGAGATTTCTTCTCAAAGTACATTTCTAAATAGGATATGTGAATCGTAGCTTTGCAGTGTAAGTACATAAAACACAAAATTTAATTTTATATTCTTCATCAAAGGACACACACGCGCACTTTTCGTTAGACGTCACCAGAATAATGGGGATTTTTAAACTATTTTACATTTGATGTTCGAAAACAAAATTATATTTTCACATTGTTTATTTATCTCATCGAGAGCAAAAATCGAATCTCATTATAAACATGATTATGCAGATGATGACTGAAAATTAATTGTTGTGTAGACAATAGGAAACATAATAAAAATAATTATGACCTTATAATTATAATGTACGAACGAATGATATTCAAATAAAATATACGATTAGTGGTGATATGAGAAGCAAATAAGTAGTTCTAAACATGAAAATAATTACCAGAAGTAATAATAAGTTCACAGGATAACTTAACACTATAAATAAACTAAGGATTCATAATGATATCATCTAAAATAAAAATTTATTCCAACATTTATATAGTGTCACAAACAACATTTATATTATACCTTCAATACGTACACGAATCAAAAACATTATTTTTGAAATGAAATTGACTCGGAAACGTTAAAGTATTTCCAATAATAATATTTCTTGCACAATAGCACATTTATTTTTCATTTAATTTTAATACTTGGCCACTTAGATATCACAACGGTTTTCAGTAAAAAAGCTTATAAATTCTGAAAATGCCGCTAAAACCAATATTACGTAAAAGGTATTTCAATTAACTTACAGACTCCAAGAAAAAAGAAGAAGCAATTGATTTTAAAACTAAGTATTTCATTTTCTATCTATGGATACGTGTTTGAACGGACGAGTTCTTCAAAAAGTTTTATACACCACCACCTATATCAATCGAGTTTAATACTCGAAGTCTGTCCATATACGCCGTACAGTGTACGCAATTCAATAACAAATAATTATTTACTAAATATTTATTTATTATTATTATTGTCTTTTTTTTTTTTTTATTTTGATTCGCTTTCAATTCTAAATAATCTTAGGACTCCAGTCATTGCGTACTTGGAAGCATTTCCCGGGTGTTTATTTGTAATTTATACATTTTAATCTTCATCGTTCGGCCTTTTATATTATGTGGGAAACGAATTCACTCGTATTTAAATACAACAAACACTTTTGTTAGTATTCTATTATTGAGAATCGAATACAGTCGAATAATATTGTTATTATACCACCTATCGTCTCATCAATGACCATATTATTATAGCGTAGGATTTTCTCTATCGACGTTGATTAATGTCGAAAACAATGTAATATAATAATTATTACATTACTAATAATGAATACGACGATGGTCATGACGATGATAATATTACGTCATGAGGATTTCCGCGTAAACGAAGTGCATTCACATTGTTATTACATCCGACTACAGTTCGACTACATGTTACAACTAAACATAACAACACCCGCATTGTGCGTTCGAACAAATAACTGACGTGAGTATGAGAAACACACGAGGAAAAACGATCAACTCTGACCCACTGTGAAAATGGTTGAGTGTAAGCATTGAGTTTGCCGGACGTCACCGGTCTAAATCCGTCGCTAATTACGAATCGGAAAAAAAGTCAACAAGATAAAATACCAAATTCAAAAACTCGAAGCGATATCGGTTCAAATCGTACGTCGTCGTTTGATGATGATTTTAATTCGAAATTGCAGGTATTCGTTTGCCAATCAAAATGATTAATCTCCTTTTTGTATAAAACCGCTGCATCTGCCACACGGGGATTTGTACCATCCGTAACCACACACACACACACTCACTGTATGGAACACTTATTAAATTTACGAATGTTTATACGTTGTAAAAATACGACATGTATTATTAATTAATTCGCTTTCAATGTGACGGTTGTTGTATTTGTCGAGAAAAACACACAAAATGGCATTTAACCGATCACTGTTGTGAGGTCAGGATAAAAGAGGACAAAAGAGTCCATGACCCCCGGGATTATGATGAAATGAGCACACGAACAATACTTGTATGTTTATGTATGTACGCATAGACATTGTTAATTATTTATAGTGTATTTGACTAATTGTTTTAACAAATTTAAAAATATATTTCCGGTACAGATATAAACGTTAAATGATAGTCCCACTGTTATGTGACGATTTAAATTCTAGTGGAAATTTTGAAAAATAGGTATATTTCTAATTTTAATCATCATAATTATTAGTCATCGTCATTTTCTATATTCAATGAAATGAATGATGATAACAATAATATGCTTAAATTAGGTATCCACTTAAAACTATAAAGAGAGGGAATCCAATTAAAATATTTAGCCCCAGGGCCAAGGATAGTCTTGATCCGGGCCTGACCGTCACTATTATGCTTTCGTAGACGCCACGGGGAATATTACCCCCTTCCAGAGCTGGATGATTGAGATTTGATTTCAAGAACAGTAGGCCGCTATTGAAGTTAGATTAGATTGAAATCAATTAGAATGCACACCCAAACTTGCTGTGCCTCGACAGTGAAGCACCTACAAAATGTAACGTTGATAAATTCTAATGAGGATATTGAAATTTTTACATAACGTTGACTTAGAAATATTTATTGAAAAACGGAAAGATTTAACATATAATATACGTTTTTATAATACTTTTTAATATTGCATATTTTAGGTATGTACTTACTACAAATGTTTAATTATTTCTTGTTTTTTTTTTACTAATTTAATAATTTTGGCGTTATTTTACCAGAATGGTACTTGTCCAGAGCTTAATTGGTTTCTGTAGTTTTCAAGTTGATAATAAAATATATGAGAATAACGCTGGTACGAAGTTTACAAAGATCGTTTTTTTTTTTTTTTTTTGGTATGCCTAAGTTAGCGACTTCACTAATTCGACTACCCCCAATCAGCAATCCACTCGGTATTGATATTCACGCCGGCCGGCCAGTTCTTTGCCTGCGACTTTACCACGCAAACATCGGACATATGGTTCGTAGAAAACGGAGTACGATCTCTCGTAGAAAAATAATTACTTAATTACCGCGAGAGTAAACAACACCACACAACCGACACGTTAATTAATCGTATATATTGTTGTTTCGGCCGATAAGACACGTGCACCGCGAATGTTACGCTGAACGGTCCCGTCGCGGCTTATCGCCGTTCGACACTCCGGTTAATTGGGGCCCGGCGCAGCGCAGCGGCGGCGGTGGCGATCGATCGATCAACGAGTAAAAAACGGTTCGAACGCGAAAGGCAGAGCGCAACGCACGTGTACGACCGCGGACGGACGAGGAACGCGTTTTCGAAGGTCAGTCTTCGCGGGAGTACAAACGAAAAAAAAAACAAACGGATCGTAACCGTCGAGAATTCCGAACGCGGCTTCTTTGACTCGGTGACGAATACGACGATGCCGAGACGCTGGAAAAAACGTAGAAAACATCTCGTAATGATAATTGTTAATTTTGATGTTTTCACTGAGAAAATAAATGGTTTTCACCAATAAATGGTGTCGTTTAAAAGAACACTAGGAACGACGAGACGAAAAACCCCACGACGGTGTTTCGTGACAGGAAAATGTTTGTCTCCGGGTCGGCGGACAACGATTTATTAAAAACGGTGCGATCATAGCCGCACTCGTCCGTGATATACATACATATATATATATACTTCTCAGTGAGGTTATCTATCCGACACGAAACCGGTGACGACGGGACGAGAGTTCGGCTGCTCCGCGAAACGAGACAATTGACGCGCCGATTTCCTCGTGACGTTTACACCGACTACAGAGTACACACCGCACGTTGTCGATCCGCCCGACCTTATACACCAGGTACTTAATGGCCCTCTTAAGCGGTCGTTAAAACCGCGTTACGCATTCATAACATCACAATAGATTTATCGCTGTACGTTTTCAAACGCGGATTTGTTTAAAAATACGATTTGAAACGACAGTGACTCCGCGAGCCAACACCACGCTACTCCTGATTATTCCTAAGTAATACGACTCATCACGAGACGATTCGGCCACCATAAAATCACAAGACTTATAATGCTAATAATAATAACAACGCGATAATAAATTATATCGCTTAAATACCTGTTGTCGTTTGACAGTGCAAATTTACGGGATTGTCGTTTAAAAGTAAAATCACACGATTTTCCCGTGTTCGGTAAAAAATACATTCTTGTAAAATTAAAATTCGAGATTCATACGTCCTAATCAACTAAAACCAGATTTTTCATTAATCACGTCGTTATACTGACAGTAAAACGTACACTAAAAGTCGATCGAACGAACGTAAAAGTACAACAAATTTTTCGCACCGATGACCTATCCATGCGCACTGGGTCTAGAAACTCTAACATTATGCGACTTATATGCGATTAAATGTCAAGTCTGTCAGTCTGTGACAAAAGCAAAACAAACAAAAAACGTAACGTTCAATAATTCACACAAATGAAAAAACTTTGCACACGGAGCACGCCATTGTTTCGGACAAGCCACTCGTGTGTAGTTATTTTCAGTTTAAAAGCGATGAATCATCACCGTGTCCTAAAAACGATTTTGAGAAAGACTCGTCAACTGATAAATAAATTATATGCTGTGGAATTTAGTTTTTTTCTACAGTTTTATTTTTTAACCTAACACAAACCTGTGGATTCCGAATTTCCTTGCCGTCAGAAATGAACGTAATGACGAATATTAGACACAGATGCTGTGAAATCGCCAAAGGCATAAACCCGTGTCCAGAGTTGAAAATACAAAATAATGTGTATCTGCAAATCTTGAGAATAAATGATTTTGCAGGATACCTCGTGACGGGTAGACTCGGACAGGCGCTCGCGCGGTGTAGACGGGTGATTTTCAAACGATCATCTCTAATGGCTTTGTGTATTCCTACGTAATGGCCGGAACGTGATGTTTACGTAAAAACGTAAAAAAAAAATCTCGATAACAGACTGAGGGGGAAATATAAAAACACAATGCCGTCATTAACGTTACAGCTCTTGTCAAGGCCTCTCGTGGACGATATACGTTACATGCGGCTCGTCCAATGATAAAGAGACACAAATTAAGAAAACGTGTGACTACATGATAATATCCTGTAAGCGGTACACGGGTGCGCATGCCACATACAAGTGGTTACGAGCGTCTGCAGAACGTACATTGGAAAATGACCGATGAACCCCGTACACGACTCAAAGTACTAACATACTGCTGGCTTGGCGAGAATCGTCACTCAGAAATCGTTGAAAACGCCTCAAAACGCGGTTATTCGTTCGAGAAGTAATATTCAAGTATTACACCTATTTCATTCCTGATATGAAATACATTCGTGTCTGCCCGGATACGGTATAATCGAATAATGTCATCGGAGCCACACGCGGACTCACAATATAATATGGGCATGGTCAATTTGAAATTAAATATGATAAAGATTCGATTTTTTACATTTATTAACACTATACCATTTTGCATGTTCGGTGTAATTGCTGCAGCACAGACATTATTGGAATGTTTTGTCAATTCATCCTTGTTGGTAATTGATTAATATAATCATAACGAGGTAAACAAAATGTTATTATTTATAATAATAGTTAATATTAAAATATTATTATTAAAATAATATTGACGGTATTAGTAAATATTTATACAATGCACACTCAGGGTTATGCTTAAAAGCAGCGGTTCTCGATCTTTTTATATTCGCGTACCACCTACACAGTTAGACATTTTTTACGTACCACCTGACGTTTTTTATATATATAATATATGTATAGAACTTCATTTTATTAGGCACTTCAAAATTATGACAATATAAGTATTGAATGCACAAAAAGAAATTAAATTACATATTATGTAGGTAAAAATATTATCATTATTATTATGGTTTACTTCATAATTCAGTACGACGGTTGGTGTTGTTTTGAACGGACGATGTCGCCTATATCGGACTCCATATGGGTAACTCAAAGCCTTAACTCACTTTCTACGTTTAATTTATTTCTATATTTATTTTTTGTGTACGATAAGTGGGAAAATGTATTTTTGCACTGATAAGTTGACACAAAAGAGACTAGAAACCGTAGAGCTTGTGAATCAATGATTCATTCTGATTTTTTTTTATAAAAGGAGATTTTCATCACGTACCACTTATGAGCTTTCCACGTACCGCTAGTGTTTTAGGAATTAAAAGTTCTGGTATAAAGAGTCGTTTAGAAGTCCTAAAATGTATGAAGGGAGGAGGAGGGGGTTTGAATATCCTCGATGTAATATGCGGAGCACATTATAGTCTCGATCGAGTCCTGAAAAATATATCAATATAATGGCATACAACATTGATTTACTCAAAACCTGTGACAGCCGGGGTGTGGTAGGAGAAGTTTTTGTTCATGACGAGCCGCCGTATATCGGACGTCAAAATACAGGGTGTTTCACGAAGATCTGACATGTTGAATAACTTTTGTTCTATTAAATATTTTTAACTTTTTTTTTTTTTAATGAATACTATAGCCTAGCGCTACAATAAAATTACATTAAATTTTTTTTTTTTTTAAACTCAAATTTCAAAATTTTAAATTTTATTTTAGAGTTTGAAAAAAAAATCAAAATAGCCATTTTGTAAAAGTGATTTTTATAAAAATGTTGGCGTTTGAAATTCTTATAAAAGTTGATCCGTTAATTTTCCATGATTTTTTAAAGTTTACGAAAAATGTAATAATATGCATCGTTTATCAGTCATCAGATAATATCACATAGTAATAGTTGAACTAATTTAATAAAGCAATTTAATTCGACTTTTCGTAAACTTTAAAAAATCATAGAAAATTAACGGATCAACCTTTATAAGAATTTCCAACTCCAAAATTTTTCTAAAAATCATGTTTACAAAATGGCTATTTTGATTTTTTTTCAAACTCTAAATTAAAATTTAAAATTTTGAAATTTGAGTTTTGAAAGTAAAAAAAAAATTATAATGTAATTTTATTGTAGCGCTAGGCTATAGTATTCATGAAAAAAAAAAAAGTTAAAAATATTGAATAGAACAAAAGTTATTCAACATGTCAGATCTTCGTGAAACACCCTGTATGTCGTGAGGCACGAACCACCCGCGCATTTCTACATCTCGTCGGTCACCGACGGACGTACGCATCGTAACATTATGACGTCGAATAAAAATTGGCGAATCGTCCGTCTCCGGACCACAGGGAAAATCTTTCTCGTGGGTGCAGCATCGGCGGTGGCGACGGCGGCAGCAGCATCATCAGATCTCCGAGAGTACACGCCATTTAAGGTCAAGCCGCGAATGACCCCGGCGGCGGCGGCGGCGGCGCAGGAGTCATGCAGACGCGCCGGTGCGTGTGCATGTGCGTGTGCGTGAACGAGGTTGATCCGTTAGCGCTCTCACGCGATCTCCTCTCCGCCACTATAACCGGTTCCTCCGATAATGTACAGTACGACGCGCGTTTCGCACCAACACGGTCCGGTACGAAATCGGGAATTCCTTATACGACACGCACACAACACGGTGCAACGTTATTATTATTCGCTCTCCGGACGGTGTGTGCTCGTATTCATTTATTATACAACACGGGTTCGCGGCAATCAGACAGACGTGCATCGTTTTACGTCAAAAATCAATCGATTAATGCGAATTTCACACCGCGTTTATTGACGACCGATTTGCTCGTATTTTATGACGGATTTTTACCCGCCTCTCGCGATGACGGTGGTGGCGTGCGTTGATGGATGACGGCGTCACGATGATTTTTCATTTCTCGACGTGCGAAAACATTTCGGAAAATCGCTTTCCGCGCGAGTGCAGTGCCAAACTACCTAAGGGTGCGAATCGCGTCCGTGAAATGTGAATAAATGCACCTAATAACACGACAGCACACGATACCCGATTATTGATCCCACGTGTCGCGTTTACTACCTACTTGAGAAAATCCATAGAAACTGTATTATACAATGGAAAAGGCAGATTTCAACTCCCCTAAAATCGATTTGATTTATCCTAAATTTTAAAATTCTTGTACCTTTTTTTCCTTATCCAAGAGCAGTTAACTCTACTAGAAAATATTTTGCGACCGTATACATTTTATGTTAACTCCCCTCAAACAAATATTTCCTCTGTATTACACTTAATTATGTTTATTTTCTCTCTTGTAGATCACACAATGTCATAATTGCATATACTCGTATATAAAAGCTTATATAGTTTCTCGTAAGATTAGTCATTCCAAAATCTACAATATAATATACTATGATGAGGTGATTACGAAAAATAGAGTATTTTTCCACATTACCATATAATAATTATAATTTAATTAACTATAAGTAAAAATCAAATATTTAAAATACACATAGGTAATAAAACCCATTAGTTTAAAGCAATTAGTATTTCCCAGTACTTTGAAAAGATCTTTGAATTGTAAAAAAAAAATTTTAAAATATTAACAATTACAATTATAAATGCAAAATAGATATAATAATAATAAAAATTTTAAATTAATATTGAATTAATTATCTAATTTCAGGTAATGCTCACGTTTTACATATGTGTTTTTACATAGAACGTCAAAATGAGTGTAATTTGACCTCTAAATCATTTTTAGAAGAGCTGACGTATCTATAATACGGGTGCAAGATATGTTTTAGGAGATTTTACATACTTCTCGATGGAAATTAGAATCGATTGACTGAAATAAAAATTAGTCTACACACACACACACACACACACACACACACACACACACACACACACACACACACACACACACACACACACACACACACACACACACACACACACACACACACACACACACACACACACACACACACTGCATTAAAATCGTTTATTGAATTCTAATACGTGATTATACTATATTAATCGCAGACCGATGCACATCAACATACTACAACAGTACGGGGTCATATAATATTTAGAAAAAAATTGATGCCCAAAATTAAACACATAGATTCATTAGGTACGTGTGAATTAAATTTTAATTACTACTGTAAGAACAAACCTCAAGCCAATATAATACAAGCTATATGCGTTAATATCAGCAAAGCGACGATATTTTCACGGTAACCATAAACAAGATTTAATCCATAAAAATATGTTAAATTTTATTGAAAACTAAGTGTGCATTTATGTGCAACACACAATATTGTATTTGCATTGTTTTCAAATGATTAACAGTTTATATGCTATAAAAGAAACTTTATAAAATATTATAATACGTGTTCAAATAAGAACAGTAAAATAAACGTATTTAATTATTGAACTATTATTAATCAATAGTCGACTAAGAGTATGAACATTTATATAAAAACATGTATAATATAAAACAAAATTAACGTATTCATTAAAACTTAATAAATCGTCTTATTTTATACCAACAAACGTGCTTTCTGAATCATTATGACTTTAAATTTTATTGTAAACTTTATCTTAAAGACAAAAACTTTATAAAATAGGATGTACTAATCAATGCAATACAATATTTAAATGTTATTCAGCTGCCAATTCCTAATTGAGATTTAATATGAGATTTGATCATCAGTTATTGTATATAATCGATTCACCGTGCCAACTCGTTCTTTTTAATGCGAATTTCGACCGGAAATCCTCCGCAAAAACGTATTCTACGCGCACATAAAACAGAATGCGATTAAATCAAAAATAGATTTCAGAAATAATCGCCGGTCGCGCACAATATACATCGCAGATGGGTACACGTAATCGTCCTGTACCACTAGTACATCGGGGATAATAGTCACGGTAATAATTATTATTATACGGTATCGCGCCGGTGAAGAGGAGATGTACAACAATACCTCCTTGACATTGAAAAAACTTAAGGTGCGCGCGTGGGAGGAGGCGTCGATTCTCACGATTGTGTTTTCATTTGTCGTGTATAATATGTATACACATTTACACACACACATACACATACACACACACACACACACCACGTGAGACGTTTAAGAAGCTATTGATTTACGCTCGCCGATTTCATCCCATCATTATGTGCGCACACGTTAATCATCTATGTTGCTCGGTTATTATAATATTATTATATATTGTACAATTGCTCCGCCACCGCCGCCGTTGGCACACGAATGACTTGCGTCTTGCACAACGTAGTCATATGAACACGATTCTACTTTTCCGAAAATTATTTATTCATTTGATTTTTTTGTTTTTTTTGATGCGTACGTATACAAATCATTCCCGTCGACGCCAAATCACGTCGCGTCCTTGTAAATAACATCATTACGCACTGCCGTTTTCCGAAAGTATTTTTATTTTTTTATTATTCATAATGTTTCGTTTTCAGAAACGCAGTATGTACGCGCACTCTAATAACGCGCATAACAATAACAATTTTCACAAATCGTAAGACCACGAAAACTTCTTATTGTGTCTTTATGGAATTTTTTGATAATCGCGATCATACCGCGACGATAATCAACACCGTCGCAGTCGTGCGCCGTGCCGCACACGGTCTTATGGTACAAAATCAATATCGAATATCCGGCGGTCTGGGATTCGCGTCGAGCCGTTATCACACAGTGTCTGACGTTTCAGACGACTACGACGACGAAACGCCCGTCTATTTCGTCGTCTCATAACAATATTATTTCAATTACATTAATTTTACCACCTGAAACCCCCGTGCACGAGGAACGGAACTGTATACGTGGATTTAATCTGCTAAATGTGCTCGCGGAATGACTTTGTGCACGCATCGATGATGCGCACAATGTATTATGCTAGAGATGGAGTGAGAAATGAAAAAATCTCATATCGTCGAAACGTACATTAATACGCGATGATGGTGTGTGCAAAAACAATACAGTTCGAAAAGCCATCAGCTATATTATAATATCGATTGAGCTTAAGAGTGGAACACAATATTATTAATAATAACAGCGCATGATATTGTGATGGTGCAGTTTACCCGAACGAAACAATCGTCCGTTCGAGTGTTATTTTGTTGCGGCGCCGTCACTGTAGGATTGAATATTTTCAATCCGCGGCCGGAGCGTGGGGCATGATCTAACCGGCGAATACGTAATATGAGTAAATGCGATTAATTCAATTGACAATATTTTCCGTCAATAAAATCGGTTCGTTTCAGGGGGCTTCGTACTGTGTTATGCGCTTGTACGTTTGAATTTCGGACGGGGTCTAACATGTGTTATAAAAACGCATTTTTCCAATTACGCACAAAACGGTCGCGGATCGTCGTTATTTCGGACGGAATTCTCGGCACGATCGATGGCGGGCAAGCGTCGTTTGGAAGATGGAGGAGGGGTCGTCGCATCAGTGAATTTTTCAATGACAGAAATACGTACCCAAAACGCAACACTCGTCTGCGCCGCAATCTTCTGAGCTGGTGCACCCGATGAACGACGGCCTGCTCGGGTACGCGACCGCGGAAGCCACCAGAATCGCAGCCACAGCCAATGACAACTTGTGCGCGTTATTCATTTTGATATTTGTTTTCTGCGGTTAAAACAATCTGAAATGAAAAAAAAAAATTAACGGAATTAAAATCAAATATTGAAATCCGATTCGAGTCGGACCGGCTGATACGAAAACCTTTTTTTTTGCTCTCTTCGAAATTAAAACACACGAACAGTGTACGGAATCGGAAAAAAAAACAAATGTCGAAACTCGTACGAACGAAATACACGGCCGCGGGAGCGATTAATCCAATTCGGATATTCGACTCACGCGTTTTTCTCCTTTTATTTATTTAGCCGTAATAATTATAATGAAGTTTTTCGTGCGGTGTCATATTCTGAGTATATAACGCAACCGTTTTTACTGTTTCGTTTCCGTGTCCGTTTGGTTTTCAACGACGTCTGACGTTCGGTATTTACATAATATTATAAAATCACATAATAACGGTCTACGCCGCACGATAAAATACTCGTACGTAAACAAAATGAAATGCGCATATATACGCGTAAATCCGTGTGTGCATTCCGGCCGTGATGGATGGAAGCGATAAAAAGAAAACTCGAATTAGCATTAAATAACTATAATATAGGTGTGCGGAATACTTCAACGTGAACACACACACACACACACACTCGTGTGCGTTATGCTGTACAGTAATAATAATAATAATGCGTATGCGTACGTGTACGTATAATATGGATATTAGCGGTGGTGCCGAGCGAACGGCTGCTGTCGTTGTAAACAGTTAGAAAATTAAATTGTATAATATCGCCGGGCGAAGAATAAATTATGCCACAGTGGTATAAATAAACGTACAATATGTATATACGGTGAGTTACGAGTTTACCGGACGAATATAATATTTCACACGCTGCGGCCGTATGCAAATCGTCATCGTCGATACACTCCAGAAACGTTGCGGTTTTATACGACGACGACGGCAGACGGAAACTGTCGTTTTTGCATTCCCGCGCGCACGCGCCGATTCCGCTATCTTTTAAACGTTACCGCGTTCGCGGGCGTTGAGTCGATCACGGTAAATACCATTATAAACGGGCCCGACGGCAAAACGCGCGGCGATCAAACAATACGTGTCATCCGCGTGCGACCGCCGAACGTACCTACTGTTTTCGGCACTCGAATAGGTTTTGGTAGTGATGGGCTGTGGGTAAATACCCAACGGGTAAGAAATATATTTATACCAGGGTATTTACCCACGTCATTTTTTCCTTTGAAAAATTGGGTATTTTTTTTTTTTTTTTTAATATGGCTATAATGTTTTATCTTAAATTTTGTTTGTAACCAAGGTGGATATAATATCTCCACCTTGGTTGTAACATAAATATTAAAGTATATTAAAATATCACATGACTACAATACACACACGGTAGAAATGTAGAATATAGATATACCGTTACGCTTACGGCATTAAGAATGCGTTGGTAACGCGGCATTAGTCTTGCTTTTGCGCTTTTTTTCGTTTTTGCTTTGTTAATGAAATACAAATTATTTATTTTTATTGTTGCTTGAATTTGTGAACTATAAAATAAAATTATGGGAAGAAAAAAGGACGTAAATACTTGGAACAATTCATATCTAACGATAATAAATCAGAGAATGTAAGTAAAATAATTCATTAAAAAAAATTATATTAAATAATAAGCTTATTTCGTTTATCATTTATTACCAATGTATTATTATTTAAATACAATATTTTGCTTGTTTAACACTAAAAACTTGGTACCTACCTGTGTAGGTATAATGTTTAATTATATAAATTGACAAAACAATTTTTTTTAATTTTACATTATTACATATGTATTTAAAAGGTACAAAAAATCAAAAAGTTAAGGATTACCTATATGCTATATGAAAATTACAACTTATAATAAATTAAGTACCTACATAAATAATATTGTATTCATGGCTATTATAATTTATATGAATATATACAAATTATAATTTATTATTTTAATACTGGTGTTGTATCTTTCATAATATTTTATATTTATAAATTTATAAACAATCTGTGCTTATTAAGTTATGTTTTTTTTTTTTTTTTTTTACTTCTACTTATCATAATATTTTTTCATTAAGTAGATATTTAGGCTTAGTTTAAATCTATTTGAATTAGGTAACATAGTTCTCTAAGTTGTTATATAATAACATTTATTAAACTTATCTGTTTAAATAAAAATTATAAAACTATACCTAATTTAGGTATTTTAGCTTGAATCACCACATTTTAACATTTGTTCGTTGATGAACAAAATTTTATTGAATATTTTTTGTTTGAAGTAATTACCCAAATTACCGGGTATTTATTTTAAATATCGGGTTAATAACTAGGGAATTTACCGGGTATTTGCCCATTATTAGGTTTTGGTATTCTACAATAACACTAATAATACTCGTCGGCGCGTAGTTAGTCGCTGTCTGATAAAAAACGGACGTTTTTCTTTTCAATCGCTCCGTCTCGTCGAGCGTCCGTGAAGTAATCACGATTTACCGTTTCAGCGAATAAAAGTTATATATTTATTTGTATTGGTTTTTTTTTATTTTTTATTAATTTTTTTTCACTATTCGGCCGACAGAGTTTTTCTATTGTCGCCGTCCGGCGTTCATTTCGTAAAACCTGTCTCTAAATGAACGCTTTGTGAAAAATCGCAATCACGTCGAAAACATTTTATATCTATGTACGTTTTTTTTTTTTTTTTTTTTTCAATCACGCGTCAATTATTACACAACAGCACGCTGCTCGGCGATGTTGTGCGTGGTCGCAAAACAAAATAAAAAATGTAAAAAATGAATAAAATAAAAAAATAAAAAACTGGAATTTCGATAACAGCCGCCACTGCTGCTGCTGCTGTTGCTGCCGCCCGTGTGTAATAAAATATATAATGTAGCCGAGTTCCCGACAACCTGCATGCTACGTGCTACGTATAAAGTAAAATACAGTAAAGGACGTCAAATAAAAACGGCGGCACGCGTTCATAAGACTCTGGACGAATTTTAGGATTCTAAGGTTGGCGTAACTGATCTCAAGAAAAAACATTTTTTTTTTTTTTAGGTTATGTTCACTCTTATCAAAATCGGGAAGACTGTCCCAGGCCCGAATTTTACTGCGCGACCGGATACGAAATCATAATAATAATAATAATAATATATAATATCGTTGTTAGTACGAGAGCGATCGTATGATATTATATAAAAACAAAAAACTCGGCAGACAGACGCGTTGCACACACAGACGGCGTAATAATAATAACAATATTTATAATAATAATAATAATATCTAGAAATCCGATAACCCCGCGACGGTGATGATGTAACGAAGACACACGACGACAATGGTGTCTGTGTGTCAGTACGTCATGTATGTGTGTGTGTGTGTGTGTGTGTGTGCGTGTGTGTGTGTGTGTGTGTGCGTGTGTGTGTGTGTGTAATAATCGCAATCTCATCACGGATGTTATGGAACAATAGGCTTATGGTGTGCGTCGTATACGTTTTTTGGCGGTGAATTTCGTTCGTTCACGCCTACGGCTTCGAAGAGCGCTGTTCCACACACGTTTTTTTCGTGAGCGAATCGTGAGTATTCGAAAATCGTAAATTGGACGTAAACCACAGCGACGAGCACGTAATACCGAAACGCCATCGTCGGCGCATTTCGAGTTCGACGTTACACACTAGCTGCATTATGGAATATCACATACGGGCCATTAGTTGCCTTCAAAGGAATATAAGCACGCGAACTAATTTCCGTTTTTTTTCCACTTTTTTTTTCTTTTCTATCGAATAGGCCGGCAAAGATACGCGCTAATTTACGAACGCCCGGAAACGTTAATAAACACGTTCGTTCGTGTGAAAATTCATTATGGATCCAATTGCCCCGCGACAGTCCGATAACGTAGATGATTTATCTCGGGGGAAAAAAAAAACGTTGAGCGCCTACTCGACGCGTGAAATAAAACGAAATGGGCAGCATTCGCGTATCGCTTTGAAAATACCAAAGTGCTGGGCACGCTTGTCGTTTTGTTCTCGGTTTCATTTTTTTCGTAGGCGTAACAGTAGGGAAAAAAATACAAAAAACGAAACGAATATCATTCACGTCGTCGTGTTATTGCACGTTCCACGTTATCGACACGGCGCGATATGCCATTAATTAGTCCACCAACAACCAGAGATGCCAAACGCGGACGCGAGTGTGGGTGACGCCTAATTATTATCCTTGACGTACGGGACCGTCGTTGTCGTCAGTCGTCACAGCCCGACCCCGTGCGCGCACTACGCCCTGATCTCTCGGCGGACGGACCGACGACGGATACGTCATATCGTACCGTGACGTGAAAAACGTCGACTTCGGGGTATCGCTCCGGCCAAACGCATAACGGTAAACGCGCGGGGACATCAAAGCTCCGAAACGGACCGCGCCCGCCGTAACGTCATATATATATATTAATAGAATATAATACCTACGCCGAGGTCCCCCGCCCTGCACACGCTCGGACGCGTCGTGTCTAGTAATTATCGGTCCCCAAAATAATACGGACGGTGTACCCGACAGCGACCGCGACGATAATACACGAATTTATTGTATCCACGCGTTTTCGAGAACAAACGTCAACCGACCCGGTGGCCGAGAACGCTGAGCGCGGCCCAGAAGTGGATTTAGCTATGTGCAGGTGGCCCCCGACCGGAGTATACATAGTGAGGGGGCCGAATAAAAAAATATTTTTCTTACCGATTAAACGATATTTACTGTCATGCTCAGTTGTAGGACCAATCGACTGTTTACTTTTTACAAGGTACAATTATGCCAAAAATAATCAAATCGAGTAAAATCATTGATTCCGTTTATAAATAATAAAAATAGTAAGTGTAGGAGATTAAGTAATACTTTTTATATATAACAATGTTGAGTAATCAAAATTTAATGCTCAGAACCTTTCGGTGCGAACAAAAAGAAAAAACTTTATTTAAATATTCGTTTCAACACGTCCAAACATCAATTAAGAAGGTCAGTAGCAGATAACGTGTGAACGGTGACTGATAGTCTGTACGGTATTTTAAATTGTATGATATGCAGATGATGATTATTACCGAATTAATCTAATAACACAGACGATTGATTGTTCCTGTAAACCACTATTCGTTTACTTACAATTTTATTCCTATACGCATATATTCAGAAAGTCTCTCTGAAAGTCAAATGACGATCCGGTGACGTGTTATTTACCAGTTCAGACCGTATTCCATCACGAATCGTTTCGAAGAGCGGACGAAAACACGAAAAATAAAAAATATATATAGATGATAATTATGTGTATCGTCGCCTCAGCCGACGATAAATAACGCGCAATAGCAATTATTATAATATTTTTATCATATTTTGTATTAGGGCGGAAAAATTTTTCGGAACGAGGCGACGACGCGCGTGTGTGCCCGTGTTCGTTTTCCCGTCCGACGACGATTACGTGATCACGTAATCACGACAAACGTCCGAGCAGTGGACACACGGCGTACGTCGCGTGATTTACTTATTGCGTCGCATAATGATTTTGTCGGTGGAAAATCTTTCCAAGGCACACTCGTTATCGAGTCCGATACGTGACGATAGGCGGCCGGCACGGCACGGCGGCGACGGCGACGGTGTCCCGCGATCGCCACGAGACGCATTCCGCGACACGAGACGCGCGCCGTCGGTACGAAAACGACAGACGGCAAAACGGCATTAGTTGACGAAAACTCGGGCCGGCGTGGCGTCGTGGAACGTTCTCTCGTACGCCGTCTTACGAATCGTATCGTTGAAATTAAAACGGAGAAGAATACATATCAAAATACATAATAATACATATCAATTGATCGCACTAGACGACGCTATGTATTTTTATATTTTCATTTCAAATTGCGCCACGTCGCGTAGAGTAGTTCTACTCGGTACACACTCAGATTGTGGTCAGCACCGCGTCACCGGTAACGTGTGTCAGAAGTCAAAAAAATAACCAGTACGGTATAGGGTTGAACCTGCATACGGAAAACACATAAAAACCTGATGGTAACTTGCGAGCGGTATCACGGCGATTGTTAGAACCGAGGAAAATTCCGTACGCCTTTCCACACACGATGAATTCATAGACGTAACGTGTACGTACGACGATCAACCGACCAGGATTCAAAACAGAATAATTTTCTACGCGGACGTTTCCGAAATATCTTGAATACCTTTGAAGATTTCCAAAAATATCCCGAGCGTCCTGTTTCGTGCGTGGATGATTATACGATCTAATAATAAGAGCATGCGACACGACATCGTTCGCGTTAATTAATACGAAGACAAAAGAACCCCCGTACATCACATGGCGAAAATGTTAAACGTCTGTTTAGGTCATGCATGTCTCTAAAAGTTTATTTCCCTTCCCTGAATACAGTTATTACGTCGAGACTCTGTCAGAAATATTTTGAATTTCTATAATATTCATACGTTTGAAAAATGTATGTTTACTCTTCCCCTAAAGATTTTTGATTCTGGGCATCCGGAATTCGAGTTATCATCACAATTGCTCGAAACATTTACCTCCGACGTAATTTCAACAATTTTACAACGATTGCGAATATTTGAACATTATTACGACATAATATCTTTGAAAATTGTGCACTGCCGTTCGTCATATTTGACTATAAACCATCAGACGAATCCCACGTTCGAAAACAACACATTTTCATGTCGAGTAGAAAAAATTGTGTGTACACTAATATTGATGTAACGGTTTATTGATCAAATAGTCTCATAATTACTTGAAAACATTATTTTTAAACACATAATCAATGGCCAATGGGAAGTTGTTAAAAGTCTCCGTATACTAAGTTTAGCTTGCAATATTATTTTAGAATTTCAAAGTTAATGAATTTTTAATATATAATTCAACTCAATTTACAGCACCGCTTCTGTTAATAATTATTATAACGTATCTAAAACAAAGATTTAACTATAGGACACGTCAATGTGAATGTGAGTATTTTAAATATTTAGGTGACACCCACACCTGCAATAGGTTTTTCTCGCAAACTTTTGAATGCGTTATTAGCGCTTAATCTGTAAATCATCTTCACGTACCCATCAACATAATTTAATGTCTCGTTCATTCATAACATTGTATAATGAATATAATAATCTTTTGTCATGTATGCATTTTGTAACCACAGCATTTTACCATAAATTTCATCATTACACGTTTCTCGTAAAATTACGCAAACCATTATTGTAATGTATAACACTAACTCCTTGTAATCTCATAGATTCTAATACATCTATTTTTAGTTCGATTTCCTCGTTCCATAGGTAATGGTAAAATTATTCATTTTCACCTGCTTTTAACATATCGTATATTTTACAGGTAATTGCCTATACGTTGCCCTATTAAATCTTTCAATTATATAACACCGCTGTAACGAGATAGTTCAGATTTTCAAGCGTTTAAAAATTGCTTTGAATAAGTATCTGAGTCTTCGGAAATCTCGATAATTTAAAATTATTCACGATACATCATTCTTTTCGTTTGCATGCATGACTCAGTTGCATACATTTTAACTATAGAATTCGTGCGTGTACGAATGTTCGGAGCAACCCAATTGCGCCCGAAATATTTTTAATACAAATTTGTTAAATATTAAACGTTTGTATGTATTGTTTACGTTTTTTGCAATGTCATGAATCAAAAATAATATATATTTATATATGCATAAATAATGATAACAATGTTGCATGCTAAATGGGCGCATATGGACCATAAATCGACACGTAATCTTATCATCTAAGCGGATCTGTCCACGTCCTTTGGGACTCGTTGAGTTACTCTAAGACGCAAATAGGCTGTACTCCAAATATTGATGCTAATTGACGAATGATTAAAATACAATGTGCGTGAAATATTGGTATTGTAGCCACCTGTTCACACCTCGCGCAAACTAGATTATTTTAGGAAGCAGGTCAAAATCAAACCTCACGATAACACTCAGATTACGCTCTATCGGTCTCTCAAATCATATTTCTATATAGAAGCATAGAACATGTTCTATGATAGAAGTGAAATGATAAGAATATAAATATATAGAATGAAAAAATTGTGATAAACTATATTGTTAAATTCGTATATGGTGCATCAAATAGCACCACAGATTTTTACTAAAAGCATATGAGTTTTCAGTACTATACAACTAGTTAAAAAAAAAAAACAAAAAACATTTACATGACAGAAATTAACACAAAATTATCGTACAAAGTGATATGCAACATCGTTTGAATCATTTTTGCTTGTCAGTGGTAAAATTGTCAAAAATATTTTGACACTTTATCTAATGAAATATATTGTTTGATTGTCGATGATGATTTTTGAAAAATTCTTGATATGTCATACAGGTAAAATTGTTTCTTTCGGTAAAAGAATATTACATTTTGTATGAGTAAATAACGCTTGGGGCGCAATGTATAAATTACAAAACACGATCATCGGAAAGAAAACCGACCATTGAAACTTGACAGGAGAGAAGGTAAAGGGGCAAATATATATGTTACGGATTTACGAGAAAAAAATTATCCGATACTATATACATATTAGTAGAAGACGTAACGAAATTATCAGGTTTGTCTTCTTCCGACGGCGTCGGACTGTCCTAAATTCGATCGACCACACGGCAATATCGTCGTAACTGACGACGCGGTTGTGCGAGGGCCTCTTCGTAGTGGCCGACAGCTACGCGTGCTCCATGCGCGTTTTATGGTCGAAAAAAAACACGACTGTGAGACAGCCCATAAACTTTGACGGTCCGCGGCTCATCTACATGCCCCCGGGTCGGTCGTCGGCGGCGCCTCGTCGCAAGGTAAAACATGGCAGAGGACAAAGCAACGGTCGTAATATTCGTATGAAATATCGTCGCTACACGGATACCACGACGATAACGTATAAATCGTGATCACCACGACCCGCGGCAATTATTTCGCCGTCGTCGGGACACTGGATACGATTTTCAATGAACCGCCACGACGCCCGCGTTTCGGACTGATAAAAAAGCGCGTCGTCGTCGTCGAACAAATCGCACCGTAACGCGACGGTTTGTTAATTAAAAAAATAATATTTAAAAAAAATACATACTCGACGGTTTTAATCCGTGTGTACCCGTAAGGACATCACGTACGCGTGGTCAAAGGTTAATTGGGCACCGTTCGTATCGGTGATGAGATATTCGCGATAATTTGGAATTTTCTCTAATCGTATGCGCCTCTGTCTACTACTGTATTGATATCGGCGAACGAAATAATAATAATAATAATGATAATAGTGACGACGGCGTAATGATTTGGTCGGGTTCTACGATCTCGTTCGCGTTTTCAACTAACCGACGCCCGATATCAGTAACGTGCATATTATTAATATTATACTCAATACTGTACAAAGGTACTATATTTTCGATGCTCGCGAGCAACGGAAATCGATAAATCGTTTTTCTTTTTAAAGAGAATAAAAAACAGATAAATATAATTTTATCCCGAGTATGTGTGTGTGTTTGTGTTGAGCATTTAATATACTTACGAACAAAATGATTAAGCTCATTAAAAAAAAAAAAAACCCGTACAAACAGCAGACACATGTTAAAGTTAAAAGTGTATACTGTTATTATTCATAATTTTGTTATTCAACACTTGAAATTAGCGAAGCGAAATACTGTGAAAGCACTACAGTTGAACCCTTGCAAAAATTTACCCTTGAAACTCGTTTAATGTTACAACGTTGTCCGCGTTTCACTTCTCTTGAATATTCAAAACTAATAATAACTCTTTGTTCTATAGCTATGATGAAAATAGTTTTTCGATCTTTACGTGGAAATTCATCTCAATTAATATTGTATTAAACAACACTAAGCCCGCTAATTTTAATTTTATCAAATGGTATAGTATAATGTCATATTACCGTGGTTCAAACTTTATATGCGTAGGTATATAAAAAAAAATAATCGGATTAAAGATTAAAATGATGCGTGCTCAACTATCAGACCTACTCTAAAAGTTTTAGATGATGGAAATCGAAATTAAACAATATAAATTTTTAATCGAAAAACTTTTTTCGAAATATACCTATATGGTAATCAATAAAATCAAAAGTTAAATTTAAATCTCTTGTGAAATGCATTTTTCGCATAGTGATTTTATTTCTATAATTATTCAAATTATTCTTGGTTATTTCTGAAATTAATAATTGTAGTTTAATAATAAAGCACATTAAATCAATAAAAATATAAATCTCTCATGATTCTTTTAAAGTATGGTAATTACTTTCAGGGAATTGTTTTTTTATTTAGTTTTATTTTATTATTTAAATTCTAATAATACAAAGTTTTAAAAAAACCGGTAAGATTATAAACGAATATATCTTTGAATTGAATTTGAAAATTTTATTATTCAATAATATGTTTCATGTATAAAACAAAAATATGAAAAATAGTATGGAAAAAGAATATTCTGTGTCGAGCTCTGGTAGGTAAAAAGGCGTAAGTGACAATTTTGGCCAAAATGACATTTTTAAATAAAAAATTCAGAAAATCAGTTATGTCGATAATTAAAACGTGTAAAGTGACTATACATTATTAGAAATCAGTCATTTTTTCTATAAAAGATTTCATAAAATACAGTACATAAAATCTGAAGTTTTTAAAACTTTTTATTTGTTCCTGAACACTTGTCCAAATGTCTCTTACGCTCTATTGCCTATTAAGACTTGATATGAGTATTATTTAAGTTCTTTCATCAGTGATATTGATTTTATTTACTTTGAATTTTGTATATTACTTTATTAAAAACACTTTGTTATACATGTTTTGATTGTGTTCTCCAAAACTGATTAATTAGTATTAAAATAGGAACTTAAATAATAACATTATGTCAACACTAACTTCACTCGACTCTTCGATGTCGAGAGGAAATAGCAATAAAAGTAGTTGAGTAAAATTTGTTGATGACTGTTTTATATAAAAAAAAAAATCAACAGATACTAAAACTTTTTTTGAATCGCAAAAAAATAATTCAAAACCAATCTAAAAGATAATTAATTTTAAAAAGCATTTGAAAAAATTCAATTTTAGATAAATACTTCAGATCCCTTTTAGATCCCTCGGCCTCATACAATCAGAATGTACGCCTATTATTATAAACCTGGTCCGGTAGGAATAATACCGCAGCGTTGATCCATGAATATTCGGTCCACAGAAAAAACTAGTGAACAAATAAAGTAATAAATACCACTGTTCTTATACCACGAATAAAAAAAGGATGTTAAGAAATCGATTTACGCGGTAATGGTCGTTCGCAACAGTCGTCGTAACACCGAACGTGTGTATAATGACGCTCAATGGGAAAACATCGATCAATATCGGTGTACGCAAATTATAATACGTATGTACCAGGCGTATCACGCAGATCTGAGATATTTGAATGTAATTTGAATTTAAAAAAATTACCATGGCGTCTTCGTGATAATCGTCGTACGCGCATCCAGAAATAATTACTAACATCGTGTACACAGCGTAACTACACTCATCGCGGTACACACCACAAGTCGCAGCCACACGCGTGATACGAGTAGAAAAATAATAATAATAATAATAATAATATAAAAAGTATTTAGTCGCTACGGTACGTGCGCGTTCGTTCGAAAACTCAAAGACGCAATTAAATCATTTGCAACAGAATGTGATATTTTGAAACCGGTACGCTGCGTCACCACGTGGAATCGTGTACCACGCGCCGATTAATAATAATTATCGTAAATCAAACCGTACGTGAACAAACAATATAATACATTATTATGCCGTAATGTATGATGTTGTGTTTGTAGTGTTCGTAAACAGAAACGGAAATTAATTAAAAATCGTTTTCCGCGCGAAAAAGACAACTTATATTATAACGCAGTGAATTATATTGTAAAACAACACATTTTCGGGGTCTTGATTTCCCCAGCCGTCCACTTAACCTAAACAACTGTGTAGGTACCTAGTGTATATATATATTATGCGTCCCCAACTTAATATTTACTGAAGACATTATACGTACATACACTACATGAATGTACAGGACGTATAACAAAGAATAAAGATAGGACAACGTCACGTTCGTTTTCAATGTATAATCGTCATATTTCCACTATACGAATAGAACTATTACATATCATACCTATTCATAGTGTTGACGTATATTATATAGGGTCTAAGACGACGGATTCGATTAGTTGTAGTTAACCGACAAACAGTTAATATAAAACATTTCCATAATATCGTAATACTGTGTACTTAATATTACTTACAAATACTTAATAAGTAGGACTAGGATTTAAATGCAATAACAAAGTGTAAAATATGCATTTGATTTACCAAAATAAGCAAAATTATGCAAAAACAAATTTCTATTATTTCTAGAATAATATTATTTATCATAATTCATAATTTTGTTATTATTACATTAAATATAAGTTTATATAATTACATTAAATATTAGCTTATATTATTACACGCCACTATGATGCGTTGTTTCAAATTTTCAAATACGAACGACCGGCGATTTGATCGTAGAATAGATTTATACTGACTAAAACTCCTTTCCTAAAATTTAATAAAATGTATACTATATATTTACGATTCGACGGATAAACCAAAAACTGTCGGTATTATGAAATAAACTACTTTTAAAATTAATAATAATTTATAAAAATTAAAAAATTAAAGTTAAAAAAAAAAAATAAAAATCTCGAAAATCTATAAATATGCAATTATATGCATTGTGTTCAAAATATGCAAAAATATGCAAAAAAAATTGATTTTATTTAAACGAGAGTAAGCAAAATCGTGGACAAATCTGACAAACAATCAATTTGGACTTAAGGAAAAAAACATTCAAATGCATATAAATCCTAGCCCTATTAATAAGTCTTTAGAAAAGAATTTTATAACAGACCTGCTATTTAATCTACATATTACTACCACGGCCAGTTCAACAAAATAACTTCTTTCGGGTTAGGTTCTGTGTACATAAACGGTCTTGAATCATAATCGATGTGTACGAATGGAAAATGGAACGATCATAACCGACGAGTACGAATGGAACACTGTTTGAATCTACTCTCAGAACCAATTAAAACTCAGAACGTCTTCGTGGTGATTATTTTTTTTGAATCGTCAACAAATGATTTAGATAATATGGTCCCTGTGGAAACTCAACCGCGTTACCTACGTGCTTAACGCTCACAGGCCCGTGCATCTGCATGGCTAACCTAACTTTATTCAACTCGGATATCCGTATCCGTCAAAGTACAACTACAGTCCTTGTTAATCACTTCTCAGCTGTGATTAAGCAACGAAAACCACGTGTGAAATCGCATATAGTTTATATGAAATTAATAGCATAAACTTAGTTTATAAACTCGAATGAGTTTGGACTATTCTATCAGTTTTTGAAATTTGTAATATTAAAAATAAAATAATTACTTGTCAAAAGTACTCAAAAATTGATGAAAAGTGAAACTAAGATAAATCGAAACTAAATTTGAAATTACAAATACCTAGTTTCGTGTCGGTTTGTCATTCACTCTCATCAATTCATGATCTATGTGGCCTGAGAAAACCTAATATATTTATATTCATGTGCAAAACCTAAGCTTTGAATTTGATTGTACCAAACTTCGCCCAAATGGAAACGGAATCCTCATATCTGTGCAGTCTGTCTGGAAAAATAGTATGCATTACTCGGTGCATCTAGATAGTGGAGGCATTCAATAGTTAATAGTATACTCAGGGTCGGATTTCGGCTTAGGCCCGAGAGGCCGAGTCTAAGGCGGAAAAATTTCAAGAGCGACAAACGAAAAAAAAAAATTATTTTATTTACACTTTTTGTAGATCAGGTATCAAAATGTTGTTCTAGTGGACTGAAATACACGCTCTCATGCATATAATATTGATAAATTTGTTTCGAGAAATGTTCGTCACAACATTGTTAAGCTATTTGATTTTTTTTTTTTAAATGTACATATTTTTTTCGTGATATTATTGTTTAAAAATTAAAAATTTTTTATGGTTTTTAATTAATCAAAATGTTCGCATTAATATAATTTCAATATATCAAAGCAAATTATCACCATCAATAATTTAAATTTACCTTTTTTTTATGGGTATAGGACGAAGGGAGCGAAAAGGTAGGTCGGGGGCTATGGTGACATTTGTATTGAATTCGGCCTTAAGTATAATACACGTTTTGTTCGGGAATTAATACGTATCACAAATTATATTTTTGGTAAATTTTTTGTTCGTGTAAAAACTGATTACGTCCGGATGTATTTTTATACCACGTGTAGTGACTCACTGATGTGATCGAATACCTGCTGTGTTTCGTGTGGGAACTCACCAAACCCTAATAGAAACTAAATGGAAAATTATTTTTCGCTCCCTGGTGGATTTTGACAACGACCCGACCATGACCCGTCTCGGTTCGGTAAGAACGGACCTTGACTCGATGAACTGGATTAAATATAAATAGACATAGAATTACACTGAAACTACACACCGGGCATTTCGACTGGCTTTTTACCGGTAAAAGTTCTGAAACCCGGCGGGCCGGTGACTCCCCGATCCCGCGCTGAATCGCGCACGTATTGATTGTGTTATTGATACTGATAAATACAACAGTTATATTATTGTTATTGTAGTTATTATTAATATGCACAACGGTCGTTGTGTAAACACGGCTATTAAACAACCGGTGTTACAATAGCGCAATATTAAGACTACACGATCACAACACGCGGTAGTCGATACTATACGGCGGCGTAAAATTATTAAATTATTAACGTTTTGTATTACACACCATAACACGGACGACCAGGAATTCCGCAATCGCGACAGGTGGTCGACGCGATGTATTCAACACATAGGTACGCGTTTAATTAGCGAGGTTAGCTTGATGGCCGCCGACGTGTAAGGAACGATTATATTCTTTGTGATCTCCCACGATCTCGACCCCAAAACCCTCATCACCGTCTAAACTCGTGTCTTGTCTACGCGCTTTACGCGAGAACACTGCGGAATTAACGATTAGTAAGTATATTGAGTTTTGTGTTGATTTTCGAATTGAATATTTTGAATTTCCGACTGTTACAATTATTTCGAATCGTTCTAATTAGTGTGATTTTCACTCGAAAACTTCGCGGGAACGGTATTATGGCTGTTTGAAAAACGTGCCGAGTCATGATTAATCGACTGCGAATAATCGCAATGTTCTAAACTTTAGAGTTGACATAACACTAGAAGAATAATGATTGTTTTAGAGATTCGAGCACTAATCAAATGAAAAAAATACAGAGAATATAGATGAAAATTCAAGTGCATTCAGTACTTTCATTTTAAGTTTTTTTTTTTTTTTTGTAGCGGAGTTTTGGAGTGAAAGTAGTGAAAAATATTTTTTAGATAACCAATACACGCTAAACCTGGAAAAAAATTAAACGAAACTTCCATCTGAATTACACTACAAGAGCCACGTTGGTGATACTCTTTGAATCTGGCGGTGTCTAAAAGCCGTTCGGCTAAACTGCTGTGTAGTATTGAAACGCCAAATGTTAATATTGTTCTCAGCACGAGGGATGTAAAACGTTAATAATAAAATACGTGAAAGTGCAAACGCAGACGCTCATAAAAAAAGAAAGAAAAAAACCGAAAAAAAATTGTGTTACGCCGCGCCGACGTTACAGTTTTTGTGCTTTACGTTAGTCATTTTATGATGAAACACGTTTTTTCTTTACGAGAAATGTTTAAAAAAATGCTTTGGTACGTGATAAAACGTAGGCAGTTGGCACTATAAAAGTAGATAGGCACACCGAAAACAGCGATAAACATAATTGTTTCTGATTTCCTTAGAATTCCCATTAAAAAATATAAAAAAATAGTTACAATAATAATAATAACAAAAATGTTATGGAAAATAAAAAAGCATTACTAAGACTAGGATGAATTCATTATTTTCCCAGTAAAACATATAAGACGTCATCCAATTATCCATTGAAAAAAATCAAATTATTTTTTATGTTAATTTTTCACTATCCCGATGCACCATTTAGTACTATAAAATTATAATGTCCATGATATTTGATCCACGATAATTTATATTCATTCATTGATTTACCAGCCGTTATTGTGTTGGAAGCACGTGTATTGTAATGCGTATAAACCAAAATGCATCGTACCCAAAGAGTTGTTCAGTGATCACGTTTTCCCGCTAAAGGTATCATTATGCAACTGACACTTGACAGTTTAGTATAGTTTAGTATAGTTCGTAACATCAAACACACAATGATCTGTATACGATTTCATATAGAACACGTTTATACGATAAAACAGTGTTTTAAGCCAATCGATCGATCGTTGGGATTCGATAGACGTGAACGGTGGAAGGTAACCGTTGACGGAGCAGTTTAATATACGGAACATTGCGTCTTGCCGTAGATAAACTTATGTATGACATAATTATGTATATTGTAAACAATAGCCACGTGTCGTACAATGTAATGTTGAAATCGAACTATTTTAACGATAGCGATAAACACTGCTCGGACTCGTCTTCGCAGTATCGGCACGTAAAACAACAACAATGGTATCTCCATCGTTAAACCGAACTGTCACCGTACTAGACCCAGCCTATATTTTATATATTGGAGAAGGATCGACTTCAGAGATAAAACAAACAAAAAACCTTCCAAGACGCATTAGGAAAGTTTTGTTCCACAACAAATCTCAGAACGAAATAATTATTATTTTTTTTTTTAATTATTCGTTGAATAGTTTTTGAGGTTCGACTATAAAAAAAACTATTATTGTTATTTTTGTAAAGACATCATTCAACTGATTACTACGTGAAAACCGATGAGTTATGTTTAATGATTTCACGAAGAGAACGTGACACACAAAATACTCTGAAAAAAGTTTTGATCGAGAATTAAGTAGATGTATAGTCGACCGCCAGTCAAAATCGTAGTAATATTACCAATCGATTTTGAGATTACAGCAAATTTGAATTTAGAACGTTTTAATCCCAAGTTCCGCGTAAAATAGATGAACATTTTGAATGACCGTGAACTTGTAATAATAATAGAGAAAATAACTATTTTCAAGAAATCGTCTTTTGCCCGTCATCGATGGTAATCGAGAGGGAATTTCAAGTTTTATATATTTCACTCTCGGAGAGAGAACTACTTTTTGTACATATAGATACAAGCAGACCGGGGAAATCGTAGTTTCGGTCACAATACACCAGGAAAATGAGAAATCCCTGCGGCGTTATAATGAATTTCCCAGAGTTAACGAACGTGGTCACACGTGTGTACAACTTCGAAAAGTCAACAAAACCGCCTCGAGCCCGCCGTGTGATGTACACGACGGCTGCAATATTAATGATACATCAGACTCATCCACAGCTATGAGTTATTTATAATTACCGGCGCCATAACAAACTTCATATGTCGAGCTCTTTGGGGAAAACAAATTTAAAAAACCCTTCGGAAAATAAAATATCTATGTGTGGCAGACGCCAAGTGGTTGTTAAATGACGTTGAAATTTTTAAAACTTACCTATATAACAACATAACACGTTTCAAAATTATTTTAAAATTAATCCCAACTCGTTATGCGATATTAAGAATATTTGAAAACTTTCGATGATTACATCTGTACCCACATAGAAAAAAATCAACATATAGTTTTCAGACTACTGTTCCGAAAATTATGATAAATATACTGTTTAGACCGCCATAAAATATAAATAATATCTACCATACATCTTTGCCCGTTCGTAATTAAAATTTAAAACTAATCCACAGTTTACAGAGTGTATCGCCGAGACACGTGACAATGTCGATTTGATCCAGTGTGTAAAATTACTACGAATTCGGGAAGAACACACGTCTCCGAGTTCGGCGTATACAGTGGAACTGTAAAAGCACGTCCGACGTCGGATGACTAAAATACGTCATGTACCGTGGTATCTGCCTACGGTTAAACCGGTAGACTTGCAACACTACAGTGCGCTTTTCCGTTGATCACCAGTCGCGTTTTGTTTTTTTTTGCCACGAGAGACCGCTAAACGTCACGATTTTCATTAATAATAATTTATAAGTCTAATTCGACATCTATGCGTTTACTATCGATCAGAATCAGTTTACAATCGATGGCGTATTTGGAGGGTTTATTTGCTTTCGACGACCTACGGTTAACGTAATAATAATAATAATCATAATATTAATAATAATGTGATATACCGTCGTGATAAAGGCCAAGTCGCACCCGTAGGTACGCGTATACGATGCGCACTACGAGTACGTATTCGTGTGCGCAGCTATATTATTACACCGTATTAACATTTCGTCCATTATACCTTTCGTGCGCGCACCGTGATTCACACGCGCAAATGTCCGGCGCATCGCCGTTCCCGAGGTCGAACGTGCCGCGCGACCTTTAAATACGATCCCCCAGGGGCGACGGCGACGGCAAACTCTCTCATCACGTCCGTTGCGCGGTCGATCGATTGTCCACGGGGAAAATGAAATTCGGCTCGGCCGGGCGCCGTCACACACGTGCGCACGCACGCACGCGGTAACCTAAATGTGGTATACCGGCTATACCGTGGTTTTTTCGCTCCCACCCCCCTAACCGTTATGCGCGTCAATTATTGTGGTCTTCATGTTGTGTTATCGATATCATAATATTATGTTATTATTACGTCGTCGACTCGGACGATCGTGATGGGTCGGCCGTCACGACGACGACTGCGATAGAAACAAAGCGGAGAGAGAGAGAGAGACAGACGCGCCGATCTATGCGTGTCGCAATACGCAGCCGTCGTCGTCGTGATTTCCCAACGTCGTCGTCTTCGCGCGAATTGTGTTATTATAACGACGTGAACCGATTCGTCTTCGCCCACGCGGCCGCGAGTCGAGCGTGCCTGTTGCAGATCCGCAGCATCCGTGCGTGTGCGCGCGGGGCCGGGCTGCTCGACGACGACGACGGCGCCCCGGGGAGGGTCGCGGCGTGAGTCGCGCGGCACAGTGAGACGAGCTCGCGCGTCTTTCGTAAACCGCGATGTTATCGTCTCATAAGAATTAAGATCATCATTATCCGTTATCGGGTGGTGGCGTTACGGTGCCGCGGCGGCGTCGTGATGTTCACTCGGCGCGTGTTTGCGAACTAGATACACGCAGACGAACTCGTGTGCACCGGATTAATCGTCAAACGAAATTACTGTCGTCGAAATCGTGTGCGTTTTTAAAGCGCATAAAAAATTTAAAAACTCCCGTCCGACGATACGTAAAACACGTGATCGTCAAACCCGTCAACCCGAAACAAATCTAAAACAGAATTCGGCCCCGACTCCGGCGGTCGGGGAACGGAGTCGAATACGGACACTTCAGAATCCAACTGGACGCGGCCACTAGTGCAGTTAGGTTAGTCAACCAGCTCGTTTAGGGTTCGGGACCTCGCTTCGCCGTGTGTGTGTTTGTGGGTGTGTGTGTGTGTGTGTGTGTGTGTGTTTTTACTATATTACGTCTTTAACGCCCGAGAGTGCGTCACGAAAAAAAGCGGTGGGGGCCCCGTAACCTATGTCCCATAACTTGAATTTTTTACTACTTACAAATGAACTTGTTGTTTAAATAATCAAATGTAGTACGTACATACCTATTTGCGAATATTTTTAATAGTTTTTCCTTATCAAGGAAATTTATTATTTAATTATTTATCAGAAATAAAATAATTATTAGTTGGGTATAGATACACACGTGTATCTAGTTTAAGATCAATAGATATAATAAACAAAAAAATAAAAATAAAAAACGAAAATAACTGTTTGCTAAATATGTAATGGCCCGTTTGATCACGAATATCTAAGGCACGCCTATCATGATTTCGTTCATAATCTTTACTTATTGAAGAACGATTTCATATTTTTTATTCGTACATTGTATTTGTAAATCACAAAAATATAACACCACGATTTAACGAAATTTCGATTATCTTTTTTTTTGTTTTTTGTTTAGTGCAATCCCTGCAATCGTTTTTATTCGATTCGAGGTGCTATTAAATATTCTGGGGCACGAGGCCTAATAATTATTATAATATATTTAATATACGCTCTGGTCCGCGGGGACGTGACACGGAATGAGACGATCGCACGTAATATAAAATATTGAGCGCACAGCCTCCAAGGACGAGAGCGGTGATGATTATTTTACCAATTTGTATTCATTTATTTTATTTTTTCGATTCGATTACTCGGTCGATCGATTTACCTGTTGCGGAACGACGGCACCGGAGGCGCGCACGCGTGTTTTTTTCGACACGTAGACACGACGCCCGCACCCGGATCGCTTCTTCGCAGTGTTCTTCGGCCACGCTTATATAATGGTAATATTGTATTATTAACGATAACAGCTTTTGGTTTCGTCAAAACCCGCATATCATTACGTTCATAGTAGTTCAAGGTGTAAATGTTTCACGTTTCTGTGTGAACACAAACCGGCCGACGATTTCCATTTTCTGTTTTTTAAATTACTCGGTGACGAGAAAATGTTGTTTTTTTTTAAAAAAAAGCCGTCAAAGAAGACAATTAAACACGACGAAAACTCGTGTGAACTTGAACATTTACTGTAAATGAAATTAAATTAAAATCAGTATTATTACTGTTTTATAACGAATTTTCTCAAAAATATTGCAAATGTATACGGCTTTCGTGAGGACATCATAAACCCATGCGTATCCGAACCTTAACTTACTTAACTCTCTTTCACCCCTTTAATCATTCCACTAATTATCATATCATCATTCGTAAATGTTACGGCCGTACAAGTTTATACATAACACCTCTTAATGTATCACAACGATCCATGTATGATTTAACCGTTTCGTTTAAATTTTTTTTTCTCCAAATAATTTTATCGTATTCATACAAAATATTATTTATGACATTTTGCTGTTGAATATGAGGTCATTAAAAACTACCTAATAAAAAATTAAACGTATTTTATTAATAGTAACAGCAAGACACTTATTCAAATAATAATAATAATTAGTTTTTTTTTTTTTTTATCAATAAAAATGTTTAACAATGGCCGGGCATATAATGTAATCATCATTATTATTTCCGTACCATTTCCTTCTATTGCTTTTTATTGTTCATGCGTTCGATAACCAATCTGAAATCCGTAAATCTCTTCAATTCCGGATAATACAACAAGCAATCGCTATTATTAATTTTTTTGTATATAATAATGTTATTTTTTTCAACATTTGATAATTGTGTGCTGTTATCGATTTGTCTATGAGTATATGACGTGTATTTAAAACGGAGTACGTTTTTAAAAAGAACAATGAAACCCCTCTTCTCAGTAATAAAGGCATGTTTTACACTAAAATATATATACGACTTAAATGGATGATAAAAAATCATTTATTTTGAGTTTCATTAAAAAATAAGTTTGCTTCTACTATATTTCTTAAACTACGATTAATCAATGGTATCATAAAAAATGTTTAGTACCAATTAATTTTAATTATTCTCCTTTTGCATTTAAAATATTGATGATACCTTTTATATACTGGTGTGTTTATACCTAATAGATTTCAGAATAAACACACCAATTATGAATTCAGAGATTATTTTCTTAAATTTGAAATATACGCAGAATCATACGTAATTATAGGTACTGCAGAAAAACAAATCTTTTAATTAAAAAAAAATATAAGTATCTGAAAGATATTTTGTTTTTGAAATTTCATCATATTTGATTACTTGCTGTAAGTTTATCAAGTTTTCTTCTACGGAAAATCGAATAGTCTTATTATAAACTCTACACTTAGACAACACTACAGCAATGTATTTTTTAGTACTCAATAATATTACCTATAGGTATTAAAATTACACATATTAACAGTACAGGTAAATGTGTTTCGACAATAGATTCAATGATAGAACCTAACAAGTTTTTTTTTTAACATTTTAGTCATTATTTGAATGTAAGAGATTTGTTCATATTTAAAAAATAAATGTGTTTTAGATACCATTGACCGTACCAACAATCCAGGTGCATGCAATCGCATACACCAACATGTTTCTATGCAGACAATTATATTTTTCGTAGAAAATTATCAGTTTTATCCAAACAGGATGTACTCTTCATTATAATTGCATTTACATTTTCCCTAACCTATATGATAATGGTAAAGGTCAAGTCAATGTTTGATAATTGGATATACACAATAAAATGTTATGGTAATGAAATTTTCATCCACTTTAAAATGGTTTACTGTTCTTCTACTGTACATTTCGTTAATTAGATTTTTACTAAAATACAAATTTTTCAGAATAAAAATTATCAAGTTTTTATTCAATAATAGATTTTTTTGTGTTAACATTGCATTTGTTTTGTATATCTAGTTTATAAATTGAATAAACACTTTTGAATGTATTGGTTGAAATCAGTTAAAAATTGTATAATTTAACACGTGTGTCCATTTTTTATATTCTCTAATGTACTAGTTAGTATATTGATATTGCTGACGTTATTCTACTAATTGTAATTTATAATTGTTAAACGTACAATTTTAAAAACAAGTTAATTTGTTCATTGACCTGAAAAATTTTAATAAGAAAATATTATTGATTTTATTTATTTACATAATTTGCTTCCACAACAGTTTTTAATTTTAACTAAATACGTAGTTATTATATGAAAAATTAAGCTAGCAAGTGAATTTTAACAGCTTTAATCTAGTTTCCTGGTTTTTCTTCAAAACAGTAAACTATTAGTTTTATTATTAATTATCGACCACTGACGTGTTGAAGAGATTAAAGTTAATTTATAAATAAATTATTCACTAGTTTGAAATAGCATTTAAGACTTTTACTGTATTCGGCAATGTCTCGAAATTGCTATATTATTTTTATCGCTATTAATGACGCCATTCAATGTGAAATTGTGTACATTTCTACACTGGAATTATAAATAAGAACTAAAATATTTATGTATAAATGTACCTAAATGACTTCCGAAAAAAATAGCAGCAAGACGACCGCTTAAAATGATTAAAATGCAAATTCAATTAAGTAATTTTTGATGATAAATTTGGATTTATATTCCGTTATTTTAGAAATTACCTATACCCACATACCTAACGTGTATTATGTAAATTGAAATAATGAATTTTGAATTATAGCACACTTTACTAGTAATTATCATAAAACTACAATACCCTTAAAAAAAAAATCGTCAGAACACTAGAAGGTCATTGACTTTTTTTTTTACACAAAAATAAATTATTCTAGGCTCGATTCAAGTAGAATCAGCGCTCAAATAACCCTTTGCGTTTCTATAACGGAGGAACAAAAGGAAATAACAGAGAAACATTTGAAAACCGGTAACTTTCACGTATAAAAATTCCTTCATGCTAATTTCACAACTGATTCACCTTTCGGTGTTCTGGGCGAATCGGATGTGATATTGCGCAATCGTAACGGGTAATATTATGCACGATCGGACGTAACCGGTAAAATATTAATTTTTATAATACATACTGTACGATGCACAAATAAATAAACGTATGCACAGACGCCGGAGCGTTATGAGATAATAACATACACCGCCGCCGCCGCCGAAAGGAAACTGTAAACCGTCATTTCGCCTCATTGTCGGCGGCGCGACGAATATTTTAGTATCTGAAATTCGACTAGTCGTAGAATGTGGTTTCGGGAGGCAGGTGACACTGTGTAGCAGGCAGGAGTAGAAAAAAAACAAACAGATAACCGTCCGTGAGTGGAAATATTTGTCGGTCTGCGACACGAATCCGTGCGGCGATCCGGTTAAAAACACAATTTTATTTATGGAAATTAACAGTTGATAGTGTTTTTGCGGAAAAAAAAACATGACAGGAATCCGCGGTATCGCGTTATTACTCGGACAAAACGGAATACGCGTTATCGGACATTGCGTATTATAGAAGAGCAATGAAATCACGACGAAATCCGACGTAATAGGGAATTCTACCTGGTCACGTTGTACACGGTTACACACGCTCTCGCGCGTCCTTGAACGACACATACACACACACACACACACACACACACACACACACACACAATTTTATCGTTATGATTATTTTTGAATTTCACGTAGTTATCGCGTAATCCATCTGTCTTTGTAATATTAAATCAATTATTGTACGCATGTGTTGTTTATTATTATTATTTTTTTTTTTTTTTTACAACCGTCGTCGGACGAAGATTTACTTTTTCTTCCGCGACGCGATCTCGACCGATCCACGGTGACGACGGGGTAGCAAAGTTTTCCGGATCGAAAATCATCATCAATAATAATTACAGACGAATTTGAAATCGCGCGCACGCGATAATCGCATAGTGATCGATTCCCCCGAGCAAACAACGACGATAATAAGTCATCAAAGCGTCGTCTCTCCTCCTGTCTCGGCTACAGGTGAGTTTTGACAATATCCCAAAGAAACACCGTGCCCGAGGCTTGTTTCCGTCCAGACGATCGTCGAAAATGCGATTGGCTGGCCCGGGAGTAAAAGTTCAACAGTGTTTATAGAACACTAAACCGACGGACGCACGGTCGAGTGGAAACGAACGAAAATTACAACCGGAATGCATGTACAAAAGTTTATCTCGTTTTAATTAAAAAGTAAACTTATATATAAAGATCGAATGACTCGCGGCCACTGTCGAAATGAAAACAAAAAAATACTTAAAAGTCGTACACCGGCCGATACTGTGTGTATACTGTATAGGCTATTTGCTAAATTTAAGTTGAAATAAACTCTAAATCACTTGGGTTTTAACGGCTTAAATGTTGATGATCAGACAAAAGTAATATCAACGTTGTATACTCGTAATAAGATTTATAAGAAAATTTATATTATACAAATAATAAATTCCATATTTGCGTGAAACGTATATCAATAGTTATACACATCATACTTTTTTTTAACGAAATATGTTATATCATATAGGGATATATTTGCCATTGAAGTACAAATTAAAATAACACAATGTAATAATATATCATATCAAAATACAGAACTACATAACTTCGGTTTTAAATCTTTAGATTTAATGCCTGATTTAATGGCTGTTATTCAACTAAAAAAAAAAACATTCCATTAACAATTATAAAAATGTTAAATCAAATAGGTAACTTATTGAATGTTTTAACAAATAAGTTATAAATACAAATACAAAAAACCAATGCATTATAAAAAATCGTTTTTATTCGTTATGCAATTACGACATAGGTACCAACTTGAGAAAACATTTTAAAGTTCATCTATGAATAACAATATTTTTTTCCTTCAAAATAACTAATTTGAGTTTAAATTTATTTTATTTAAAATTGTTGTACCTATCTTGACCGAAAAAAATAACACATCTTTTATAAAACAATAATTTTTGTTAAACAATGTAGCTACAGTTAAAAAAATTCTGATGTTAAAAGCTTCACGTATTCAATTATATTATTGAAATATTCAGTTTAATTGGAAACAAACTTAATACATTGACTGAACTAATAAAATGAAACTGTCATTTGAGAAAAAAAACAATAACACGTGAACCGAGATGTATAGTTCATATAGTTGATACATTTAGCCATTATTGAAGTTCTTATTAAAAATGCATAAAAACTGTGAAAAGCGTTTGACTAAAATATACGAGTAAATCGCTTCGAGACAGTTTCATGACTTAAAAAAAAAACCGGTAAGATAATTATTTAAGTTTGTTCTTTATCCCTCAAGTCCTACGATAAAAAAATGGTATAATGAGTGTATTTAATTTCAAAGAAACGATAAATCATATCTTGAGTTTAACGATTGTGAGAAAAATGTACTATAATATCTACGTTCTACCATTCATACATCTCACCGTTATTAGTCAATTCTTGGAAGATTTAATTCAATCAAAGCCTTATAAAATTTCCAACACATATTTTTTTTATTACCAGATGCTGAAAAACATACTTCTCTAGCAACAATCCAAGTTTCAGAATGATCGAAATAATGAATTATTTTATATACACATTTAAAGCGAAAATTCGTTATAACTTATAAACAATCGAGTCCGTCCATATTATAAAAAAACGTCTAAAAATATTCCTTGTAACAATTGTTTTGATGTTTTAAGTTACTTCGAAAAAATACATTAATACAGAATATATTTCAAGTGTTAATTTCAAAAGTTAAAAGTGTACAAATATGTTTCAAACCCATTGTAAGCCTGTACTGTTTATAATTGGTGGACATTTTCTGTTGATCTTAGGGTATTGGAATTTTATTTAAGAACAAAAATTGTTTGATCAAAATGTCATTTGGTGCATATTTTATCGTTTCAATTCGGTTTTTCGGATATTATTTTAAATGTAGAAAAAATTTTAGAGAACAGAGAAAAATCGTCTCTCTAAAGTACTGACTTGACGATACATTTGATCTAAAAAAAAAAGCCGAGAAGATAACTTTTGGAGAAAATCTATTGCCCAGAAAAGTGCTACCAGAAAAAAAAAACAAACATTACTGTGAAAACGATAGATCACTTCGCTGAGAATCAAGAACTCAAACCGTATTCACCCAAAAACGTACTTCAAACGCGTTTTGACGATAGGATTGTGCGAGCGGGAAGAGCGCTGCGACGGGAGAAATTCACGCGGACGTAAAACCCGAGTGCGACGATTGTTACGGAACCGTGGCTTCCGGAGTCGACGAGGATTCCTGTCACGCGTGACAACACCGACGCCGGGGAGCGCCACCGAACGGGTGGCGGGCAGGGGTGGTTCGAAACGCGAGGAGTTTTCCGCAGACCTCGACCCGTTGTCCCCGACGACGATCCGACGTCCAAAAGCCCGAAGAGGGTGCCAAGGTGTGACCGGGGGCGGTGGAGGGCGCGCGTGAGTCCCGGGCGAACACGTCGAGACGCGTACTCTTGCGTGCGGTAAGCGGTGGTACGCACGCGACACGCGACTTTAGGGGTGGACGAGAGGGTGGGTCGTCGCCGTCGCGCGTCGTTCGGAGCGGTTCGAAACCGCCGGGAAAACTTTCGGTTCGAACGTCGCGGCCCGTCGTCGTCGCCGTCGCCCAGCACTGCATCCGTCGCAGACTTTGCGGCGTCCACGGCCGCGGCTGCGGCGGCGGCGACGACGAACGACAAACTTTGGCCCGCGCCATCTGTTGCGTGCACCGCTCTCGCCTCGTTCAACGTCTGAACCGGGAACACGTCTCTCGTCGTCGTCGTCAACGCGTCATTTTATACTCACCATCGTTGCCGGAACAACGTTCGTCAGCGCCCAACGGGTTAAAATATAAATGGACTCAGATACGCCCGCGGTTCGCGTGATGAATGCGTTTTTGTTTGCGGCCGTAAAATACCGTGCGTGGCCGACCGCAGGGTTAAATACGTGCTCCTGCGAGTCAAACCAAATGTTTCGTACGCCGAGAGTTGACTGCAGCGAATAAACGTGTAATGTGCGGAGTCTAAAGACGACCGGTAAACGAACGATTCGCGTTGTACAAAAGACAAGACGTATCTGATGACAACTTCGTAATATTCGATCGATCCACGTGTTTCGATCACTGGGATCTCGGGAAAGAGATTAGAAATCGATTCGAATTACGAACTTTTCCACATATATTACTCGACAATTGTTAAAAACGCGTACGAATTCGAATCGACTATTATTGGGTGGCATTCATTAACTACGATTTGATCAAAAGATTAAACCCAAAATACCTCATACGGCAAGTGTTATTACTAGGGCTAGGGACTTATAGGAGTTTGCATGTTTTTCAATAATCATTTAAAAAATAGCTGAGTGATATGGAAATTCGTTTCATTGTACTAAGAATTTAAAACAATCATTTTTATTTTGTATATTCAGCTATTTTTTCCATTAAGAGCATATTTTATATATTTTATTAAAATTAAAACAATACTTGGAAGAGAATAATGTTTTATATATTAAGTACTATACAAAATGTTATATGTATGTTCTATTAACCAGAAAAAAAATATAAATATGATTAAATTTAAAATATTAAATAATCTATATCGTGTGTTTTCCCAATTATTCGTGTGTTGTAAAAAACGAAGGAATACGCCTAATATAAAAAAGTTGATGTCAATTCGTCTATTCGTATCGTATGTGTTTTCGTCTTACGTAAATATATTTTGTATGTACGTATTGTATGTGTTTTCGTCTAGTAATAAGTACCTATAATATTCTAGACTTGGTAGTTGTTTTTTTTTTTTTTTGAAAATTAAACCAAAAATGCCTAATGTATAAATTCTATGTTTTTAATTGATTAACCAGTACTATTTTGTAAACTTTGTGAAGTTAAAGTTAGTGCTCAGAAAAATTTTGCTGTGTTACTGTGTTAGAAGAAATGAAAATAATAGTGTACCTATATAAATTTGTATTTTTTTTTTTGCGCTTTTAACAGAAAATACGAATTTTTTTAGAGCATATTTAAAAGAATATTTTTGCGTTCTTGCATATTTTAATAGCATATATGATAATTTTTAAGAGCATAAATGCATGCACATCTTAAGGTATTTTAGAGAACGAAGTCCCTAGCCCTATTTATTACTGTCCAGTAGGATATAGTAGTTTTATATGTGTGTTTATGATTGTAATATTCTCTTTTAACAATAATGTCTAGTGACGTGCTCGTCACTGTAGATTTCGAGTCGTACAATTATGATACATAATATTCGCCTTACCTCTGCTCGAACACGGGACAGTAATTGTGCACTGGAAGAGCGAAAAATCTCTCGTCTTATTTCGCGAATAAACGGCTTTTAGTGCGCTGCACACGACTGTTCTTTGAGCCTGTGACGGAGAGTATAGATGGTCCGCGCGTGTGCCCGAAAGGGAATACGGACTGTTATTGCGCGAGTGGAAAAGAACAACGCGTCGGTGAATATGATATGGCGTGAAAGAGATAGACGGAAATCGAGAAAATCGAAAAAAAGAACTGGACACGAAAACCGTTCGCTCGTGCGGTACTTCTCGCGACGAGTGTTTTACGCGTGCCGACGGATGAGACTCGCTATACGGAAACCGGTTGCACACCACGACGACAGTTCCGCGACAATTGGCCGGCCTCACGAGTCCGCCGGTGCATATAAAGTGATGATGCACCGCCACCGCCGCCACCGCCGCGGTCCCCCCGGTCGCCGCCGAGGGGGGAGACCGGACCGAGGTCACGGCTACGCGCGCCGTTCGACGGTTGCGGCGGCGGCGGCCTGCGACGACGGCCACGATGACGTCAACGAACGTGCGGGGGACGAAGAACGAGATGATTGTTTTGATTTTATTTTGCTCCACTCTTTCGGACCGTGGGATATCCCGTAAGTGAGACATCCGGACCGAACGGAGGACGTCGTTGTCACTGCCGGTCACGGGGTGATCAACCCGCTAGTGCACGCACCGTCAATCCGTAATACTGACCGAATCTCGCGTGAAAGACGTGTGTGTGTGTGTAGTGTGTGTGTGTAGTGTGTGTGTGTGTGTGTGTCATTCTCGACGTGGCCCAACGTCCTCGAACGTATCACAGCCTCTGGCGGACTGCCCGCGAAAACCACACCGTAGGTGCTCGGGGACGTGATGACAAGACGGCGGACGACGATGAGTAACGGGTTTTGATTTTGGTCAATCGTATCGTTCGAAGTTACGATTAATAATCAATCACACGGTACGGACATACGATTCACATCGCACCCACAAAACACACACGGCGAACTGCACCCATTCGTAATATTTTTCGCGTCCCGGACCATTGGCGGTTGCGCCGTGACCGGAAGAGTACAATATCGTAATAACATTAAAATATATTATCGCGCAATAATCATACGCCGACGACTTAATAATATGAGACCGTGTTCCGCCACCCGTGCCGTCGTAGGCGATGCGCGCGTGAAAACCACCTGTTAGGACCTTTTTTGACACACTCGCGCGTCATAAATAGTGTTGACATGATGTTTACTTTTACCACACGATCGTTTCGTTTCGAATTTCATGGCTAAGATCGAGCGTCTGACGGAGACCGCACTGACTAAGAATCGAATTGAATTCTAATACGAGTACGACAATTAAATCAGACGCACAGCAAAGCGAAAATAATCATCGCCGGGTGTTCCAGATGGTATCTGTTTCGAGTTCTTCGAGAGCATTTGCTTTTAATTTTCACATATTATCACGCTTATTATTATAACCTGTAACACGGTTACGGACTATGCGTGTTCAAATAAATGTTAGAAAAATAATTCCGCCAAAAAATGTATCGTTATGACGAACGTGTGTGTGTGTGTGTGTGTGTGTGTGTATAGTCAGTGGCATTTGTAGGATTGTGTGTGGAGTGGAGATTTGCAAAATAAAAATGCACATGAAGTATGCCTAGTTAATATCATTGTAATATGAATGGGTACCTCAACGATATACGTAAAGTAAAAGTTCTTTATTCTCTATTGTATTTTTAAGTAGGTATACAAAATCTGCTGGATCATTCCACCCGTATATTGTGTCCAGTAATTTTCTAAAAAACGAAAAAAAAAATCAGAGAATTCATAAACTGTATCATATCATTATATCCGCCGAGTAGCACATAGCCGTTTTAGTTGTTTTATTTTGGATGAGATTGTTAAATTTATTTATTTATTTTTTAAATAATTAAATTAATTAAAACAACTTTAATGAAATGTCTTTTCGGTTATGCTCAAACAGTTTCTTATTGATTTAATTCCACTAGCTGTTGTTGATACGGACAAGTTGAGTGAATGAACTGAACAAAAAAAAAAAAAAAAAAACAAAAAAAAATTGATATTTTAGATTATTATCTGTTGTATTATTGGAGTTTGGAATACCGGACGTAATATCACTGTAAATATTTCTTACCTAACATATAGGTATACATTATATTAATTTTCAGTCATAACATATTAACACGTTATGCCTTCAATATGTTATGGATTTTTGATAACATTTATCTATAATTTATTATAGAGGTCACTTAATATTGTATAATGTTTCAATCAATTACTTCAGTTCCAGAACTTTTGCCTTAAACAGCAATAAAACGCTTATTATTTGAATCACGGTAGTTAAAGCCAGATAGTTACTGATGATGTGAAATGACGGTATTTTACGATACAACACGTTTTCGTTTATTGTGTTAGATCTGTTGGTAGTGTACGAACCGCGGTAAACGATTGTATTTTTAAACACTTTTTAAAACAACAGTTGTAATTGAGTGTAGTATTTAATTTCGACACAATTTTAATTCGTATTTCTGTAACATTATCACAATTATAATAATATTATCATAAAACAACATTGTACTTCATCAGCAAGAAAAATAAAGCCAAAGGGGGATCTGTCCCCCATTTTCCCTCACCAAGTAAAAACGCCACCATGCACGGTACTCACGCATGTTCGGTGCGACCGCAATGATAATGTTATTATGACTTGCGCGTCGTTCGACGCTTTTGATATTTTCTTAACATCAGGCACGCACCGCGCGCGCCACGACCGCTCGTATGCTCGTCGTAAACGCTTTAAGGGTTTTTCCTTTGTCTTTCTCGTGATCATTATTTACGTCACGGTAGCGCGCGGACGGAATAAATCCATATGAATAACGTTATTAAGATGGAATAATGTCGAGCATAAACGCCGGGGGTAGGTGCGACGTATAACGTATTATACAATACATGTATATACGTATGTATGTATATCTAGTTATCTGTTCAACTTTCACACACATGGAATAACACATCACCGTTGGAAGCGACACCGGTCCAGATAACTACAGATTCGGCGTCCGCGTTTGTGTCGGCTCCCCGTGAAGGTCAAACGTATGTAATAAATATCGTGAGCCTACTAAGATGCCGCGTGATAAACAGCAATGCGAGTAACCATTCGGCATGCAAATTGTAACAATATAAGATTTGACAAATGTAGTTTGATCCCGGTGAATGCGTACATTCTGAGTTGTTTTTTTCGAGCATGATTTAACATTTATTTATTAATTTATTTATTGAGACGCACGCCCGGAGGCACAGAGTACAGTAGATATCATTTACAATAACATATGTAGTGGAAAATATTAAAGGTAACAATACAAACTAAAGGCTAAACTGACAATGTAACAATAATAAAACAAAATATTACATAATAAAGAGATATATCAATAGATGGCTATTAAAATTTAACATAGTTCATATCAGCGTTTCTTAAACTTTTTTATCCGTGGAACTCTTTTTGATGTCCACTTTAATCGTGGAACACCTACTTTTTTTAGCTTTTTAGCTTTTTTTTAGGATTATTTATAAATAAATCATAATTATAGTGTGTTAGAGGCATTTAATTCAAAAAAAAAAAAAAAAATGTTAAAATAAATATCGAAATGATAATAATAATAAATTGTATACATGTATATCATTATACTTAAATAATAATTACATTATTTAGACTAAATATAAATTTTAATGAGACGAATGAAATTGCTGTTTATTTTTACAAATATTCTTAAAATTAGGCTCTATTGATAAAAGTTGTATGATCTCATATGAAGTTCAGCATCAAGTATGTTGCGGTATTTTGTTTTTGTTGATATATTGGTGGAGAACCCCGTTTCACACATGTAAGCAGTTGCAAAAGGCAAAATTTTCTTTCTCTCTCTCTCTCTCTCTCTCTACTATTTACCTTTTTATTTTTGATTACATACAAGTATAAATATTATTCGCAACACAACCCGTATAGTCTATATTATATTTTCAACTCTTTACACAAATATTGAACATACATTTGAAATACAATATTTTGCTGTAGTATAATTAATATTTTCATACGAAAAAATGAAACTTTTTTTTGTAATAACATCGAAACAATAAAATATTACTGTACGACATATTTGTATTCAATTAAAGTTCAGTTTCAGCAGGTGCAAAATCATATCTTTGCACCAGCTTCATTTCGCAACGGGTCCAAGTGCGCCGTCGCGCACCACCGTAATTATGCCACTTTACCGGTCTACGTACCGTCCGGTGTCCGTCGGACACCGCCTACCCCGAAAATATTCAAAGGCCTCTCGAAAATCCTTTCGACGACATTATCAACGATATTATTGCGCACAGTGACGTAACACGCGCGTGTCTGTAGAACGACCGGTCAAAAAAAAAAAATAATAATAATAAAATAAACAGGACTCGTCACAGACGATGACGTCACGGCACCGCCACCGCCGCCGCCGTCGTTCCGATTCTCGCTATTATAGCCGTGGTGGTCGGCCGACCGATTTCTGGAGATCTCATTGGTTCCCGAAACGAAAATCCCGTGTTCCGCACGTCCGTACGTGTTCGACCTTAACCGCGTCACGTGCGTTCTATCGCGTCGCACCACGGTCACGAGACGACGACTTATATTACGTGTCGTGACGACGCCGCGCCGCCGTGGCGGACCAAGAAAACCCACGTCCACCGAGTCACGGCCTAAGGCTGGAGCCACACGAGCGCATAACGTACGTCGCGCCGTAACGCAGGTTAATTCTGACGTCCGTCGTAGAATTATTATATTGATTATATTTATAGATTGGGCCACGCTAACGACGTGCGTCAAAACGTACGTGCCGATGAACGGACGTCGATTTTTGCCTTTGCGTGTTATGCTACAACGCGCGTCGAAACGTGTACACGCACTTTGTAGGAATGTATTGTCTTGAATTTGAACGGCCATACGGATGCACGATAATTGTCCAGACGTACGATAACATTTTGTCGGTTTTGAAGCGTGTTGTGTGAAGTCTGTTCAAAATTCAAAATTCAAAATACGTTATAAGTTTCTACGAGAAAAATCCGAAAAAGTCAATACGGTTTATATTAATAGTGAACTTCTAATCAATGAAATCTAAAAACGGCCCTATTTTATGGGATTCTTCAAATGAAGATTACGAAGACAAAAAACAAAAAAAATTCATCCTGGTTTGAAATCCTGGTTTGTCTTTATTTTTGTCAAATTTTAATGGAGAAAATGAAGCACGACGAAAATTAATTTTTGTAAGTATTTTGTTCAGATTTTATTTCCTGTTGGCTACTTAAAAATTAAGAATAATATTGAGTACAATATTTCAAATGAATTTCTTAAATATAATTCAACATGTTTATTGGACAATAATGAAATTATAATTATGTACCTATTTGAAAAAAAATAACATGATATTATCAATACTGTTATTTATAATAATATTAATGGCCGTGTGATTGACGTTCAGAGTTTATAGGTTGAACCCAAAATTGTTTTCTTTGCTGATTTCTTAAGTACAAGTACGTCAAATATGAGAAAGTAACAATTTCGTTCGAATCCATATCACCTACGTCTTGTACCGCAAAAATCTGTACGAAACTACTTTTTTCAAAAATAATGAATCTGCAGTCGTAGTATTTAATGATTGTGTGAACTGATAAATAAGTGCGTCAAGATATACGCCCGTTATAACTCGTGTGGTCTCAGCCTAAAAGCGCTCGTTTTACACGTCACGTACAACGTTATCGTTACGTTTTAATACGGTTAGGTTAGCAAAACAGTAGTGTTACGTACCAGTGTCGGTTTTGCTTTTCGTACGATTTCCACGATTTGGGGCTATTATAATATCGTTTAAATTATTTGTGGGCCGCAAAACTATTGAACTGGTTATGAATTTACAAAAAACAATAAGTTTAATGTTTTGATATTCATACAAACGTTGGACTCGGTTGAAAATGACTCGAGTCTACGTTGAAAGCACGAAAAAAAAAGTAATAATAATCACGAATAACTTGTGAAGAAATCAATGAAAAAAAAAAGATTTAAAAAAATACTTACTCCAAATATGTACGCATACCAAATGGAATAAAATGTTTTGTCTACTTTTTGTTTTGCAGTGACGACACCGACTCATTATGCTATCTAAACGAGTAGATCAACCCAGTGGCAGCTCGTGCCTAGGAGTGAAGGTATGCGCACACCACATAGATTATTAAAGATAAAACAGCTAAAATGTATTTTAATTTTATTACAATATCTATTAAAGTATGTCAATTCCATAACACAAAATTATTATAATTTTATATACGTAAAACGCTTGAGTTCGAAAATATCACTCCTAAAATTTAGATGAGTTATGTAATTAATACGCACCAACTGGTGTGCAGCTCGGGCTGCACACCGAGAGTACATGTAAAATACGTTTAGTCGATGAGTGGGGGGATCGACGAATAAATGGAACCGTGGTGTGCACCTACTGCTGCACACTCGATCACACATTTAAATATTGTATGCGCTATTTCAATAATAAAGTTATAGAACTGTTTGCCAATAATAAAGAACGAAGACTTGACTTCATATAAAAAAATATGTAATTTTTTCATTTATTTTTTCAAATTGTTTTTAGTTACGACACTGTTGCTTGTTCTGACAGTATATAAAATTTACACCTGGTTATATGATACATGTATTTAAGTAAACCTATTATTTTCCAAAATTATGATTAATTATCATTTTATTACAGTAAATATTTTAATATTGACTTGGATGTGACTAATTTTATTTTATTTTATTAATATTCATTTTCAATAATTGCACACCACCCATTTTGAACATCACGAGCCGCCACTGGATCAACCTACGATAATCAATAAGCGATACCTAAATAATGTAGAACCGATGAACGAATGTATTGAATCGAACTTCTATTTCAACTGACGTTCAATAATCAAAAATAATTTCCAAAAAAAATCCAATAAACTAACTCACATCCTTAGATCATATCAATGTAGGCCGTCTACTGAGCTATTTAGCTCGTTATGTTGTATAAATAATATCACATGGTTTATGACTGACGAGGTCTCGTTAATGTTACGAGATGTGTAAATCCGAACATCGTCCACTAGCCGCTCGAAATAACAAATAATACAAATTCTTACTTTGTGTCTCCGTAGCTCGAGGACACTGATAACATTCCTATATATATATATATATATATATATATACGGCTAAGAACGACGTGTTCCATGTGCACCGAACTTCAAAACTATTACGTAGACTTCATAATGTACAGTGCTACAGATATTTAGAAACTTCAATGACTACGGGCTACGAATTTCAGTTCTTGATGGATTCCGTTAAACGCGATAAACCGTGTGCCGTAGAACAAACTGAATTCAAACAGTCGTAAAAAATACTTAAATTTCCATTGTACCCGTAAATTCATTGTTCGCGATTTGAACTAACCTAATCAGTTCGGTACGTTGCAAGAATTAGAAAACAACGTTCAGATTGGCCACCGCGTTGTAGTGCAACCGTAATGACGATACGGGTCTACGGTGCGATGTTTATTTTTAAAAACAAATATTCTAATTGTCGCCCCCGATCATGAACAAATGTCTGTTCGTTTTTTTCCCCCGATCAAATTTAACGAAAACCGTTCAAATACACGTATTGCGTACGGTTTAACGAGCACTCACGAATAATGTCGCAACAAACCATAATCGAAATCGTTTTCTAAAACAGTATGCGTCGAGTGTTTTAATGGAACACCATTAAAATTACTTTTGTCATAGCCCCCCACATTAACCGAAATACGACGTGTAAAGTATATTATTACTATTATAACTATATATAATATATATTGCTATATCTATGATGCGTGAAATTTTCTAGAATAATCATCATAATAATAACAAAGAAGCGCAGATTTGTAATGGATTTAACAAGTTATGTATTTATGCCAATACGATTATTCGAAGCGATAAAAATACTGAATTTTCATCACGCAACAAAACGCCTCCATACAGGTGTAGCATTGATTGTTGGGCCAACACACTTTTTTTCCGTTAAACCGAAAAAATTCGATTATTGAGTGATATCAATATCTAAGTCTTTTTATTTTTTTTTCTTTCAGTTTGGTGACTGAGAATAGATTCGAAAAAAAAACAATTATATTTCCGATTTAGCATCATTCGAATTATCACTCGAATGAAGCGTAACAGGTTTTAACTTCAAGTCAAACATTTTAAAACAAGTCAATTCACCAATAAACATTCAGTGGAAATAAGAGACTAAAAATATCAAGAACGACGTGACGGACGTTACGTGAAATACTATTGTGGACTACGAATATTACCATAAACCAAGTTCTATCAGATCGAGATATTATCTACTCTAGAGGTATGTAAAAAACGACCGATACCGCGGGGCTAAATATTTAGAAGATCGGACACTATGAACGCTAATCTAGTAAAAAAACCTATTTATATTTTTAAATGTTTTCAAAATTGTTTGAAGGGGAAAATATAGTCAACTTCATGGAATCGGTTTAGTTGGGAGACAGAGCGATAATAAATGGCGTTTATTGTGTTGTATGCAGGTGAAATTGCACAAGTATCTTTATCAGCTATATACGGTCGCGTGTCGTCGACCTACCGAAATTTGGTAAAATTTATTTTGCCGTTGCATGCGAGTCGAAAGCGATGGTGGTACCCATATTGCGATCGTGTGTCGACATAAATGACAGTACGTTTCAGTGATATAATAACGTGAAATAAACTATTGGGAATTTACGGTTGACAAATCTTGTAAACTTTCGAGAAAGTTCAATACATTATACATGTAAATCTAATTACTAGACCGATATTTCACGATAATACGTCAATTGTTACTTTAGATTTACCGACTCTTCTCTTATGTATCTACATGACAAATTTATTATATAAAATAAATCCTTTTTTTAGACGTTTCCAAATCGTTTATAGTGTTCGTGAATTGAAAATTACAAGATATAGTAGTAGTTTTAGTACGAAATACGTACTGAGGGTTTTAATTTTTTTATTTCGTTACTCTAACAGCAACGCAACTATTGTAGTTTATTTTTTGAACTTTTTCTCAGAGATCACAAAAACTGAATAAAATTATTACGGTGTGTAATAAACACGCAGTATCGCTTTTTTTATTCTGGAGGAAAAAGACCTATCCCACTTCAAAGTTCATGGAAAATAAAATGATAACAAGGAGACGAATTGTAATTTCAAAGATAAATGTGTATTTTTTTTAAACAATATAATTGTTATTTGTTGCCATTATTTGCCATTAGTTCAACTATTAAAGAAAATTATATATATATATATATATACATTATTGGGCCTGGATGAGATTAAAAACTAAACGTAATTATTTCATTAATTATTTTTTAATAATCCACCGTAGGAAAAAATTATATTTATTATAAAGAGTTATAAAGAGTATAACATATAAATCTTATTTGAGATGGAAACGTAACATTTTTTTTAGGTTTAAATACGTATTGTAATTTTTATTCATTTTAAAAGTCAAAAAATTTTAATTATCGTTAGGTATCTAAAAGTACATAGAATAAATATTGATGCTTCATAATTGATTTAAATTAATAATATTGAAGTTCAGGTATAACGTATATATCGGATTATATTATTTTATTAGATTATATATATTTCACTTAAGTTTTGAGTGTGCTATAATAATACATTAATCACACGAGACCAAAATTAAGTTGCACATTTTAGTACATTCATGTATGATATAATGTACTTGTATGCACTAAACGACAATCATAAATTGTGAATACGGACACATATTCTATTTTTTTGGATATTTGCAAAACATTTTGAAGTAAGTAACCAAATTCATGAGAACTATATGGATGACATGAAGATATTTTACAAATCAAAATAAAAAAGCAAAATGCCTGTTAACATAAAAATCAGTTGAAGTAAAAAGGTTCGTACAAAGAATAATATTGTTTTGCATTTCGCGAATGGTTGAAATAGAAAACTTCTCGTTCGGTTGATGTATGACACCAATTTACTAAGCACGATTCCAACGTCCGTATTATACAACATTATGTAAAAATAATGACCTAAACTGTACAAATCCTAAATCCCTTTAGAAAATGTGAGTTTTCTCGCTCCGTGTATCTATGTAAAACAAAAACAAGATCACTATCATTTCGTAACTCGATCGAATAAAGTTTGAAGTAAATAGCGTATTTTCTAAGTGGTTAAATTAACGAGTTTTCAGAGTTAAATGAATTCCTGATTGTCTCTCTATCCGTTATCTCACAACCTGTTGTATAATAAGTAGGTAATAACGTGAGCACGAGATTCAGACACAAAACATTTGCCTATAATGACTACTACACTTAATGCGGATTTCTAAAAAAATATGTATATATGTATTAATAAACGTTGAAATATTACTGCGCATTTTACGAGTACAAATAAAAACGTATTATATTTTTTCACAAAACAATATACATAAATTACTTATTGTTCTACTATATGCATTTCCCAAATGCCTATATTACCTTCAAATCGTATAAACTGAATAATAATAATAATTCTCTTTTCCTCTGCGTGTATTTAACAGTGGTTTAAGTCTTGCAAAAAAAAAAAAAACGGCACCTATCAACATTACACATTAAAAATTCAAATGAACATTTACAAAATAATATATTTGTTTACAACGTAAATGAAATTATTTTTGTAAACTTAAGACAGTTAAAAAAATTGTTTGGACAATAAAACCAATGTAGTTTGAAAACTAAAAGTGCTTTTAAATGTCGTATCCATTGTAGTCAAATACTAGAGTAATAATGTAAAAAATACTAAAAAAAAAAATCCTACTTAGTGAACAACAATAAAAATATCAAAAAATTTTTGATTAAAAATAAAATGTTTTGTTTGTATAACTTAAGGCGTGTATTATAGGTAAGTACTCTATTTTATGAATATAATACACCGTACTTTATTTTTTGTCACTCAATTAAACGTAACATATTTAAGCAGATATTTTGTTTTTCACACTGATTTTAAATTCACGAATAATATATTTTACATTGTTTGGTACCTTAAAACTGATAAGAACAAAAAAATGAAATAATATCGACACATTTCAAATATTTATATTTCCATAACTGACGTGAAAGATAGATTATATACTAGTAACTTATGAGTCATAGCTGAAATATTCATTTTGATGCCTTGAAAATGATGATTGTCGAAAAATAAGTTGATAATTAATTATTATGGTTGAGTCATCGATTATCTTTATTTTCTTAGGTTATTTTTCTATGTAAATTTATTTTGTTAGTACAATGTTTTTTTTTCAAACGCCTGGAGACTGCTGATAAGAAAAAAATTATCATGAAAATATTTAAAAGTCTATAAAAACAAAAATTATAAATATTAATATTTTGATAAACCCGAGACAATTATTCATTTTTTTCAATATCTTTCAAAACGAATTTAAATATTAACATTAATAAAAATAAAGTCTCAGAAAATACATATAAAAAATCAACACTTCTGTGTACAATATTTTGTAATTTATTTGAGAACAATAATGGAATTTAATTAAGAAAAATAATACAAAATCATAAAATGTTAATAAATTATATTTAACCACATTTTACTAAATTATGCTAATAAAACATATTTGCTCTTTAACAACGTGCAGTTTTCATTTTATCTAAACTAGAATCACGATACAATACTGCTACAGTACTACTAAGCATGGAATTTTATTTATGAGTACAGTATATCTACATTTACAAAGTGTACAGATTTTCACTATAAAATCTATTTAATTATGTACTAATTTTATATAGTTTAATAATCAATAGATAAGACGTTAAATGTCGAAATAAGTTTAACCGACTAACGAATAGTTGTATAAAAATTAAATTACATAGGTAAGAATATAATTTACGCTGTCGACTATAGCTTTAAACTAATATTGAAGTGTAAGTATAATCATAAGACATGGATATTGACAAGTGAATGAGTACAAAAGTGAGTGTCAGCTATACAACATGAGTTTTTTTTTCTACATACTGAGAAAAAGATATAAATAAATAATGGCCTAATAGAAACAAAAACCATTAACACGTATGTATGTGTGTGTGTGTGTGTGTGTGTGTGTGTGTGTGTGTGTGTGTGTGTGTGTGTGTGTGTGTGTGTGTGTGTGTGTGTGTGTATTTGTGTGTGGGTGAGAGAAAGAGAGAGTGTGTGTATAGTGACAACAGCAATAGTGTTATAATAATAATTATTACTATTTTTATATTTATAAATTATAATACATACATTTTCAAGAAACAACAGATATAGTTTGATCACTCAGTAATAATTTGACGCGATTCATAATACTACAGCGTCTTTTTTTTAATAATGTGTGTATATTTTTTTCTAGTTAACAATGATTTACAATCATCATTAAGTATAGTTCCTAATATTCAAATTAATTAAATAGTAATTACTAATAATAAAGAATCAAAAAAAAAATAATAATAATAATAATTATGAAAAAAAAAATACTTATCAATTTATCCTCATTAAACAAACTTATGTCTATGTAAATCGAGACATGAACGGTTTTATGTACGTCTATAACGGTAACAATGTATAGGACGGACCGAGCAATTATATGGCGCCAAATGGAAGCCAATTAATAAAACGAATATGAACCAAAAATCACAATTTAATATAAGTAATCCGGCCAAGTACATTCGGAAGGGACATTTCCGAATTAACCAAAACGGCTTAATGTCTATATACATCAGAAATCAAAGAATATATTGTTTTGGGAAGACTCGTTGTCTGCTCGTCGTGGTTGGCTGCATTGCTCCTCCTCCGACTGGTCAGCAGACTGATCAATTGATAGAAGTGATACTTCCATAGAGTCGGTGGAGGATAGCGACAATCATAGGGACCTGGAGTCGAAAACTTGTAGTGATTTCGTGATCGCCTCGTCCTGTCAACATACAGACAAAACATAATGGATTACATATTTTTTATCGATATAAAAAAAAACTTCAGGAGAAATGTTGACTAATAATATGATTTTACCTTTAAACACGATTCGATGAATTCTTCAAATGTTATCACGCCATCTTGATTTATGTCAAGTTTTTGGAAAACTATATCAGTTTGATCTTTGGATTTAGTGCTTCCACGACCCTATTAGGTAATCATAAATATAATAATATTATTGAGATTTTAAAATAGTATAAAAATTAATATTTTAATATTTTGAACCGAAACATTTTATTTTAATTTACATTTAATAACAAAATATTTAAACATGAAACTTAATCGATCCATAACTTAATTTAAATTAAAAATTTTACCATTGTGTACGAAATTATTTGTTTTGCAATATTAAAAAAACAGCAAATAATTGAATGTTGTACAAGGTGTTCAATAGTCAAAACTAATGAAGTTGAATTTTATTATTTGATAAAATTGAAAATCAGCTATTTATATTAAAAATTTCCATCACCAAAAAAGTAAGAAGCAAAGTCATAAGCAATTTGATTTAAAATAAAATAAGTTTATTCGTAGAAAATTAATCTAATTAATCTACTGGGCAGACTTGAAGTAAAATTAAAATAGAAATTTACCCTTTGCATATTATATTGTAGTTGTTTTTCTCCTTAATATTTATTCAGTGACGTAAGCGAGTAATAATTGAATAAAACGTTTATGTTTGAAAATGTATATATTGTACTTTTTTTTAAGACAAAAATTGTATAGTTTTGAGTTGTATACAAAACACGTCGTATCCATTTTATTAAGTAAATAGTTTGTATTTAAAACATTTAAACACACATTTTTAAAATTTTTAAGGATTTATCAGATAATTAAATAAAAAAGATAAATTATTCAAATTATAATTTATCTGTTAGTTTATAGCGAATTAAGTTTACACTAGAGTGATTAATTTGTTTTAAAAAAACATTATTTTACCATTTATTATTATGTTAAGGATCAGCTTGCTTTTGCGGCATCTATGATAATATGTGGTTGAAATATAAAAACAAAATTATAACGATAAAACCACTAACATATCCATTAATAAACTAATAATAATTTATACATTTAAGTGTTCAATTTAGTATAATGGCTAACAAGAAAGGGAAACACAAACCATTAAACGTGATTTATTTGTATCTAATATTGAGTCAAAATAATTCAATCTTGAAAACTTTAAGTATAATAATTTAATATATATATAATTTAGTATACAATACTCATATTGTAATAACTCCAAGAAAGTAATTATAAATTCTTTTATCTTTATATATATATATATATATATATATATATATATATATATATATATATATATATATATATATATATAAGATGTTTTATATACTGTATATAAACATATGAATTAATTTTCCTGGTAAAAAATGATCACAATTTAAAACATTTAAATATATTCGGGCCCCACTCTCAATAATTACTTAAGAATAAAAGTGTAATATTTATATTATTAAAATCGTATACTTATTCAACTGTTAGTAAACGCTTTTTGAACTAAATGTATTAATATGGCTAATTGTTTTATGAATAATGGATTATATTATAAATCAAACATTATAATAGATAATTAAATTTTCTACTTTATAGAAATTGAAACATAAATTTCTCGTGAAACATGTATTTAGGATTTAGTTTATAGAATTAAAATGTAACGCACAATGTACATAAAACAACTACATATATCTTATTTTAAAATGATAAATGTCTACATAAACTACCCAAAAAGTTTGTAGCTGAAGTGATCTGATATCTTGCCAACAAGATAATAAATGGATATGTTGACAACTAAAGTAAATTAAATGGTAATTTTTCTACAATAAGTAACTCTTTTTTTGAATTTACTTCAATATATTTTACTTCATCTATTATAAATGCAAATAAAATATCTAAAAATAAAATTTTACTATAACAATGTCAAAAATAAAGAATAAAAATTGTAAATTGAAATAAATATTACATTATAATATGCTTCTTTAATATTTAGGTACACTTATTTTAAATTTATCTATCTGTAAATCAGCTGTTTTTTTTTAACTGTGATTTTACATGAAATTAAATTAATTACTTAAGCAAATAAAATCATTAAAATGAGAACAAAAATACATGTTTGAAGTTTTCAATTACATTTTGTCATCTGCAGATATTACCAAATCATCTCTTTTAAAATATTTTTTTTTCACAATTTCAAAAAAATTATCCGTATTAAAAGAACAGTGCTATTATATTTTTTTTAACTTAAGCACTTTTGATTCAAATAATTTTTTTTTTTTTAATGATAAGTTTAATATTTGTTTTTCTTCAAAACTAACGTAGTCTCTTCGAGTCAACAATGAATTCAACTCGTATATCATTTTTCAACATTTAGTTCTAAACAGATTTTGAATAATACTATCTCTGGTATGCATCTCTTAACTAATAATAACTATGTCTCTCGGATCACAATGCATATTAGTTGGCACTCGACAGTAAGTTTCCATACTTAGTTGCTTGGGAAACTGTGAGGCATCCATTAAGATAATGCAAATATATATAATATACGCACAGGCGAGTTTACACACATATGTAATATAAACATGAGCTGAAATATTCGTACTTGCGGTCTCTTGCCCATCAGCTCGTGGATGGCTAACACGATTTGACTGAGCTCCGACCTCGTTATGCACCCGTCACCATTTAAATCGTACAGTTTAAATGTCCACCGAAGCTTCTCGTAAATGGACCCACGAAGCAAAGTGGATAGAGTCATCAACATGTCCTGCATAATCAATTTAATTAATAGCGGTGATGCGCGGGGAACGCGGGGTCGAAATGACAGTCAGCAGATCTTACGCCCAGTAAACAATTTTTAGATTAAATTCAAAGCGTTCGTAGTGGGCAAAGTTCATTTTTTTTTTCGTTATCGCATTTTATGTTTCAATTTATTTCATTTTATTAAAATAAATAAATAACGATGAAATTAAAAAAAAAAAAAAAAAAAACACTTGTATTATATTGCTGATATCTATAAAGTTTCTCGGCGGGAATTTTAAGAGTTCATCATCTAACTCACTCGATAATTTTAACGCTTTTGAACACTGGGAAAAGGGGAAGCTGGAGAGGCTAAACTTCCGACAGCTATAATATTGGAATTGCTTCACGCAAGAAAATGAAAGGCATCTTGAAACATTCAGAACACAATGAAATCCTAAAAAAAGAATAAAACTATTCGACATTTGTACATCTCTTGTCATATTTGAAAGAATGTCGATTTATTATATTTATGCTTCAGCAAATCCCCAACGGTGTACGTATTTGAATTATTTTCTCTTAGATTTTAATGAACAGCAGAATACTCTAGAGGAATGTTTCCGTACAAATTGGCATCGTAAAAATTGATTTTTAATTATTTAGCGAATGTTCGAAACATACCGTTTATAGCATCGAGTTAGCTTTGTTCAAAGAATACATTAAACATTTACAATAGCCATTTAAAACGAACTTATTTCAAACTCTTGGAAATATTACATACATAAAATTATCATTAGACTAGAACAATGTAACAATGAGTTATTTTAAATATAAACGATGAGAAATGCATTAAACAATAATGTATAAATGTAATAAAAATAAACTAAATTCCTTATACAAAGAGTTTAAAATATTTATATGACAAAACCAGAACAATGATAATAAATCTAACGTGGTTGTGATAATGATAAACCAACGAATTTTTGTGAGGTAGTTTTTAGATAATATACTAATAATATTTTTATAAATACGTGACCATATATTTCGTTTATCTAAAAAAAATCTATACACATTAGGCTTTTAATTGATGCTTCATAAATTTATAGAACATTCAATGATGATTATAGAATAATAAAACTCGATTTAATCGAAATATACCTACCAAAGATTCTGTTAATGATAAAAATACAATTAATTTATAACAAAATATAATTTAATAATTAATTTTTCCACCATAAAATGATAACAAATATATGTATAAAAATTATAATTTTAAATAATAACTCAAAAAGTATGCTTATTTCGATAGGGAATAGACTGCAGATACAATTTTATTTTCATATTGAATTTCGATTACATCAAGATACATTCGTTGGTTATTGATTACAATTCTACTTGTAAATTTCGGCTCAAAATATATTACCTATACACACACATATATATATCTTAATTATATTATGCGTATTTATTTCTGACAAATTATTCTTACAAAAATATAATGTGCTTATTATAAATTCAATATAGTTAGTAAATACAATTTAGATGCAATTATGACTCATGATTATGAATTTTTAAAGCATATAATTCAATTATACCAGGTTTAAAATTTTAAATTTCTACCACGTCACAAATGTGTGCGTGTTTGCGTATCAATTGTATTTATATGAAACACGACTTAAAATGGCTTCCACTAGATAGATTCAACTCACTTTTGAGATTTCTTTTACAATTTAATATTCTAATAATAGGCTTACTTTGTGGCATGCAATATTTTTTTGTGCATCATCAAGTACTAACATCTACAAGTATACATTTTATTTATACAATATGTACAATACAAAACTTACTTTAAAACTAATTGCGCCGTTACTCTTGACATCAAATGCTTTGAACACAAAATGAGCATATAAATTTGAATCTAAAAATAAATGAAAATACACATAATTAAATTTATATATATATACACACTATCATGTAAACAATTAAAAATTTGATTGAAATAATATTTTATAAAAAAATATAAGTGGTATACTATATACCAACATTATAATTATGTATTATACATACTTCCATGTGGAAAAAATTTAGAGTAGATATCTTTGAACAAATCTTCATGTACAACTCCTTCTGGACATTTCTGAAACAATAGAGTAAATTAACAACATTATTACATATATAATTATTATACAATGATTTTTATTAAAGAAATTATTAATGATTTAGGTCAAATATAACAAGAATATAATATTATGTTGTTCTCGACATTATACTAAAAAGTAAAAATTAAAAACAGAGATATTATTTAACTAGAACAAAAATTAGTAGTATTTTTCAAATGTTCATATAAAAAGCACATTTAAACCGTTTTTTATTGCGGTGTACAATCATTGTATGTTTTTGGGACTATGAATTGTAAACTGCATAATTTTATGAGAGTAGAACTTTCCTCATCGCCATAAAAAAATAAACAAATAACACCCTTGATAACAATAACAAGTCCATAGCGCTAAAAAAAAATACAGTATACACAACTTACGCTCAAGTCTTAAATCTAGACTTTTTAGCATTATCTTTACTAAGGAAATATTTTGAGCACAAAATTGTTTAAAACTATATTAATAGGATTATTTATATTTATGTGTGTGTGTGTGTGTGTGTGTGTGTGTGTGTGTGTGTGTGTGTGTGTGTGTGTGTGTGTGTATGTGTGTATGTGTGTATGTGTGTATGTGTATGATATATAAATAAATATATTTAAATGACAAAAATAATTTTTCTGATTTTTACCTTAGGAGATGTCTAAAGCGTTTTAGATTTTTTAAATGACAACCACTGATAGAAGCTTATACTCTGAAAGAGAATAAGTTTCACCAAAATTTCGAAATTCGAATTGTTCTTTTTTAGCCAATTTTTAGAGAAATATAATTATTTACAGTTTGGAGTAACAGAATAGGTACCCCAAAAACATGTACGTACTTTGGTTATATTTTTTCAACTATTTGTCCAATAATAAAAAAATTAAACATCAAAATTAAAAAAAATTGAAATATTTTTTTTTCTTTCATTTTATTTAATTATTAGTAGTGGTTGTCATTAAAAAATCTAAAATATCCAAAAAATAACTAATATAAATTAAGATGGTAGAATTTTTTTCTTTTTTTTTAATTGTGAGAAAAATATTATTGATATATCTGGTGAAAAATGCTGTATCAATTAATCTTTTAAAATTAATAAAGGTTAAAAATAAAGCGAACATATATTATATAGTTGATTGTTTACGAATGTAAATAATGTTACACGTTATAATTTCCACAATCAAATTCGTTCAATTCATAAATACGTTTAAATAAACTATTTCCAGAAGTCATAAATTATTTTAATATACAACGTAAATCAGAATTTTAACAATTCAATAATTATTTTCAAACAGTTATCATCCTTATAAAATCACAAAAGACGTAACATTGTCTTGTCTAGACAGTTATTAAAAAACAAAACCTAATAAATGAATTATTCAATGAATCATTGGATAGCATCCAAGAACCCCCCCCCCCCCCCGTACAATTATCACAATCACAATTATAATTTTACCCATGTTAAACCATGAATAACTTAGTTTACAATACGATAGATATAGTAGTTTAAAAATGTTTAATCAAGATGTATTACATAATTTTTACAACCATTAAGAATGTTTAAATAATAAATAATACCAATTACATTTTCAAGCCTAGATCTTTGCTAATTTAATTTCAAAAGTTTTCCTCGATTTATAAATACTTGGTTAATTTTTTTTAAAAGGTTTGTTGAAAAATTATTCGCATCATTATAATTCGTATTCAATTAAGAAAAATATTATTAGCAGTAATAATTATCAATTTAATTACCTACTTTAATGATGTATTTGATACTTGTTGTTTATGATGTTATACATGATTAGATAGTATGTAATTCTATTAGTTTTTCATACGTCTATACACCTATGATTAATATAAAGTTTTCAGTGGTCTGTAGTCATTGGGGTCTTCAACAAGTTAAAATCGGCGAGATCACAAATACCACTTGGCATCATGCCCTTAGAAAATGAAATCAAAACAAAACCTGTGAACCATAATGTTGACATGTATGTACCACAATTGCCTGCTAGAAACGCCGTATTATAGACTTTATATGTATTCTAATAATAAGTACCTATATTATTTAAAATAAATAATTTATCATATTAAAATCCAACTCATTTATAATGTTTTTTAATTTGAAAGAAAAAATAATTAGCTATTTAAGAATGAAATATTATTATTTAATAATATTAATCGTGAAAAATCACAAAGGTCGAATCCGTAAGACCATTAAAAAAAAAAAAATTGGTAATTTATATTATAAGTAAATATTCTATAACATTATTAAATTAAAGATAACATAATTTTCAAGATTTTCATGAGATCTATGTAATTATAAAGTTAGATTTAAGAATGGCATTTTGAACAAACATTAACTTTGTCTATTTTATATTAATTATCTATTGTAATTTTTAAAAGTCGATTCAGAATAGATTCGATAAATTTTAATACAATTCAAATACTTCAATATCAATTTTATTTTGTTTATTTTTTATCTTATAGTACGTTTTCAAAATAAGTTTCTTATTAATAAACTAAATTGTATTGCATTTTTTTATTCATAATTAAATTATATTTTAAAAATCATTGGCGCTATAAATATTACATATTTTATCCTTAAACGAAAATAATTGTAACGTATTGATTGCTACTGTTAACTGTTATTTCTTTATTTCAATAAAAAAATTAATTCAACACAAATCATAAAAATATACAACAGTTAAATATAATTAAAGTTGATTAAAATACAATTTTCATACATTTATAATAATAAAAATCAATTTGACGGCTGAATATTATAATGATTTATTTTGATGGCTGTAAATTATTTTTTTCTTATTTACAGTTAATAAAAGTAAAATAAATTATTTTTTGTTATATCTATAGTATATATTATATACTATATAATATACACCTGTATAATAGACATCAATCTATATCACTGAGATAATATACATAATATAAATTTAATTAATCAATAAAAATTAATTCATTGTTTAATTTTGTTTTTGTTAAATTATTCTATTAAAACAATTGAAAATTAATTTTTTTTTAAATCCACTTAAAACGCTTATTTTAACTAAATAACGAATATTCGTCACTTTATCTAACGTTCAATAGATGTATTGAACTTTTTATATCATCAAATTTACGAACAATAGTATTCACATTTTTAACATATACCAATTTCAATAATTGTATTCTTGAATCATTTTATTATATAATCATATTATTCTAAATCTAGGTCTAAGTCTAGGCCTTAAAAAAAAAAAATGAAAACTTCGAAATGTGCCATATTAATAAATGAAAAAATTAAATTAATATTCTAATTGACATGTCATAATAATTAATGAGTTGGATTTATTTTCAATTGAACCAATGAATAAAGCCATTGTACGCAATATGACCTGATTAAAGTACATATTTATTTGTTATTAATAATAATAATGCCAGTACCACACTACCACTGGTAAAAGTTTCGGTTTATAAATAAGCATGGAGTTCAATGCCGAGTGTTAAGAATTGCTACAGAAAGGTATTCATTTAAATATAATTGTAGGTATTACAATTTGTTCAATGCTCGTCTATATTTTTTTATGTATTGTAAAGGCAAAAAAGATATATAATAGTATATATACTTAATGGAGTACATACAATTATAAGTTTTTTTTTTTATTCATAAATTTTACAATTGATTCTATACGTATACTAAAATATAGAATGTAATAATTACAATAAACATAATAAAATCATAGAGAAGGAAAGCCATATAGTAATACAACTCTTTGTAGCAGACGTTTATATGTATAACATTCTTTTTTATTCTTATGTTTATTGTGTCAAGCTTTGTCAAAGGTTGGCATCGTACTTCATCAAACCAAAAGAAATCTCTTAATGTACTTAGATTTAATATTCGTACCGGAATCAATCGTGCACGTAAAATGGTACTAAAACGGATATCCTTCGTACATCAGAATCGGCGTGTTCGCTACGTATAGAATCAGTTTAAGCATCGCACGAGGATTAAAGAATTTGTCAGTCGCCACACACGTCAGCCAATTTTAGGCGTTTGGGTTGTGCCTGCGGGTAAAAAGGGCATGAAAAGGTCCGTATTCGTGAGACACAACGAAAGGTAATCGCGTTTCACGCACACTTGCCTATACAATACAATATGCTCAATATACATGCATGATGTGCACACACACATTTATATATAGGTACGACAAAGAAACATCGTAGTGGCATATGGCGGGCAAAAAACGAGGCATGTTTTAAATTTAACCATAATTAAATTTAGACATAGACGTCTTTACGTGTAATATAATGACGGTGGTCACGTTCATCGACCATTTAAAGACATTCGTTTGGTTTGGAAGGGTCATGGGAAAAATAGAGTTTGACCTGACCCACTTTAAACCTAATATGGTTAAATATCATAAGATCTAAAAAGGAACCTTTTATTTTTACATATTTCATGTAAACATATTAAACATAGGTCTTTGCCTGAGTTCACATTACGTTTATTTGTTTAACTATCTATTAAACAAAACATTATTAAGAAATGATAAGAAGTTAAATTGTTTCCGTTGGTTAATTTTTTTATAATTCATTAACACAATTAGTGTATGCTATAAATTATTACGTAATTTTGTTTTACTTTTTTTAATGATAATTACCTATTTTAAACAACCGTGCATCAATGACCCTAAAGAATTATCTCATTAATCAATTGTACATTGAAACTATAACAACAGTTATATTTGATGATTTTTTTTTTTTTTTTTTTAATTAGGTTTTCTGTAATATAATATTCATTAACCATAAGCATTATAACGTCTATATATTAATCATTTTAACATCTATAACTGGGTAAAAATAATGATAACTTTCTCAGACCTTAAATAATGACAAAATCCCATAAAAGTCACAATTTTTTACATAAGTATAAAATAGATTATAATAGTTTTAATAATTTTACGACAATACGATAATTTGTTTAATAATTTAAAACGAATTTTTTCATATCATTTCTTCAAATAATACATCACCCATTGTGTTTGGATTAAATAAATTATTAATTGTCTATGAATATAATTTATTAAATATAATTAATTTCACATTAAGTTGCTGTTTGTATTTTCTTTCAATGATCTTTTGCAAAAATGATTCATTAATCATAATGTAACACTAATTAAGTACAGGATCAATTAGTTATGTATCTTAATAAATAGATTATGAATAATGTCAAAATTGATATTAAAATATTTACACATCAAATATTTACATCATAACTTGCAATACAATTTACAGTCTGCGTACTTAACATGATACCCAACAAATATCACGGAATATTTAAAGGAGCCATAAGAGGCATGTATCCCCTTTCTATCAGAATTATTGATTTTATTATTCATGCTTGGTTATTTCAACTAAAACAAAAATCAAGACTGAATATCAAATCTTATCTTACAAAGAATTAATATCGTTATTCGTTGCAGAATGATATGAAACATTATTTTTGATATACTATTATTGTAACTCATTCTGTAATGAGTCATTTAAATCATTACTAATGACTATGTTATAAGTTATTATGACTAATTATTATGATCATAGCATAATAAAAATACTCACGGTCAGATATTGTTAATATTAGTATCAAATCTATATAATTCTACAAATTCTGAAATGCACCATGTTAAATCTTTGTACAATTCATGACGTAAACATGTTTTCAAGAGATGATTTCTTTTGATGATGAAGTAATGTTTGAAAATGTTTTCGAGAAAGGTTTTCATTATCAAAAAGTAGGCATTTACAGATATAAATTTTGTTATACTCGCATTAACAGTTTGTCTCTAAATACAATATATAAAATTTAAAACACTACACGAATTAAATTGTATGGATTAGGTTTATGAAAAAATTATTTTAAATAATTTAATTGAATAGTTAGTGATTTAATTAAATTCAAAATCTACATATTTTGTAATAAATATATTTTTATTAATATTACAGGTACTGTGGAAGTTGTCGTTTCAATATTTACAATGATAAATCATCACATTCAATAAACATATCTAAAAAGAATAAGTTTAAAAGCTTTTCAATATAAGTAATAATATACATGTGAGTGTTTTCGAAAAAAACATTTTAAAATTGATACAATCTAATAATTCAATAAACTTATAACAAGACAAATTTCCGAAAAATTAGCTGCATGTATGAAAATGATGGATTACGTTTACTGAGTTGAAAGTGTTTTTTTTAAATATATAACACATAATATAATTGGTAATTTTTTCAGTTCCTTTCAAATGAAAATATAATACATTAATATTAATTTAGTAATCTTTTGATCATCCAAAGTTCTATACAGCTAAAAAAAAAGTATAAAGAAATCCAAATTGACAAATACGATAACTTTTTACACTACTTAAAAATATTTTTAACGATTTTATGATTGCCTTCATTTATTATATCAATAAACTTAAGATAAAAAAAAAGAATTTATCATAAGTATACACTTCCTCACTACACTATCAACTAGCGTGACAATTACCTAATTCTAGAAAAAATTTGGAGGGAAATATCGAAAAAAAACATTATTCTTACAGTTGGCTAGATAATATCAATATTTTTAAAATTTGAAAATGATGTCAGTTAAAATAACTATGTTGTGACGCAGAGAGTTCCAAATTATTGAGGTTAAGTTACAAAAAGACTTCTAACATCCTCCTATGTTTTACTTTAAGTTTCAAAATAATTGTTCATAGCTCGTTAAATCCATATTAAAGTATGCTGAAATAAATACTGAATAACATTCCAACAACAATAAAAACTTCAAAATAATTCAAATAAATATACGAAAATAAATAAATGATAAATTCACTTGATTCAATAAATATAAACCACTCCATTTTCAAAATTTTTTTTTTAGATACCTAACAAAACAATTCCGAAAAATAAAAACAATTATTGGAAGATGATTTTTTTTAATTTCGTTACAAAATATGTGGTGCATACTTTTTTCACATGTTACCTTAATTTTTGTTTTTATGAACTTAAGAGCAGATAAAATATAATAAAATATATGCAAATTCTAAAAAAAATGTTTGAAATAAGGACCTTAATTATCATAATTTTAAATTTTAATTCAATATCTGTCAGTTAAAAATAAATTAAACTTTACCAAAATTTAATAAAAATAATGAAATATTTTTCAACATAGTGAGATTGTAACATTATGGACAGTACTTAAAATGATGGTTTTGTATTATTGCACCCACGTAGGCTTATGTTCCGAATGAACACATAATTTGTCACAAATTTACGTGCAAAATATGGTTATTTACTCTTTCGGCCGTCGAACATTTTCAATTTTAGTTACCATATTTCCTTGGGCATATATTTTCCTTTTGAAATTTTATCTTTCAATGTTTTTCCCCCGGGGTAGTCATTACAGCGTATACATTTCTCTCGTCGTGTTTGTCCTGTATATGTATTTTTCGTGTTCTACGGCCAACGACAGCGTTAGATACATGTAGAAAAGGCGTTGTGGCAGTTTCATCGCAACGTCCCAAATAAACATTGTTTTCTCGTTCACCGTCATAAACGTAATCTGAGAGGATGAGCAATGACAGAGAGTTTCCAAGTGAAACAAAAGTATGATTTTTTACTCGTTTCTTCCGTCGAAAAATATAATATTATCTGATGACTTTAACGGAAATGTAGAGAAAAAAACAAAACGAAAAAACACCGCTATGTAGACTGATATGTAGATATTCGCAAGTAAAACGACACAGCTATTAATTTCAAGACTGGAAGACTGTTATACAATATACAACGAGCATTGTACAACGTAGACCGTGTAAATAATGGGCCTCTCTATACGAAAGTGACGTAGAAAAAAATAATGCTGGAAAATTCGTTCGGCGTGACAATCGTCTCGATCCACTGACAAAAAAAAAATATATATATATATATATAAATATTTGGGGTACCCGTCGTACACAAAATCTCATATGCTATAATACGAAATACATGTTATTTTATTATTTATTTTATGTACACGCCAGTGTACGACGTAATAATAATAATATTAATACTAATAATCTACGACGATCCTGAGAAAATTTTACGACACCCCGGGCATTTTTCGACCAACGTTCACTACGCCATGGAGTTGGATATCGGACATATTTCGTTTCGGTGGAAACGTTACAATGCTCGTATCTAATTTCCGCCGAAAAGCGCTTCTACAATATGTGATCGGAGTGTTTGATCGGAATACGCGAGGCCTAACGCCAGGACCCGCGGGCACGATCGTCGGAGAGACGGACGGTCGCAACAGCTGCGCTCGTCATCAGAGATGAGAGAGACAGAGAGAGAGAGAGAGAAAGCGAGAGAGAGAGAAAAAACAGCCCGCGGTCCGGGATAACGATAAATCTCTTGTTATTTATCTTTCTACAGGTGCCGCCGCCGCCGCCGCGCGTAAAGAGACTGGGAAATTCGCCGCCGCCGGTACGCTCCACACGCGAGCGCACGCGCACACACACACACACACTCACAACTACACCCGGATACACAGTTACACACGGACATACAAGAACACACTGCACTAGCGCCACCGGTGAATAGGAATAAGCCTCCACACATCCCCTCCGTGCCTCCGTACGGGATTCAATTGGCCACCCCGACGCCGGGTAACTTTGGATTAGCGGCGGCGGCGGCGGCGGCGGTCGGGTGCCAGATATAGGAGCGGAGTGGAGCACGCGTGTGATGTCATAACCGTACGTCCACCCCGTGCCGCGCCCGTCTACGACACGGGGGCGCTCGCGACGGCGACGGCGGCGACAGCTACGCCGGTCGGCGAGGAGGGCGAAAAGAAAACGCGCGTCCGTGACGTCACCGGAACTCATCGATTGTTGTTGCGTATATACGCGGTGCGCGTGGTGTGGGGTACGCGCGGGCCGGTGTCGTTCGTTCGCCCCGGGTGTGAGTGGTAGGTACGACGCCGCCGCCGCCGCCGCCGCCGCCGGGCCAGTCACGGTGTCCGGTGAACGACACGATCATCCGACGTCACGGACCCGCCGCGATCACCCGTTTAGTATTATTTACTGTACCTACCCCTCGCCACCCGTCCAACCGCTGTAGGTAGGTAACGACGACCTTCTGAAATGTACCATTTCGCCGCGTGTGTCTACGTGTCGACGTGTGTGTCATAGGTTTTTTTTCGTGTTCACGCTAACCCTTCCGACGGGCGGTCTGTCGTCCACCGTGTCTGCCCCCGTCGGGATATTAAGAGCACCGCGCCGCCAGCACATTATTATGTATAACACACGTACGTGTGTGTGTGTGTAATCGCGTGTACATAAAAAAGAAACATCGATTTCTGCCCGGCTCCCTCTGCCCGCAGACCACCTCCTTCCGGCGTGATAATAATATATCAGACATCCGTGCACGACCAAACAACAATCACGCCCGTTGTCAAACGTTTGAATGCGCCCGAAAACGTGTGGCGGTTTTCCTTTTGGAGGAAATTCTCAGTCCGTTGAAACTTTCCCGTCACGCAGTCTCCTCCGTGTTGGTCCTCCGCTCCCGCCGACGTGCTCTCGTACGAGACGATAATCGCATTATGCGCCGCGTGGACTCGAGCGATGATGTCGCGCCGTCCCGAGCGTATATCCGGCCCGTGCGCATCCAAAGCGTTTGCCGTACCCGCTCGAACGGCGCGTCCCTCGTCCCTCGTCAACTCCTATCCCGCACTTCCGTACGTGGCCATACGCGCACGGCAGAGAGACCGAAAACGATTCATCACGAAACCAAACGAATAATGATGATATTGTGAACGATTAATTGACGGTCGAATCTCAATTCGTGTTTGTGACGTTCATTCGATGTTTCAAAAAACAAAACGCCAACGTCGGACAGCCGCGTTATAAGACAGTGACACTGTATTTGTAATAAAAAAATTTAAATGCTTTTATACATTGTTATTACACGAGAAACGATTTATGACACTCACAAATCAGAATTACTCCGTCCCAACGCTTTAAATTGTAGGTATTTTGTCATTAATTTCAAACTTACTGTATCTTGACAGAACAATTATTAACATATTGCGATTCTTCAAATTGATTATTTCAATATTTCTGTTTGTAATTTCGAACGCTTCGTACAGTAAAGTTTGACACAAACTATGATAATAGCAATAAAAATAAATATAAAAAAGCCGTTAAGATAATGGTGGTGGAAGTTCGTCCTTCGTCGCTTCGCTCCTCGGACAAGATAATGGTGAGGAGTGTATAGCACTTTCTATCATGGGATCACCTGGTTTACGATAGTTTAGTTGTATGGTACTTTACATTTGAATGCAATGATAAATCATTGTAAGTTAAGTACAGGATACAGTAGTTGGGTGGGATACACGAGATGCATTGCTAGATTAGGCATTATTGGATAGATTTTGGAATTATTTTATATTATAAAAAAAAAAAACGATTCTGAACGAAGATGAAGATGTCAGCCTTAAATTGTAATATATATTTTATTTTAATATCCTAGATTGGGTTAAATTTACATTTGTCTATTCATATGACTTCTGCTCGTGAGCATTGGACAAACCAGGATGTGCATAGATAGGGCGTAGGTAAATACCATATTATTTGCCTAAATGCACTATCGTGACGGTACCACCCGACCCCGCCGTCCATATATGCTGAATGCTCCGTGGCTACGTCTATTTAAATATTAATAATTAATAATAATATATAAAATCCGCATGTTTATGGAACTGATACACACATTAAAATAACTGGAAATTGGAAGTTAGTAACGTTCTATTCAACCATGTAAAGGTACGTTATACACCTTGTGTTTACAATCTACCAATATTTTGTATAGAACAGCTGTCAGCTACTGATTATATTATAATAAACTTAATCTATTTAATTATCTTTATCAGCTGTGATATTACATAATATTTTCATTTCTTATCTTTGAATACAACAATTTTTATACATTTTCAACTACAAAATAATTTGCAAATATTCGTGATTTTGACAAATTTTGTCGATTTTTGAACTTCAACTGCTTATAAAAAAAAATTGTGCCTATGTATTTGAATAATTTTTGAATCACTCTTAGATCAACTTATTCAAAACCTTCTATTACATTTTCAAGCGATTTGGTAGGGCCAATCTAAGAAAAATCGAATTATTCAAATGCCTATAAATAGCTAAAAAATAAACGAAATATTTTGAAAATACAACTATGTAAAGAAAATGCCTATTTAAACATTTTGTAAAAGTTTTAAGTTTCTACGACCTATACTTTTTGAATAAGAACAAATATCAAAAATCAATGATGCCTAAATTGTTATTTTACGCGATTATGTGAAAAAATTGTAATTTCAAACACTCATAAAAATTTTTGATTTTATTCCAGTGCAAATTTTTTTACAGATAATTGAAGGAAAACGTATGTCAAACTTTGTACCGAATTTACAATTCTTAGTTTTGAATACTTAAAATTTTATGAATTTTCAACTGCAAAATAACTTCAAATTTTCGCGATTTTCTACACATTTCGTAAAAATATGAACTTTTTATGCTTATAAAAAAAAAATTGTGCATTACGCTTTGAATTTTTTTTTTATACCGATAAGTTCGACATATTAGGTACCTTGTATTAAATTTTCAAGAATTTTTGTCCAGTCAAATTTTTTTTATCCACATTTCAGAAAAAAAAACAAAGAAAAGTTGAAAATTTCAATTGTCTATTAAAAGCTCAAAAAAAGTCTAAAGTTTACAAAAATTGTACTACGTATAGATGATTTAAATATAAACATTTGGTGAAAGTTTCAAGTTTTTTCGACTTATACTTTTTGAATAAGAACAAATATCAAAAATCGTTTAAGGCTAAATTATTATTTTACGCAATCATGTAATTATTTCGTAAACGTTTGAACTTTAGATGCTTATAAAAAAAAATTGTGACTCACGATTTTTGATTTTTTTTAATAGCAATAAGTACTTCTAATGAGGAACCTTGTACTAAATTTTCAAAGTTTTATGGCCAACCAAATTTTTTTTATCCACATTTCAGAAAAAAATAAGTTCAAATTTTCGCGATTTTTCAATATTTCATAAAAATTTAAACTTTTTATGCTTATAAAAAAAAAGGTGTGCATTTCGCTTTGAATTTTTTTTTATACCGATAAGTACTTCTTATGAGGAACTTTATATTAAATTTTCAAGATTTTTTGTCCAGCCAAATTTTTTTTATCCACTTTTCAGAAAAAAAAACTAAGAAAAGTCAAAAATTTAAATTGTCTATAAAAAGCTCAAAAAAAGTCAAAAGTGTTCAAAAATTTTACCACGTATAGATGATTTCAATATAAACATTTGGTGAAAATTTCAAGTATCTACAATTTTTGGTTTTTGAGTAACGGCTAAATAAAAAAATCGATTTCGTCGAAAACGGGTTTTGCACAAAAAGTACCGTTTTTTCCTCATTTTTTGTTTGTTTTTCCCGTGGCATTTGAAAACTTTTGGGAATTTTCACTTTTGACCTCTCTAAGGTACCTCCGATATTCGTTTTGCCACCGAAAACATACCCTGAAGTTCAAAATTGAAGCATTATTTCGAGTAGTTATGGTGTACACAGACACAAAAACAAAAAAAAAAACAAAAACAAAAACAAAAAAAAAAAAAAACACATCATAGTAAAATCAATACATTCTTCACTTCGTTCAGAATCTAAAACAATGAGAATAAATCGACATCGATTACGAAACATCCCGTTCGATCAACTTGTTTAGACTAAAAAATACGTCTATAATAATAAACTTCTTGGTGATTAACTAACTTGCTATAAAAGACATGGATTTTAAATTAAATTACAGAGCCGAATAATTAAGCATATAGATAAACATTTTCGAATCCTAAACTAATAATACTTCTGAATTGAGTTATAATAGTTTAAAATAATGGTAACTAATAAGTTTTTATTCATCGTAAAATATTATACATAGTGCTTTGTTATTTTACTACAGACAAAATTCTTCCAGATTTTAAAACATGCAGTTGATGGTACCTTCTTCTATTGTACGCAGCTTTCATTCAATTAAATGCATTTTCGTTCATCTGACACCAACTAATTTCACCAGTAACTGTATTTAAACTTGAATATAAAAATGATAACGATTAACGCTTTTGAGTTTTTATTTTTTCATATTACCTACAGGATATTGATTTTAAGTAAAGTTGTATTGATATCTATTTGTCAGTGTAATTTTTCCAAAGTGTATTCATTCGCACAATAAACTATTGTTGTGAATAGATTGTAAAAAAATATTTTTCTTTTAAATAATTTAATATTTAGAAAGAAAAATTTGAATTAGAATATTTAAACAAAACAATTTTTAAATTTTGAAAAAAATTTTCTCGGTACCATTTTTTTTCCACTTGAAAAACGCTTGTATTTGAATACCTACTCGACATCAATTCAAAGAGCGACTTACGCGAGTAATTGACCTATTATTCACAATAAATCGTCAAAATGGGAACGTCATCTGAGGTAGATAGGTACTTATTTTCTTTCATATTATTATAATTTTTTGTATCTTTGTGTTTATTACGAGTTTTAATATCGGGAGTGTAGGTCAAAATTAAAATGTGTATATTGATAGCGTCAAAAATGTATAATTCAATATAATTATTTTGGTTATTGATTTATGAAATTATTGAAAATTTTTCTACTTTGTTTTAAAACATCTGAAATAAAACAAAATAAAATATACCAAATAAAATTACGATTTAAAATTATATATAAGTTTTTGTTAATCAAAATGGTATTCAATATTATACTAATATTAAAAAACTCAAAATAATTTGTGAGATAATTCATAATATCAAAGCAAATTTAACAACATTTAGGTAATTATACTTCTTAATAGTAATTGGAATAGTATTTATGTTTCATATATACGTATTATAACATTCTGACTTGTAGCTATTCATTATTGAGTTTTTTTCAATTAAGTAATACTAATAAAAAACTCAAAACTGATACTTAGGATTTGTAAAATATTGCTTATGACCTGGAGTGTTTAACCCGTGGAAATTAATAGTTCCTCACGGTAATGAACAAAATGTACAGCGCAAACAATTAGAGTAATAGGTATTTTAATTCCTAATGCGGCCTTAATTTAAACTATATATAAATATACATCGCAAATTACACACGCATCGAGGTTAAAACTTGAAGTAAATTTTACCAATTAACATTTTACTGAACGTGAAATTATTTTTGGTATCCACTTGAGTTTAAATTGCTTGATACGCTTTAAAATTAACAGCTCAACATAAAAGTGTATCACCTCTTTTATGATAAACCTATTTGACAAGGGTGGCATACCAACGCTAACAATACGTTTCTCGGCTCTTTTTTATGTAACTCCTTATTTTTTGCGAAAAATCATATTAAGTTTCGATATAACATTTTTCCCTTATATTGCTCACACTCGTAATACATTTATCATTAATAAACACCAACAAAATATTTTATTAGTCAATATGAAAACTTTTCTTTTCTTACTTTTTGTTATAAAAATAAACAGTATCTATTTCCAAAATGGCAATGGTCATGTACGCAATAAACGTCAATACCACTAGAAACAACTAGAAATGGGTGAATTATTTTAATTAACCATAAATATTATATCATTACGGCTAATGATAATGCGTGCATATTTATTCAAAGTTATTTCGATTATAATTTTGAATGATACCATTATGATAAAGATATTTCAAATAGTTTTTATCGAAAAATCTGTTTTATTCATTGAGCCCAAATCAGTTTTTTTACGTTCGTAGAATTCAAAATGTCCAAATTGATTGATTAAATTTAAAATTATATTAAAATAGTTCAATGCAATACATATTGTTCTAGGTTTTCGACAGGTATTATCATTGTATTATAATAGAAAATAGTAATACTATAACTATTGTTACAGTGTCCTTATAAACATCAAAATACATGTATATATACAATTTAAACGATGGTGGCATAGAGGATGTAATTCCAAAAGCAGTTCCCTCGACGTCGTCGATTCAAATACGAAAAAAAAAGTATATACTATGTGATTTCATTTATAGTTGTATTGAGTTCTATAAATACCGATACCAAAAGTTAAATAAATACGATTATTCTGGGCGGCTATACTGACATTTTTATCCAGTTACTTTTTTAATTGCGATTTTAAATAAAAACTAAATAGTTAGCTACCTAGATTTTTGAACTACATAGTACTACATAGTACATAGAGAAATATATAGATTTTTTTAAACATTTAGTCAAGTTGCTTACAAAATGTTACTATTTTTATTTACTTTTAAATTAATTAATATGAGCTTAAGGAGATATTATTCAATTTCTTTTTTGAAATAGTTTTTAAATGGTATTTACTTATATAATTTGCATTCCTTATTAAAAATAATTTTCAATTCTTTAAACATCAATAAAACAGTAAAAAGAAATCAGAAAATCATCAGTTTATATTTTATATACAATGTAAATAAGTTATTGAAATAGATATAACCACAATAAAAATGTTTACAACCAGTGCATATCATTTCATTTAATGTAAACCGTTCTTAGTATTGATACCAAGTAAGGTTAGCAGATTTCTGGAATAACTTTAATGGATTATATTGTACATTAATAAATTATACTGTTACGAAACTTGCAGTCTATTTGATAAAGTTTATAGGTTAGCTAGTAAATTCGGTATCATTATATCTATAGTTTGATACACATAATGATTAATATCACAATCCTGAAAGGATGACCAAACCCTACAAATTGATTATCGATAAATCCATTGTTAATTTAATATACTTTCACGTAGTTTTATACATACACATTTTGGAACATATTATACTTGTGTAGTTATGTATATATATATATATATATATATATATATATACGTACATGTATTAGGCATGTCAATAAATACCATACAACCTGTAAATCACATGGGGTGTGTAAAAAATATAAAGCATAATAAATAAAATGCATTGTCAAATAACTATTTTAAATATAAATAATTTTAAAAGATAAATTATACATTACAGCTGAGTATACATTTTATTTTTATAAGTTTAAAGGTTAAAACAATTATTGATTGGTGCGACGAAAAACATCACAATAGAATCGTACATATTTTTTATTAATTTATTAATTAAAATATGTATAAGAGCATAAACTACTAAATTAATTGGAAACAAAACCATTAACTGTTGTATTTATGTAATAAAATGCCAAAAAAAATTTGGTTTTATCAACATTATTAGGAAAACGTAAATTACTTTATAATGTTTTGAGTGAAATTCTCAATCAAAATGTATAAAATAAATAAATCAATAATACTAACAAATAATCTGTATTATGTAAAATCATATGTTTAAATTACAACCATGAATATTATAAAAATGTATATATATATATATATATATATATATATTAGTAACTAATAGTTTCGGACGTAGTTTACCTTTAATGAACTCAAAAATTTAATATATTGACTGAAAGATAAATTCAAAAGTCCCAAAAAAAATCATTTTTAATATAAATTTGAAATAAAATATGTAAGTTACCAATAAAATTATTATAATACCTATTCAAGGCTGTAACTTAATTATTTTATTTTACAGAGTAAAAATCAAACTGAAATGTTGTATCAAATATTTGCTTTACTTTGATTGGTCGTTAAAAAATATATATAATTATATTTCAAATAAAAATAAAAATGAGCGTTCCAATTACGAATATGAGACTGTATCACATGTCGTTTTTAGTTCAAAACTGTTCATTCAGCATGTAATTTCATTGTTGAAATAATAAATTACAATTATTGAACTATTTGGCGAGAAATAAAATAATATATTATTATTTAATACACCTGAATATATTTTTCTAAATACTTATTCCATATCTTAAATAATATTTAAAATAATAAGTATTTATATATATTATATAATATAATTAATTTAAATACAATATACTCACATTCATTTGAAATTTTCTTAGAAGTAAAATAATATTACATGATCATTCACAGTGAGATGAATGAACGTGGTCTCTAACGGGGTCTACTCAATTCCACTAAAAATATTTTTGGTGTTAATAGACTATAAAAAAACTAATTTGGGCACACATTAATAGCTCCTTAAATAAGAATAATGTGGTATTTTAAAGATAAGAATTAGTATAATTATTATTAAAAGAGGTACATAACCCTGACTTAACCTTTGTCCTTTACACACTAATTTCAACATTGTATCTCTTTCGTAACTCGATATTTGTATTGAAATATTCTGAATAAGACTCAAAATATAATATTATAAGCATTGATGCAAATAACGTGTAACCAACTATGTAAACGTAGACAACCTATTAGGTGAAATGTGAGCTAAAATAATATTTTTTGGCGGTTGTTACGTGTCTGCCGCGGAGCTCTCGATTATTCATTGTAAACCGCAATACAATTGATGAGATTTTAGATTCAGTAGTTAGTATAAAAAAAAAATTAAAAAATTAAAATATGAATACAGTTTGTTTTTAATGTAGGTAATTTAAGATTTTAAGAAAAAAATAAAATGATGAATATATGTTTGTTATTAAAAACAAGGGTTGATTTCATAATGATTTTTATGAAAGTTTATTTGATTTTTCCGGCAGTGAATATTTAATAAAAGCTATTCACTTATCGGGCTTAAAGATAGAACGATTAACAATTTTAAACTGTAAGAGCTCTAAACTTAAACACTTCTTTGATAGGTACTTAAATATTAAAATGCTACTTTTAATAACAAGAAAATTAATTAAAATTAAGTTCTATCGTTTCTGATTAATCAATTGTGTATCCATATAGTCTCATACGTATTGAAACGTTGTCGGGTAAATAAATAATGAATTATATTAAATTGGTTTGAAGAAGCAAAAATTGCAATAAACTGTTTGAGAGAATTAAGATCGTACTACGTTGATATTTAATTGTTCCATTTTATAATTAAATTAAGTTATTATCGTGAAAACAAAACAAATATTTTGTAATCTTTATTAAAATTATTATTCGTTTCATTGATGTTTAAATATTTACCGAACAGATCCTTATCGAATTATTACGTTTTTCAAAGTTTTATCTCTGACACACGAAGTTTGTCTTTTAACGTCCCTTTCTTTACTCATCCTACATAAGATTAAATGTTTTACTTTCTATTTTCAACTGTGCGGGACCATGATCCTCGTTCTACAGTTAAGATAATGATCATGGAAACTGGGGTTTTGTTAAAATGGTTTGCAAAAGTTTTGAAATGGAACAAAGAAATTAGGAAATGCGCTTCATTTAAAGTTCTTGAAAAGTCTATGAAAATAATTTTCACCGTTTTTAGACATACTTTTTTTGTCATTTTAAATTCTGTTATTAAAAATGAATAACAATTTTGTGTTTATAAAATACAGGATGAATCATAAAATAAACTAATAGTCGGTCTCTCATTTGTAAAAAAAAAACACAATACTGTATTATTTTAGGTAAGATTCAATAAGCCATACGTATTGTAAGTGAAACAATAGGAACAGGTAGTACCACTTGTATTCGTGTGTCACATTAAGCGTTAATGTTGAAAAAAAAAATTATCAATGTGACATATTTTGTAGGCAGTCTTATTACATGAACAAGATGATACTACAAACTTTTTTCATGATTATACTAGTATTAGTAAATATTATATAAATATACAAATATATAAATATGGCCACAAAAAAAAATATTTCAATTCAGTTACAGTCTTTCATTTAAAACAAATACATTTAGTGAAGATAATACTTAATGTTTCAACAGTTTGAAAAATGTACATTAAATAAAATAATTCCAGTAAAACTTCAAAATACAAATATGTTATTTATTTTAAATTTGTGATTCAAATTCAAATAAAATAAATAATAAATAATTCTATAAAAGAGTAAATGTTCGAACGAAATATCCATAAGTCTTCAATATGATAAATATTTTATTTACATATTATATTATTTATTCAATTTTTTTATACTATATCAGATTTTATGCCTCAGAGTTCCAATTTTACACATAATGTTATAATTTAAACTTTAAATGCTTGTTTCTCGTATTATTATTATTATTATTATTATTATTATTATTATGGAAAACTCATACTAAAAAAACTAAAATATTTTCACTTCAAAAAAATCATTTTTCTACCTTTTCAATCTAAATTTTTAATCTTTTTTTTTTATTATTATCTTTTGAGTTTATTATTTACTACTATTAATTATTACTAATTGATAAAAAATTCAAGGTTTTTAGTTTTAAAGTTATCATATAATAACTAAAATGAATTTCAAGCGAATCTGATTTATGGAAAATATCACCAGTTTTCATCAACTTGTCGTTATTTTTTGGCAGAATTTGGAAAAACGGTTGAAAGTTTCAAAATATGACCTTTGAAAAGTACGTCAAAATTATATGTATTTTCTTTTCTTTAGAAAACTATCTGGACCATTTTACCAACTAAAAACGTGATAACATGGTGGAAATTACTCTTGTATAAAAGAGCACACGTGGTTGTATAATCAAAATATTCTCACGCTTTCGATGTAAAAATGATAAAAATGTAACAATAAACAATAAATAAAATAAGACCATCGATATATTGTTCAACAACTTCATTTGATATATAAGTGTTATATGAATAATACATTTTGGTATCAATAGTTTGTCTTTTATTTACACTTGAACGCTAATTTCATAAACTGTTATGTGAAGAAGATATTAAGAGATACGCATATTCAAGATGAATAGGTGGCAAAGAAGAAAAAGTGGTTATTTAATCGTATTTATTTTCAGATTTTACAATTCCGAGTTTAAATTTCCATCATCAGTGATGTTCAAACGCTGACAGCAATTTGACATGAAATGGAAATACGTTTGATAAATGATCGCATTAAACCCAAAAGAGGTAGCCTAGGTGGAAGCAATTACTACTTTTATTAAAAAAAAAAAAAAAAAACATTGCAATCACTTCAATCATTCTTTCAACTTTTGATATAATTACTATATAACTGTTCTTCTCATCTTGCAGTCGCTATAATAATAGTTGAAAACTCAAGGATTTTTCAGCATTTTTCTTTTAAAGTGTATTTATTAAACGTTTTATGTACCTATTCTTAAACAATGAAAAATTTAGTTTAACTATTTTAATGACACTATAAGGATATATAGGAACCAAATATTAGGTATACATATTATGGTAGTATGTTATTCTCATTCTTAGAATTTATGTGTAAAAAAATGTGTGCATTAGAATAATTTGAATTTGTAGTTTTTACATCCACAATGCGAGTGAATTTCAGGTAAAAAGTTTTTATTACGTTTAGACGTATCATTCTTGTCCAAATGTAACAATAACTGAATTTATTTTTTAAATAATATTTGACTCGGAAACGAATATTGTTTTGAATATTAATAGAATTATTAAGACATTATTTTTTATAATTAGGTACTTGATTTACTTTCACGTTTTATTTTGTTTACAAGTATTATAATAGTTCAATTTATTGACAGTGATGGCCTCGGGTTTTCTTAACAAGTCAAAAAATAAAATATAAAAACCAATACGGGACCTAGGTATAGATTCACAAGTCTTAAATTCTGGGCAATAAAAATGTCAAATTTTACACATTTCATTAACTCTTTAATTAATAATCTATGTACGTCAAAATGGTATACTCAAATAAATATGATAAATGTCTTTTAATTTAAGCAAAATGTAAAATCATTATACTATTTTGTTATCGATATTTAAAAAAAAGTATCGATATCTAATGATTATTTGTTAAAATCTCAACAAATTTAAAAAGAAGCAAACGTTTTATACGAATATATTATACGTAGGAAATCGCATTTGATACACATTTGGTTTAAAAATGCATCGTACATGATGTGAAACATTCATGATTTTAAACTACGTATATAAAATATTATTTTTGAGTTTAAATAAACAACTACGTTAAAAACGTGTTGGACTTGCATCAAAAGGTTAAATAAATTATGTTTAATTTGAATATTTGTTAAAAACGAAGAATAAATAAAATTGATTTTAATGAAAATCGTAATGTTAAAAATTAAAATTACAATAAATAAAACAAATTACATAATAGTATTGAATCGTTTCATACTTTTAATAATTTAAGAGTTTAGATAAAGCTAAGTATGTATTAATCATATACTACTATTTAATTTTTGAAAAATTACTTAACAATTATTTCAATCTTGAAATGTATTACTTCTTTCATACAATCAATAATTGGAAATCATTATTTTCTTTAATTAAATTTAACAGTGTTTTTTTTTTTACATTTTACGCTTAATAAATACAAAATCTACACCCATGTGACAGAATAAAATATGTTCATTGAACTGAATAACAACTATTATATGACTTTCTTTGTATTTTTCCACATACATTAGATATAAACATGTTCACTAAACTATAATAAAGCCGTATATAAAATTACAATAACGGTTACGAACATAATAATAATATTAGTTTTGGCGCACGATACCAAGATTAATATTTGCGTAAGTCTTTTTAGTTTTCAGAGTACATTATTATCAAGAAAAATTCACGTTTTTGAAGATATGCATAATATCATACTGTGTTTCAATTCAATATAGAGAAAAAATGTATTTCACTAATTCTATTCAAATACATTTGTATTCATGGTAGAGCTTTATATTTGTAAATTTATTCTAGAGGTACAATATTAAGAAGATAATAGTAAATCTCCTTCCTTTTAGTGACCATAAATATTTATAAAGTTTTGTTTATATAAAACAAAGTACATAACCTAAATTTACTTTTTAATATAGCATTATATATTTTATATATTTAACACAAATAAAATAAATATTTCTAAGAAATCATAAAAATAAGTAAAAAGCAAAGACTCGGAATCTCAAGTTAAATTCCAGTTTTAAATATAATTACTTTGAACCACTAATCATTTCATTTATTTTAAAACTATTCAAAAAACACATTATTATAAAAAGAGAACTTTTAAAATTATAATATATGTAGTTTAAAAACTATTTTAGAGTTACGACAGACAAATTATTAAATTATACAAAATGGTTCATTAGCCCACTATATTTTATCCCAGAATACCGGATTAATTTGTATTTTTCTTAAAACATTTTAATCATTTTTCATCTTCTTTCACACTGATTGACTTAAAAGTTTTATTTTCATTAAATGACAACTATTACTTTTAACTAAAAATTCTTAAAGTGAATATTTAATTATTTTTTTTATTGATACTAAAAATTTGTCTTTTTCAATCAAGTTTAATCAAGACATTTAAATTTTAGAGTAGCAGAATGGAGAAATAAGATTATAATGCAAAAATTACTGTCACTATACAGTTTCTCTAAACTTTTTATTTTTACATTAAATAATCTGTAGATTATATAGCATGAAAATTACGAGTACTCAAAAAAAATTATATATGTATACTATATATACACTATACATACCGAAACTGAAAATACTGAGATCTCTTAACCAATTGGTCCAATAATAAAAATTAAAAACCAATATTTTGAAATAAATTTTTTTTTTTTTTTTTTTAATGGTATGTTATTAGAAGTAATTTTCAAATATAAAAACTAAAATATTAAAAAATTAACACTTAAAAAAATCCTGAAAATTAATTTTTCATAAAAATATGATTTTACAGTGTTTTAAGATAAATATAACAATAAAATATATGCCTTATATAGGGCATAATAAACAACAAACATATTTATAAATTATCCTGTATCTATTTGTGATCCATTTCACTATTAAATATTTAGAATACCTGAGGATTTTAACCATAAGCTATAAAATTTCATCTATTGTTTCACGTGGCCTATATTATATATTAATAATGTATTTTTATTTAATAAAAAGAGTTACTGGTTTTAGGTGTTATTCAAAGTCACACAATTAATTTATTGATAATTATCATTTATATTATATAATAACTTTTTAGTATCCAAGCAAATAAATGTTCGTAAGTTGATTAAATAAATCATAGTTAAAAGTAATGATCATAAAATTATTAGGGTTTCTACATTTTTCAATTATATTCAAATTTATAAATGTAGATATTTAATCGCTGATTTAATTAATTTTATTATTTTCATATGTATCATAAATTAATTAATATTTTCAACAATAAAAACTAAATAATTTACATTTTTTTCTTATGTAGTTACCAAAAGAAATTATTTCATTCTTTTAACAACCGTAAATATAGCTCCATAAAGATAAAATCACGTATTACGTTGGACATTCAATATTACTTCCATTGTATGACTTCAAATGTATAATATAAGTGACTCTTCAATCAGTATGTCTTGCGATTGAAAATTTTGCGTTGACTCTATTATCATTGTAAGTTAGAAAATTATAAAGATTATAAAGAACAATAAAATTTATCTTTAGCGTGAAACCAGTAAAATTACGTTAGAAAGTTGACCGACCACTCCGATTGACCCGACCTTTATTATACTACAACACTAAAAAAAAAATCACATCCTTAACAAAACACTGTTATTTTTCATTGTAAATTAAGTTCGAAAATCGAAAAATATCCATACATTCAAACTTTTCTAAATAAACCTCATCTTTTAATTAATATACAGATAAGAAAGTGCTAACTGCATCATAACCTTATAAACTTTCAATTATTAATAACTTACAAATTAAGGTACCGATAGATGAAGCTTATTTTTCAAAGTTAAAACTATATAGATTATTAAAATATTGATAGCAAAAACGTATTGTTAACCTTGAATATTGCTATTTAATTTAGAGCCCAAAAAAAAAAAAAAAATTACAACATAAAAATGTTTCAATCAATAAATCTTCAAATATTTCTTCCGAACCCTCCCGGTATATTATGGTAAATCTATCCACCCCATAAATATTTCGACATAAAACGCTTCTCGAATGAGCCTCCTACCGTTACAAAAATGTTATGTTCCTACCCCAAAATTAAATCCACTAATCATTTTCTTGTCTGTCCTCTCTCACCATAAATTCCACATTGTCTTGAAATAACTGACCTAGGAAACTTTTTATAATTACTTAAAAAAGAAAAGATTAATCTTTTATTTATTTAATGGTTTAAATTGCACTTTCTTCTTCAATTAATTGAAAGGTCCAATGCAAGAACAAGATATCTTCATTTTTCCGAATTTTTCAGGAGAAACAAATAACCAAATAATTTAATTTCTGATGGAGATATGGATATGGTATAGACATAATTAAATTTTTCGTATGAAGAGCTAACTTATACATGTATAAATAGTTACTTTATTATAAGTACATTTTTTTATTAAGTAATACAAATTATAAACATGGAGATGCCAGGTTATTACACTGAATTATTTATATATATATATATTTATACTAAATAACAATTTAAGGATAAAATATAATCATAAATAATACAAAACTAGTATTTATAGAGTATTATATTATTATAATAATACATTCACTAGAAAAAATTGGAGATGTCTAATTTGCTTATCTAATGAATGGACATACCCGGTTATTTTATCAAAATGTAGACAAAATTATTCTTTATCAGAAAATGTAAAAACATGCAATTCGCAAAAAGTGGAGATGGCTGGTTTTTGCACCGAACGCTTCAATTATTCTATGTGAAATTTAAATTATAAAATTTACTTCTTATATTATTTATTTATATTCAATTAAATGGTAATACATATTATTCAGTTATTTATATGAATTTAAATACTTAATTTATGTAATATAATATTTGTTCAATTAATGTTTACATATTATGAAAGTCGAAAACAGTTACGCAAAAATTATATTTTTTGTTCAACCAAAAATATTAATCGAATCAAATCTTATACGATGTATATTTCAAGGTCCTACCGATATTCGCTGCACAAATGCTTTATTGTATTACGTATAATATATAGTATATATTTGGCAAAATTCCACATACACGTAATCGTATATATTAATTATCGACAATAAAATATAAGACCAATACTTTATACAATACGTAATAGTAAAATTAAATTGATAATCATACCAGAGACAAATCTGTAAACAGTATGCAATATTCATATAAACTGTATGTATTAAATCAGTTAGCAATGAGACTTCAAGTAAAAAAAGCATAAATATCAAATTGAAACACACATGTCGAAGAAAATAAAGCAGAGAAATGAGGCTGACTAAAATACACATTTAAAGGATATTTATGTAAGTGACACTTAGGTTTAAAAAAACGAAGAAAAAAATTATTGAAAGGTTTAGAAATATTATGCTGGAGACGTAGAAAGAATAAACTGGATGGACTGACTAGAAAGTATAAAATGTATTATCACTGAGAAACGATGTTCGATGAAAAACGATTGGTTACACAATAAGACATTCAGTAGGGTACTAGCATCGTTCTTAATTCTAAAGGATACAGTTAAAGACAAAATTACAACAAGACAAGCAATGGCCTCGTAATTCCATCACAGAACAAATACAGTAAAACTTAGGTCATGGGAGTTGTCATGTATAAGGATTTAAAAGAAATAGCAAAAGGTCATTTGACTTGGAGATTGAAATAAGACATAAAACTGTAAACTAACCTTTTGGATGGATACACAAGAAAAAAAAAGAAGTCCAATTATATATATATATATATATATATATATATATATATATATATATATATATATATATATATAGATGTGTGTGTGTGTGTTTGTGTATGTAGATATTTAAAAAAATGAATAAAATTACACCTAAATTCTTCTCTTTTTTTATGAAAATCGTACAATAAATAATGATAACCTACATTTTATTTTCTCAGGAAATATTTGTGTGTGTATTTTAGTACAGCGCAGATTTCCTGTTTACCGACGAACACATCGTTTGTTGTTTCACCCCATTTTACAACAACAACCTTAATACCCATGAGATCCATCACCACTACACAATTACTGTCAGTAACATTTCTCAGAACAATATCTTTACTATTTACGTGCGATATTCAAGTTTGAAATTGTGAAAAACACTTTTTGAACCTGAACTTTTCATACCACAGGTTAAGTGCTTCTTCAAAAATAGTATAAGTTTGAATAACATTAATATGATGACAAATGATAATTGACGTCATATGATTTAAAATGACGAAAAAAAATCACAATTTGATATACAAGAACTATTAACCTTCATATGGCCAAACTATTTTATTAACAATCAAATCATAGTAATAAATATAAATTTTACTAGTTTAAGAAGTACCTATCCATATTACGATTACTAGTAGTTAACATGTTTTTTATTATCATGCTAAATTAAATGTGTTCAATATATTACATAGGTACCTAATAAGACAATAAAAGAATGCATTTTTCTAAAATATATAACAAGAAATTAATATTAAATATTTAGAAACAAATTGTAGCAGCTGTTTAATTACATTTGAGAAGTATCTAAAATCTGCAATCTACTCTATATTAATAAATGTTCAAAAAGTATGACAATTTTATCGATAAACTAAAAACAAAGTCATTCATTTTAATCACATTGAATTTTATGCAATTCCCAACACAGCAAATAAAGGTTTTTCTGCGTCTACTCCATAACCAACGCTGTACTTTCAAAAAGCCATAAATATCTTTGAATGGCCTCTGGGTTTGACTTACACACAATAATATTAGAATTGGATCTCGAATAAACGAGAATTTATTTTCCGATGAACCTTTTATAGTTTATCATTCGGATTTTCTACTGTCTTTTCAAGATGGTCAGTTTGAATATTAATGTATTATTTTATACTTATTCAAAAACAAAATTTATGGATTCGTTTCAATGTAAATAATATACATCATATAGGAAATATATGACTATAGAAAAAAATTATATATATTAATTTCTTTGTTCTGTAATTATTTTTAAACTGTACATTGTACCTATTTCAGAGAAACCAAAGCTAATAAAAAAAAGCTCTCAAGTTTTTGAAATTATTATTTGAATGAATATACTACGTTTTTTAAGTGTATGACAAAAGTTGTCCATAATTTTAATTTAAAATTGTTGATTACTTACATTTTAATGCGAAATATTGCACATAGTGTATTGTGATCTACAGCCGAACTTAGCGTGTGCAAATTAGGTGTTCTATATATTTTACTGTGTACAAAAGCTAAGTAGTAAAATTATGGTGAGCTTAAAACTGCCAAACACGGTTAAGAATATCGGACTTATTGTGATGACGGCGCACATTATGTTTTTCCTTTACAAAATTCTGACAAGAATGAATACCATATAATACAATTTAACTTTTAATCTCCTTTTTTTCATGGTGTATGTAGAAAGATAAAACTTAAATTAGTCAAGAAAATAATAAGTTAGGTATGTAGGGTTAGGTAATTCATTTAATAAGTTGAAATTTCATTAAGCTCACTAATAATTATAAAATAATTTAAGCTTAATCAAGTCAAAAGAATACAGGTTCCTACAGATTCCTTTTTAACACATGATTAAATCGAATAAATCGCATTATTGATAGTAGAATTATTGTTTTGCCTCTTTAATAAAAAAATTGAATTGTCTTTGATTATATCAGAGTAAAATATTTTCTTAATTAAGCATTGATTTCATTTACCTACCACTTTGCAAGCTTGACAATATGTCAATTAAATAAAGACAACGATTGAGATGCATTTAATAATTTTTAATTGTTCGTTAAAATAGTACACAAATAAATTACAATGAGATGAATACTTTGATCTAATATAATACAGATGATTTTCTACTTTGAACTAAGTAAAATAAACAATTATCATAACCTTATAAAAATGTATTTTAACAGTAAAATAGTTGTTTTTTATTTTATGAATAAGTAAATTTTTTTAATTTCAGAATACAATTTTTATGTAAAAAGTACTCAAGTCCAAAATGTAAATTTAGTATCGTAAAAATCTCAAAAAATGTACGTAGTTATTTCAAAACTATTTTCTACTATTATTGAAATTAAAGTATACAAATTTTCAAGTTACTTCAGACATTCATTTTTGCAAAAAAAAAAAAGGATACCTAGTCAATATTTTCTTGGTAATATTAAAGGCGTTTAAATGGATATCTTATCATTATTTTGCTAGTCTCCTAATTTTCACAAAATCGTCAAATGGCGTGAGGCATATACTAGGTAGATGGCTTCAAACACCAGAAACAGTTCGTGAGCTTCGTTTACGTGTTAAGTGCGCATTATACTTTTTAATATGATTCCCATTGGACGCAATATTTCAATTTATTGGGTCACGCCAGACGGCCGCTTTGATCAAATTACATTAATGTATGAATAAAAAAAATTAATGATTACAACACAAGATACCATATTGGCGATTCACATAATTTTATAAATTTGAATTTAATCAATAACAAGAATTTCGTTTCTTAATAATCATACTGTTCATTATTTTTATGACCATCGGACGCTTTAGTGTTTAAAAATCATATTAAATTAAAAGTTAATACAAACCTACATTTTTATGTTAAATACAATTTACATGGTTTAAAATTTTACATTAAATGTTTAAAATCATTCAATCGCTGAAAAAAAATGGTAATATCTTAGGAGGATTTTTTTCTTGGTGATTTCATGAATTTGTATAGTGACTTAAAATTACATTTTATTCAAAGTGATTTTATTTTTATTTTCTTCATTTGTAACATTTTAAGTTAGGTAGTCGATATTTATGTAGTTAAAAAATGAGAAAAAACTTAACAAATACTTTGAGACACTAAAATATTTGTGGACCATTAAATATTAAAATAACGCACGTAGTAATTTTCCATTATCTGTTGTTTCATACTTAAGCATGTTTATATTTATTTGTAATAATGAAGACATTTGTATTAACAATTAAAATAATTTCCTTGTTTATTTTTAGTTAACTATTAATTATTATTAATGTCACACACACACACACACACACACACACACACACACACACACACACACACACACACACACACACACACACACACACACACACACACACACACACACATATATATATATATATTTGTAATATACATATTATGTATATATATTTAATATATCTATAGATCTACAAATATTTTAGTGCCTTACCATTTTTACTGTTCTTAGTTTATTTTTTCTCTTGTTTAATACGTTTTTAATGTTTACTCACTGAACATTTTCAAATATTAAAATTATATATATTTATATAATATATATATATATATACATACGTCATACATGCATTAATATTTGTAAACTACAAATGTTTTTAAAAAAAGTATATTTATTTAGTTCTACATTGAATACATAATGACTGATACATAACTCTAAAGTCTAATCAATACTTTTCACCCACTTTTTAAAAACAATCGTGCGTTTTTCACCATTATTTATTTTTAATTATTTGATAGCATAAAAGGCAGTTTATGGTTTACTGAACTTAGGTATGAATAATTTATACCGAAAAACTCTACCCCTAGTTTAGACAAAATACATTTTTAACCACCTCATCAATAAAAACTAATCAAAACTATAATAGTCCAATACAACAAAAATTAACATTAAGATTGACGTTAACTTTATGAAATTCTAGAAATTATAATTTTTATATTAATAAATAGGTATTAAAACTATTTCCCGGCTAGTACGAAAGGAAATCATTCATTGCTATAAAAATGAATGTGAAAAACAAGATTTAACGCCGAAAAAAACATAAATCGAAGTCTCATTATGAATATTATTTGTCTGAATAATATACACTATAAAAACATATAATTGGATTTAATTTAAGTACAAATAAAAATTTATAAAATTGTTTTACTTTTTAATTTTAGATACTGATTGAAGCGAAGGATTTATTGGTTTTACAATGATTTTTATTTTTTTTAATATTATTTAATTAGTTTACATATTGTATTAAAATTAATGACAAAAAATCACCACATACATTTATTTCACTCTTAATATTTCTTAAAGTCTATTGCTTATGTGTAATGTATAATGTGGTATAACACATTAAACGTATTCGTTGTAGTAAATGATTTTTTCGACGCGTGGATGTTATAGCTCAAACGTATGTTAATGACTCATTCATTTATAATATAGCTTAGCTGAACTTTTAATAAAAGGACAAATATATTTGCAAAATTACAACACAATGGAAAGTTAACGAGTTGGGTGTCCCACAAAGTCTCCCGAGGGCATCCGATGGTTTGCATTTAAATTTTGAAAAACAATAGAAAGGGGTTATACTCGTCCAATCACAAAGTGTAGCAAAAGAACGTTTATCTATTAATGATCGCAGGTCACAGAGATAATAGGAAGTATCATTTTTCAACGTTCCGTCAATATACGTCAAATAGCTGTCGTTACAATATATATTGAACGTCGAGCTACCCCCCAGTGGAATTTATGGTTCATATGACGGACATCCGATCGGAAATACGATAATCGACTCCCTTTCGATTTTAGACTTATCCTAAAATTCAAAACATCTGTTAACAAGTAATACTAATTAGTATTTAGTACTGGTTAGTTTTATTTTTAAACCACTAAATGTGTTTTACTGTTTCCCGGTCTTGATTTAGGTATATGTTTAACAAACAGATAGTTTTACGTCCTAAAAACGTAATCGAATCAAATTTATGAACTTTCAATGAATAAGCACTGATGTAGAAACATTACACAATCGGGATGTTGTAACTATATCATATTTTATTTCGTTTCTGGTATACATATCAGTAATGCAATAAATAATTGCAGTAAAACGATTCGTTTAGGTGCAAATATTAACGCATTTGATGATTACATCAATCCTGGATTGATTAAAAATCAGTCAGTGTTGTAATTTATTTCCACATCACCGTTTAATTTATACAAAGCATTGTATTGTACTGAAATATTTTTAATTTATAAGATTGATAATTCAAATTAAAACCCATAATTTCGGTTGATGAAATTTTCTAGAATTACATCAATATAATTTTATAAACATCAATTTTATAATTTTTCTTTTTAATTTAAGTTTTTATTGAAATGCAATCACTAAATAATAATTTTTTAATCTGTAAAATAATTCACGTTAGAAAATATTCATGTATTTTCCAAGACATTAATAGCTGTTATAGATTAATTATAATAATTATAGACACTGGATCATCTGAATCAGTAAAAAATTCTGAAATAAATATGTTGATGACTTTATTTTGATTAAAGATAAAATAAAAATACATCAATAGATTAAAATTATTTTATTGAACATAAAATATGTTACATATTTTTTTAAATTAAATCTAAGTGTAAAATATAATGAATAAATTTTGAAGAGCTTTTTTACTTTGATTCTAAAAATATATACATGATTATCAAATCTATGAACAAATTTAAATTATAAAATTTTCAAAGGATGGTTTTCGAAGTATCCAAATTAATTATCTTCATTTTTCATTCATATTCTATTGCAAAAATACCTTTCTATGAATTATAAAAGTAATATATTACTTGTAATATAATTTAAAGAATTTATCGAGCGTTGCATGTGATCTCATAAAGAATCACTATACATTTTTTATAAGTGTTTTATACAAATTTCTAAACTCCAGTACTTACATAGAAATTTAATTAATTAAAATTAAGGTCAAAAAATTAAAATAAAAGTAATTTAAAAATGATACGTAAAATTTTCTTCTCTTACAGTTTTATTTTTTTTCAACAATAATTTTAAAGCTAATATTTTCAATTCTATGAAACTAAATTTCAAATTTTCTTTTATAATAAGTTAAAAGCGGAGATCTAATCAGCTTTTTTTTTTTTTCAATAATGAAATGAAAATCGAAAAATATATTAATATTTTTTTTCTCCAATTTTCATTGTTTAGATAACATTTTAACGTGACAATGTTACACATTCTACATAGTAAGATTAGAATTTAGCACTTGGACAGCAATGTTTTAGGGTATAAAAAAGTCCTACGCATTCACGACCCTACTCATTATGTTTAGTCACGTACTCGCACGTAAAGTTTATTATCTATACATCTCAAATGTACTGATGTGCACGCAGACATGTTTAAAGTAATTCATTAATTATGTCCAGTTTTTTGTCGGTGACTAGGTAGTCGTAACTATATTACCCTACCATAAAAATGAGACATACCTACATAATAATGAATCTCTCTGTAAACTTGCATTAAATGTATATATTTATTCAACACATTTTGAATAAAATTCAAGTATTAAAAGTATAGAAAAAATATTTTTTGTATCTATCATTGAAATTTAATTCATATCAGAATTTTATAGCACTTAATTAAAATTAAACTTTAAATCCTCATAATAATTTTCATCACTTTTTATCTACCATATCTTCATGAAAAAGTCAAGTATTTAATTCAATAATTTATACATTTATACAGGGACAGATAGGCTAAATTAATGTTACCTGGAATATTTTTGAAAAAGTCCCAAAGATCAAAGGTTATTTCCAAGTACATACAATCAACTCATGACAGATCCAACCCTGTATTTTACCCTTTTTACCTCACACAAGGTTTATTTATTCTATTTACCATACTTATGTAACACATTTTATTTAACTTAAAGTCAATCATATATTTGTTTATTTATTAAAAGTACGTTATTAATATTAAATATTAAAATCAAAAGTGTAAATACTTTATTTATAAATACAAACATACATCTTCATAATAAATTAAAGAAAAATATTTTAAGTAGCAAACACTGCTATAGCGACTAGTGAATAAATAATGAAACACAAAGGCCTACAGAGAGAAGGTCCTACCGGGATTCGCCTAGTATCCCGGCGGCCCTATCCACCCCTGATTTTATAACTAAAATATTTAATTACTCACGAATATTAGGTAAAACAAAAATGTATATAAAGTTTCGCAGTTATTTCAAAATGAATTCACAACAAAACATCATGTTATCAAATGATGTATTTAAGTATTTTAATACCCATCTAAGTTACTCAAGATCATTTCACTTTATGTGTTTTTGTGGAGTTAAAAATTAAATTACAACAATTTTCAATACGAAAGCTTTACATTTTACTTTAGGAAAGAACAAATTATCACGTAGTAAACGACAAAATGCTCGCATGAATGAGAACTTGAGTTGTTCTAAGTTAAAACAATACAGCTGTTTATAACAACACCATAGTTTCCCGAGTAAATACCACGACTTAACACCTAACAGTGAAAAATGACGGTCGCGGTACCTCTTTGTATCCCAATATACTAAAAATGAGCGATGTACTTGATTTCACATCATTAGTACAACATACTCACACAGTGAAATATTATGAGAGTAACTGTCATAACCACTAAATTAAGCTAATTAATGGACTAACACGTCGTCCACGGTATATAGTAATGACTCCTACTTTGTAGCAAATAATATAATCGAGAAAATAAAAATATCATTAATATATATGTGCAAAAAATTTTGTAAAAGCAAACTGATAATGCATGATGATCATAGATTGTTATCGCTTAATGTTTTCCTAAAATAAAACAATATTTATTAATTAAAACTAAATTTATTGAATTTAACAAATTTGTGTAGTAGTCGCAATTAAAATATAACGATAATTTTCAATAGCTATTTTATTGTGTGTTTGAAATATAACTACCGAAAATAATCGAAAAATGTATATGCTTTGACGTGCTCATTGAAATCTAAATGATGACAATTAGTACGTTTATTATACGAAAAACAAATACATAGTTATCAAACATATCCATTAATACGAGTATAAGAACCGCGCCAAAATTACTCTTGTCATTCGTTAAAATAACACACTTGTGCTTTTATTACCACTATTTTGCCAAAACATCATTTTACTCGGGGAATCGTAAGCTACGCGAACAAAAATATTATATAACATTAACTTTTTGCCATTTTATCTTTCGAGGGGAAAGGGATCGGAGGTCGGAAGAACATTTACAGAAGCAGTTTAAGTACTAGTGAACTCCCCGTAGGCGGCTCAAAAAAACATTCTCCTACAACTCATTCTTGCCGAAGTTGAATCATCGTCATCGTCAAATTGTTATTTTAAACGGAATCAATAATACATTTTTATGAATTATAAAGTTTACGTACGACATACGTGCAAACGCAATAAGGACATATTATTTTCGAGTTCCAATAAGTATAACAATATTGTATCACGTTTGTCCCAACAAATACATGACGTGCACTATTAAATTATTCTTTTGATACAGAATAATTATGACACATTATGACGTTTGATAGTCTAATTTTGATTGTACAACGTAGTCATACAAATATTATCGATTCGACAAATCATAATTATACAGTGTAAAATCAATAATAATTGTTATAGGTTTTGATTCCGGTGTTGGTGCGGAACACGTGTTTAATTACTTTTCCGCAGAGGTGATTTATAATGATAATAATAAAAACGAATAACTCAAAAAAATAAAATAAAATAAAACAATAAAGAAAACGAAATCGCCACCGACCTGTTTGAATCCGCGGTACATGATGCGGATCTCTTGTCTGGTGAACTTGGTCTGCCGGCACAAGTCTTCCAGCGCGACCGGCCTGGCGTGCTGAAACGCGGACGGGTTGTTCAGCTGTTCCTCGAGCTCGATCAGCGTCGCCTCTTCGATGATCGGGCTGTCGGGGGGCGTCGCCATCGCACGGTGGCCCCCCGGCCGTTCACCGTCCTACCCGCTGTACCCGCTGTAGCCGTGAGCCGCCGGGTCGGCGGCTGTGGTGGTGGCGGTGGTAACGGGGGCGGCCTCGTCGGCGACCGTCTAGCCCGTGGCCGTGGTCGTGCTGCTCCCGCGCGTCCTGTTCCAGTCGCCGCTGCCCTTGACGCCCCTGTCGCCCGCTGTCCCGCCGACGCACGCGATGGGTACCGCACGCAATAGCCGCCCGGCCGTCTACCCCGGTGCACCGGTCATTCCGACCCGTCATTGTACGCGACGCACACGGTGACGGCCGGCGTGCGCGGCGGCGATGGCGGCCACCGCCCAATAATTGTTTCACCCCTCAATTCGATGGCCTCCGGGTCGTCTGCGGCAAAACGAAAAGGCATTTTTGTGTATGACTTTAAAAATGTATATTATAAATATATCCGCTTAGCGTTTTCCGTGAACGCACGACGCAATGTCGGTCGTCGAATGATCCGGCGAGAATATAATATTATACTTGTTATTAATATCGAGCATTGAGCGACGAGCCAAACGAAAACTCACGGTTTTATATACTCTTATTTACTAACCTACCCCGCCCGCTCTTTGCAACTTTGAATAACCCTACGTCAGCGTACGTGTAATATACGTTATTAGAACGAGGTCGCTAGGGACTTCAATAGTTCATGCCCTTGAATAACCATGAAATTATACACACATTCATGTCTCGGAAATTCACCAAACACGTCTTATAAATGAGCACACAAACGCTTGAATATGAACAATTTTTAATACGTGATCAAAAATCAAAATATCAAATTCAACGTGTTTTTATTACAAAAATTTAAAGTCATAATATTTTAATAAGAATAGTTTATTCCTCCCGAAATACTTGTAAAGCCGACCTTTAAAATAATAAAATATTTTAAGTTTTTTTTTTATTTTTTTTATATAGTTTCAAAACAAAGTATGTTTCCCGTTTTTTATGAAATATGTGAAATATGCACTCGAAATACCGGTATAAAAATATGCAATTTGTAAACGTATTGAACAGGCCGCCGCGATTGCACGACCTGGGTAACGATCGTACGTAACCATCGTGCACGCGGGTATTTCGACATTTCGTTTGTAGTCAAAACTGTTCTGAAATTTCAGCAGATACGATTTTCATCGAATCACTTTACGAGACGACTCACAGCAGTGGAAACGTGCGCGCAAATAATAATAGCATAAATTTAATTAATTTAATTGAAACCTGTGCAATGTACAACTGGCTGAAATAACATTTCAATTAGACTTGCTTACGAATTAATTCAATACACAAATTCAAATTTTAATGTATCGTACAAAGGAAAGAGAACAGATTGGATACTAAGACCTGTCGGTTAGATTACAACGAAAAAGTGAAAAAAAAACTGAACCTATCTAGAACACTAACTAGATGAAATTCCCGATCTTTTAATGTTGGTACTTACTCTTTCTAGAAAAAAAAAAGTTATAATTTTAATAAATAAAATACAAACTAAAAATCATTCTGAACTGTTTCACTCATTACAAAAAGAAAGAAGGTAATTTCAAATATGAAGTACACAGAACATATTGTACCTCTTCAGTAAAAATGATTCTATGCGCACTTGATTTGTCTACAAATATGTACGATTCTTTTTTTTTCTTACTCAAATTGTATTAGTTTTTTAATTTATTCTGATATGCATTTTAAAACTAAGACAGTGAAAATAAAATATATTTCAAAAATACATACATATACTCATTTTCAATTTTCAATCAAATAGACATTCTAAATAAATATTTCACTCCACTTTAACAAGACCGAATATTTTTTTCAGAAATGTATAAAATTACAATGACCTCAGCAGTAAACCAAAATTAATAATAAAAAACAAATAAAAATAAAAAATATAGATCAACATTTATTTGTCTTATTGATTATTATCATAATTATCAAAAAACATTTTAACTCTTAATTAAATATATTGCTGAATTATTAATACTCATGATATTTATATTTTTTTTCATTTTTAATTTCATTACTAAATTCAAACTAATTATTTCCAGTCATACTTTTCAAACAAATGAATAGCAAACATTTGATACATTATATTTCATAATAGCAAAATTGAATGTAACCTAAACTTAGAAAAGTATACAATAATATTACATTTTGTGCAATTCCGTAAATTAATTAGTTTTATCTGGTAACTCAATGAGTTGTTTTTAGAACAATGTTAAAATAACCAAGTTATTCATATACGTATATATATACATTCAAATTTCAATAGAACTGAACAAGATATTTATGATAGTACTCAGTGATCTTTTAATTTTAAAATATTTTTATGTCGATCTTCATGTATTGAATTTTAATTATAAAGCCAAAATAAATTACTTCAATTAAGTAAAGTACACTAAGAGTTTGTATTATTTAATAGCGATCAAAACAAACAACAGAAAAGATCTTACACCCCAGATATTTATTGATTTGTTGATTGATCTCAAAATTTTTTTTAAACAGTTATAATTTATTTATAACCACAGTAATAGATTTATATATTTTTTTCTACTTTTTAAGTTATAATATTCTTATTTGAATTAATAAAAAAAAAAAGTATTCACCAATAAATAATAGATGAGCCACTATAAATTATAAATGATCACTTTTACTTATTTTGAATTACTTATTTTTTTTATTGATAAGTACTTATTACATTAATGATACATTATAATATGAGATATTAGTAAATAATGATAAATATTCAATTAATCTAGAGTACTAAGGTATTTTTTTAATAATTCATTATTTATGCATCAGTGATTACATAATCATATTTAAAAGAAGTTTGTTTAATTTTGCAATCCTTAAAAGGATTTATAAACTTAAATAAGACTTCTTTTGAGAAAGTTTTCATTCTTTACCAACTATCCCACGCATAAAAATATCATTAATTTTTCACTCGTAAATTATAAAGATTTATTAAGATTTTTATTTAATAATTTCGCACTAAAATTATAACATTTTACCAAAAATTATGTTAGTAATATCTGCATACAAATTGAACATTGAGTCAACGCAATAGTTTATAAACTACGAGCAGGTATAAAAAAAAATTAAAAAAATGATATTCTTGTTTTTATTAACTCCTTTCTTTTTGTCAGGACATTAAAATATTTATGATTAATTAACAGTCATTGATATTCATAACTAACATAACGTAAAAACTTAGAAACAGTATTTTAATAAAAATATAAAAATTATGATTCTTGCATTAAAATTCAGTATGAGTATATCTAAAACTTAAAATCGGCTAAAGAAAAGTATTTTAAACTATATCAAAATCATGACAATTATGTCAAAAAATCGAAAAAAAACACACGTTAATTTAATATTGATGGAACAAATTTACTCGTTTCATAATTAATGAAAACACCCTGTCAGTAAAATTGCCTTCACAGTTCAATATTACCATGTAAAATCAACGATTCCAATATACTATTAAATATCTATTGTAAAATAATATAGGAATCGATTGTTAAGTAGAGAATATTCATAAAACATGCATATACGAACTCAACATTAACCTGAAATAATTATACTTAACGGTTCAGTGATAAAAATGGGTCTATGTTATCATTAAAATCAAATAACAGCAAAAATAATCCAATATTTTTTTTACCTATTCATATTGTTTTATCTAGTATACAAATAAATAATTCAACACTCATCATGCAAAGTTAACACAAAGTAACTATTTATACTGTTTTTGTGTTTCTTAAATTCTTAATATTCAATGTAGTTCGGTTTAACATAGGTACATAAAAACAGAAATGTACTGAAACGTTGCCTGTGCCAAAAGTGACCAAGATGTAAAATATTATCCACTTAAACATTTAAGTTTTTTTCTCTGAAATTTTACAAAATCTATACGCTAACTGGAATATATTTCACACCATAAACTACTTTTAAAAAGTGTGATAGTCAGAATTCTTGTGAGACAAGACTTTTTGAACAGAATATACATTACTTACAGTATTGTAGCATTTTATTTTCTAAAAATGTGTGTTCATAGCATTAGTATTCAAGATTATAAAAAATAGTTCTTATCACAACAAATTTAATGACTTTGAGCTATGTATTAACGCGCATATACTGCAAGTAGCATATAATAACTCCCAATGGTGATTTTATTTCTTTAACAGCACGTCACGTTTTTTATTTTTATTATTTTTTTTTCCTAGTAAAGTACAATGAACACGATTCCTGTGAGGGTTTAATTTTGATAAGTGGGTAAAACGCGGTTCCAAAATTAAAGTGGTGGAAATGTTTAATTTCTGTCAAGGAGTGAGTTTTATTTTCTGGTCCTGTCCGGTTGAAACAAAATGTAATAAAAAAAAAAGAAACTTAATTAGTCCTTTAAGACCTCTTTTTCGTGAGCTTCAAATACCAGTTTTTTCTGGAACGATGCCAAAAACCACTAGGGGTTCCTTCAATGGGCAATGTTTACAATAACTTATAAGGACGAAAGGCTATGAATCACAATAAAGAAAATATATTAGACAATACTTCTTATCATGTGCAGGCCAAAAACTCCGAACAATACGTCATAACAACTATATACCGTTCATAAAAAATGTATTTTATAGTCTCTAGTATACCCTTTACACATTTTAAACACATAAATATAATTTTTTTATAAACAAAACTGTATATTTTGTCTATATTTCAACAGTGATCATTTTTATTTTTTATTTATTTTTTTATTTTTGAAGTAAATAATAATATCAAATAACATTCAATAGGAATTTTTTTAATAATCATATCGAGTACAAAAGTACTCAAAACACAAAAATAAAATTGAAATACTGTATATTCGTTACATTTACATTGAAAACTATTAAATACAGGTAAGGAATATGAAAAAATCCAGCGATTATTTTATTGCATGCGACTTTTGTATTAACTACTATAGCTTTCATTGTTCAAAATAATGATCATAAAAATTTAATTTTTTTTCTTCGAGTACATACAAATAACAATTTTATATTAAATCAATAAATTGTGTGTAAATAGTATGTTCACAAAGCAACAGGTTAGATACTATTAGTAAAAAATTTGAATACATAAAAAAACTGACAGGACGAACGAAAGAAAATATATCATACATACTTATGAATCAACTAAACTTGTTTCATGTATGAACACATATGTTATATGATAGAAATAACCGGAATAGATCAATGTATTAAAAACTCTCGAACTATTCCAACAAAGATAAATAAAATAACGATATATCTATGGATAAAGTCTAGTACACACAATATATATACACACAATGTACTTTACATTCTTTCCGGTTGGCATTTTCGTATAATGTATACATATGTCAAAAACTTTCAGCAATAATCTGTTCATTCAACTTATTTCAAATATCCTATTTGAATGCAGATGATATTTAACACCAGTAACATTAAATATAAATGTTAACGTTTTAACATGTACATGAGAGTATATTTTACACCTACTTATTAAATTTCAAGTATAAATTAGTTACCAAGTATAAACGAATAGTTCTAAGGTGAAATACATTAAATACCGTTTGACTTTTCGATATAAATGTGTGCATTTAAACATTTTATTTATTTTTTTTTTTTTAATAAAATCAATCCTTTTTTTTTATTTAACACCTATTTTTCACCTTCGATGGTTTATGTAAAACTAGTTTAGTAAAAATATTTATAAACTAGATAAAACAAAAATAAATTAACGCGATAATTCAATCAAATGAATCTGACAAATGAAAATGTCAAAATGTATCTGCAAAATATTTTTTTAATCAAATGTGCTCGTCGTTTATTATATTTAATATTTATACAATATTTAATACATGTACAATGTGAATTCATACAAATAAAAATTCTTAAATAATTTTCAAACCATATAAATGCGTGCAAAAAATAACGAACAATTCAAAATCCAGTAAATTAACTTGCATTATAACGGTAAAATAAATTTAAAAATTGAAATAATATACAATGGCGCGAAATAAATTATATTTTAAAAATGTTTACAGACTATGACTCACCAATGTTTTCGTAATTTTTTTTTAGAAAAACAATCGTAGAACAAGAATTAACACGTGACGGCGCCAATGAAAGGTGCGGAAGAAAAAAAGAAAAAACGAAATTTATAGTGATGGTTAAAGAATAATTATTCTTGGGAAAGTTGCCAGAAGATATGGGTAATGTGCATGGACTAACTAAAAAGCACAGTCATGAGTGGTGCCAACAACTTGACTCGAAGCTGCTAAAGCTACTGTGCTGGTGGTCGCCGCAGCCGCCGCCGCCAGGACCCACCGAAGGCGCAATCAGTGTTGCCAAACGCCCCCGAGACACGTTGTTATTTTGACCATACCATGGAATTGTAAAGGTATTGCCCGATAATAATTAATAGCGCTACGTATAATCGCACTTATACAATGTTCTCCTAATATTATTTCACCGTCGCATAATACTTCATTAATCATATAATAAAAATAACCTATGTGCATTTACTTAGCAATTAGTGTCTGATGTTTATGGTAACATTAAAATCTAAAATAATAGCTAGGAAAACAACATTAACACATCGATTTAATTGCTAATTAATTTTTAAGCACCTGCATGGGGTCCCGTTAAAACTTGAATTAATAAATAATTGGTGGCTAGGACCGTATTTATGTTTTCAGCATCTCAATAAATTTAGAAAATACCACCTTTTTTAAGAGCATGAAAATTGATTTAAGAAAATATTACAGGTTAATTAATTAAATGTTATCCAAAATATTACTATTTTACTCAATGCAGTCAAATTAAATTCTATATGCGTCACCGGAATACAATTTAAATTTAAAAAAGTCCATAAAATACTAAATTATATTACGCTTGATATATTAATTAACTTCGACTTTTTAAATTGTTCTAATTTTCTTCTATAAATCTAAAATACAATAATAAAAAACCGTGTTTACATTCGATTATATTATTTTATTCGACTTTAGTAAATATTCTATACTTACAATTATATCACTTCATGAAATGTAAATGTAAAACAAATAATTGTCAACTTATAGTATGCACTTATGTTATTGTAGTTGATGCTTAATCAACTTAAAAAATATACATCGCAAAAATTACCGAAAATTCTTTAACCCTTAAAATTGCTGTACTTTTACAACATTTTTAAAAAATGATAATATATCAGTATATTTGTATGACGTTGACTATTTATCATTTTATAAGCAAACTAAACAACTATATTTACAGAACCAGTTTGAAATCAAATAATAAATACTGGAGGGAACAGTGTAAACAATTTTAACATTTAACTCACTGTCAACATTTTTTTTTTTTTAATTAAAAAAAAAATCATGCATTTAAGGGTAAAAAAGTCATGAAAAATGTGTACTGAAACATATTATGTTTCGATTTTATTCATTACTCTTCAGTCTTCTAAAACAATATCGTCTTAATCACTTTAAATTATGCCCGTAAATATTCAAGAAATTTTAATAAATTCCAAACATTTGAAGGTCCATTTAAAAACCATGCATTATAACTGGCACGTATAAGTACTTAAATGTATTCAAATTTCAGATAGATTATGATACTGCTATAATTATTTTAAATTTGAAAATCCTCACGTCATAGAATGTCACTTATTATATATTTTTATAATATTGTATATTTTATGGTTATTGTTACTATTTTTAACGCTTATGATTATACCATACCTAATTAGTACAGGTAGAATATTTTTCGTCATAAAAAAAAATGCAAATTGACTTTGTAAAGAAAACTATTCAACAAAAATCGGAAAAGACATTTGCCTTATGATAATTGACTTCTATCTTAAATAAATATTTTCAAAAAAAGGGTTGGTAAATCATACAAGCAGGATATTATGCAGTAAATGTAATTATTATAATTTTGTATTTATTTTTTATTTTTCACTGTATACTTGAATTTTATAATTAATGAATAGTTTAACATTTCTATAGTTCAATATGAGATATAACAAAAAATAAAAACAATAACTCATACTTATAAAATTATATTAGTAACCATAATATAGTTATAAATACATAATACATAAATTATACATTGAACATGATAAATATGTACGAAGAAACTCTTGTCTGTTAAATTGTTATACTCGTTCGTTTTCGTGTATCAACTCGTGCTGAGCGACGGTGCCTCTTGCTTAATTAATACTGTAAATGCACAACAGTGTAATATAAAATACATTTTATTCAGTAAAATATATCAACAGACATATTTTTATTCATTTAACAGTTTAACACAAAAATGATATGAAGGCATTTTTTTAATTAAATACATCACTTTTTTATGGATCTGTTGTAATAATGAAGTTGAAACAACTAAAATAAACAAATCATTAAAATTTAATTGTAGGTAAACCATAGTTTCTAACAATATGGCGTACCTATTCGTGAAACGAGTGTAATATTATATAGTATATGAAATTTGATGATATAATCATGTTTAAAAATATAATTACATTTTTAAATATTATATATCGCAGACATATGAATTATTTATTATTACAAAAAAGAATAAACATAAAGAACACTACTAAATTGTTTCATTATTTTTATAAGCAGTAATGTAAAATTACAGCTAGGCTACAGCTCAAAAAATCGAGGAAAAATAGAATTCTATATTGTAGGATACACGCATCAAAAATGTGCAAGCAAAAGTTTTAGGTTAGATATGGTTTAAAATTTGATTACCTGTATACGTTGCTATGTAATAGATGATGTATACTTGAAGTCTTGAAAGTTAAAAACAAAAAAAATCTTGAAATATTTAAAGTTTAAATTTAATTTTAATACAAAATTATACTTATACTCGTAACTTGTAAAAACATACTTTATTTAAAAACACTTACAATTTAGTGATAGTTTGAAACCCCTTGGAATGAACTGAGACTACATAATATATGATTTATAATTAAATGAAATGCATACATTACAATTTTTCGATTAATTTTGTATATTATGAACGCTTGAATAGGGCAAAACGATTGTTATTCTGGATGACAGACGACAGCGCGCATATTAATTTAAGTCCATACAGGAATAATTATTTTCAGGCTCGTTCTTATTACATATATATATATATATATATATATTATTTATCGTTTCCATAATTCAAACAGCTGAAATAATAATTATTTACAATTAAAACAGTTCTGCAGCAGTAAGTTTTCAAATTTAAATGACGTCAACAGTTTCATATACACTGAGTACAGTGTGACAGTTGCAGTGTTCATATTAATAATATAGACCGGGCAGAAATAATGGGTATATTTTTCAAATAGGTTCATACGATACAGTGCATAAATACGAGTCGACAACCATACACAGTGGCGTAATTTACAAAAATCTACCATATCTTCACCTCAACGTTTTTGACTAAAAAATATTGTCATAATCCCGTTCCGACCCTAACAATAGAAGACACGGTACGTCGGTAATTCTGACATAAACCAACGTATATTTTGTCGTTAAGTAATTGCGCTTGAATTTAGAGTGCGTATGTGTGTTTAATAGGATAAATGTATACCAGGACAATATATATATATATATATATATATATATTTTTATACGACTGTCAACAAACCACCGTCGTCGTTGTCGTCGGTGGCGGCGCGTCGGCTCAACAGTAAAGGCAAATCGCCACAATGACCGCCGCCGTGATGTTTCGGTAAAGTTCGTCTGCCGAAGGCTTTCGGACTCGGCAACAAAACACATAGTTTCCGGACAACTGTTTTCGCGGCATTTAACGTATGGACACCATAGACAAGGTACAGTGAACGCAAATGTTTACCTTGAAATGGGACAAAAGGAAACAATATATTGCGATTCGCGAGACACTTTACCGGTCGAGACAGTGACCAATAGTGTACCCCAGCCCCGAAACGTATAGATATTAACTGCATGGTATCATGCGGACCGTAAACCAATGGCGAAATTGATTGGAAGTAATGTGACGGTCGTTACCCTCTTAGGAATTTTTTTTTACCTATTCTTTCTGAAACAATAATAATGATGAATATGCTCATAAAATTTAGTTATCGTTGTACAATACGTTATTTATAGTCAACATTTCTTCCTCCCCTGTTTAAAGAATAAAGACTCCTCGCATAGGTTTTAAACACCTGTGATAACAATTAACTCCCCTTTAAGGCTTTAAATGATCTTCAGATCTTCCATAGCCGTAAATTATATTTTAGTATAAATATTCGAATAAATTCTCAACTTAAATACTGCTCTAAGTGAGGTATAACACCGAAGTATTATCTCTGAACTATTTCGGCTATCATTGTTTGAGTATTTAATGCAAATAATCTTACAGAATATCAAACGCATTTATTGACGTACTAATTTATAATTAATAGAAAAACTATCTGATAGGTTAAAAAATAGATTTATTTTCAATTCTTTAATTTCTCAAATTAAGTGATACCTAAATATGTCGAAATTTCTTTAAACGAGCTCTACAGTAAACATATTTCCACCCGGTTTTTAAATAATCAATGCTTGATCTACACGCAATAGCCATAAATACTCTATAGTCTACATAGTTATTATTGGGTACATGACTGAAATGATTTTGCGAAATTTCAAGGGAGTTGATTTAATGAACACGTAAATTTCGATGCTGTTACAAAAATTAAAAAAACCTTAAAGTACCCAATTATTTATAACCTATAATAATATATCATAACGTGTATGCTTAGCACGAGGCCATTGAAGAAGTACTTCTTTGAGAGCACATTTGTTATTATGAATAAAATATGAATATATCATGTTTGAAACCTCAAGACGATATAAATACGCAACGTTTAATTCTGCAATTGGTTGAGAATGATAAAAATGTCTATCGATTCAGAAAAAAAAATATTAAAGGGTATAAGAAATGCATGGCAAAAAACATGTGTGTATACATATATTATAATTCATATACATATATTTTATAATATGAAATGTGCCCCGCGCTGAATCTATCTATTAACTATCCACAGCGGAGATCTCATAATTATTATGAGCTAATTGATGTCTCAGACGTATTAAAAAAATACATCTTATTTGAAATATATAATGCACTCAAAATAATAACTAATCAAAGTTAAATAATATGCAATTAAAATAAAATGTTGGTTTTGTTTATAGTTTAGTTTGGTTATTATATTATTATACTTCTATATCGAATTAAAAAACATAATATAATAGTTCAAGTTAGGATTTTGCTTTTATTTTCAAAATGTATATTATTGATTTATACATTTGTTTTATGAAATATGAAGAAATAATCAAACACTAGAGGTATAAATCATCATTAATAAGTAATAACCTTGTGAATGAAATATGCAAACACCACTAATGTAGAAAAAAAATGTTAGCTGCTTTGGTATAGTAAAACAATATATACTGCATAATACATAATACATGCTACATCAATAATGTATGACATAAAAAAAATTTAATCAATAAGATTATTAGGTAATTGTATTTAATATCAACTATTTGTAAACAATATTTTGATAAATTCAACATATTATATTTGTTTAGATTAAAATATAAATTGTGTGTATGTGTGTGTGTGTGTGTGTTATGACAAAAAATTCTAAGGAAAAACGTGTATGTAAAACTTGTATGTACACAATAAAAATATTATAACCAGTGGCCATTAAATACTTTCATGAGCAGTGGGCCTAGTAATGTTTAGTGTTGAATGCATTATTTGTAGGTATGCAATTTACATAAATCGAAAAAAGATACTAGATGATCAATCAAAATTATAGTTGGTATTTTCTATCTTCACAAACAAACAGTGTATTCTCGACTTTTTTTGACGCATTTATACATTAGCAATATTACAATACATTTGGTATTCCAATGTTGACAAATCAATTGTAGTTGAATTTGAATAATTTAAACAAAACAATAAAACATATTTTCAATTTATTTTTAGAATGAAATGATTGATTTTAATAATAAAATAATTTCAAAAACCAGTGATCATTAAACCATACATTTTCAAAATTTTACACTTCTATAAAATAAATGTGATTTTATTATTTTTATCTCAATCAACAATACTCATACATAAACTTGACAAAACTTCCAACAAAAATTTGATCATTTTTAAACTTAATATAACATTTGGAAAACACCTCGTTTTTTAAACAGTTTTTGGTAATGCAATGTTTAATTCTAGATTTTAAAAACAGAAGTTTTAAAGAGTCCTTACTAATATTATATTTTACTAATGATACTCAAAAATCTTAAATTATAAATTGTAATAAAGTTATAACTTATAAATAATACGAGAAGTTTTTTTATTGGAGTTTAAAGTTAAAGTTAAAGAATTTTAATTCTTGTATATTACATAGCTAAAATTCCACTTGGAATAGCTGGAGTAAAGTAATGATTTATCTTTTTTTGTTTTAATTAAATACACCCGACACCAATAATCTGTCTGAGTAGCAAAATTACAAAGAACCAACTTCCACCTTCTTTATCTTACCAGCTTTTTAAAATTATTTTTTACTGATGTTTATTTAGCAATATTAGCATGTATCAATCAAATTTTTCATTTAAATATTCCATTAGATATTTTTTCTTATGTAGATAAAACAATTTGAAAACCTTTTCTGGAAAAGGATTAAAGTTTTAGAAAAGAGAAATAAAAATAAACTAGAATACATGTGTTTAAATACATGAATTTAAAGGAAAATACTATTTGTATTGATTATATTAATTAACGATAAATCATAATAAATTATAATAAAACTGTGTATTTTACTAACCTAACTACTTAATATGTTGGTTTCAAATTGCACGTAAAATCGATCAACAATTGTATAAATGGGTTTCATCACATTTGAAGCAATAAACTTATTTCTGGAATCGTATTATTTAAAACGTATAAATAATCTATTGCGATTTCACGGCATATTGAATAATGACAACAATTAAAACGTTTATTATGTAATAAATATATGCCAAAAACTAAATTTCATGGAGGCTCCGGTTAATATATAATAGGAGCCCCCTTAATCATCGCTATATAATACTATATAAAAGCGATCGTTTTTATAATTTTTTTATTTTAATCGGCACTGGTTAGTTGGTCTACTATTTTACGCAATAATTATCGCAAGATAATGTTAGTGGATGACACACCCAAAATAATTTAATGTAATTCTTCTCACTATATTTTTAAATTTATACGTAGTTTTTGTAAAACTCAAAAACAGTAAAAAACAAGAAAAATCAAGCGTGATGTAAATGCAACACTTTATCCTTGGATAAATACATACGTCTTTTAATCATTGCCCCTTTATGAATAAACTTAAAGATTTCCCTTTTTACTCTATTTGTACATTTAAATATCTACTTTCTAAATATATACATTTAAAATGTTTGAAATGCGATTATAAAACGCTTTTAGCTTTGAAGTTTTGCAAACACACTTTAGTAATGTAAAAATAATTTTAACTCTAACACCAAGAATGGTCAATATGTTAATTTCCATCAAAAACTATGTAGATTTGTGTATAAATATTATTGTTATCCTAAGGACTCTGTTTTATTCAAAGAATAATATTGAAAAAGGCAAGCCAATTTTAACACTGTTGTCACTATTATTGGAATAAACAAGTAACGTCAATAAATTTAAAGAAAAACATATGGGTATACCTAAACAGAGATAACACAAATACACATTCTTCCGCAAAGATATTGCATGAGTGCAACTAAAAATAATAGTCACACAAGCTGGTTAAACTTGTACATCTACATTATTGTTTAGAATAAGAGTTTTTTTTTTTACGTGTTATTAAAATTCTTCGAGGTGAAGATAAATTGTAGACTTGTGCTTTTAACTTATGTTAATTTATTCACCGAGATAATGTTAGAGTCGGACTTTACTACTTCAGTGGTTGTATGCATACATTTTTTAGGTTAACGATTTGTACTTATCTCGTAGATTTTTGTTTGAATGGAAAGATAATATCCGATTTATGCGTTTTAATAAATTACATAATGTAAATATTCTTACCCTAGAGACTTTATTATTACCCATAAAAATTTCAAGTACAAAGTCCTAGGTACATTACATACATAATATTAACAAAGCGCGTAAAAAATAGTCACAAGACTACGTTACAATTTTTATTGGATCACTTTTTATTTTGTTTTTACAATAAATCTTTTACTCAAAAACGCGGGAAAATACAGCACAAAATAACTACAGATGCCACATTATTATATGCGCATGATAGCAACAATTTTTTATAAATTTGTTTATTACCTACCTACTTATAATATTATGATAGTACGTTAATATAACTTATATAGAATCGAATGAAAAATCTACACATTAATTACATACTTGGATTTAAACTTAAATAAAAGTGCAGGTATATAATTTCTACTCTTCTTTAATTTAAACTCAAATTTTTTTTTATAAATAAAACATTTTTTTTTCGAAATCCTTACTTACTGTCATTATCTTAGAAGACTAAAAATAAATATCAATATACGAAATAATTTCCATTCAATACCTCATTATTCCATAATCTTTTTATCGCACTTTAACCTGCTCATAACCTTTTGTACTTTTTACGTCATTTTTTTTTTTTTTTTTTTTTAATGGATCATTCTACTTATAAAATCCACTTAAAGTTTTGAATATCCTCAAAAAACTTTATAATGATACCGTTAATTACGCCTATATTTACTATATGATAGTACACTATAATAATTATTATAACCAAATGTTTAAAGCATACATTTTACTTTTTAGTATATTTTCCATAGCTAGGAATGTTTTCGACAAATATATTATACACGTTGAATTTTTATAAAACATTTTAATACGTACGCGTAAGTATAATAATATGGCATACACATTTTATATTCGACGATATTAAGTCAGGATTATCATATGAATTAACTCGAAATACATTTTATGGTGAGTAGTACATAATGTAAATTTGGAGTTTTTGAACTAAAAATGTCTTTGAAATGTTTATTATCTATATTGAGAGAGAGTGTGTGTGTGTGTGTGTGTGTGTGTGTGTGTGTGTGTGTGTGTGTGTGTGTGTGTGTGTGTGTGTGTGTGTGTGTGTGTGTGTGTGTGTATCTTTTTCATGGGATATTTACGTCAACAATTTTTCCGGTCAAAACGGAATATCCCAAGTAAATAAATTATGGATACTTTTTCTAGTCACTTTTATAGTTTTATTATACGTGATATCGTCGTGACCGCGTGTTATCGGGCTCTGTAAAAAGTTTTTTGAGAATAATTTCTGTAAAACTGACCGATTAAACGTCTACAACAATGATACACTGCCTGTGCAGTGCATCTAGTCATATGATTTTTCTGTGACACGAATCTCCCACGAATCGACCTCACCACTTTGAGTTTTTTAGCACACCAATGGTTTCTCTACAGTCTACGTTAATCAAATAATAGGTGATCGGGAAATATTATAAGCGGTGACGGCGAAATTGATAGTAACTGACTCTACGCTTTCAAATCACGTAACTTCATCAACACACAACGCCTGCTGAGCAGTTCACTACAACGGGCGTATTCTAAAGGTATTTATAATAGTGGTGTATCTAAGGGGAGGACAAAAGCGAAAGTTTCCTCACTCAAAGCACCCGTACACGGTTATTTTATGAAGTTATCAACGATCTTTGACCTTTGAGCATTATATATACATATTTTACATATTTTAATATCATCAATAAAACAGATACATAGTATTACGACAATACAATACCATATTATGAATAAACTGTATGAAAGTATATGTATTTCCGAGGCACCCTTTGAAGTATCGCGATATTTACATTGGTTATAGGTAGGTATTTATAAATTGCATTAATTTCACATACATTATTTATGTTAATTAATCGGAAAGTCAATACTTTACTCTGATTTAACAAATGATGCAGATATTATAGTGCAATTTTTTAAAATTAATTTATGGCTATTATATATTTATAGTCTGTATTTTACCAAAGTCTGAAAACCCCAATTTCAATGAGACTTTGGCATTTACAAATACAGAAAATCGTACAGTTTTCACACCTTTTATTAAATATACCTACCTACACCTAGCTAATTTAGTAACATTGTAACAAGCTGAGAACACACTACCTACTCGTTGGTATATTTTATGTTATATTTTTCAATTTCTTTTTATGGTTGTTTAAAATGTTACTCTCAAATTGCTAATTATTCATATAGTAAAAACATATTTTAAAAAAAGTCATACGATTTCCAACGAGTGGTGTGCTCTTTATTACTCATAGGATTACGCTATCTATTAAAGTAAAAAATCTGTATTATCGATATTTTCATCTTTTTGAAAACATAAATTGCCCTCATTCATTGAAAATTCAACCGCTTTCAATTTTTTTTTTTTTTTTAAATTATTTTAAATAAGTTGGTTACTCGGCAAAATAGCTATTTTCATATTTAAAAAGCCGATAAGATAATGGTGGTGGAAGTTCGTCCTTCGTCGCTTCGCTCCTCGGACAAGATAATGGTGAGGAGTGTATAGCACTTTCTATCATGGGATCACCTAGTTTACGATAGTTTAGTTGTATGGTACTTTACATTTGAATGCAATGATAAATCATTGTAAGTTAAGTACAGGATACAGTAGTTGGGTGGGATACACGAGATGCATTGCTAGATTAGGCATTATTGGATAGATTTTGGAATTATTTTATATTATAAAAAAAAAAAACGATTCTGAACGAAGATGAAGATGTCAGCCTTAAATAGTAATACATATTTTATTTTAATATCCTAGATTGGGTTAAATTTACATTTGTCTATTCATGTGACTTCTGCTCGTGAGCATTGGACAAACCAGGATGTGCATAGATAGGGCGTAGGTAAATACCATATTATTTGCCTAAATGCACTATCGTGACGGTACCACCCGACCCCGCCGTTCATATATGCTGAATGCTCCGTGGCTACGTCTATTTAAATATTAATAATTAATAATAATATATAAAATCCGCATGTTTATGGAACTGATACACACATTAAAATAACTGGAAATTGGAAGTTAGTAACGTTCTATTCAACCATGTAAAGGTACACCTTGTGTTTACAATCTACCAATATTTTGTATAGAACAGCTGTCAGCTACTGATTATATTATAATAAACTTAATCTATTTAATTATCTTTATCAGCTGTGATATTACATAATATTTTCATTTCTTATCTTTGAATACAAAAATTTTTATACATTTTCAACTACAAAATAATTTGCAAATATTCGTGATTTTGACAAATTTTGTCGATTTTTGAACTTCAACTGCTTATAAAAAAAAATTGTGCCTATGTATTTGAATAATTTTTGAATCACTCTTAGATCAACTTATTCAAAACCTTCTATTAAATTTTCAAGCGATTTGGTAGGGCCAAAAAATTGTTATCGACTTTTATACAAAAAAATCTAAGAAAAATCGAATTATTCAAATGCCTATAAATAGCTAAAAAATAAACGAAATATTTTGAAAATACAACTATGTAAAGAAAATGCCTATTTAAACATTTTGTAAAAGTTTTAAGTTTCTACGACCTATACTTTTTGAATAAGAACAAATATCAAAAATCAATGATGCCTAAATTGTTATTTTACGCGATTATGTGAAAAAATTGTAATTTCAAACACTCATAAAAATTTTTGATTTTATTCCAGTGCAAATTTTTTTACAGATAATTGAAGGAAAACGTATGTCAAACTTTGTACCGAATTTACAATTCTTAGTTTTGAATACTTAAAATTTTATGAATTTTCAACTGCAAAATAACTTCAAATTTTCGCAATTTTTACATATTTCGTATAAATTGGAACTTTGAGCACTTATAAAAAAAAATTGTGACTTACGATTTAGGATTTTTTTTTATCAGTTATGGAACAACTTATAAGAAACCTTGTATTAAATTTTCAAGATTTTCTGGAAAAAAAAAAAATTTTATCGTTATTTTAAAAAAAAATACTTAAAAAAATTGAAAATTTCAATTGTCTATAATTAGCTCAATAAAAGTCAAAATACTTTGAAAATTTAACGGTGTATAGAGAACGCTAATCTTAACATTTGGTGAAAATTTCAAGTATTTACATCGATTAGTTTTTGAGTTATAGCAAAATAAAAAATTTGATTTTGTCGAAAACTGGTTTTGCGTAAAATATACCGTTTTTCCCGAATTTTTTAAGGGTTTTTCCCGGCGCGTTAAAAAAATATTGAAAATTTTTAACTTTTGACCCCCCAAAGTACCAACTAGATTCACTTTCCTTTCAGAAAAGTTGCTATATAAGGCAATCGAAGCATTTTTACTGCCCCAAATCGTGTCGACAGACACAAAAATAAATAAATAAATAAATACAAAAAAAAAAAAAAAAAAACACATCATTGTAAAATCAATACATTCTTCACTCCGTTCAGAATCTAAAAAAAAAACTTTTTAAACCTTAGGTATCAAATTTTTTTTGTCGGGCAATGGAAAGAGGGGGTTATTAGACATATTAAATTATAACAAAGGATAAATTGCGCAACAATAGCAACGTTATATTTCGAATAATAATTAGAGCTACGGACTTCTCCGATGAATTAACATACAGACATACAGTATACTATAATAATAACATCGAGATGGACCTCTACTCTTTACAGGAGTGTAGTTCCCGGGCCGAATTATTACGACCTTAATCCACATGTCCCCCGGCCCTACCAGCTACCCCCTGGAGGAGGATTTTTTGATTGAGGAACACGACACACGCACGCACACGGACGGACCAATATATACGTATATATATATATTATATATACGTGTATGTGTGTGCGTCGCTTATCGACACGCCAAAGTTTATCCAACTATTAAACCGACCGCCGTTTATTATGCAACACCCACGCCGCCGCGCGAGAAGTTTTCATTTGAATACGCGCACATTTATTACTGCCGTGGCGGCGAAATACGTCAAAACACTCGGCCAAGTCTCGGACGAACGCCGCGGCGTTCGAAACTTTCGTCGCGCCACCGCACACCTGTATCGCGACAACGGTGTACAATGACGCGGTGCAATACATAGGTGCGGGTAGGTACACGCGAAACGGCGCGTAGCCGGAATCACTCGTCCGGAATGTTTGCCGCGGGTCGAGTGTGCACACAGGTGTAGTGTGTGTGTGTGTGTGTGTGTGTGTGTGTGTGTGTGTGTGTGTGTGTGTGTGTGTGTGTGTGTGTGTGTGTGTGTGTGTGTGTGTGTGTGGGTGTACGCCGCACGGCAGTCGTGATAATAAACGCGCGTATATGGATATCGACCCGCGACCGAACAGGACGGAACGTGCAGAGGAGTGGCCGTATCGTATACACACCGGTCTTGTACACTCGAGCGTATATAAATATAGCAGCTGTTGTGCACGCGTTTTGCACTTTTCCGCCGGCCGCGCGCTCAGATTCGTCTGTATACATATTTGTAATTTCGGAACACCGGGGCATGTGAAAAAACGTCAACCCTTTTTTTTTCGTGGGAAAGGGAGAGGCCGATTTAAAAATTCCGAAAATATTCCAGTACAAAAACTTACGTGTATAGAATGGATTTGAGAGAAAACAGCAAATAATCTATGACACTATCTGACCTGAGAACATATCCCACGTAATTGTTAGGTATATAATTTTAATCGATGTAGTCGGTATCGTATTTATAGACAATATAAAAGTATTATTCACTGCGTACTACTTTCAGTAATATGATTAAAATTTATGCGCATGTGGGTGCCATTGTACCAGCGTATAGCAGGTACTAAAATAAACTTGGGCAATTAAAATTTTCAAACGTCCTACGATTATCGACTGATATTTAATACCATAGACATAAAAAACAATGTACGCTATGTATCATAAACCATAAAATCACCCCAAAGTTTCGCCCAGGGGAGGCGATTACCCATCGTGCCCCCTCCCTTAAATAAGAGGCTGAACTGAACAGTGTCGACCGAGTGCCGTTCGCAACACCGACTTCTCTTATTGTATCCATCCTTTTCTATAAAACCATTAGTTTATCACCGTCTTTTCCCATACTGCCCGTTACGGTACGGATTTCAAAGCCTATATCTATCAAAACCGTACAGACATTGCGTTTAGTTTTCACCGTCCGACAACGGATTCGTGGGCCTTGGTAGGTACGGTTAGGGATATATGGTATATACGGCGTCCCGATATATGGAGGCGAACATTCGTTGCTGCAGGCCGGTTTTGATCTCGACCACCTTAAATTATAATTTCCGCAGTCCGCGTCAACACAACGCGATGACGCGTATGTACATGTTAACCGTGAAATTCATCGACACGGTGCTTAACAATTCTGTGCGATTTAGTCTCATAATCTATTATACCCGTGTCCCGTAAATAATTCCGTCAGAAAGTATTTACCTACTAGCGCGATCAAGGAAAATCGTCTTTATGATTAACAGAAAAATTAAAAAAACGCCAAAGTACAGATCGTGTAACGCAGACCAAACGTGCGTCGTTCGAAATAGGGAGGCAAAAGCCTACCCAGATGGTAGATACCACAAAACAATATGCTAATACTTCCTCACGGGTAATGAGGCGCCTGCGAGGCTATAGACACCGTGCATCAAATGGAAAACTTCGTGCTCTAGTGGTGACCGCACGCACTTTTTGTGTATAAAAATGTTAATAAAATATTCAATAAAATACATGTTGTTTGGATGTACATGCATTTTAAATATACCATTTTAAGTAATTTAAACATCTATCTAATTGGTATTTACCACGATTATAATCATTAGTAGTGATATTTATCAATGTGTTGATAATAGCTGATTAATGAAAATATCAAAAGCAATTATCAACCATTATACTGGGTGGTCAAGAAAAGGCGGACACATTTCAAAATTCTGACAAATTGTTAAATTTAGTAATATGGGGTTGAAAGTAAAAAGCATGTGTAGAGGAACATAGTAATTTTAGATTCTGAGTGAAGCGAAGGATCTTATGGTTTTACAATGATGTTTATTTTTTTTTAGATTCTGAGTAAAGCGAAGGATCTTATGGTTTTACAATGATGTTTATTTTTTATTTTTTTTTTTTCTGTAAACACATTTCGTATAGAAATCCTTGTCCAAAAGTTTCGTCCAGCAACTTTTTAGATTCGAAATTGAACTGAGATGGTACTTTAAAAAGGTCATTTTTCCAAAATCTCCATAGTTTTTCCAGCAATCAAGAATAACGATCGAAAAACTGAGTAAAAACGGTAAAATCTGTAAAAATCCGCCGTAAACGAGATTTTCACTGTTCAGATTTTAGGTATTTAGTCATAAATCGAAAAGTATTGAAGCTAGAAACTTGAAAATGTTATCCAATATCCTATACATACTTTTTTATATTGGACAACATTTTCAGAACAATTATAGCACTTTTGACTTAAATATAGAACTTTTAATTTACCAAATTGTTTGAAAGTTTTTATGTAATATAATATTAAATATTTGACAAAAAGTTCTGAAAATTTAATATGACCTTACTCATATACCTACCTAATTATCCTAACAAAAATTCAAAAATCGTGACTCAGGATTTTTTTTTATACACACTTTAATAAATAATTATACGATTTTTTACGATATTGGTTGATTTCTTTTAAGTTTATTTCTAATGAAATATTGAGTATTTGTTAGAAAGTTCTGAAATTTAATACAAGTTTACTCTTATACTAAACTACCAATACCGAAAAAATATCAATAATCGTGACTCAAGATTTTTTTTTCAAGCATTTAAGTAAATGATTATCACGATTTTTACAGAATAAACTGGTTTTTTAATTTGTTTTGATTGTTCGATTGAAAATTTTTAATATTTGTTAAAAAGCTCTGAAATATTAAAATGACCTTACTTAAATAATTATACTTTCTTAAATATTCTAAAAAAAAATTGGAATATCGAATACTTGGCATCAAATAAATTAATGTTTAAGTAGAAATAGCCCGGCACCCGTCAAATTTTATATTTTTATTAGAAGAAATTTATTGAACAATTCAAAATTTGAGCAGAGGTTCCCCGGCGCCCGATGGCCAAGTGATTTTAGTTTTAAAGAAATATTTTCCAAAAAAATAAAAATTTAACAAGAAGTTCTCCGGCAACCGAGAAATTTTTGATTTTAATCATAAGAAATTTATTTGAACACTTAAAAATTTAAGCAGAGGTTCCCCGGCGCCCGAGGGCCAATTGATTTTAGTTTTAAAGAAATATTTTCCAAAAAAATAAAAACTAGACAAGAAGTTCTCCGACACCCGAGGCCTTTTTGATTTTTATTGTTATGAATTTATTTGAACAATTCATAATTTGAGCAGAGGTTCCCCGGCACCCGAGGGCAAATTGATTTCAGTTTTAAAGTAACATTTTCCAAAAAAAAATAAAAAATTAGATAAGAAGAACCCCGGCACCCGAGGGCATTTGGATTTTAATTATTCGGAAAAATATTTAAAATAATAAAAAGTGATTGAATTATCCTTGGCACCAAATAAATGAATGTATGAGAAGAAATATAACGGTACCCAAGGAATTTTTGATATTTATTATAAGGTATTAATTTAAACAATTAAAATTTTGAGCAGAGGTTCCCCGGCGCCCGAGGGCCAATTGATTTTAGTTTTAAAGAAATAATTTCTTAATAATTTGAAATTATACAAGATATTCCCCGGCGCCCGAGGGCCAATTGATTTTAGTTTTAAAGTAACATTTTCCAAAAAAATAAAAATTAGACAAGAATTTTCCAGGCACCGGAGGGCTTTACGATTTTAATTATAAGGAATATATTTGAACAATTAAAAATTTGAGCAGAGGTTCCACGGCGACCGAGGGCAACTTGATTTTAGTTTGAAAGAAATGATTTCTAAAAAATTAGGAATTTGAAACAAGATATTCCCCGGCTACCGATAGCTTTTTCATTTTAATTATTCAGAAATATGTTTTAAATAATTAAATTGAGTGAAATATACTTGGAACCAAGGAATATAAATAATGATTTACAAATTTTAATAACTTAAAGTGTGAGTAGAAATATCACGGCACCCGAGGGATATTTGATTTTAATTATTCAGAATTTATTTAAAAAATTTAAAATTTGAGCAAAGGTTCCCTGGCATCAAAGGGCCAATGATAAGAATTATTCTGAAAAACTTTCCAAAAAATGTAAAATTAGACAAGAATTTCCCCGGCACCCAAAGGCTTTTTGATTTCAATTATTCAGAAATATATTTTAAATAATAAAAAGTGATTGAATTATCCTTGGCACCAAAGAAATGAATGATTGAGAAGAAATATAACGGTACCCAAGAAATTTTTGATATTTATTTTAAGGAATTAATTTTAACACTTAAAAATTTGAGCAGAGGTTCCTCGGCGCCCGAGGGCCACTTGATTTTAGTTTTAAAGAAATGATTTCTTAAAAATTTGAAATTAGACAAGATATTCCCCGGCAACCAAGGGCTTTTTCATTTTAATTATTCAGAAATATGTTTACAATCATTGAATTGAGCGAAATATACCTGGAACCAAATGTAACGAAATATACCTGGAAATAAATATTGATTTATAAATTTAAATAAATTAGAGTTTGATTAGAAATAGCATGGCACCCCAGCGATATTTGATTTTTATTATTAGGAATTAATTTAAAAAATTTTAAATTTGAGCAAACGTTCCCTGGCACCAAATGGCCAATGTTTCCGAGGGCCAATTGATTTTAGATTTAAAGGAATATTTACAAAAAAATTAAATATTAGACTAGAGGTTCCTCAGCAACTAAGGGCTAATTGATTTTAGTTATTCAGAAATATTATTAAAATAATAAAAAGTGAATGAAATATCCTTGCCACCTAATAAATTAATGTTTGAGAAGAAATATAACGGCACCCAAGGAATTTTTAATATTTATTATAAGGAATTTATTTAAACAATTAAAATTTGAGCAGAGGTTCCCAGGCGCCCGAGGGCGAATTGATTTTAGTTTAAAAGAAAAATTTTCCAAAAAATTAAAAATTAGGCTAGAAGTTCTGCGGCACCCGAGGGCTTTTTGATTTTAACTATCAGAAACATTTTTAAAATAATTAAAAAGTGAGTGGACTATCCTTAGTACCAAGTGATTTAAATAATGATTTATAAATTTAATAAATAAAAGTGTGAGTAGAAAATAGAAATAGCCTGACAGCCGAGGGATTTTTATTTTTCTGATAAGGAATTTATTAAAACAATTAAAAATTTGAGCAAAGGTTCCCCGGCGCCCGAGTGCCAATTGATTTTAGTTTAAAAAAAATTATTTCCAAATAATTATAAATAAAACAAGAGCTTCGCAGGGAACCGAGGGCCAAGTGTTTTTACTCATTATGAAATATTTATCAAAAATTAAAAATTTTAGAATAGGTTCTCCGGCAACCGAGGGCTCTTTGATTTCAATCATCGGAAATATATTTAATATGATTAAAAAGTGAGCGGACTATCCTTAGTACCAATTGATATAAATAATGATTTATAAATTTAAATTAATTAAATTTTGAGTAGAAATAGCCCGGCACCCGAGGGATTTTTGATTTTTATTATATGGAATTTATTAATCAATTAAAAATTTGAGCAGAGGTTCCCCGACGCCCGAGGGCCAATTGATTTTAGTTTTAATAAAAAGAAATATTTTTCAAAAAATAAAAAAATAGGACAAGAGGTTCTCCAGCAACTGGGGCCTTTTTGAATTTAAATATCAGAAATATATTTAATATAGTCAAAAAGTGGGAAGACCATCCTTGGCACCAGTTGATAAAAATAATGATTTATAAATTTAAATAAATTAATATTTGAGTATAAATAGCCCGGCACCGAGGGCTTTTTGATTTTAATTATAGGAAATATGTTTAAAAAATTAAAAATGTGAGCAGAGGTTCCCGGCGCCCGATGGCCTATTTATTTGACTTTTTTTGGAATATTTTCAAAAAATTAAAATTTTGAGCAGGGGTTCCCCGGCAACCGAAGGTTGTTGGATTTTTTTTTATCAGAAATATATTTTAAATAAATATAAAGTGAGCAGACCATCCCTGGCAACAAGTGTTTTACTTATTATGAAATCTTTTCCAAAAAATTAAAAATATGACAAGAGGTTCCCCGGCACCCGAGGACCAAGTGATTTTACATATTAAAAAATCAATTCCAAAAAATTAAAATTTGACTGAAAGTATCTGTATGTCATAAATTTAAAATTTGAAAAATGCTTCCCCTGCAACCGAAGTCTAAGTGATTCAAAACATTATGAAATATATTTTAAAATTTAAATTTAACCTGGAGGAATATATTGTTTCTGCATTTGACAATAATACACACACACACACGCACACACGCACGCACTCGTACACACACACACACACACACACACTCGTACACACATACTCACACACTCACACAGTCTCTCTCTCTCTCTCTCTCTCTCTCTCTCTCTCTCTCTCTCTCTCTCTCTCTCATACGTACACACACACACACACACACACACACACACACACACACACACACACACACTGTATATCACATATCTAATTTTTGGGGATGAGAATTCTTCCTCGGTACATCACTCATGTCTTAAGTGGTGACTTAAATGGATTTATGTTTGGGAGGCAAGTGGAGTTTAGGTATATAAAAATCATTAGTAGGATTGGGGGACCTAGGGTTCATTTGACTTACTCAACGTTCCAAAATTCTCATTCGAAATCATTACAGTAGACATTCTTACGTATTTCTAAGGCTGGTATCTTCCTCTGGGATTCGCTACCTATGCAGATGGAATCTGCCTCCAGGCATTTGGAGTAGCTGGTCGTAGAAATTGTCCTTCCATAATATTACATTTTACAATAATGTCTTGTACATTTTTTTTCTTATTCGCCAAATGTGCTTTTAAGAGCTCAACTTTAAAATTTTACAAACAACCAACGTTACAATAAATATTTAAAGACAGGGATAGAACGCGTCAAAATGAAGCTGATGTATGAATTATGTGAAGAGAACAATCAACAAATAAAATCATGAAACGGATTTCAGTTCACATAGATATCAGTGTTTGTGCACGTTTATAAATACGCTTTTTTTAAACAAATTTTCTGCGATTATTTTTTATTACATTTTTTTTATTTTACGACATTCAAATACCCATTATTCCTTCGAAGCATACAGACATACCGTGATGCCTTAATGATTTTTTATCATATTTATTAGCCAACGGTCTATAACATCTTATCAAGTAACTAAATTTATTTTAATTCATCGTTTATTCATACGAGCTTACAAGCTATACGCCATGCCAGAGGCTCTCAGAATAAGGAAAGAGTTAATCATTCAATAAATATTTGCATAATTCATCGTTTATTCGTACGAGCTTACAAGCTATACGCCATGCCAGGGGCTATCCGAATAAGCTGTAAGGAATAAGGAAAAAGCGTATTTTTAAACGAATATTTACAGTTTATTTGGATATGTGTATCATGAATCGGTAGTGAATATTATTAATCAATAAAAAAACGTTTATCCATAAATTTAATTAAAGTATTTATTAACTTTTTTTTTAAATTCATTAGGCATGCATTTGTCTAACCACTATTGAACGTAGTCAATAATTTGAAAAATAATCCAAGTTTAAGTCGTTAGGTTAAAACATTTATTATTTGAATTAAAATTGATACTATAAATAATTGATTAATTTGTTTACATACTGATAAATAACTCTAAAATACCCAACGTCGAACTCATATAAAGATATATTATCATTTTTAAACATGTTGTAAAAATGCAACAGTATGTATTTAAGGGATAAGTTAATAGCTATTCTCGCTAGTGTAAATTATGTCGACTGAAACATACAGACGGACAATACGCACGATGTGAAGCCCGTGTATGCCAGGTGATAAAGAGGAGAACCTAAATTAAAGCCAGGTATGGGAGTAGCGGATGGTATGTAAAGCATAGTGGACGGGTAAAGAACCGGAAAAGCAGTGGCATGGCTTCAGAACCAACTAAATATATTTAATTATATGGGAGAGACTGTGGTAAGTTGACGAGTCGGGTAAGTTGAAGAATCGATTGTATTAATTAACAAATCATGATAACAATCAATATTAGTAATCAATGACATGTATAATGTTATATAAGCAACTTATTTTCTGAAATTTATTTTATTTTGATAATACTTCAATGATTCAATAGTTATTTCTCATTCTGGTAACGAGTCATTAACTTTTTATTTCCATCTGGTGTTAAAATTTTTAAAATACTTTAATTATAATTATTAAATGAAATTCAAAATTTAGACAGCAGATTTTATATGCTATATTTTGAATATATTTATGTGAATTAAGGTATTTATTTTCATTTCAAAATAGTTTGTGGGGCAAGATGACTTGGATAATTTATGATGTTAACTTCGTCAACTCACCACAGTCTCCCCTACATTATCATTAATTTACAAGACAATATTTTAAAATGTAATATAAAATAAGTTAAAACTTTAAGACAAGCTATTCCCACTGAAGACAGATTCCAAAGCGAATCCCAGTGGAAGATACAAGCCTTAAGAATACGTGAGTATGTATACTGTGATGATATCGAATGAGAATTTTGGAGCGTTCAGTAAGTCAAATGAACCCTAGGTCCCCCAATCCTACTAATGATTTTTATATACCTAAACTCCACTTGCCTCTCAAACATAAATCCATTTAAGTCACCACTTAAGACATGAGTGATGTACCGAGGAAGAATTCTCATCCCCAAAATATAGATATGTGATAACACAAACACACACACACACACACACAAATATATATTTTATAAACGAAAACAAAATTATTAAACTGAAGTTAATTTAAAGAAGACAAATTGTCAATGAAATTTATACCATACAATAAATGAGATAACTTAATATTCGAACTAATTGAATAAATAACTATTTAATATTCTAAGAGACTATGTTTTTAGGAAATATCTTCTTATATCACTACCTTACCTAATCCTGAGAGCACTTGTTCTTCCCGGCTTGTGTCCCAGACACGCCTCGCAGTACTTGATCATTGCATCATCAGGCCCTGTTGATTGACATGTCACATTTAGAATCCAACTCATATATCAAAAATTGTGTCAGTAATAAACTTAACAAAAATTAGATATTTTACAGCTCTATTTTAAGCCCGAAATTTCAAATTTTTTTCGAAATTTTTGTAAAGTATGTAATAATTTATCATATAATGAACATTCCAAATTTTTGGCAACATCATTTTGCGAGTTAAGACCAAATAACAAAAATCGATTTAGTGAAAATTTCGTTTACGGGAAATTCTACCGCTTTTACTCAGTTTTTGGCAGCTTTTTCTCACACAAATAAAGAGGAGTAAAAAATTAAATTTGAACTACTGTTAAAAAAATGAAATGCTTCATCCTATCTATAGAGTCACTCTAAGAAACGTTTGGACTTCTAAAATTCTTGAAAAAGTGATCATAAATTTTAAATAAATTAAGAATACAACATAATTGTAAAACCCATAGATCCTTCACTTAACTCAGAATTTAAAAATTAAAGCGGAATTACTATTTTATGAATTTCATAGGAAACTGTGTTTAGTATTTACTCGAATGTCTACAAAGCTTTATCATCTTATAGATAACCCAATTTAAAAAAATGTATTATAAAAACGTATTTTTTTTATTAGGCCATGATGAATTTACATTAAAATGGGTAGTAATTTATTTAAACAGTTTTTAGAAAGCACATTTGAAAAAAATTAACCAAGTTTCAAAATAAATGGAATCATAATGATATAATAGTTTATTATTATTAATTATTACATATTTATTTCAATAATTAGAAGCAAGTGTTAGAAATGTATTTCAATGAATGTTTTTGTTTGTGAGAAGTCTAGGATATCACATTAAACAAATATGTACTAAAAACCAATCCATGAAAATTTTTTAAATCAAAATATACTTATAATAGAATACACTTTAAACACATATTAAATTAATCTAACCTTTATGTGATGTTCTTCGGGTCTGTAGAATTAGTCTTCAACGTTGTTGGATTTCCAATGTCTTCACTATGAGTAATACATAATACAATAAATACATAACAGATTAAATAATAAAAACTAATTATTTCCATCAATTGATTATAAAAAATAAACGCAATGAAGAAAAAAAAACATATTTTTTTTTTTTTATTAAAAGAACATAAACAATCTGTTATTGAAAACAATCTGTAAATTTTAAAAATGTTGTATATAATACAATAACATGCATTAATAATATTTTAACTTCATTTTAATCGTCAAATAATTCAGTCACATACGAAAAATGAGCTATAATTTTTAAAATGAGATTTATGAGATTTGACACGGATTGTAGAAAAATAAATATAGAATATAGATCATCCTTATTAAACCATAGATTATAGAATATTTTGTATACCATCGATGTAAAGTAAATTTTATATCATCGAGATCGGTTAAATACGATATAGAGGTGATGATTACGTTTTAAATTTAGCCATAGACTGTCTAAAAACGTTAGTCAACTAAAAAAAATTGTTTGACGTAATATTTTTTTCAGGCCATAATGACATTGTTTTAATCAATGAAGTAATTTTTTTTTTTACATTTTTACATTTCAATTATCATCGTATTAATATTAATATGAAAGCAAATATGAATAATAAAAAATAAAATTTCTAAAAATTAACTAAATATTAATTAATATTAGTATCGAAGGAAATGTTAACTTCATGATAGAGTTGTTTATTAATGTAAATTATAATACAAATATTTCAATAATCTTCAAGAAAGTATTCATGAATACAATATTATTTTAAACAGGAAATGAAACTCTACTTGGTATTATTTTTATACATTTCTATTTCAAATCAATTATGTTTTCAAGATAGTAATAATACTTTGTTTAAATTAACTTCGTTGAAATAATTTTCAATTTTTTTATTTTAAACTTTTATAAATTATGCAATAATACACAATTAATATTTAAAGTTTTTAGCAACATGACTCCGTGAGTTAAGATCAAATTACGAAAATCATACGGCCAGTTTTACCGTGTTTACTCGGTTTTTCAGCAGTTTTTCCTTGAACCCGGAAAAAATATTTAAAAGGATAGAAAAATCACCTATGCAAAGTACAATCTAAATGACATATCCTATCTATGAAGTTGTATGAAATTTTCGGATTACAATAACTACCTGAGAAAATATTCACAGAAAAAAATAAGAAATAAACATCATTGTAAAAACAGTAGACTTCACTACACTCAGAACTAAAAAATCACAGTGGGATAACTATTAAATGAATTTTATTGAAAACTGGATTAAGTGTTTACTTAAATAACGACTAAGATTTAAAATTTTATTGAAAAATATTATTTTTTTTAAATATAAAACGTAATATTTTCATTAAGTCACAATAACATTATATCAATGGGTGTGAATATTTTTAAACAATTTCATATATTAATTAGTATGGTTATATTTGAAGAAACTTGTCATGTTCAAAAAAAAAAATTAAATCATAATGATTGAATGTTTAATTAGTTTAATTCTAATACAGTTATTTCAATCATCTGATTCAAATATGTATAAATTATTTTGATGGTGGATTTTGTTTGCGAGAGATAATATAAAATTACAAAAAAAAAAAAAAAATAGGAGCTATGAATCTATGAACATGTTTCGAATCAGAATAAACGTATTGAAGCATTCAAGTAAACCAGATATTAAATTATCCAATCTAAATCTAACCTTTATGAAATATTCGGATAGATCGTTCTAATCATCAGCGTTGTTGGATAGCAAATTTCTTCTTTGTAATTTATACAGTAAATACTACGTACTAGTGATTTCCATCAGTTGTGTTTGAAAAATGAATGTGTCGAAAAAAAAAATTGAATAATATATAACAATAAACTGTAATATAATCGTGAAATCATTTTGCCACGTACATAAAATGAGCAGAAAATTTTCCAATGAGATATTCGACAATTTACACGGATTATACTAAAGTGATTTATAGTACAATTGATTTTTATTAAACCATAGATTATAGAATATTATGTATACCTGTATTTCACAGTCATCGATGTAACGGAAATATTTATCTCATCAAGATCGGTTATAAACGAAGGAGAAGTGATTAATAAAATAAACGAAAATAATCGAAAATGAATTTATTATTTTAAGTAGAAAATGAAATTATAATTAGCATTATTTTTATACATTCCTATTTCAAAACAATTATAAGATATCAATACTACTATACACAAACTGTCTTATACACCTAATTCTTAATTTTCAAAATAGGGAATTTCACGAGAATTCAAAATTAAATCCACTAGTACAATTATGTCTACCATTAAACAATTAATACGGTATTTAATTAAAAACTAAATGATAATTATATTTTATTAATTAATATTCATTATTATCTGAGACTGATTTATATTCGTGTGTTTGGGTGTCAAATAAAAATTTTCATCGATTGCGCCTGCACTGACCACAATTTTTATGAACGCAAATACAATTCATATAAAATTAAACTGAAGTTATTTTAATGAAAACATTATTGTCGAATAAAGAGATTGGATGTAAAATAAAATAATTTAGGAGGCTTATCCAGAACTCGAACAAAAAATGTAATAATAGTACTTTTTACGTAAAATATAATGAAATTAATCATTTTTCGATCATACTGAATAAATTAGAAAAATAATAAAAATATTTAAAAAAATTCATTATTCTTACTGATAACCACAAACATAATTTAAGAAATATTTGATGATAATTTAATTTTATAATTATAGCTATTTAACTGAATATATTGATTATTATGTTTTAAATTTAGCCATTAAGTATTTAAAAACGCTAAAGTAAACAAGTTAACTAATACAAATTGTTCGACTATATATTTTTTCAGATCAATGAAATAACTTTATTATATTAATCAATTCAATCATTTTTTTCCCCGAAATTTTTAGATTTTCATTACCATGGTATTTTAAAAGCATATTAATACCAAAGGAAATATTCAAAAAAAAAAAAAAAAATGTCTTGTGTTTTATTTATTTTAAATTCTGAGTGAAGCGAAGGATCTTATGGTTTTACAATGATGTTTTTTTTATATTCTGAGTGAAGCGAAGGATCTTATGGTTTTACAATGATGTTTATTTTATTTTTTTTTTTATTTTTTTTTTTTCTGTTAACACTTTTTCGTATAGAAATCCTTGTCCAAAAGTTTCGTCCAGCAACTTTTTAGATTCGAAATTGAACTGAGATGGTACTTTTTTTCCAAAATCTCCATAGTTTTTCCAGTAATCAAGAATAACGATCGAAAAACTGAGTAAAAACGGTAAAATCTGTAAAAATCCGCCGTAAACGAGATTTTCACTGTTCAGATTTTAGGTATTTAGTCATAAATCGAAAAGTATTGAAGCTAGAAACTTGAAAATTTTATCCAATATCATATACATACTTTTTTATATTGGACAACATTTTCAGAACAATTATAGCACTTTTGACTTAAATATAGAACTTTTAATTTACCAAATTGTTTGAAAGTTTTTATGTAATATAATTTTAAATATTTGACAAAAAGTTCTGAAAATTTAATATGACCTTACTCATATACCTACCTAATTATCCTAACAAAAATTCAAAAATCGTGATTCAGGATTTTTTTTTATACACACTTTAATAAATTATTATACGATTTTTTACGATATTGTCTGATTTCTTTTAAGTTTATTTCTAATGAAATATTGAGTATTTGTTAGAAAGTTCTGAAATTTTAATACAAGTTAAAAATTTACCGATAATTGATACTGATTGATTACTATGCACTATACACTAAAACTTAGACGGAGACTACCCCGAGCGCTAGTGTTGGTCTGTACGGTGTCTATAGACCTCAGAGTAATAATAATAGACTCGGGAAAAAGAAACATGACGGCACGTGAACACGAACAGAGCAATTCACCCGTGGCGCCGTCACGTTGGCCACAGTGGTTTTCTTCTTTATCACAACTCCAGCGGACGGGCTTCGATCCACACGTCTAGGCCACTGATAAGCGATAAGGACGAGAAACGAGTTCGAATTTTTTTCGTGAGAGAGTACGAGACGTCTGTTTTCGTAATATTGTTACCGTCGTCGTATTTCACTGCTAACATGATCAACGTACCGAAACCTTTGATTTACGTCAGCGTTTTCGGCACGGTCTGCGGCGGCGCTTATTTGATCAAGTACGTTGGTCCTTCGAGTCTCTGTGCTGCTAGACCCCAGTCGGACACTGGGTGTGTTGACTGGACAATAGATGTCTTGTAATTTGTATTTTTTGTTCTACTCTAGGGACGTGTTGTCCGGTAAAGATTATAAAATCAAGACTTCAGCAGCGAATAAAGTGATAATAATAACTGGAGCCAATTCGGGCCTCGGAAAAGAAGCAGCTAGATTATTAGCCATCAAGAATGCTACTGTTGTGATGGCATGTCGGAATATGGAAAAATGCGAAAAGGTTAATGCACGTGTAACAGTAGTTCCATAAAAATCGATAGCGTGTTGTTCAACTCACCTAATCATGGATAATCATTTATTTTAATATAAAAAAATATAAGGTTAATTTAATGTCCACTTTTAAGTTGGATTCAATGTACTTTGAAAATCAATCGCTTTTAATGGCCTTTTACTGTTAACACTATTGTTCATGTTTCAGTCAAGACAACAAATTTATGAGAATATTTACATTCACAATTCAATATTTCATAATTCACAATTCATCATATTTATTAATAATTATATATTGGTTTTTTTTAACTTATTAAATTTCCATAGAACAGAGCAGAGTTGAATTAGCACTTATATCCAGAAATAAAAGGTTGTACTGTCGAAAATGTGACTTATCATCGCAAGCATCCATTAGAGAATTCGCAGAAAGATTCCAAAAAGGTTTGATCTCTTATTTTCTTATAATTCTAATGTCTTCTAATTTTTTCTTTGTACCTGATTAATAGAATTTAATAGGTTGGATGTATTGATTAACAATGCTGGCGTCATGAGGTGTAAGAAATCATTCACCAAGGAAGGTATTGAAACTCATTTGGGTGTCAATCATATGGGTCATTTCTTATTGACCAACTTGCTCTTGGATTCTTTAAAAAAAAGTGCTCCAAGCCGAGTTGTTAATGTGACAATGCTGAAACATGCATCTAGTGAAATCAATAAACAAGATTTGAATTCAACTCATTTTTATGATGAAGAAAAAGCATTCAATCAAAGCAAATTAGCCAATGTTTTGTTTACAGTTAAATTAGCCGAAATCCTAAAAGGTTTGTTTATAAATCATATTTAACCACAGCATGTAATTTATTGTAAAATCAAATAATCAGGTGTGTTATTGACATCACAAATAACTCTGAATTTGCTGTTTTGTTTTAATTTACAGATACTGGAGTTACAGTAAATGCTGTGTATCCGGGTATTTCTACAACAGAAATTACAAGGCACTTACCATATTACAATAGTATCTCTAGATATTTTATAAAACCCATGGCATGGTTATTTTTGAAATCAGCAGCTAAAGGATCACAAACATTAGTACATGCAGCTTTAGATCCAGAGCTTGAAAATGTAACTGGTCAATTTATTAGGTAATTTTCATTTTTATCATTACTCATAATTTTGAATACTAGAGACAAAATGATTATGCAAATTACCTTACTTACAGATTAGTAGATTACTATTCAAATAATACTATTTATTTTCTAAAGTTATTTATTATTACATATTCTTTTATGTATTAAACTTAATAAGAGCACAGTAAAACTTGTTTGTTATACAATTAAAAGAATCATTAAACTGTTTGAATTTTTTCCAACTATGTACTACTAGATAACTCAAAATTACTAATTATTGATTCTATTATAAATGAAAATGTATATAAAATTTAAAAAAAAGATTCTTTACTGAAGTATTTGTAACATAATTAAAGTATCCAACAATTTCAATAAGAATAAATGGTATAACCTAGTTAGACCAATAATCAAACAGAAAATATTTAAATATTTCATCAAACTAAAAATTTAAACATTCAATTTCTTTAACTTTAATTAATACATTGAAAATGTTTATTCAAATATAAATTTACCTGTGTTTTAGAAAAAAAATTATTTGTATTCTAATACATTAATCACATATTTTGAATGCGTAAACTTTTGCTTAAAGGCTGTTTGACACAATATCTAGCAATTTATCTTTTTGTTTTAGTAATTTTCAAATAGTTCCAATGCCGTATCAAGCCAAGAACACAAAAACTGTTGATTGGTTATGGAAAGTCAGTGAAAAATGGACCAAAGTCAAAGAAAATGTATCCTGAACTATGATGTATATTACGTTTCGTTTACTTTAAATATTTTATAAAAGTTGCAGTAACACTATTAGAAATCAGATTTAAACATTGAATACAAATTTTGTTTTTTATTTTCTACACAGCTCCACCATTCAAATTAATCCCACTTGTGTTTGTGGTGTTCTTCTTCCTTCCTCCTTTTTTCAGCCCATATCTTTACATTAGCTTCACAGTTGGCTAAAATAAAAATAATAGTCGCAATAAATAAATTTGGTTAAAATATTATATTTACTTATAAATTATACATTACCTGCTTTCTGTATTTGATAAAATATAGGTGTAACTAAGATAGCGGCTCCAATGAACCACGGGTACATCCAGTGATGAGTGAAATGAAGTTTGTATGGGAACTGGACAATCTTTGAAGTGAATGTGTATGGGAAAATCATTTTCCGACTTAACTTTTCACCGTCACTCATCTACAAGAAATTTTTATTAAAATTACCTTAATAGATGAAACACAAAAACTATAATTGAAAGATTTAAAATAACTATGAAAAAATGTATTTTAATACCTTTGGAGGGAATAATTTAGCTCTAACTAATATGTTTTATTTATTAATATTTTAATAAAACAAAAATATAATATTAAGAACATAACACAGTGGTTCTTCACCAGTTTCACAAAATACAGGTGCAACGTTAACTTAGAAATAGTGTCCAGCCAAAATTTCAAAATCCAAGAAAAAAATCATTTAATCAAACAAACATTTTTAGTTTTGTTGTTCATACAGACTTTATTTAAATATTCCAAATTATAAGCCATAACAATAATGACATTTATTTTAATCTCAATTGGTTTTATCAACATTATTATTAATCGTGTAATTTATAAAATGTGATTTATGCATTAATTTTTAATATATTATATAGTTTAAAAATATAAAAGCCGGTACTGTTTCATTTTACAGCATTGTTCTACAGATATCTTTAAAATTGTAAATATTCAGTAATTATGAAAAAGTTAGGAACCACTGACATAACGATAAACATTTATAACTCAGGCATTAAAGGTTATATCTAATGAATTTATATAGTAATTTTTTTTAATTATTTACATCTAAAACATAATTATCACAGATCAATGTTGTGGTGAATTGGGAGGTAAACAAAATTGGGTGCAAGTCAAATAAATATATTGAAAGAGGCAACAAAAAACATTTTTAACTGAATGATGAAATCGAGGCTATGATTTATGTAAAAAGTTGGTAGGTAAACTTATAAAATGGTCTTTCAAATAACCACTACCTAATTGTATTAAGCGACACTTCGCTGAATTTGTGTACCTATTTTGAATACAATTCAATTAAAACAACAATAAATCAAAGAATAAAACTAAACAGCGATATAACTAATCGAGCATCATATTATCATTAAATTTGATTTTATGTAAACTTCAATTTCTAAGAGATAAAATAATTTAACAGATTCAACAAGACAGATATGTGAATGATGATGTAGACTTAATAATAGTCGGGAGAAAAGGTAAAAAATATATATATATATATTCGTAGTAAATTAATCCAATTTTCTCGCAAGTACTTAAATTTACATCAATGAGATAGCGAGGCGACATATTTAATGGTCAATACAGTGAGGAAAAACTTTAAAAAAAGAAAAGAAAATCACATCAATTATTATCTGAACGTATAATTTGAAATGTTGTTAATATTATCGGGATAAAAACGCATTTTTCCAACGAAATTTTAATGACGACGAAACATTTATATCAGAACGAAATACACAGACCCAAATCATATTTTACGGACTTGTCGAGGCGTCATTTCCCGGAGTATTCGTACAGGGTACGTTTTCGTCGGGTTTTTTCCATAATAGAGACACTAGGAATTGCGGTAAAATCAGTAATATTCAAAAAAATTATTTACTCACCGTGAAAACTTTCGTTGAACTTTCTCAAAAAAAGACGAAATTTGTTGACCTCTGGAAACGAGAAACCGTCTGAGAGGGCGACACAGATGACGGAAATTATCGAGGTACTAAGACTAACCCAAGCAGGCAATGTCAGGACGTAGATAACACAAGTCGCGCAGGGAATTATTCCCGGACTGGAAGAAACTGTCAAAGCACATGGAAGAGTTAATTTTCGCGGTTTAATTTTGAATAGCTAATGGACAAACAACACCCGAGTCGAGCAAATTTAATGTTACGGACCGTATGGCCACAAATCTACATTTTTTTTTGCGAGCACGCTCGAAACCGATATTAGATTTCAGTCAATATCTGATTTCATATTTTCTCATTTTTTTCCACGGTCAATAACCAGATCGTTGGTTTAATAAAGCATTAAAAAAAAAAATAATAATAAATTAAAATCTCATAAGTTGTTGAGGCGTGACTCGTAATAAATTAATGATTTTTTTAAATGTGAGCCACGTCACAAGAAACGAAAAATGAAGCTATTATTCGCGTTCACGACAACTGTAAAGTGTTGAATGGCAAAAGTATTTTTGCGATAACCGTAAAAGCAGACTGGATGGTGAAATTTCAATAGACTATTTGGTCAGGTATTCGAGCCTGTCATTATTATGGAAATATAATGCGATGTAATCGGAAACAGAGACGAGCAAAACCACAGATATGACCTTTTAACATTTCAGTGAATTTCGTGAGGCTGAGAAGAATTTAAAGAATGCGTTACGTGCAAGCTAATATTCAGCCACAACCTAAATAGAACTAATCAATTAAATATATTCAATAAATATTGTACACAGAAAATTCCAATAGACCAGGCCAATAGCAATTAAACTATTCTCTTTTTTTAATAAATAAAGTTTTTATTATCTCTCATAATCGTTCAATTTTGAAACTTCACTGCATTTAACCTGTTAATTGTATTGTATTGTAAATATAATTAAAATGAAAAAATTAATTTTATAAAATAAAATAGCTATGTATACTGTTTACTAACGGAATAGTTGTAAAGATGTTACGAGAGAAAATGTATCCAATGTACAAAAAACCATAATTTTTCCCTATGATGTATATTAATAGTGATGAAAATTTAACCTTAGGCCACAGATAAAATATTACACCTTATGAGAGTATTTAAATAACCTAAAACAGCCAACCAAAATGTTAAAATAAATTGTAGTATACACGTATGGATTCAAAAAATAGGTTTGCATCTCGAGCATTTGAAAGTGAGGCCGTATGGGTAATATTTCACTCTTGAGTATTTTGTTTTCAGTAATTATGTCATTGTCATAACTTGTTGCCATTGTGTTTATTACAAAACATTTAAATTTAAATCTAATTTTTCTCATCACACTAAATCGTTTGTTTTTCGTTGATTTTTTCTTTACCTTTCTTCTTATGGTTAGAGTTCTAACTATAGCAAAATGTAGCATAATCAAGAAATAACTCAATATCTCAATAACTATTAAAACAAAATACTGCAAAATCATACAAAATTTATTGATGTAAAGTATGGCTTAAAAAGTGCAGTTGAGATATGTGAATAGCATGCAAAAAAGTATTTACACTAAACTTTTTTTGTTAACAATGTATTCTTCATTTATGAGTAAATTGTTTACTTTTCATTGGTGTTCTAAATGATTGAATTCATCTAATTCATTCAATAATAAATCATTAGAATCAGTTTTATTTTAATACAAAAAGAATGTATCATTTTCGTGCTAAAACCAAATAGTAATATTACGTTTTATATTGATACAAAATTCAAGAACCAACATGAAATTAATATTAAAATATTTTCACCTTTATATAATACTTTTTACATTATGTTAACCATTACCTGCTTAACACTTTAGGAAGCTGTTAAAACTATTGGATATTATTTAAAAAAATAATACTCAGTGACAAAGAAAAAACACCATCTTTGCTTAAAATAAAAAAATTTAATACATACTAATATCTAACTAAAGAAAAAATATACTAATATTAAGTAAAAAATACGAAAATAGGAATTGAATTACACAAATTAAAATTAAAATACTTTTAAATGTATAGAAAATAAAAATGCGACTATGTTCTTCTAATACATAAACGCACAATTACATAAGAAGGTAATCTTGTTTCTATTATGAATTTCAAATTATTCACACATAGCACTTAGCTGTGTTGAAATAAATTCAGTATAATATATTACAAAGGACAAAATATGATTTTGAGCTGAGGATAAATATACACATAAAATTAAAAGTAAAAAAAATGTATGTTTGTAAAAATAAATCGCGATTGTACTTAAAATTGAACTAATTTAGTTCAATATGTCTTCTAAAATTATAATTAATATTCTAAAAAGAGCACACATCATATAACTGAAAACAAAGCAGTATTATGATGTGCTGTTTTACAGACTTTTTAAGGTCTGAATGTCATTTGTTGGATTGCAATAAAAAAAAATTATATAAATATATATGTAAAAAAATCACAATATCATAGTAAGAAAGAGATACAATAATGATCAATGGTCTTACATGCAAACGGTTACATTATCTATATGAATGTTAGCATTAATATACAGCAACAAATAATGTCTAATAGAATGAATCACAATACTTTTTGTCACTTGCACACAGAAGGAAAATATCATTACCAGGTAGGAAAAATAATTTTTATTGAATTTAAAATAAACTATCTTATAGAATATTGATATTGCTCTTGAGATATATATTATATCCAAATATTATAGAAATATTATATGAATCAGACTGGTGTATAATATGCAAACAACTATATTTTGAAAATCTATGAGGAAGTGTTATAAATTATTATAAAGGACCATTGTCACAGCAAGTAACATCATAACTCCTCATCATTAAACTATGAGTATGAAAGAATCATAATTTTAAATTAAAACTCGTAGTCAAAGATTGAATCTACAAGCTATGTTTTGATTTTTTTACTGGAGGACCATCAAATTCACCATCTTCACTGAAATCCTTCAAATTACATTCTTGGCATAACTTTTTGTAATAATTGTATACTTGTTCACCGCACCTAATAAATATAAATATTCATTATTTATTAACCATTCTAAAGTAACATAATATAAATTACTCACTTAAAAACTTCAGAGTTTTCTGAATTGTAATAAAAGCAATTTTCAAATATCAATTCCATATCGCTCAATAAATCAGCATTTGTTCTATATGCCAGCATATTTAGTTTGTATTTTACTGTACCCAAATCCATTGGGTTTTTTATGATTGAATGATAATCGGGACACTGAGACTTAGTAACAGGTCGTAAAAATGGCCATGCATCGGGATGATGCAGAACTTGGTTTAAAAGTAACTGCAAAAGAGCATTATCTAACGGTAGATCTCCAGATGTAGTTAAAGTTGTTTGTTCTGAATGTCTTCCCCGTCGCCGACTTTTCTCTTCGGTAATAATTTCTTCTTCACCTAAATATAACAATGAATATATTAGTATTTTTACATTTTAAATAAATTGTAATCATGCATAATTCAATTTTAACTTTATCAACATGTTCCAATGGCAATTCAGCCAAGGTTAACCAAAATAACAAAATAAATACATTTACCACTAATATCTACACGTCACATGCTGGTTTTGAGGAGATTTAGATATAATTTAATTTATACATTTATAAATATGTAGATAATATTATATACATTTCAATTTAAATAAAGCATAATCTTACAACTTATTCAATAAATGACTTATAGCACAATATTAAAGAACTACTATTTCACCAACAAAAACGAACCACCAACTGATGAAACTCAAGACTATTTTAACATTTTAATACACATTTATACATGCAATAGAATTATAAAATACAGATCCAGGAATATCAAAGGCATTAATTGATTTAGAGAATTTTAATTATCTCTCATAATTTTAACTCTAATATTTATTTCAATATTTAAAATTTTATTGTTTTTCTAATAATTTAGTTACATATAAATGGAGCATTGTATGTCATTCAAGACTTCATGTAAGAATAAATTTTATTTTTAATTAATACACATCATAACTATAATTTGTTACAGATTTCTAACATAAGCCACCTGGATCTGTGCTGAGATAATAGCTATTTTAAAATCGTTGTCAAACACAAAATTAGTAAATATGACATCAGAGACAGACCATAACATCTGGCTGACGCATGTAATAGTTGTCGAGCAAACTCAGATATTTTGGCAGTGGCAGCCTGCGAACTCTTACGCCTGCTATACCTTTCCACCTCAACCTGTTCCAATTCATCTGTAAATAATATCCAACAGATTGAAATAGGACCAGGCAATTATCACTTCAATTTTACTATCAACTTTAAATGAAAAAATGAAATTATTAGGATTACTAACAAGACTTGGAAATTTATGAACCTTAATGTACAATCAACTATCTATGAGAAAATAATTAACATCAAATCAAATCAATTCTTCACAATTTTAAAATATTCGTGGAAAAGATCTTCCCTTAGAGGCAATTTATTATTATTATTACATATTTTAATGCAATAAAATGAAACTAGAGGTATATGTTACCTGGTAGTTAAAATATCTGTAACTAATGTGTTATAGTTTGATCAGATATGTTATCATATCATGGAAGACATCTTAGTAATTTAGTTATTCAAAAAGGAAGGAATTACAAAAGATAAGAAAAATTATTCATTTTTTGGAACCTTAAACACAATTTTTATAATACTAATTTATTTTAATTTTATACAATTGTGAAATACCCAAAAACTTATCAACGTAAATTTTAAGGAAGAGAACTTATACAGGGATATTTTAATTTATCATAATTTATAAATACATCTTAATATTAAAATTAATAATTTTCACTCTTTTACTTTATTATTTTTATTATTTTAAATTAAATATCAAAGTTTCAAAACTAAGTAGCATAGGTACTATATTTCACAGCAATAAAAAATAACTATCTTACTTAAAGTGATACAATCATTGTGCACTTCATTAATTAACTATTTACATAAACATTCACATTTGTTGTTAATAAGTGAGAATTGCAATCTCAAAAGCAAGTGAATTAAATGATTTATTGAGTTTCAAGTTATCATAACTTTTAATAATTTTAATTATATTAATAAGTCTAAACTTCTATTCTTTCAACAACATTCTACACTGAAGTTTACATGAACAAAAGATAAAATTGAAAATATAGACAATGTATCATATAGATATTGATCATATAGATATTTCAATTAAGTTTCTTTTAATAGTAATAACTTATTATTAATGTATACTTAAACCAATAACTTAAAACAGAAGTGATAACATTCATACCTTTACACGATGTTTGCCGACAACTGAAACATGTCCAATTTCGTTTTGGTGGTGCACGTTTAGGTGGATTTAGACAAGCTAAATGATAATTTTTAGAACAATCATCACAAGTTATAACTGATCCTTCTTCTTTACATATATGACAAATATCAACTTTCCTATAAGAAAAATAAACCTTAACTGTAAAACCAATAGATTATTTACTTTGCTTTGAATATAAAAATTCTCCAACATCAAGATAAATATTTTTTTATTTAAATAAAACTAGCATAATTTTCACCTGAACAATTATATATGCAAAATAATAAAGGGGTGCATGACTTACACTTTTTCTTCGGGTTCATCATCTTCAGGTTCATTTTTTACAGTAGGTTTACATTTTTGACAGAACCAATCTCCTTGAGGAATTTTCTATAAACATTTAAATGCATAAATAACATATATTTATTTTAAAAAAACTAATTATTATATAACAATTAAATATACAAACAAACCTTAAGTTTTGGCTTCAGACAGTACATATGATGACCTTTATTACAGTTATCGCACAACAACATGACATCTTCATCCTTATTACTCCGACATAACACACAATTAACTTTCATAATTGATTTCGACCATTCAATACTTTTTTCTGAACAAAAATATCAAATGTTAATAAACAAAATCTCAATTTAATTATTTTTAAGAAAATACCTAATGTAATTAAATGTAAGAATAATTGTGAAAAATTTAATGAATTCATTAATGACATCTCCCATTTATCCATTTGTGGATTTATGGCACAATTCATTTTTTCTTTTCTGTCATAACCTATAACAATAAATGTACACATAACATGTTTGTTTAATATTATTAAATAAAAATAAATATGAACTACAATATACAAATACATAATTTCAAACATTATGCAAAATAAGTATGTATAAATAAGTCAACAAAAAAACCAGTTCTCAATATTTTCTCTAATTATGTTTTATAATTTATTCTTTAAACAAATATTTTTAGTCTATTAAGCTTTACAATTATGTGAGAAAAAAATTGGAATAAAATGGGATAACAAGTTTATTAAGATAAGTTTTCTGTACATATTAAAATCATAACTATATTCACATACGTATACATATCATATGCAGCTACATTTAATACTTAGCTTGCATCATGGTCATAGCGCTGGATGTATATATACATAAATAATCAACTTTATAAATTGAAATTGTGAAAAACTACATTCAGAAAACAATATTGTCACTAAATAAATGTTAATAAGCACTCTAGAACTAGTGTTCTCATTTTAATTAAAATTACATGATTCATTTGCTCATTTTTATTGGTTTTCTTCAAAATAAAATAGCTGTATCATCAAAGTATCTACAATAAATAAATGTTGAATATCTTTTGAATTAAATTTTCAACTTTATAATTAATCATAACATTATATTATTAACGAATAACACTTTTAATATACAAATTAATTACTTAAAAGAACTAATTTTGTATCACAACATAAAAAAATAATGTAAAAAAACTTAATTATTGCAGAATATCTAGATTTTTATTTAGAATAGAGAAACAAAAAAACATAGATTATTATGTATATTAGTGTAAATACTAAGTGTCTAAGCATTTTTTTTTTTTTTTAAGTAAATGTGACAAAATTACCTAATGGCCTTCTAAGAAACTTTGGTTCAATAGATTGTTCTATTTTAAGTATAATGGAAGCTAAATCTATGATCTTTTTATCAGCTTTAATATCTTCAACCACATATTTTACTGGATCTTGGTAATCTATAACAATAATAATAGAATTATTTGGTTAAGTACTACTACTACTTATACATGTGTATATACACTGAGTAATAATATAGTTGAATATATAATGTTTACTAACCATTAGGTTCTGGTGAACGTGCTTTTTCAGTGTTTTCGTCATTCTGAAATGATTTACAAAAAATTTAAAAATGTTAAGTAGATCCATTAATAGTAAAACAACAACAAATATTAATCAAATAAAAAATAACACAAAATTACCAATTTACTCCTGTTACCCCATGACAATGGACCAGAAACTTTATAAATTCCATTAGCAATATTTTCTCTCCATTGATCTCTGCTGGAATTCTATAGCAGAGACAAACATCAAGCATTGAAACAAATGTTCTTGTATCAATTCATTTTAAATAAAATAAAATATACCTTTAATCCAAGATTACCAAGAGCTGAAGTATTTAACCTCCGTTCTAAATATAAAATATATTCTCTTAAAGTTAATTCCATAGATGTTTCAACATCAGGATCTAATCGTAGAAATTTGACATTTAATTTTCTGAATTCAGAAAAATCAGTTTTCAACCGTTTTTGGATTTTTTTATCATCTTCAACCATCTAAAAATATTAAATAATAACTTTTAACAATTAACTAATAACAATGATATCAAGATAACAAAAATATTAAAACAATCAATGTTAGAAATATTTTTATAATTGTATCAAGATTAAAATCATTTTAATTTTAAAGTACTAAATGATTTAGTGTCACTCAAGATAGTTCATGTTCTTATAATACTATTTTAATTAGAAGTGTACTATAACAAGATAATTTTAATTTTAAATGATTCAATTTTCAACTTAAAACATTGTTTGGTTAAATAAATATTTAAATAGTCCATATAATTTAACTTAAGATCATTTAAATAGTCAGACGTTTTAAATGACTTTGTCTTTCAATTTAACAAGATACATACATTTATATAGAAAAATAAAGATTTACTTAGACAAATGCATAAATAATATTTAGTATACATACTTTACATAAAATTAAATATCATTTAGATAATTTATATTAGTGATATATATATATATATATTTTATTCATCAAAAATTATTTTGTGTTGAAAATCTTTAGAAAGTAATGAAACTCAATAAAATATACTAAGAATGTTACAAATGATTTTGAACACTCATTTGAAATGATAAAATCAATACCTTTTATTTAAAATGTTCAAATATGATTTATCTAAACAAATTAGTACCTTACCAATAAACATTGCAACTAAAATTCAAAACTGAAACAAATTTACTGAATATTGAAGAAACTGTAATAAATAAACTATGCATAAAACACATTAGAATCACTCACAAGTTTTCGATGGATATGGACGACTCTACAAAAAGCTTAATGCGTAAACTGATCTCTCTCTTAAGCACATTATGCCAGACTGTCTAACACTCTTAAAATATGTTAAAGATAGGATAACACACGAGATATCCCACAAACTTGATACTGCACCCAAAAACCAGCAAAACATAGATTTAATAAATTTTTTCATACAAATCAATTTATACTACATAGTTTAAAATTAATTCGTAATTTGTTGACCTGAGTTCAAATACAAAAACATTAAGTAAAATACAAATTTATCCCAACAATATGTAAGTAAAAAGATTGTCAAAAAAAAAACTTATGTTTGCAGCTTAAGTTGTATTTTAAATCAATAATGGAAAAAATTGATTCCAAGAATTTCTAATAACAAAAACTAAAAATAATTAAGATTGTTGTTTTATCTCATAAAATTTACAGTTTTAGGAACGACCATTAAAAATAAATTAAACATTATGATATATTAATACCTCGTAAGTAAATTTCAAATATTTCAAGTTTATTTTTTCAATAAAAACAATTGAAGTCAACACATTTGACATTTCATTTTTAAATGAATTAAATCCATACTTTTTTTAGTTTCCAATAATGTCTATAGAGTATAATAACAAAGTATGAACACTCGATTTCTGTGGTTTAAGTATTTTTTTAGAACTGAATAACCACATATAAATCTTTCTATAATATAAGTTTTATTTAAATTACAGTTGATATCACATTCTGTATATAAATATTTGAGATGTGCTCTTCACAAAAAAAAAAAAATGTATTCATACTAAGTGATGCAACTACTTTAAATCTAATTATTAATTAAATTATTATAATATTACTATTTAGTACAAGTAATTTTACTTACTAATGATGGATTCAGAAGACAGTGAGAACATTTTTCCATACTAGAAAGTATACGTTGTTTTTCTTGTAGTAGCATTTTCTTTAATTCACTTTCTCTTAATCCTCTCGAGTTTAAATTCTCAATTAACTTATCCAACTCTTCAGGGGTGTTGTAATAACCCCAAGTAAGTCTATTTTCATTTTTTTCATGAATAGGACATTGATTTTCAGGGCCAGAACAGCACAAGAGCGATTTTTTTTGATCTACAAAGCTTCCATTAGTCAAAAATGAAGTATTACTGTCATCCAGCAGTCTTTTTTTTGATGGCGTGTTCGACAAACTAGCTCTTGGTTCGCCAACATTTTCTTTTTCATTCATTTCAAATAGTCTTTTGACATAAGAAACAGGATCACTTTCAGTAATGTTACTCATAGGTGTACCACTATAATAAATCAATAAAATATTAAATATCAATATAATTAAAAAATGTTTTTGTTAAACCAATGAAAAAATTTATTTTAACTTTTATAAATTATAAAAAGAAATTAAAATGTAAAAAAATTGACAAATATTAAATTCAACTTAATAAAAGGAATTAAAAATTACTCGGGAAGACAAGTTCCAGGATTTGGTTCATCATCTTCAATAAAAAGTCCAGGCATGGATGCAAACAACCAATACCTCCTAAATGCTCGATCAGTACCAAGAGGTAATATTTGAGCAGTCATGCCTAAATCAGTTAACTCATTGAGTTTTTTGTTCCATTCATTCAGTCTAATATTAATAGCTTTTTGGTCAGTTGTTTCTACACTAGGAGTTTCACCATTTAATAGTTTCATTTCTTTTTTTCTAGAAATAAAATATTGATTATTAACATTACACAAAAATTTGAATCATTACAAATAATCAATAGAAAATTTACTTTTGAACAACTTCTTGAGTTTTTCTCTTTTCAGCTGCTAAAGCACTTTTTACTTCTAGTCTATCATTTTTTACCTTAATAACAGTATTTTGCAGTTGTACACGATAAGACGAAAATGTCAGTATTTGATTCATCAAGCAATTAATTAACATCATTTTATCAGCTAAAACACACACACATAAATTTAAATTTAAATAATAATTTATCCTTTTTTCAAACACTTACGTATTGATAAGCATGAAATATGATGATGACTTAGAGCTTCTAATACTTCTGGGTGATGTAATCTAATAGTCAGTCCAGGATCATCGGTAGGACAATAGTTTCCTCTTTCTTGGTATCTTAAAACAAAAAAAAAAAACATGAATTATTACAAATCAAATTAAATTTGGCTAAATTGAAATTAATTACATCCATTTGGCCATTCGATCGGAATATTTTCTACCAGATGATAGTAAATGAATTCTCAAAACCTCCGAAATCACAGTAGGTTGTAATGTTAATTTATTTAATGGCTGACCCAGATGTTGTATTGGCCAAGATCTAACATCAGTAGCTAGTTTAACAGCAGTTTTTGTTTTTTCATCGTTTATATTGTATACTGGTTCCAATCCTAAATAATTTTTGTAATTAAAACTATTGATTTTAAGAAATAAATTCTAATAAAAATCTAAACCTGAAATATGACTATCTTTCATATCAGCTTCTTCATCTTCTTCAAGGTCAAAAATAGTAGTTAATAAAACTTGAATCAAAGTATTTAGTGGACCTATAAATTGAAAATTGTTTAAAAAAATTTTTTAAAAAATACATTCATTGTGTAAACAATAACAATAATAATAATAATCAGAATCAGAATCATTATACACGTACCAGTTATTTCTTCTTCAACTAGACATCTTTCTAATAGTTCTAAACTCATACCTTGTGGAAAATAACTTCCAGCATCAAGTGGAGTCCAAAAATTATGGAAAAATTCATATATCATAACAAAATCACCAAAATGTTCATTTGGAATTCGTAAATTCACTTGATTGACACTAGGTAATTCCTAAAAATAAGTGTATTAGTTTAACACAAATTAATTTTAATAAAATATAAAAATAATGTAAGTGTAAATGATAAATTATAAATTAACAAAATAAAGTATAATTGAAATTCTATTTGAAAAATATTAAAAAAGTAGAAAACTTTATTACTACAAACAAATTTTAACCAATTAAGTCTATGCTTAAAATGGTCATCTTACAAATAACTCAGAACATGATTTAAATAATTTAATTTCAATAATAACTATTCTTCAAGACTTAATCATAGATTTTACTTAATACACAATTAAAATTATTGGTATAGAATGATTATTTTTCATAAATACATAAAAATTTTGGTAATTTTAATTTTTCAGAATTTTAAACACGTTTAAAAATAACTAGGAATCCTCTCCCCATTATATGTTTATTTTAAATGCAACAACCATCACCATGCTCAAAACAAACTTTTACTTGTAATACTTACTTTTAAATTTTCCAACTCAAGATCTTCTTTTTTCTTGCTCCATTCTTTCATAAATTTGGATAGTTTTTCTTTTTCTTCTTTCCTCTTTTCTTTGATTTTTAATTTTTCTTCTTTCAATTTTTCAATTGATTCTTGAATCAATTTTTCATCTTTTTTGGATGATTCTCCATTCACTAATTTATTACATTTTTTAGTTAACCCATTTTTGGATAATACTTTGTTCTTTTTTGTTTCAGAAAATTTAGGAGCTTCTCCACAGAATATATCTCCAAATTTTATGTTTGCAATACTACTTGCTACGTTATCCTAAAATAATATTGACAACATGTATAAAATTAATAATCTAATTACTTATATGACTTTAAAAAACAAACAAAACTAAATAAATAAAGACTTCTATGGATGACTAATTAAAAGAAAATAATACAATCAGTAAAAACTACCACCAAAATAAAAATTTACAGAACTTAATAATTCTATTTCATATGATACTGTTCGTTATTTTATTAATTAAAAAAAAACATATTTTGATAAAATGAAAACCAATATGTTATCTTAAACTTAAAATTGTTATTTCGTATTTCTGAGTGTTTAATTGCACAAAATCAAGATATACCTTTAATGAAATCAATCCGTTTTTGAACTCAACATTATGAGTTATAAAAAATCTACACCTATCCCTTGTAAAACAAGCTTTTGATCTTCGAATTTGAACACCATCCACTCTATATATAGGTTCATTGTTTGGATTTTGTTTTTTTTTAGTATTTAGGAGTTCTACATCATAACTATAAAATGCAAGAGCTGCACTTGAATTACTGTCATTTGACTTTCTGTTAAGATAAAAAAAAAAGTAATATAAGCAATGAATTTAAATAATTTATTGAAATTTTAAGTAATTACTTAGTTGGTGTACGGTGAATTTTTTCTCCATTTTTTTGGTCAGAGGGTGCATGTACAGCTAAAATTCTACATTTTAACCTACAAATAAAAAAGCATTGAAATAAAGAATATTTTTAAACCAATAATACTAAATACATGTTACTAAATATTACTTTATCTAAAACAATACTTACCATTGATCTTGTTCTAAAGCAACATCAACTATTTCTGATATAAAATATCTATATCTTACATAATTAAATATTTGTTCAATTAGCTCTTTCAAAGAAGAACATTTTGTCAATGACAACAAATACAAGATGGGCTTTTGAAGCTGAAAATAAAAAAATCAGTTATTATTATTTTGAATGAGATGGATTTTTACTTAAATAAGGAATTTAAAGTAAAAATCAGTTTTACCTCACTTGGAAAGTCATTTAACATTTTTTTGGACTCTAGTTCACAATCTAATGCTTCTTTGTATGTCATATTTTTCTTACCAGTCAATTCACATGACCAAACTAGTGAGTTGCATAAAATAATTCTTTCAACATAATGCCTGTTTAAATAAATTAGAAAAATAATTATTAAAATTTTTATTTAAAAATATCTGTGCCATTAACAAATAAAATGTGGAGATAGTTATAACCAATACTGTTAATTTATACACAACAAAAAGTCCTTACTAATTAATTTGAGATGTGTATAATAGATGATGAAGAACTAGATAAATTTCCTAAATACTTTTTAAGAACATTTAAGGAAATTGTTCATACATTTCATTAAATAAACATTGATAAACACTGATAAATCATTAAATAAATACATTCTGGCTTTCTTTGCACAGAATTTAATAGGTACACACTGAAATCTGCAGTAAAAATATGTTAGAACGTGTACAATTACAAAAAAACAATCAAAAAATAATTTTCCAATAAAAATGACATTAACCAATGTACAATTATTACGATTTGAGAGTTTCATCAGCATAAATACTGATTTAACAATGGAGAAAGGTCATTTGACACGTGTGTTTTGAGAATGGCTGTGTCTTTACACCAAACGACAAAAATATAAAAGACAATGAAGAAAACCGAAATATAAAAACGACAACACCAATAGGCAAATGAATAGGGAGTAGGATTGGTAGCGCGGGTCGAAAACCCGAGACGCATTAACCTTGAACATAAGGAGCGCGGGATTGTGGGAAAACGCGGTGAAAGTGGACGTAAGTACAAAATCGGCCGAGAAAATCGGCGGGCAAGCCAGTCGAGACGGGAACGGCGGGAATCGAAGACGGGAAACAAAGCGATCGACGACTTAAGTGGGCGACGCGCGAGAATCGATCGTACGGCGCCATGTGAAACTCGCGGGCGGCGAAAATCGGATGGCGGGGCCGCCGCCGTGCAGCGCAACGCGTCACGGCGAGCTGTCGGTTGACCCGACGAACGTTCCGCATCACGGCAAAACCGCGTCGCACGAATTTCGCCGGATACCGACGACCCTGGCGCGTTTTACTCACTCGTATGTGAGGAATATCTCTTTGGTCAACTCGCAGTAGAACACCTCGTCCGTGTCCCTGAGGCCCCTGGGCACGGGGTTCCTGACGAACGGTTTCTTGTGCAGAAGAGGCATTTCGACGGATGACGGTTGTCACGGTGGTGGAGCAGACGAAACCGTCGTCAGTTTCGTAACGGCACGGCGGTCCCGCGGCGATGGTGGCGCGACCGGAAGGCCAGCTGCTGTTGCGACGGTGGTCCGTGCGGGTCTCGCCGAGCGCGCGTCTCAACGGCAAAGCAATGGTCGGTCGACTATAACAATACGGCGCCGTGTCGGACCGGTGGCGGAATTTTCACACGGCGATGAGTTCTCAACACTCGATCTCCACGTTCCGTTTCCACGATGGCGGTCGTGCGGCCCGAACGGAAAAGAATCGGGCGAAAAAAAAACGCGAGAAATTACACACGAGCGAAACGACAACAAAACCGCGTCCGTCCGGGAGCAACGGCGGTGGCGGGACGTGTAGCACAGAGTGTAAATGTATATAAACGGTAAAAAAAAAAAAAAAAAAAAACACAACAATAATCGCTGCCGTGATTAAACGCGCGGAACTAACGATGCCAACATCATGTCGGTGCCGCGGCAGCTTGTGTCGACGACGACACTACCACTACTACTTCTCTTAACCTTTCTTTCCCTCCCGCCCAAAACGATCGCACGTCGATTTAATCGTTCACGCGGGGTAGTCGAACATTTTCACCATTGTTTGTTTCGGTTTCCCCGTCATGCCCTCCTAGTCAATCTGCGGGACCGGAATTTCTAATACAGAATGTTAATTATGTCGAAAATTCCCGTCGTTTGAATATAGTACCGAGAACCGAAGCGGCGGCAACAGCCACAACAGACAGCAACAGCAGCAGCAGCAGCAGCAGCTGCTTCGCCCGCCGCGTGATAACGCACACGCGCACTATCACCGTTATCACGCGGAAAAAAACACAGTTTTTCCCCCTCCCCTTCCGCCCCATCACGCCGGCCAGGTCACGCCGGGGACCAGCACCGCCAGAATCCGCTAGCCAAGGAGGCTGCGGCAGCGCACAAAATGGTCGACCGTTCGCTTTGTCTACGCGCGCGCCGACGAGGACGTCGTCGCAGACCGTTTTTTGTCTCACGCCACAGAAACGGTTTCGCGCACGCAGTGATGTTGCGCATGGCGCTTTCCAAACTGTCCGTGGTTCGGTCCTGAATATACGACGCCGGCGTTGTGGATAACCTGCGTCGTTTTAATATTATTATAATATTATTATTATTATTATTAATACGTTCCGTCATTACCACGTAATTTCTATACTTTTGTGAACACCCGACCCTCGACGGGGCGATCGCGTATTTACTATTTACTATTTTACTCCCCGAATCGACCCCGTTTTCGTTCTGGTGTCTTAGTTTTTTTTTTCATTTTAGTTATTTGTTTTTCAAAAGGCGCGGAAACGCTATTGTTTTTCGCAGGGAATTACAAAAATCCTCAAAAAAATATAGTTATCATTTGATCGTGAAACCGGTTCCAAGTATAGCTGAAGTAGTGCATGCTTACAATATTATTAATTATTATACTATAATATGCACTAAACACTCGAACGTTCCTAACCTTATTTTATTATAGGTACATATTTCGATAAATGAAAGATGATTTCGAAATATTATTATACCACGCACAGACGCACCGTATACCTACGATAGACCACGTCTATACATATGATTCAGACATATTACGTAATACGAAGGTACTAGGTATTATATGTATAATATACATTCTAAGAACAATACAATTCTTTATGCTGTCAAAAATAGAAGTGAATTCGTTTACAATAATACTGTTGATATCACCCTTTTGATCGTACGATTCGAATGTATTACCTTTATTACTGTAAAGACTTGCATTTGTGTAAAGAGTAAAGACTATAGGTAATTCTATATCATAATATATGTATTAATGATTCATCACATGCCATTTCTATAATACACATTATAATCAATCAACTTTCACAAAACCAGCAAACGCCAGACACGAGTGAACTACGAATAGAAATTCTAAATTAATTCAAAATTTTTCTAAAAAACATTATTTTCGTGACCTTAGATATCTTATAAGCACTCGCATTCACAATTTACACATATATAGATTTTAATTTTCATATTTTGGTCAAGAGTTTTTATAGGTATTCCACATAGTTAATAATGATATGGCATCATGCTGATGTGAGCTTTTGTGAAGCCTGTTACTTTAGGCGCAAAGAAATTTCCCCCAAATTAAAGCCAATTTCAAAGTATTTGAGGTATATCTTGGGACTAATTAAAATTCTGGCAGTTATTTTATATACAATTAAAACATTTCTAATCAACTCATTTAGGGAACAGGCAAAACAAAGTTAGTTATACCTTTCTATTTTATGTTTAATTTATTAGTGCTTACTGTTTTTCAAACATTATTATTTATTAAATGCTAACTTAAAATAATATTAATTTCCTACATATACACTAACTGTAATTTTCTTGCGTGTTTTTTACTGAATTTTTCAATAACTTCTTCTGAAGTAATTTTAAAATCCCCATGAATATTAAGGTGCATAAGTTCATTTAATCTATCTTCTCCTATTGTTGATCTTAAATATATTTTTGTTCAACGAAGTGACGAAAATGCTCTCCTGCAGTCGAAGTGGTAACTGGTATAACGCAAATAATTTTTAACAATTCCTTTATATTCGGATAAAATTCCGATTTATGGGTTAACGCTTCTATAGAAGTTTTTGGTATATTTAATTGGGATTTCCAAAATTGATTCCATAAAGTAACCTCACCTCTAACTTCTTAAATTTAATTAAAGGATATAGCGTCCGATATGGGCGCTAATCATCCCTGTATGTGTACGGTTTTCGGGCTCCCCCTAACGTGCACATTTCAACAACAGCAGGCGGAAATCCCATACCACGACCCAAATGCGCTACAATGTATATAATGCGAATATAATATTAAAATACAAATATCAAATTATACAACAATAGTTTACTTCTGTTCGTATTTATGGAATACACAAAATTATAAAATGTTTAAACATAAATAGATAATAATACAGTTACCACAACCATCATCGTATCTAAGTCTATATTAATCTATAATACGGTAATACTACGAAGCCATCAAAACAATTACAAGGAAAAAAGTTTAAAATAGCCTTCATTTTAATTAAATTAGAACATAATTTTATGATAAATTTGAATTAATAGAATAAATGTGAAAACATCATTTTATTTTTACTTATCGGTTATCTGATTACACTTTTACAAATAATGTCAATACTTTGATGGTTAAATTTGAAATCAAATGAAAATTCTCTTTCTTTGTATGTACAGTCAACTCGCGATATAACGAATTTCAAGGGATCGAGGAAAAAATTCGGTATATTGAAAGTTCGTTATATCGAAAGAATAATTCAATGAAATTCATTTAAACAAAATTTTAAAAAAAAATTAAAATTAATAATTTATTAAATTACATATTATAATTACATGCATACATATTATTAAATATAAGTTATGGTACTGGTCTAGTAAACGCCCGCCATGAAAGTATTCTCCTGCCACTAATATATCGTATTAAAACAGTAAATACTAAACTATGAAAAGTTTCATTTTAATAAAAATTTGTCGGAAAATTCATGTTTTTCGTTAAACAAAATATAATAAGTAATAACCTACAGACGATTATTTGACGACTGAATATGAGAAGTTGGTATCGACGTGTTATAAGTAGTAAAGACTACTTAAGATCGACTTTACCTCTTTTTTAATTTTTCTCATAGAGATTTCGAAAATTGACTTGTTTACTTCCAAGAATCTGATTCGCTTAATTGTATTCTATGCAATTTAGAGGTGCACCCATTAAAATTCAAAGAGGACACCTGTCTTCTCTCTTATTCTCCCTTTTTGTGAATGGAGTTAGTTGTACCCTACTCAATTGCAAGTTACTTTGTTTTGCGGATGATATGAAGCTTTTTATGAAAATCAATACGCAGAATGACTATTAAACTTCAACAAGACCTAGACCGGTTTATAACTTGGTTTGAGGCGTTGGGTTTGTCACTAAATATATCTAAGTGCAAAGTTATTTCCTTCTCTCGTGTTAAATTAAATTAGTGGTTAAAGCACTATTTTAGAGTATGGCTCTATCATCTGGAGTCCACATACAGCTGCCGATTCTTACTTGATTGAGACCTCCTTAAACCTCCTTTTATTTTTGTTAACATTGATTTGAATATTCTGCTTGTCTGTTTATAATATTATACGACAAATTTAATGATTAATAATCTATACTATATGTAACTAGAAATTTTGAACACAAGGGTTCAAACCCGTTCATTTTAATAAATAATAAATAAATAAAAACATCACGTACTCATATGAAGGCTCCGGCGCAAAAACCAGATACGTCCACATTTTTATATTATGTACGGTAGAGGCATAGCTAAAAAAATAACACTTATGTAGTAAAGCCGTAAATTTGGCATATAGGCAACACAATGTGTGTATCTACCAGGTGAACTTAGTTAAGATTCAAGTTTCGGTAATTTAAAGCGCAATGTAGAAACAAATCAACAAATCGATTTTTTTAAATATGAATGTAAATATACAATAATTATGTTACCTGTATAAATTTATGAAGATTTTAAATCATAACACATAAGTTGTAAATTTCATTTAATAATATCAACAAAAAAAGTCTATTACTTATTGAAATAATACATCTTTAGCCATAATTTAAACTTTAAAGGTGTTCAAAAATAGTTGACTTAGTTTATCTAAATAACATTTTTGAAATAGATGAAAAATGTATAGTACTTATAGATTTTAAGTAAAGCGAAGGATCTATTAGTTTTACAATGATGATAATTTTTTTTTCTTATTTTTTCTTTTATTCTGGAGACACTTAAAACTACCCAAAAGTTTTATCCTACAACTCCATAGGTCAGAAAATAAACGACTATTTATGGGTTAATTTTTCTATCCTCTCGATAGTTTTTTGGAACATGAAGAAAACCTAGTAAAAAATAAAAAAAAAGTAAAATTTGGCGTAAACGACGCTTTCACTGAATCGATTTAAGTTATTTAGTCATAACTTCTAAAGTTATGTTGCTAGAAACTTGAAATTTCTCCATAAAATAATAGCAAAATGCTGCTAAATTATTAGCTTACTAACAATGCCTATAAAATTTCAAAAACTATTAGTTAGGATTTTTTTCATACCCGTTTGCTGTTCGGATTTTCATGAAAATTATTATTTTCCAGTAAAATAGTGACTATCTTATCTAAATTTTAAATAATTCTTTCATTCAGTAAAAAATTTCTATTCCTAGTTAACCCGACACATATTTTCCTATCTATGGTCCTAGTTTCATTAAGCTCAACTTGATTAACTAATTTTTGTGAATGTTTAAAGTTGAAATTATGACTTAATAAACTACTTTTATGTAAAGTGTTTGATATATTTTTCATTTCATTTTATAAAAAACTATTATTTTTAATTACTTTATCTGTTGTTTTAAAAAAAGAAATATTTTTACTAAGGATTTTCTTTACGTATGTACTTAAAGCTTCAATATGATGTGATAGTGTAACTATTTTTTTGAAATATAATTAAACAGACATGCAAATAATACATTTAACATGCATAGAAAACACAGTCCGACAGTTCTGACGTTTTGAATATTAAAGTATGAATATAGGTAATTGTTTCTTATACATCAACAATTTAAGACATTTGCATTGGATAATATTTTTTTGAAGTGGATAGGGTAAATTTTTAGATAATTTGGCCTGACCTTATACAAATGTTTAGTTTCGTCTATGGACATTACTCTTATCATATTCATCAAACGATACTGAAACATTTTTAAAAATCATAACATAGGGTTTTTTTATAAATGTTTTACTAAATTTTAACATGATTTATACGGAATCAACAGTTTTACATCATACGTTTTCAACTTAAAGTGTTTGTACAAAATAATTGATCCATTCAACCATTACGATTACGAACATTTGAGTACAGATAGAACAAAATGTTTTAAATTGTCTGGTTGGTAAAATGTCTCCCTAGTTCAAACAAAAAAGTTTAAAACTATTTTGATAAAACAACTACTGGAAATTAGATTAAGAACGGAAAAAAAAAATACTCATTTTAAGGAATTTTCACACCCCGCCATTATCCAAAGACTTCAAGGGATGAAAGATGAACTTTCACTATCATTATTTTACCTATAGTACGAAGTAGGTATATCCGACTTTTTATTTTCAGCCAACTTTTCATTAAAAATTACTAAGTGTTTCAGTACAAATGACCTCTTTAAGTCATCAATCATAGATACCATTTCTGATCTATTAAGATTTAGGTAATAATCAACATCAAAGTTTTTAGATAGGTGAGCATTTTAATTTTGAAGTTATATTGAAATACTAAACTACTAAATTTATAATTTAAAGTTACCTATATTTTAAAGTATGAATTGTACTTAAAAGTTATATTCAAATAAAATATCAACTTTACGCCTGTTTTGTTCATATTTATATTTTGAACTTTGAACAAAGGAACTAGTTTCTATTTAATTTCATAATACATTATCTGTGCATATTTTTTACGAACGCGGCGAACCCTTTAACCTTTAAGTTACATTTTAATGAGGATAACTCACAATCAATCGAGTAGGAGTGGAATGTAATTAATAAGTAATAACAATATAACAATTAAACATTAATTCGTAATTGTTTCCCATTATCATACAGTATGTTTTACTGAAATTTGTAATGACTAATGAGTAATAGAGGAAAATTTTAAATTTAAAAAGGCCGTTTGATTTTAATAGTAAGTCGCGTTTATTCCGCCACGAAACGAATGTTTATCAATATTTTTCATGGAACATTAAAAAAAGACAAACATACAATTTGAAAACCTTTATTTAGGTATATATTATTATGCTTATGAGTTATGGTAACTTGATAATTGGCATTTCAGCAATCGCCGATATAAGTCTGTTAAAAAAAGTGAAATCATATTTTTTTATTCTGTGGTTATCTACTGGAGGAGTGGAGTACTTGATGAGTGAGTTTCGGTTCCAAAATATCGTATTTATGCCGGCTGCGGCAAAATCTAATTAAAACAAGGGTCATTTTAAAAGGTGTTCATGATTATTTTGTTCACATAACACATATAAATAGTATTATTGTAATTTATAATTGTTCCACTGATAAAAACTTGTTTCACTGCTATTTTTTTTTTTTATAGTCGATATTGTGAAACGGTTTTTATCATAGAGGTTATAATTGTTGATTTAATACGGCTTAAATTCAGAAGGTCGACTCGGATTGGTTGAATTTTTTATTGGCCGGCGTGTAAATATTCCGTTTGATTTATTTCAAAGAAATTGTCTTCGCTTTTTATTGAGTTACTAAATCGGACGTCTAAAATGATAAAATTAATTGTTCAGAGCATCAAATACAATCAATATCAATGTTAAATTTCACTTAGACAATTTCGCTGAATGTTTTTTTTTAATAATACGTAGTTTTTTCTTATTTTTAGTTAGTTTATCTTGGTTATTTAATAAATTGGTTGATTTTTGTTTTTGATTGATAGATACATTTTTATTACTTTGCGCATTTATTAGAAGTTGTACACAATGAGTACAACATTCAAAATGGAGCAATGCCCTTGGGATCAAAATACTTATTTTGGACGCTGGCAATACTATTTTTGGGTTACAAATCCTATGTTATGTTTGAAAACTGATCAAGAACTGGAGGAAGCAAAATCTTTGCGTGCATCCTATTTGTAAGTAGTTTTGCAAGTCTTAATATTATGTTATTTTTATTGTAAATTGAAAAAAAAATCATTATCTTATAGAAATGGAACACTTCCTCCTGGAACAACTAATGAACAGTTATTAGCTGCCAAACAGATCTATGAAAGTTCATTTCACCCAGATACAGGTCAAAAACAAAATGTATTTGGACGAATGTGCTTCCAAATGCCCGGGGGTATGGCTATAACTGGGGCCATGTTGTCTTTTTACAAGTATTTCATTCTTTAAATAATTTATTGTGTTATTAAAAATTAATTTCAAACTGTTACATTTCAAGAACTGTACCAGCAGTAGTTTTTTGGCAATGGATTAATCAATCATTCAATGCTTTAGTAAATTACACAAATCGCAATGCTAATTCTCCACTTAGTCAAACTCAAATGGTTACAGCTTATGGTTCAGCAACAATTGCTGCTTGTGTGACTTCCATCAAGTTCAAACAATATTTGACTAATAATGCTTCACCCTTTTTTCAAGTAAACTAACTATAATTTTATAAGTAATTTATTCTTAGTTAATTATAATTGTAGAGATATGTTCCATTTGCTGCAGTGGCAGCAGCAAACTGTGTAAACATACCATTGATGCGACAAACTGAATTATTAAATGGTGTAGATGTTTTTGATGCTGATAAAAATAGAGTTGGATGTTCTAAGGTAACTATTAAAATTTGAAAAATCATATTTTATTTTAAAATCCAATTAAATTTATTGGTTGATTAAAGTTAGCTGCTGCTAAAGGAATATCCCAAGTAATTATATCAAGAATTGTTATGTGTGCTCCAGGAATGGGTAATTTGATAAATAGTTTTTAATATATATTAATATATATTCATTAAAAATTCTTTTTTTGAATTATACATTGATAGTAATTCTAAATATTTTAACATAGTATTGCTGCCAATCATAATGGAAAAACTTGAAAATAAAAGTGCATGGTTTAAGCGAAATACATGGATTCATGCACCATTTCAAACATTAGCTGTTGGTTGTTTGTTAGTATTTTATACATAATTATTACATAACATTTTACTTGAGTAAACATTTAACTGCCATGAAGTTTTACATTATATTCAAATTTATTTTTAGTTTGATTGGTATGGTGCCGACTGCATGTGCTCTGTTCCCTCAGTTCAGGTATATTATTTAAAGTAATCTATGTAATTCATATTATTATGTGACAATTTATGTATTATTTTAGCTCTGTTAAACTAAGTACATTGGAGAAATACGAAAATAATGCTTACGTTGACATAGTGAACAATCACAAGAACCCACCAGCTCTTGTATATGCTAATAAAGGACTTTAAAACTGCAATCTCATTTATTGATAGAATTGTTACTTATTAGAATTACATAATTCACATAAAAGATGTATTTTTATTTTTGGTCATTTCAGATGCTTTTGAAAATGTATTAGATTTACTTTTACTCTAAACTTTGTTTTTTTGACTGGTATTTATTTGCTTTCTTATTTAGTTATAAAGTTCTTAAGTGTGCAACGTTTATTTTTTAATTTGTATCCACTATATCATATATTCTTGCATTAATAGTTCTCGAAATGTAATTGAATTATTTTTATATGTATCAAGTGCTTCCATGAAATATAATTACTTACAATAAGTTAGTGTGATTCTTAGAGTCAAGTTTTTAATATTTAGAAAATATGATATACAAAAAAACTTAAGATTATTGCTTTGTACGCCTACTCAAGTATTAAAGATCTGATTTTTTACTATTGTTCCCAATTAAAATTTTGATTTTTGTAAAATTTTGATAGATGATTGTCCAAATATTGTAAATGTATAACATTTAACTTTGTTATTATTATATGATAAACAATTTTTTTTATATGTTTCACTATAATTCAAAAAAAGATTTTAATAATAACAATTTGATATTTTTAGTAGTAATTGTGTGATATTCAATTTATTAATGTATTTGTAATGTAAAGCAATATATATTATATATGTATGTTAAATATCACCAATAAATTATCTACCATTCACAGTACTATTTTTTTTTTTTTTATTGTGCTTTATGGATATTAATTTGAAAAAATGTATTGTTTAATATGACAGGTTAGTTTTAGATTCTGAGTGAAGTAAAAGTTGTACTAGTATTATAATGGTTATTTATTTTCTTTAATGTGGACACTCAGTAGACTTTGTCCAAAAGTTAGATTGTCTGAAATTTTATTTTGTATGTACTTAAAAGACATTTTTCTCTATTCTTTAAAGTTTTTACAACACAGAAGAACAAAAATTTGAGTAAAATTTAACAAAAACAAAGTTTTCATTAAATTAATTTTAGTTTTGTTATTCAAATAGTAAAATTGCTATAAACTTGAAATATTTACCATATTTCAACACCACCTTTTTTTTTTTTTTTTTTTGTAAACTAGCTAATTATTAATTAAATTTATGTAGCACTTATTCACGCTCAACGACATATTAAGATATCTCTCCATGTCTACGAACACGGCTGATAGGTACAGTCTAACATTGAGTAGGGTATAAGACTTGAGATTTTTTCTCAGTTTAAGTTTTAATGTTCGTAATAATTATTATATTATAATATTATATATCAATGATAAATAATTAATATTCTTAATAAATTGACAAGAAATATATAACTAATATAATTAAATTTAATACTTATAGCTTACTCTATTGATACCAAACATACATTTCAATAGAAAGCAAAAAAAATAAATATATCTGAGTAAAACATACAGTAATTAAAATCATTGATTACTAATTAAATTTTATGCCAGGAACACCTGGGTGAAATATGAGAAGCATCTAGTCTCAATATTAATCAATTTATTAACAGTGTAACACCAGTATGTGGCTTTTGTTAACCAGCTTTCACAACAAAAATAATAAAAATAATCTAAAACGATAGAAAATAATACAAATTTGAAATTTTTAGATGAGGTATGAAAATAAAACATGGACTAAGACAAAAAATCAAAACATTAATAGTAAATCAATCCCAACTGTTTGCTATTAAATTTAAGTATAGAGACCAATTATTTTAAATTAATTTTAGTTTACTTGAATTTTATAAAATAACTTCTTATACCTTATCTTATATTCACTGTATAATCTATAAAGTATATAATAAAGCTATGATTCAGACCAGTGGTTTTAATCTTTCTCGGATAGCGACCCCTTATTTTTTATTTTTTTGTAATGCGACCCCCTTCAAAATAAAAATACACAATTAATTAAAATAAAAAAAAGTACATAAATAAAATTTTAAAAATATACATTTTGACTTGTTATTTACGAGTTAATGAGATACTTGAGCTTTAACTTTTGATATTATTGATTCCATATTAGGTTTTATATTAGAGAGATCATTAACTTTATTTTATTTTTAAATAATATGGAAAAATTTTTTGTCTATTATTTTTAATGGCAACCCCCAGGTTGAAAACTACTGGTTTAGACTGTTCGGCCTTCAGAGTTTAAATTGAAGTAATTGAACATTCATTTACAGAATATATCATAGAATATGGTTACCTACTTAACGTTTTTAGTTAAAAATCAAAGTTCAAAGTTGTAAATAGTGATAGTAAAATATAATATCTGTGGGATATAATACAATATATTGTGATAATTATTTTTTTTTCTAATTGTAATGTTGAGTCATAATTGTTTATATAATAAATTAGTAATGAGCACGATTTTAGGTACCTATATCGGCTATATCTAAAATGGTAGAAATGAGTAATGAGTCTAATGACAAATATTAAATTTATATAGTACATGTTATAAAAATCGGTATTTGCTATCAGTAATGTTAAGCAAGATAAAGTAGTGTGCCCAAGAATAAACTTGAATTCTCATTAGCTCTTTCTAAATTCATATACTGAAAATGTGTTATCTTCAACATTTAGACCGTGACGATATTGTTCTGTGGCCATAATTGTGATCATAAACCATAATTGACTCATTATAAAATTACTATTAGTTAATAATTATAATTTTATTGTATGTCTACATTTTAAAATTGCAAAAAAAACATAATATATTTTCCTTTTCCTTTTTTGGTTATTCTGGTCAACTCGATACTAGGCACTTATCTATGGTATGCTTATCATCAGTTTTTTGCCGTATCGGGTTTCACAGCAAAAAAGTCATTTAATGTCATCTAGTTAGATTTTTAATTTTTGTGTTTTTTTATTTTTATTATAAATTCATTAGGTAAACTTAAGTCAACGTTCACTCATTTATTAGCATTCTACTGCCGAATCAAGGACCAGATACACTATGTCCTATTCTAATAGTGAGTCATCTACAGTATTGAACATTTTAATTTATTTCACTTATTTAGCTGTTTTATTTGAACGAACGTCAAATACTTTTATTTTTATTCGATTTTAGAGTACATATATTCAACTCTTCCACGTACCCAAAGAGGACAACCGATTGTGTTGGGTGGTGATCCCAAAGGGAAAAATTTCCTGTACACCAATGGTAACAGTGTCATCATACGCAACATTGAAGTAATATTTACTTGTTTCAAATTAGATTTTATTAATTTTCGTTTATCTGTAAATGTTTTTTTTTTCAAGAATCCAGCAATATCAGATATTTACACTGAACACTCGTGTGCTGTTAATGTGGCTAAGTACTCTCCTAGCGGATTTTACATAGCATCTGGTGGTATGTTAATAAATAGTTATATTTGAACACTGATGAAATTAATAAATTATTTGTAGACCAATCGGGTAAGATAAGAATTTGGGATACTGTGAACAAAGAGCATATTTTGAAAAATGAATTCCATCCAATTGGTGGCCCAATTAAAGATATTTCTTGGTCTCCAGACAACCAACGTATGGTGGTTGTTGGCGAAGGCCGAGAAAGGTAGGTAGATTATTTTTTCCTTCATATATTCATAAAATTATTTATGTTAATAACGTATCAATACATTTACAGATTTGGTCATGTATTTATGTCAGAAACTGGTACCTCAGTTGGGGAAATATCAGGTCAATCAAAACCAATCAATTCATGTGATTTCCGACCTAGTCGTCCATTTAGAATAGTTACTGGTAGTGAAGACAACACAATTGGTGTTTTTGAAGGACCTCCATTTAAGTTCAAGATGACTAAACAGGTAAAATGTATTAATAATTGTATTTACTTTGAGTGATTCCTTATAATAAAAATATAATATATGAAAATGTTTTTGTAGAAAAAAGCTTTGAAATGTAATAATACATTAATTTGTAGTAATAATAAAACATTATTAGTCTTAATTTTACTTATAAAGCCTCTATGATTTAGGAGCACTCAAGATTTGTTCAGGCAGTACGTTTCTCGCCCAATGGTAATTTTTTTGCATCAGCAGGATTTGATGGTAAGGTGTTCTTGTATGATGGTACTAATGCTGATCTTGTATCTGAAATTGGCAGTCCAGCGCACAAAGGAGGGGTTTATGGTGTAAGAAATTCAAAAATAATTTACACAAATTTAAATTATTATTTATTATTATACTTGAAATAATATTAGGTTGCTTGGAGTGCAGACAGTACACGTTTATTAACATCATCTGGTGATAAAACTTGTAAATTATGGGATGTTGAAACAAAATCTGTTGTGAGTGAATTTGTGATTGGAAACCAAGTAGAGGACCAACAGGTTTGTTTTTTTTTTTAATTGAAGAAATTTAATTATTTAATATAGTTCTTATTTTCCTAGGTTTCTTGTTTGTGGCAAGGTGATTATTTATTAACCGTCTCTCTTAATGGCTTTATTACTTACTTGGATGTCAATAATCCAGAGAAACCTATTCGAGTGATCAAGGTATTATTCATTTTTATCATTTAGATCTAGTTTTTTGTCAAGATATTTGTACTAGACATGAGTAGTTTTTTAATTTCTAATTATTTTTTTCATTTATGTTTGTAAACTATATTCATTCAAAAACTATTTTTAATTATTAGTTATTTATTATAAAAATAAATATTTCACTAATTTATAATATATTTAATGAAATATATGTAATATATTATTCCGAAATGGATGGATTAATTTGGGAATACATGATATGCATTTAATTAGAAGTTTACTTGAAAAATAAAAATATCAAAATATATAGAGAACTGTAATTACCAAAGTTAATAATATTGCTTTAAATGAATATATAAGATATATCTTTGAAAAACATTTAAATATACTTAAGTATAAAATAACGTGAATTTAAATTAAAGCTTTCATAAACAGAATTTACACAAAATTTAGATTTACTTTTAAAGTCATGATTTAAAACTGTGCAAAGCATAGGTGTCTGTATATACTTACTATACATTAATATGAAATCTATTTCTTTTTAAGTTAATAATTATATCAAACTAATATGATGTCATAATATTTTTTATACATATTCAGAAAAATATGTAAGAAGAATGAATGTCTTATTTTATTAATATTTCTTATGACCAGTTAAAAAATAATATTTATTTAAATAATTTTTAAACAAAGTGAGCCTGTCTTCATAACTAATTTTTGCAATTGTATGTCATAAATTTTAAAATAATAAATTGATTTGCTATCTTCTATTTAATCTCAATGTACTATATTAATCAATAACATATGTATATACTATGCATTAATAATAATAAAAAAGTTGGTTGTATTAAATGAAGCTAATAATTGTCACTTTTACAAAAACAAACGAACTATAATATTACTTTTTATTTAAATTTTATGAGTTACATTTTTATCTTGCATTAACTCAATATTTTAGTTTCTATAAGCAAAAGTCAAAACATTAAATGTATACATATTTTAATTTATAAACTACTTTTAAAGTAGTTAAGTAAGTCACTCTTAGATTTAAATTATTTATTTATTTTATTTTATTATTTTTTATTATTCAGGGTCATAATAAACCAATTACAGTATTAGCATTGAGTCCAGATCGTAGTACTATTTATACTGGTTCTCACGATGGCTACATAACAAATTGGAATGCAGCTAGTGGTAATTATGATTTATTACATTTTAATATTCAGAATAATAAAAAAAGATCATTCTAGATTTTATTTCAATCAAATTTATTATTAGTTCTTGTGTTATTAAAATTATGATATTTTTTTTTTTTAACTAGGAGAAAATGACAGAGTAAAGGGTGTAGGGCATGGAAATCAAATAAATGGCATGAAATTGGATAATGATTATTTGTATACTTGTGGAATTGATGATAGTCTCAGACAAGTGGATGTTAAGTCTAACTCATACACAGATTTACAAATAAAACTGAATGCGCAACCACGAGGAATGGATTTCAATAGCAATGTGCTTGTCACGGCTACAATTAAAGAGGTTACTCTTTGTTAAATGTTGTTAATTAGTTTATTTAATAAGAATGTTTATCCGTTTTAGATTTTCATATTGAAGAATGAAAAGAAAGTATTTAATTTGCCTGTGGACTATGAACCTTCTGCAGTAGCTGTTAATTCAGATGCTAGTTTTATAGCAGTTGGCGGAGCTTTGGATAATAAAGTAAACATATTTAGCAAATCAAAAGTATTCTGTAGTCAATAATAATTCTGTCACCTCAGGTACATGTGTACAAATTTAATGACTCCAGTAACACATTGGAACATGCTGCTGAATGTGAACATCTGGGCCCGATTACAGACTGTTCTTTCTCACCTGACGGACAGTACTTAGTAGCAAGTGATGCAAATCGCAAAGTAATTTTGTATAAAGTACCTGATTTCATTGTAAGTAAATAACTTCAATACTAAATAATAATTCTGAGGAAACATTTTTGAAATGATTAATTTGCATGTAGTCTTGAAATATACGAATGTATAAATGTTTTTGGACTGGATGCATAACTATTTTTTTTCTGATAAATATTCGCGAGGCCAATTTTTGTAATTCTTTAAATATCATTTTTTGCAAGTTCCTAGTAATACTAGGTTGCCTTAGAGCTTATAACTATTTATATTCATAATTATTATATATATTTGGATCACACTCAAAAACATACGATTCAATGTTTTTCCGTGGAGAAAATTTTAATTTATTTTTATAAATATATTTGAATATAATGTAGGTACTAATTTGTACAGCCAAACTACAACTGGATTCATTTTAGTCATCTGAAACCATTATCACTAGTCAATTTTGCATGAGTAAACCAGTAGAGGTTTGTCTCCAAAAAAAAAAAATGAAAATGTTTATCTTGTCTTTTGATGCTTGAAACTGTTGTAATATACCAACCTATGTACTTCTACAAGTTATATTTATGTTACCAACCTCTGTTTAATATAAAAATTAGGTCTATTCATTTAAAATAATTTGTGGAGTTTTAGGCGAATGCTGTGATACCAATCTCCAAGTCTAAACTAAATGAGAAAGTATAGACACAGAAAATAAAACTAATTGGTTTTGAGTTTTAATGTGACAGTTTATGTTATTGAATTCATTGATATACTGAATAAAACCTGGTTGAATGACAATATTTGATTAAATACCTACCTAATTACTATACATTAGTTTTGAAAATATATTTAATCTTATTTGTAAGAAATTATTTTTCATCAGTTTGAAAAAATTTTGATGACAAATACTTCATGTATTATACCAATTAAAAAAACAAAATATCTTATCATTAATCTATATTTTACAAAAAAAAACCTGAAATAAACATAAATTAGGTGCATTCTGAGAGTAGTTATAAAGTAACTGGTATTGTTAATCATTATCTTGATCAATTAGTATGTTTGTTTTAAGAAGTATAACTATTTTTTAATTAATTTGTTTTATATTAGTTGGCACATAAACAAGATTGGGGCTTTCATAATGCACGTGTTAACTGTATTGCCTGGTCACCAAACTCAAAACAAGTAGCAAGTGGAAGTTTAGACACTACTATCATTGTATGGAGTGTTTCTTCACCAAACAAACACACCATAATTAAAAGTAAGATTAAAACAAGCAAAAAATACAATTACATAAAACACTTACTATAATTATTAATAATAAAAACATTATAATTATTAAATATTAAATAGATGCTCATCCACAAAGTCAAATAACACGCGTATTGTGGTTGGATGATGAAACTATAGTGTCGGTTGGACAAGACTGCAATACAAAAATCTGGAATATTACGCCAATTTAATTTGATACTACAAGTCTAAAGTCTACTTTTATTAATAAATATTATATATCTTATTGACTATTTATTTATTTTAATTTATATATTTATTTATTGTACTGTAATTAACCAAGATTTTTTTTTTATATGAAGTTAAATCAAAAAATGAAAATTTGCACTCAGATATAATTGGTGTCCTATTATTTTTAAAATAACAAATAGGTTTAGGGTTTTGCCAATAGATTTGAATTAATTTATATATATTAATATATATTTTTAAGTGTTTCATTAATTATTAACCTTATTTAATTTAAAAAGTCTACATTTGACTTATATTTTAATATAAAATGTGCATTTATTTTTCTAATAATATGTAACAAATAATATTCATAATTCCTATTCTGAAAAATGTTTATATATATAATATATATATTTATTTATTTATTTATGTGAATATGATAGAATGTATGTAAAATATCTTGACTTGGTTATTTATTTTATGTCCAAAAACAAATCATAATTATTACAATGTCTCATCTAGAATTTGATATAAATGGCTAAAATTTTTTTCAATGCTCTCAATGACTTCAGTTTGTTTAGGAATTAGTGTTTGCCTGTGATCCTTTGGAGGTTTTGGCATTTTATGTTCTAAGCATGGCAGTGGTTCATTAAAAAAATAAGGATGTAGAAGTGCCTGATAAAATAAAAAACAAAGGAAATTAAATGTTTTTATATTATATTTGAATCTGGGACATTTTCCCCAGACCATGAATTATTTTACATGAACTAAATTTTTAAGTACAAATAATATGTATCTAGGTGTAATTGTACTTAATTTTTGCTTTTTTCATCAATATATCGGTTGTATTTTAATTATGGAAAAATATTTTTCACCTTTTTTTAGCAAGTACTTAGCAATTTTTTAAATAATATATTCATTACACTTAAAATTATTTGAGCCATATTATAATAACTTGGGATAATATTATGTTTAACTTCTATTACACTTTAAATATAATTAGTATAATTAATATTTTAATAATTTATGGGAAAATATAATTTGTAAGAAAATGATGAAAAAATTTAGAAAAAACAGCTTTTTCTTATTTTTATAAGCAATTAGGGTTTACTTGTTACAATACTAAAAATCCATATTTTACATCTTATTTTTTTTATGGTATGGTTGCTAAACACAAGGTTGAGGAGGCAATGTCCGTTTACTTTTACATCTGTTTCACATAATTGTTTGTTTTGTGAATGCAAAAATAACAGGACTTAAATGCGATATGCATAACTTATACCAAGATCTTTTTTATAATGTTTTGCAAGTATGTATTAGAACAAAATAATTTAATTTACCTCTTTTGCATTTAATCTTTTTTCTGCATTGTATAAAATTAATTTTCCCACTAAATCAACTAACAAATTATCAATATCTGGCAATAATTCATTGATTGGCACTGGATCACAATGTGTAAATCTCAATTTGTTGTAATCTGGCATATCATTTCTATTTGGCCATGTTTCATCAGTTGGTGTTCCTAAATAATGTACTACTATTGCAATTTGTTCCATATCCGAATCTCCCTAAAATTTGAACAACTATTTACTAATAATTAAGGTCCCAACCTTGTTGCATTTGCTTGTTCTTCGATAATGATTGTAGAATAATTTAAGTAAAATATAATTTGTTTTAAGACATAACGGATATAATTTAAAAATTTTCATTGCATATTTGGTCATTTTTAGGCAAAGCGCATATTAGACAAATTTATTGTGAATAATAGCATATTTACCCATTTATACTTTTTATGTTAGATACATTTATTTTAAAGGTTGACATTTTTTTTTTGTCATACATCAGTTAATATATTCATAGAATGATTTACTGTTTTTTTTAAGTTTATATCTCTTGGTGTTTGACAGTGCAAGAATGAAATAAAGATAATATAATAATATTATTGGCTACTTAGGGAAATTGAGCAACTAGGGAAATACTTTGGTGGAGAAGAAATGAAATACTTGTAGAGTAATGTTATGATTACCATTAGTATTTTTTTGTTGCTTTTAACCATTAAATTTATTATTATTCAGAAAATGTTTGTAGTAATAATGTTGTCGAAAAATAACTAGATATAAATATCAAATTAATTTAAAATTTCATAATTCAAAAAATGCAGAACTATATTTTGTGAATATTTCAGTTATTCTAGGTGGATAAGTACATGCACATTTCCAACAATTAGTGAGCAAAAACTTCTAAATCCTATTAGTAATTATGAATATTATTTTTAACTAGTTAATGAACAGATATATTTTAATAGATTGTATTTAAAAAATTAAATAATATTTATAATTGAAGCAATTGACTAACCGCAAATAAAGGAGTTTTCATTTGCATTTCTGCCAAAATACAACCAACTGACCACATATCAATAGATTGATTGTAATATACTGAACCGAATAAAAGTTCAGGGGCACGGTATCGACGCGTTGCTACTTGTCCAGTATAACATTGATCTACATTACACTGTTCATTACTATCAGTTAACAGCAAACGGCTTAAGCTGAAATCCGCAATTTTCAATATACCCTCAGAACTTATCAGCAAATTTGCAGGTTTCAAGTCCTAAACACAGAATTCTACATGATAAAATACAGATTTTACATTGTTTAGTGATCACAGACTCTGTGCATGATGTTAGTAGCATGCATATGCATTACACCGTTGAGGAGCATTCGAGCATATGTTTTTAGATGAGAATCATTTAATGATATATTGTCATCATATAACATCTCAGGTAAACCAGACACCATATATTCTAAAACTAAATAAAAACTATAACTGTGACAAAAATGATCCAATAACTTTACAACCTAAAAAATATATTATGTCATAAGTCTGATTATCATAAAATTTTCATGATTGTAACAAACGTAATCCGAATCCAACGCTTTCAATGATTCAATTTCACGTAGTAAATTCTTAGATGCTTTATCCAGTGATCGTACACATTTGATTGCCACTATTTTACCAGAAGACCTTTTTAAAGCTTGTACAACTTGTCCATGTGTTCCTTCACCTATTCTTTCCAAGATTTTATAATTTTCCATTGATAATAGGTAATTAACACAATTACGAATTTATATAATTACTAAGTTGTTGGAAAATTATTAATATATCATAGAAAAAAGGTAATATGTAATTCAATTGGTTTACATGAATGATTGAAGATGTAGAAATCTTTAACCATGGCAACATGTTTATGAATGATATCAAAACATAATTAGTTGTCATAACAACATAAAATAAAGTATAAACAGTAGTGTAGACTAGACATTCTAAATGTTGCATCAATTTAGATTTATTCATGATTAGTTCAAGCCTTCTAGGATAATTCATAACAGAAGAGTAACCTGTTCTTAATAATTATTGTAGTCAGTAATTCAATAATCAACATTTACCAGTTTTTTAACCATCATTGGTGACACTATGAGCATGCTCACATAATTGCCAATTTTTGGAACCATTGATTTAAATATCATTAAATTTTGACAAAATTATAAATATGCTTCATTGAGTTGTCTACATTTATATAGAAAAACATTTAGTTATAAATAATTATAGTCTCGCCCTCTCATCTGTCATTGTCCTAATTTCTGTACTAATTCAGAATGCAAAATCTATAGATGCAAGTGACATAAGATTCAAATTTGCTTGGCATTTACATAGAAAGCAGAAAATAAGAAATATTTTTTTCCGAGCCAACACATTAAATTTGTATTTTAGTTTTTCTCATATTATTTTCAGTACCTATGCATTTTTTTTTTTTTAATTCATTGATTTTATCAATACCCAATAATATAAATCATTTCACTATTTTAGTTGAATTTGTATCAATAATATTAACTTTTCTAACTTGTGAGTGAAATATACTCACACATCAAAGATGGCATGATGATCTTAGTCATCAATGACGGGAGTTAAACCATTAAAAATACAATGAATGAAATTGTCAAGGTATTATTTTATACAGTAATTGATTTTTTAACTTTATTTGTGTAAATTAAATTCTGAAGTATTTTAAATACATTTTCATTTTTACAAATATTATAGGAAGTTAAAACAGCTGACATTCTATCTAATATTCATTATTTTAAAAGTAAATGACACTATCCAGCCATGCAGTCCACAGGAAATAAAACTGATAATAGACAGACTTGCAAATAAAAAAAGTCCTGGACACGACCTTATTACCAATAAAATTCTCAAAAACCTTACCCCAAAAGCACTTGCGTTCTTAGCCAGTCTTTTAAACTCCATTTTAAGAATAGGATATTTTCCAAATACCTGGAAACAAGCAATTATCATTCCTATACACAAACCTGGGAAACCAAACAGTTTACCGGAAAGCTATAGACCAATTAGTCTGCTACCTACCCTCTTCAAACTATTAGAAAGGATAATGCTACACAGAATGAAACCATACCTAAAAATAATTCCACATCACCAATTCGGCTTCAAACCTCACCACTCCACATGTCATCAACTTCAGCGAATCTCAGAAATAATAGTAGATGGATTTGAAAAATAAAAAATACACAACCACTGCCTTTCTTGACGTCGCACAGGCCTTCGACAAGGTCTGGCACCAAGGTCTTATGTCCAAATTAACAAAACTAAAATTGCCAACCTATCTATATAATATAATAGCCTCATTTATCACAAATCGCACGTTTAAAGTAAGGATAGATACTGATACCTCAAAAGAACATCCAATAAAAGCAGGAGTCCCACAAAAATGCCAATTAGCAATGTACACAGATGATACTGTTATCTTAACACAACATAAAAATCTTGAAAATTCAATAACAGATCTACAAATTTCTTTAGATCAAATCTCAGTCTAGTTTACAAGATGGAAACTCGCTCTTAACCCAACTAAGAGCGAAGCTAAAATATTTAGCCTAAAAAGATATACAAATCCAACCTAATTAAAAATCAAAAATCAGCCTATACTATGGAATAATAAAAATCAATCAAATATCTCGGAGTATACCTTGATGAAAAATTAACATGGAAAATACATATAAATAAAAAATTAAACCAAGCCTATACGCGATTGAAAATCTTATACCCCTAATAAATTACAGCTCAACACTTCAAATTAAATGCTCACTTCTAATATACACATCAATAATAAGACCATTAATTACATATGCATGCCCAATATGGGCAGCCGCATCCCAAACAAAAATTAAAAAATTACAAACGATACAAAATAAATTTCTCAGAATAGCTCTTAAAGCCCCATGGTTCATGCGAAACACACAACTCCATAATGACACTGGAATACCTTACATAAACACAAGGATAATTGAACAATTTAAAAAATTTCACACGAAACTAAAAACAACAGAAGGCGCCCTTCACTTCAAAATTGGGAAAATAACTAAAAACCGCAGACTAAGGCCACGACTACCTCAAGATATCTTGCTACCTCCAGAATCATCTTCATCATCGGTAATATCAGAACAATGACTTAACTAAACAACTCATAATTTAATCTCATTTTACTAAAAAATTAAAATGTACAAATTGTATTACTCTCTATATGAAATGTATGAATAATATAAATGTATAAAAAAAAAAAAAATTGTAAAAACATTTTGTTGAAACAATTATAATTAATAAATGAAAAAAAAAAAAAAGTAAATGAGAAGAGGAAAGGGATTAAGATGATAAATAAAAAATTAACGATACATTTTATAATAATTTTGTTTATTAGTCCAATTATGCTTTAGCTTTACCAGTCGATTTTGCTTTTGGTACTGCTTTAGAAGCAGGTGGAGGGGCTTTACCCTTGTCGGTCTTCGGTTTTGGCTTAGGCAATTGTTTCTTGCACTTCTTAGTAGGTGGAGCACCACCACGTGCAGCAAGCCGTTTTCTATAGGCTTCCAATTTCTTTTCATGAATATCACGTAATCCTTTGACTGCAATAACTTTCTTGGCCTTGAGTTTAGCAGCACGCAACATTTTCTTTTCATTAATGAAACGTTTTAATACCTTTTCACCCTTTTCAGTAGTGGGTCTCTATATAAATCATAGTATATTTCCATATTATACAAATAAGTCAATCAAAATATTTGTATTTATGAATATTTTATACTTACGCCTTCTTTCTTGGCCAAGTAAGTTTCACGAGCCAAAGTTCTTAATTTGTTTTCCTTGCTTGCAACACGTTTTTGAACCGTGATGTAAGGGTTCAATCTAAGCATGGTGCGTACATGTTTCAATGGGTTCAACTTACGGGTGCGACGTAATGTTCCAGTCCTAAAAATTTAAGTTTTATAGAATTAAATAATATTATAAAAAAAAATTCTTGAATCAATAAAAATAAAACTAACTAGTTGGATCAGGAATTAAAACAAAGCATATCTTTTAAACATCATCATCATCAAAAAAATATTTTCGTCATTTCCAACTGTTAAGTTTTATTTGAAATAAAATAAACAAACAAAATTTTTGTTTGGTCTAAAAATATACTTCTAACATATATACACATACATATTACAGAAACACAAACATAAACCCCTTATCATTGATGTAACTACAAAAATAACATATCTTCAAAGTTACAGTATATTAAAAAGGAATGTAAATTAAACATTCATATGAAAGCACTATTATTGCTGATTATGTTTAATGCAATATGGAAAATAAGATTAAATTCACTAATAAATCAAGTATTTATTTAATAGGTTAGGTTGGGTTATATTAACACGTTTAATATAATAATTTAAAGTTGAAATAATAAAATTAACAACATTAATTAACATTATATAATTTAATCAATTAATAAAATTTAGCGATAAAAATAAATGAGTTTATTGGATCAGAAATTAAAACAAAGCATAATTTTATAAATCACACTATTTTCAATGAAATTTGTTTACATCATATCCAAAAATAAGTATGAGTATTTTAGTAGTTTATAATTCATTTTTTAATAAAATTATACTTTACAATATTTAAGTAATCACGAATAATTATTCATATCCAAATTATTGAGTAAGTTATCTTAAAACTGCAATAGCAAGGTAGCATTCTACCAATACTATTAACTAATTAGTTTAAAAAAATTTGCAAAAACTATTTTGGCAGTAAATTTTGCCAAGTGAAAAAAAATGTATTGGATCAGAAATATAACTATCTATTTTATCATTTAACATCAATAACACAGACCAAGATTTTATTCATCACATCCAATAATGAATAATTACTATGCCATTTTAAGTCTAGTATAATGTATTAAACGTAAATAGAATTAGGAGTTTAAAAAAACTTTATAACAACATATAGTATATTTCATGTTCTACTAAAATATAGTAAAATTTTATCAGAAGTTTTCAAAAAACCTGGATGTTATCATACAATATCAATAACACGGACCAAGCATTTATCATCATATTGACATTAGTAATTAAAAGTTGTATACACACACACATAAATATCAGAAAATAAAAACTTGCATATTATCATATAATATCATTAACACGGACCAAGTATTTTTTCATCATACTTATTGCTATATAAAAATTTGTTCAATATTAAATCAGAAGTTTCAAAAAAAACTTGGGTATTATCATACAATATCATTAACACGGACCAAGTATTTTCTCATCACTTTTAAATTAGATATAGTAAATTAATTAATATACATAACATATATCTTACCTCGGAGGTGGCAAGTACTTTTTGAGTTCATCAGATTTGAAAATTCTGGTCAAATCAGTATTTGACATTTTGGGGAATGGTAAATTGTAACCGCTCTTCAAAGTTGCTTTTTTGTCCCATGTTCCATAAAGATCATCCAACTTTTGGAAAGCAGATTGGGTCCAGATGATAAAACGCCCAACATGACCACCAGGAGCCAAATGCAACAAGTTTAATTTCCTGATATTGATCAAATCTACACCTGGGATATTACGGAAAGCTTTCCTTAAACCCTAGAAATAAATTAAATATATATTTAAAGATTTAATGGAATGAAGAAATAACAATTTACCATTAAAAAATTGTTGGATTCAAAAGGGAAACATTAATAAAAAGTTGGATGTTTTATATGTAAACAAGATTCAGATTATAATCGAAGTTCAACAATACATATTTTCTATCCTCAAATGAAACATTAACATGAAGGACAAAGTAAGAACCAAGTTTTTATAATATCAAAATACTGACTTAATCAAATAAAATTGTCATTGTCTTGGAGTGTGCCATTCAATATATTTTTAATAAAGTGGCTGACTGTGAAACAATAATTTTTCTTTAGCACAATAAGACCACTCAGTAACACCATAATAAATGATACAAGTGTGATATCGTGCATATCAATAGATATTTTCATTATTTATATAAAAAATTAATATGTACAGAAAATAATCTGAATATGAATTCTAGGTTAATATAATATAAAATTTAAGAGAAAGAAAAATGTTAAATAATATGTTGGACTAACATATAGTTAATATCATACAATTTCATTGGAACCTAAAAGAAGTATGAAGAATTTCCAGAGTAAAACTTGATATAAAATTTTTTTAAATTGCATACGTATGGTAAAATATTTCATGAATATATTATTAATTAATTTGATAGTTGGAGTTTATGTTCTTATTGTTGGTGCATTATTTTAAATAACACTCAATAACATTCTAATAAACCATTTACTAAAGTATTTTATATACCATAGATTTTAAGTATATTTTATAATTATCTTGGGAGTATGCAGCAAATAAATTATTAAAGCGGCGACTGTGAGATAATCAATCATTGATTTTGCACAAAAAGACCACTCATAACAATTATGCATCAATAATCTAAGTGTGAAATTGTGCAATAATATTTATTGTAACTAAAACTATGTTTTATTTCAATGGAACCCAAAAGAAATATGCAAAATAATTTCCAGGGTACGCCTTGAAATAAAATGTTTAATATTGCACACGTACGGTAACATTTCAATGAATAGATCAGTATGAACGTTGGACATTAATATGTGCTTAAACTACCATCAGTATAATAACCTTCATAATGATTTTACAATAAAGTGAATAAAAAAATAAATTTAAAACATATTTTGTAATTATCTTGGGAGTATGCAGCAAATAAATGATTATAGCGACGACCATGAGATAATCAGTTATTAATTTTGCACAATAAGACCACTCATAAGAATTATATATTAATAATTTAAGTGTGAAATTGTGCAATAATATTTATTATAACTAGAACTATGTTTGATTTCAATGGAACCCAAAAGAATTATGTAAAATAATATCCAGGGTACGCCTTGAAATAAAATGTTTAATATTGCACACGTACGGTAACATTTCAATGAATAGATCAGTATGAATGTTGGACATTAATATGTGCTTAAACTACCATCAGTATAATAACCTATAATGTTTTATAGTGAACTGAATAAAAAAATATAAATTTAAAACATATTTTGTAATTATCTTGGGAGTATGCAGCAAATATAATAACCTATAATGCTTTTATAGTGAAGTGAATAAAAAAATATAGATTTAAAACATATTTTGTAATTATCTTGGGAGTATGCAGCAAATAAATGATTATAGCGACGACCATGAGATAATCAGTGATTAATTTTGCACAATAAGACCACTCATAAGAATAATATATTAATAATTTAAGTGTGAAATTGTGCAAAAATATTTATTATAACTAAAACTCTGTTTGATTTCAATGGAACCCAAAAGAAATATGTAAATTATTTCCTGAGTACGCCTTGAAATAAAATATTTTATATTGCACACGTACGGTAACATTTCAATGAATAGATCAGTATGAATGTTGGACATTAATATGTGCTTATACACCATCAGAAAAATAACCTTCATAATGATTTTACAATAAAGTGAATAAAAAAATATAGATTTAAAACAAATTTTGTAATTATCTCGGGAGTATGCAACAAATTAATTATAAAAGTGGCGACTGTGTAATGATCAATAAATTATTTTGCACAAAAGACCACCCACAAGAATAACGTTAATAATTTATTTTTATTGATTTAGAAAATTACTATCAGCGAAACGTTACACTATAAACAATTTTGATAGTAAAAGTACATCAGTGACATGAAACCATGAATAGGAAGTGGCCCAATGGCAACACCAAGTTAATAATTTAAGTGCGAAATTGTGCTGACATATTGTTTTCAAATAAACACAAAATAATTTATGAAACTATTTCATTAATTTATAATACAAAAATGGAAATATTTTACTAACATATTAACCTGATCTAATGAGTAAACACCTAAATGATTTTGTTTCATTTGTTTAAAAATTTTATCATTTTACACATTTTTTTTTTACATTTCTAATTTTTAAGATTTAATACAAAAAAATTTGATTACTTCTTGAGTAAAATTAATGATACAGCATACAGATATTTAATAAATAAGCATTACTGAGACTCAACAATAATCATAGAAAAATATATTAACACTACATTACTGCTAAAACTTAAAAATTAGTAAAATAAATGTAATAAAGTTTAAGATATCCTAAAACCAAAATTTTATTATGAGAAAAATAAGTTTGATAGTAAGGAATTTGAACTAGATTTAATTCAACTGGAAGATATTCAAGAAGAAACAATTTAAATTTTACATTTAAAAAACCCAATTAACATTAATAGAAATTAAAACTAGAAGTATTTCATAATATTTAATGAATTCATACTATTAGGACAAGAATTTGTAAGGAAAGTTTGTCCCCAATACAAGCACAAGCCAAATGGGAAAGATCAGACCTTTTTTTTTATAGCACAATAAATGTTCAGTTATATAACATTATAAAATAACTTACTATATACTATTATGTGCATATTTTTCAAAACAATCGTTTAAAAATTTTTTCTTACTTGATCTTTATTATAAACAATCAATGGACCTCTACGTTGAACATGACGACGATTGCGCATTTTCCCTTTACCGGCACGTAAACGACGAGACTTGATCACCTACAAGTAAACTTAAGTTATAATCAAGTAGGATTCTAATTTAAGCAGAATAACCTTTTGAATATCTTTCCATGCTTTTATACGGTGTAAGAAAATTGTGGCTTGCTTGGTTTTAGTGTATTCTTGTATCTTATCAGAAACAACCAATGGGAATTCAGGAACCTCCTGAACCAAATGACCTTAAAAATGATGTGAAACAGTAGTGAGTACATTAAAAATATATTTAACAGACCAAAGATCACTGAATATGTACTTGAGTAACTGGGCATAAATAATTTGAGCATAACATATATGAATAAATAATTACACAAAAAGGTACGGAAAAGTTAGTTTGCATATTTAAATATTTTCTATACCCATACTCATAAATCATTGTTATTAAAAGAAATAGAATAGAAAATAATTTAAATACCGTTAAAAAAAATTACTTTTTGAGATTATTATTCATCAAATAATAAATGAAATACTTAGTCTTACAAATATTTGATAGCTACAACCAATTTAAATATGTTAAAATTTGTTGAAAAATGTTTGATACTCTTGCCGCCACCACTAATATGAATATTAGTGAGGCAACGCCTAGAAAGCACAAAAAATAATATATGCACTAAACGATCAAATGGTTTTGTACAAACACAAAAATACATATTTGACTACACCATGTGCAAGAAAATTCTAACTAACAAATTTCAAAACTATAAAATTGCATTATGCAATTATCTTTCAATATAAATGATAGGTATAGTATATAATTAAATTAACAATTCAACACAACTATTTATTAATACATAAATCAGACAGTGTCAACGTAAAAAGTAATCATTGAAATCATAACCCAATGCTCTGTAAAGAATGTCATCATTTTTAAGAAAATAAATAAAAGCATTTTCTAAAAAATCTAATAGGTAGGTGTAGAATTAATATTATACTATAAATGATTGTTCAAGTAATAACATAATGTATAATAAATTTACACATTGATAAGAATAATCAGACTTAGTCAACGTGTTAAGTAATCACAGGTTGTCATAACCCAGTGCTCTAATGCAATGTCATCATTTTAAATATGCATACAATTTCTGACTTCAAATTTATGTTTATATACATATTTTTGAATACAAACGATATATATTTTTTTTTTCTAAATTAAATTAGATTTATCTAATATCATTGGAACTCTAGAAACAATTTAATTTTACAAGAGTACGCTGATGAAGTTAATTTGATTTAGCACACTTTAAAAACATAAAAAACTGATGATACAGTCTTAATGTGGACATTTTCAGTGCATGTCATTACAAATGATATATTGGCTGAGAAAAATTACCTTTAGACATAACAAGAGCAGGTACTCCAGAAGCAGCAATGGCTGATACTGTGGCATAACGCTTCTGGGTAACATTAATTTTTCTGTGCCAACGGCGCCATACACGTGTCGGGGCAAACATTCGTCCACCACGACACATGTTACCAAAAGCTCCTTGACCACTGCGGTGAGTACCACCACCACGCACACGAGGGATACGAGCAACAGCACGACCAGTACCCCATGATTCGGCACTAGTTTGATGACCTAATAAAATATAATATGGAAACGTAAAGCAACATGGAATATTAAGGAGCATAAAACATACCAGCTAATTTGCTAACGGCATAAGGTTGTCTACTATTTTTTGAAACATTGTCGTGGACAAAAGTGACAACATCTGGTCTTATAGGAGCTTTGAACACTGTAGCAAGAGCAACAGTTTCTCCGGTGTCTTCATTCTTTTCACTGTATACAGAAACTAACGGCCGAGCTGTAGATAAAGCCTATGAACATTTTAAATATTATTAAATAAGCACTTTCTTTACCTTAAAAATGAAATTGAAGTACGAATTGCACTACTTATTTCAAAAACAACTCTTGCACAACATTTTAATAATTAAAACTTATTAAATTAATACTTCAAAAGTCACTGTTTGATATTAACTTTAAACAAAAAACATCCTAGGAATGTTAGAATTATCCAATCATTTGTAGGAACACTTAAATGGTAGGTATACAATTCATATATTTTTATATAAAAAAAAAACTATTGAATGAAATATTAAGTTATTGATATTAAAACTAATAATGAATTCACTTGAACCAAATATTTAAAACAGCATTATTAAGAAAGTGAGGTTAGGTTTAGAAATTGGACCAATAAGTAACAAATTGGATGAATGAAGGGCTAAAATATAGTAATTAGTGTTCAAATGATTTAAAGGAATACTTATGTAATAGAATTTCGAAATTTGATTTAAATCTATAACTATTGAGTTAATATTGAGTCCACATGGCCGCCAAGTGAAAGAGTCGGCTAAGTGTACGACACAACTTAAAATCACAGAGAACAAGTAATGAAAACAAAAAGGGTGGTTAATTTTGAAAGAAAAAGAAAAGTAATCATTCGATAAATAACTTACCATAGCGTTGTCCCTAAAAACTAAAATATTATAAACTTATAAAAATATCACCATCCAGGCATCAACCGAGACACAGCGATAGAGAAAGATGTATTTGGTTTCGTTTACCACATGAACCGACTACGACACATCATAAACAGTGAAAGGAAGTGGGAGTGGAAAGGCTTACATATGGAAAATACAAAGAAGTAATATAAATGATCTTGGAAGAAATAGTTATATCATTTTTTGTACAAAATTCGTACTCTTCGGCAAATGTAGATGTCGCTGCGTCCATAATAAAAACATGGCGAGGTACTCTTGTTGTTTACCGCGTATTTTCAAATTTTCAATGAAATCAATGTTATCATATAATACTTGTTGAAATATACATATGCACTTTTAATTTAAAACATCAGTCAAATCAGACTATTTTTACTCGATACCTATACTTATTAACGATCAATATTAATTATTTACGTACCTATGAAATTGCATGACAGGTTATTCAGGTACGAATGTTGTAATAAAATATCATTAAAACCATTAACCTATTATTAACCTATTGTTCTGTGATTAAAACTAATGCCATGAAATATGGAATAATGGATACCACAAGATGTTTGTGACGATGATAGTGATAACATGAGTACGAAATAGATTTTTTCATAAAACTTACTCCGATAGTAATTAATTTAGACACTTGAAATTTTCAAAAATCCTCAAAAACACTTATATAGGAGTGACGGCTGAAGAAAGTTAAAAAAAAAATTTGTCCACTATTTGGTTAAATATTGTATTTTGAAATAAATTGAACTTACACAAAGTTCTCCATATTTTTAAAATTTTTATTGAATACAACTTTTAATTTTGAATAAAAATGTCTGAAAATGTGATTTGATCTTACGTATTTAGTCTTCTCAACATACTGACAAAATTTCAATAATCGTTAGTCAAGATTTTTTTTTAATAGTCGAAAATGTAAAATATTATGTGCATTTTGACGAAATCGACTATTTTTACATCAAATTTAATATTACACTGAAGCTCCTCTCAGAATAGTTTTATTGAAAAAATTATTTATCGTTGCTTTATATTTAAACCATCCCACCCAATTTTGCACAATAAAGAAATACATTTTACCCCCTACTGGCCTTGCTGCGAAACAAGAGTGACTTACCCGGTTTTTCATGAAAACGATGCACATATTTTTTATTTAATATCAGAAAAATAACATCATTTTCTTATAAAAATTTTATATTTTATTAAATATAATTTTAAAAAACTTACTATTTTTAAATCATATTTTTAACTGAATTTTTTTTTGAAACTTTTGTCAAGTCTGTATAAGAGTATCATTGATATTTGGTGAAAATTTCGTGGAAAATGGATTTTACGAAAATCCTGTCCATTACAAATTTTATTGTTTTTACTTATTTGAGTTTAATTTATACATATTGTATTTACTCGTGCAATACTGGACAAGGAGGTTAAAAATATAATGTACTTACTATACATTATCAATATTACTAATATAGTTTTTTGAAAAAATGTTGAAATTGAGGCCCTAAATTTTGTCAATTGTCATGCATCAAATTGATTTGAAAAATAATTTTTTTTTTTTTTTGTTAAATCTAACATTATTATTAAAAAAAATTATGAAGGGTCTCCGGGTGCCCACGGGCAAATTGATTTAGGAATAAAAAAAAAAAACAGAAAAACTAAACATTTTTACTAAAAAAAATTGAAAAAGGATTCTGCAGGCCAATTTAAGAGTACAAAAAAATATTTTTAATTGAAAAAAAAATTGAGAAAGGGTCCTCGAGCACACGCAGGCAAATTGATTTAGCTGTTCAAAATAATTAGAAAAATTAAGCGTTTGTGATGTTTTTTATGTAAAAAGTAAAAACGTACAATTATTGAATTTTATATTTATAACCATGGGTCAACATCGTAAACATATTAGTAAAATATTATTGAAATATCAAAAAAAATTAATGTTATTTTGCGGGCCATAAGAAATTGCACGCGGGCCACGGGTAGCCGACCGTTTCTGTATACTAATAAAATAAAATAATTACTTACCATTTTGATGCTTTTTTCTTTATATTTTTTAAATTGTTAAGGCTACAGACATTTACTTTTTTGACACTTTTGTGCTTTGATGGTGCTAGTCGCTTCTTTCCAAAGTTTTGAATTTTATCGAAAAAACAAAAAAACAGCGTATACACCATAGACCGATAGACCTTATACTACCTATACTTTAGTATAAGGTCTATGCTATACACACAGTACAGCACAAAACAAAACGTATAATAAAAGAATAAAGGATAACCTAATCAGCAGGGCAGCAGTCAACAAATGACTAAAAGAAATAATTTCATACAGAATAGTTTGTCAAAATAAACCTCAAAATTAGATCTATTCGTAGAAAATTTGATGGTAAATAGACTGTGAAATTTTGTGATAATCAATGTAGATTATAGACTATTATACAAAATATTGCTTTTACACTAAAATGTAAGATTACATTACGTAGATGCCTTGAAGACTTCATTTTCGACTTGCCAGAATATCGCAATTTTTGCAAACCACCACGCCAAGAGTCCAAACCAAATTATATTGTTATTGTCGTAAAATTAAAATCTTTTCAATAATATTATTGTTGCAGTCTGTATATGAGCATCTTTAAGCCGATTTTTAGTTCTTAACATATTTTGAAATTTGCAATAAAAAATTGTTTAAACTCATATGAAGATCAAAAAATAAAAATATTTAGATTATACATTTGATAGTGGTAGTCGTTCTGGACGAGGTACAAAAAATCTATTATAGTATCAGAATTCAGCAGCGTCATTTAAATTTTTTTTTTTTAGATATACGGAATGCATAACGACTAATTATTATTATCCATAATTCGTATATCTTCATATAATAAATATCAAAATCACTCGTTTTATTGTAGAAAATTTGAACAAACTAAATATTTGCGTATCAAATAAGTAGAATGATAATAAATAATTTTGACGTATTATATTATATTGTCTTAAAAATGTATTATTGTTGATAATAAATGTTACATTGGTATAATGTTCATCGTCCGCAGTGGCTAGCATTAGCAAGGGCAGGGCCGGATTTAAGCGTAGGCTATATAGGCTGTAGCCTATGGGCCCGCACCACAACAGGGCCCCCACCACACCATCATACAACTAAAAAAAAAAATGGAATTATTTAAATGGATGTACCAGCTTCTAATCGAAAAAAATGTAAAAGATTGTTTTCCTAATATTGAGGTAACTTTAAGAATGTACCTGTCACTTATGGTCACCAACAGCAGCGGAGAAAGATCTTTTTCGAAATTAAAGTTGATCAAAAACCGTCTCCGAACATTCATGACAGAAGAAAGGTTCAACTTAGCATTGAGTGTAACATTTTAAGACAAATTAATCATGACGATATTATAAGTGATTTCATTAATACAAAGTTAAGACGTAAACTGAATAAAGTTTAAACCTTTAAATTTAATTTTTATTATTTATTAAGCTATATTATAATTATTATGTTGTGAATTTAATTACTAGCTACTACAGTTGCAATATTAATAAAGAGCGTTGAATACCTTTTTAACTACTATGTGATAATTAAATCCACACTTTAATATTAAATTTTAAATATCATTATTTTCGGTCAAAAAACTGGAAGTTAGAAAGTTGCACTACCCTCGATTTATTAAATGATTTGAAACTTGAAAATGTTTTAGAGATGGCTTAGTTTCTCTATTTGTGTGTATGCCCTTTCTATTTTCTAAAAACTTTCTGGTAGGGCCCACACCACAATTGAGCTTAGGGGCCTAAAAATCCTAAATCCGGCCCTGAGCAAGGGTATTGATCGGATTGATCGAATTATTTATTAATTATTAATTATTTATTTTAATGATTTTTCGTTCTATTTCTATTAGAATTATTATCAAACTGATAATGAGTACTGGTATTTCTATTTTTAAATAAAATAAAAATGTAACATATTAACATCCACCAAAGCCGTTTTAAATCGCCTAAAATTAAACAAATATGTTAAAATGATGTATTAATGAAAAACCGCGCGTTTTAAAACCGCTTTCAACCGCCTTTGATCGCTCCAGTTCAATTTTTCAGCGGTTGATTTATATAACTGCCTATTTCTAATACAACTGTTTAGACGGGGCGTTTAAACCGCTGCGATTATATGTTTTCATTCAATAATTTACCATTCATGTGTTTGTACGAAACGTATTGATATTATATTTAATATAATATTATTAACTATTTTTTTTTTTTATAGTAATAGTTTTTAAAACGAAACGAATTTTAAACATGGGATTTGAAAACTAGGATTGCTTCAACTTCGTCTAAGATCTCCATTTTACAAAACGATGGAGAAAAACTGTTTTTATACTTTTACCACAACAGACATAATTTAAAGTTTACACAAATCACGTTCTCTAGTCTCTACACGACTAATGTAATAATAAATTCAAGTTACAATGAAAACCTTCAAATTTGGCGGATAATTTCAAAGGCGTTTTAAATCGCACACAATTTAGGCGGTCCGCACATTGAAGAAACTAGTTTCATGAAACCAATTTCATGAAACTAGTTTTATGAGATTTATTTCATATTAGCTGTATACTGATGAAACTAAATGTGCCTAAAGTTTCAACAATGTCGTCTGATGATGAGGATGTGTTATTAATTTAGTATTAAAATCTCGGTCTCCTCTCGACATCGCAACTAAATATAGAACTAAATATAGAAATAACTAAATATAGAACTACATGGTATTAATTTATTTTTTATGCAAACAATGTAAAAAATTATCTATTCAATTAATACGATTCAAATTTTCCAAGTATAAATACTATTTATATTAATACTATTGCTTTTAAGGTTAAATAAATGCTGTATTATATATTATAATATATGAATTACTATATTTAAATTTGGTAACATTCAAATATAACATAAATAATGTGCATGTATAATATACATCTTCGTAGTGGTAAAAAAGAGTTATTTAATAAAATATTTCATAAATCCTACTGTAAAAATAAAGTTATTGGTCTAATGCAAATTATACTTATAAATTTATTTCTAGAAAATTATATTTTAAACATTTTTTATATAAAAGACTTTATCGTAATTTCAACCATACGTCAAATATATTAGAATAACCATAGAAAAATCAAATTTTCCAAATAAATATGAAATCGAGTTATTTAACAAATTCTCGGAAAATAAAGGATTTACAAGAAATTTTGTAAGAACATTTCTTGTAGGTAATATAATGTTCTATAAATTTTTATGTGGGACTTACAGTTTTTGGTTAAAATTTGAAAAACAGAAAATCAACCCTCACTAGTCATTTTTCAACCCTTTTGCGGCACGTGAAGGGGGTGAGATATCATCACAAAATTTTACCTAAACTATTTTCTTATAGTAATGAACAAAATGGACGGGGGCTCGATAAAAAATTTGAAAGTTTAAAAATAAGGACCACCCTAATGTACATAATACAAAACGTATTAACATGCTTCCAAAGTATTAATTAAAGACCGTCATAACTGATGAAACTATATGAAACCAAACTGTATGAAACCAAAATCACAAGTTTCATGAAACCGCAGTTGCACAACTATGAGAAATTTTTGTTTCATGAAACTCAGTGTGCATATCTCTTTGGTTTTTAATTGAATGAAACTTAAGTTTCACGTTTCATGAAATCGGTTTCTTAAAATTAGTTTCTTCAGTGTGCAGCCCGCCTTAATCTCCTAGTGTGTATAACATCCACCAAAGTGGTTTTAAATCGACGTGTTTTTTAGCCGCGACCACGGTATTAGCCCACGTTATTAACCCTCGCTATTAGGCCCTTTTCACACATACACGGTTTCGGTGTAAACGGTTCCGTGACGGTTTACTAATATTTAGCAGCTTATCTGACGTTTCACACGTTGCCATGTCCGTGTTGCGGCCGTGCAAGTCGACACGGTTCGAAATTCCGTCACGGCGGCTTATCGCACAGTAATGTATTGCGTTCTACGATACCGTTCACACACACACACGGTTTCCGTGTATACGGCAGGCTTTCGTATTTACTAAATTGAATAAATTATTGCAAGTTAATTCTGCAGTGCGTTATAAAATGGATATCGACTTGATGATTTAATTGATAGAAGCCCGTCCGGTTCTAAGCTCGTCCATGAAAATGGTATAAAAGGCACCTATTTCCTTCCGTTTAGAATTATAAGGATGAATCCAATATATTCTTTCGCGTGAATTTCTTACACGGCGCCTATGGCGTCTGTGCAAAATCATAAGCGCAATTTTTTTTTATTTTTATCCATTAATTCAACCGGCTACAATGAAAAGAGAAGCAAACTATGACTACAAAAGTGCTATTAACAGTGGACTGCGAAGAAACCGTACGGAAACCGTGTGCGTGTGAAAGGTCTACAACCGTGTGCGCGGAAACCGTGTATGTGTGAAAAGGCCCGTTTGAGTTTTCAAAAGTTAACCCCCCATAACTACCACCCTAGGGTTATTCAAAAATATGAATTTTACTTTCCATTTTAGATTTTTTTAAATAAAGACACTTTTGAAATATAAATTTTATTTTATTTCGAACATGGTAAAGTTGCTGTAAAACAATTGCTGAATCATCCTGTATATATATATATATGTATATATAGATTATATACTTAGTATATAATATGGAACACGTATATTAGCACTCGGCGTACAGAACTGCAAATGCTGAAATTTAGTTTTATTTTCCCTTACATCTCGAATCGATATATGCAAACATTTATCATCAAATATAAATTATTTTATAAATCATGAAAAGTTCGTATTATTTTAATAATTATTATTATTCACAGTTAGACATTTTTCTCTTTTTAAAAATTCATCGCAATACCGAATTGTTTTGTTATCAACGAAAAGGGTAATTTCGAAATATATCAACAAAACGTCAATTACTACTTCATTAAATTGAACGCACCTAGCGTAAACAGAAAGCATACAAGTAGGTATAAAAGAAATATATTTCATACGCACGCAGCACTCGTAATATTACAAGTTTAAAGTTCAGTAAGCATACGTTGTGCACGATATTAAAAAAAAAGTGATCCACGGTAGCGGCACGACATAAAAGCGCGAGTGGTGTACGGACTTCCTGTTAAGTATACCATCGTCAGGGATGTCAGCCTATACGGTTTGAAATGTTTGAATGCGAAATCTGAATAGCACTCAATAGAGAAGTCTAACGCTTTGGTAGGTATAATCCGTTTTTTCCGCTCACGTGGCGTCGAAATCAAAACGAATCTAACAGAAATTCACGAACAACGAGTTTTAGCTAAGTCGTGGTTATTATCATGCGTATTGTAAGTAGTGCAATCGAACTTTTTGCGTACACACTGCAGTCCTGCGGTGAATTTTGAACCGTCAAAAGAATGTGTGGTGTATCATTTAAACAATTTTTGTTTCTCTTTGACGATGATATTGTTGAATAAAATGTCATATATTTCATTTGTCTGTTAAACATTAT